>BSBN01000660.1:0-631228 GCA_027924645.1 Cunninghamia lanceolata | reverse complement strand
TATTGAGACAAGCAAATAGAAATACAAAACCAAATGAGTAGTAATTTCTTAAAGATAGTTGAAGTGAAGTTAATCTCTTAAACACCATCCCAAAAGTATTCCTTAGGAAAACTGTAGGAGTAAGAAAAAACTGCCCAGTGGCCTTGCACTATGAAAGTAGTTTCACGTATTGCTATTCGATAGTGGAGGAAGAGGATGTGGTAGATTTGCCACATCCTTTAGGTGACAAAATTTTTCCCCAGTTTGTTTCTCATTACATCTACAATGTAAAATGGGACTAACAATCTCTCTATTAATTGTTTCGGGTGGAGGGAGCTAATGTTGGGTGGTTGAAGCTTAGAATACCTAGAAAATTTGAACTGGGCAGCATAACCAGGTATGTTGGATATGTAGATAAACCTTAAATATAAAGAGGAATAAATTGTATTAGGCTTTTCACAGCCTTGTCACTTGACATAATCAATGCACGAGACCTTGAGGGTTTTAGATTTCCCATGATCAAAGATCGTCCAAACCAACAACTGTAGATATAGTTATATTGTAAGTGTATAATAGTAGCTGACATTAATGAGATTAATGGTTGTTGATCTTCAATCGCCATCACAATTATGCATCCATCTTTGACTTTATGAATCATTAAATAAGAATGTAAATATTTGTTATATACTCTTTTTCCTTAATAGTTGTGGCCAAAGTGAGCCATATATAAAACTATTTGCATATAAAACCAGATGAATGTGTGTTAATAACAACATTGAAGACATACTCTCTAAAATCAACCTATAGGAAAATCAATTTAATATTGTTTCTCTACGCATATATTTCTCTCTCTTCTCTCCCTGTGTCTCTCTACCTCTCTCCTTTTCTATTTCTCTTTATCTCTCTTCGTATTTGTCTCCCTCCCCCCTTCTCTCTCACACACTTCCTTTCTATGAGATATCTCTCTCCCTATGTTTTTATCATGTTTCTCTCTTCTTATGTTTTCAAAATGACACTCTAAGGAAACTATTGGTGCGCCAGAGAGATTCCCAAAGAATAAGTCAATACTCTTGCATGGTGTTATGATGTCCATATCATTTTATTCATCACTTATAGGCAAATCAAAATATTGTTTTCAAACACAAGCAAATATTGTTTTCAAACACAAGCAATTAAACTAAACCATTAGTTATATAATTCTATTAATAACTGTAAAGGGTGGAATTTGGATGGTTGGTTTTGTATGTGTATCCTCCTTTCACCCTTTCATTCAAGGACCTAGGGTTGAGTTGCAATGTACTATCATACCCTAGGTCACTATGAGATGTAGGGAAACTTGGATTTCTATGATTTGATTGTCAATTATATTCTCTTATGCTCAATTATACCTTAAAACCCTAATTATGCAAATATGATAGCAAACAGATGAATAATAGAAAATGTTGCTACAGAAAGATGTAAAATGACAAATAACTGTGCACCTATTTTTGGGGTTCGGAAGCAGAATAGTCGGGGACTAAAGAGCGGGCGCCCAAGTCCAATGCCCTAATTTTTGTTGGGATTTGCAAACAAGATCTGCAACCTGTTCCTGTTGTACCAACGATTTCCTCGTCATGAAACTTCGAGGACTAATGAGCAGGTGGCCTAGTCCAGGGAGTTATTTTCTTCTATAATCTACAATTCTGACACTCTATTATACCCTCCTGCAACTTCACTTTATTTGTAGCTTCAACCTATAACTTGCAATCATGAAAACTTTGGGAGGGGTTTGTGGTGTTTAGAGGCTTGCCTCAGTCAAGCCCTGGAGAGACATTCAAGTCTTCTGAACACCATTGTCATATAGAAATTGCATACACTTGTGAGGCACAGGCAAAAACCAAATGATAAATGCTTGAAAACACAAATGATGTCACCTTGTAGTGAAGATCTCATGGGAGGAAGAAGCTCTTCAAGCCATGAGGAGATGATTGCTCAAATCTACAAATACAAACACATAAACAACACAAATATGCTCTTGCAACACAATAAAATCCTTGAATCACTTCTAGAATGCCAATGCTCATCTAATGATCATCTAGTTTACAAATAAATGCCTAAACATGATTTTATATGCAACTACAAACACTCTTGCCAAGAATTTCATAATTCAAACTTATTGTGTCAGCATAGGACCCAAATAACAATCACAAGTCGACACTCAAAATTTAGGACTGACCCAAAATAGGGCAGGACTAGGGCACATGTGCCCAAGTCCTCCCCCCTATTTTAGGTAGGGTTAGGTTCAAGGGGTCCCCCTAGGTCCCATTTGACATGATATGCAAGGTTCATTCCATCGGGATGTTGAAATATGATTTAATATGTCCTAAATGCACACTAAAGACCTGGGAGCTAAACCTTATGAGGGAAAAGCCCCCAAGGGGACATTTTCTGAAATTACATTTAGCCCCCACTTTAATGTATGTATAAACACAAGGCCAATATATGCATTAAAGTACGGTCAACAAACACAGCAAACACGCCAAGCATGGAAAAGACATGCCAGACACATTGAAGACAACGATAGGCACGCAAAACACAGAGAAGACAGTTACAGTCACGCAAAACACGGAGAATACATTGAATGCACAGAAGACAGTTAATGCATGGAAGATAGAATGATTTATTTTCTTTTCTTTTTCTCATATATATGAAATGCAGATGCAAGTACAAGAAAATAAACAAACCTCCCATAATGCAGGATGTACTCATCGCACAGGTCTTTAAACTGCATATGGGGCAACACACATGCAAAACACACCAAACCTCCCATAATGTAGGATGCACTCATCGTGCAGGTCTTTAAACTGCATATGGGGCAACAGACACGCCAAACAAAGCAAGCACACCAAAATACACACTTTGAAGACACAGAGAAAACATAGCAGACAAGCGATGGAGTGTTCCTATTTCTAGGTTCATCACCATCTTAGGCACACACTGACGATTGGGCTTCACCACAACAATCATCAAAGACACGCTCAATGGTTGAGTTAGTCACAAAACCTCTCCCTGCCTCCGCAAAGGATTTGAAAAATGACAAGATGGTGCAATCTACTCCAAGAAATACACCACCCCTGCCTCCATGGAGGGCTTAAGATAAAAAGGATATATGTGATATCTCGCCTCCGAAAAGGGCTTAATTGATTGATTGATTGATTGCAAACAAACTCAAAGTGCAAGAAGTACTCATTGCATTGGTCTTTAAACTGCACCTGAGGACAAGCACATTGCTACATCTACAATAGATAGCTTACCTTATATATGCCCCCACCTTAAGGTGGTTGATATCATGTATCGATATCAAGCACATTAAGGTAGGAAGAAAACACACAAGGGAACACAAAATTTCGCAAAGCCCATGCCCCCCGGAGGTGACATGTACTTTACGATCATCAAAAGTTCCCTCAAACACATCCTTGCAAGAAACATGTTAACGTCTACAAAATCATGATAAATAACAACATCAATGCATATGATTAACCACATAAAGAGCCAAGGTTATACTACAAATTCAAAGTTCAAGGATAACCGTGGGGCTATATCACGAAGATCTCTTAATCAAGTACCACCAAGGCTAGATTCAAAGACAAACAAAGTGTGCAGAGCATCAGTATTGTTATGATTTGTAAATGAGATAAAAACATCATCAAAATCACTACACAGAAAGCATGAGTGCTTCCACTAGCCAAGCGTCGGATAAGATATACAACCCCATCGTCATATTAGGAACTAAGTCCATTTTTTTATTTCTCACTAAAGGGACACTAGGTCCGCATCAGTATAAATGTTTTTCGTCATCCACCTGCTAGATATAAACACTAGAGCAAGGGAAATAATAAATAAGAGAGAAACAAGTGTCTTAGGGATAGTCACATAGGAGGGTGCCCCCAACTCACCAACCGTAATGCTATGTCCATAAGACACAACACAACAATGAAATCATAGAGAGAGGCAATATAGAAGAATGATGATACAAATAGAAGGTCACAACAGAGGTGGTCTCCTGGTATCCCAGACCTTACAAGAGAATCAAAGGTCATTCCAGGAGGCCTAAACAACACATAACACATCATGGGGGAAGCACATCACGAGGGAGATAAAGGGTTACGAATACTTACCTATTAGGGTACCATTGTTAAGAGCATACATATCTGGGATATTTTTCATGTTATTTTGATCTTGTTGAATTAACATTAAGTGCAGGATGACGAAAGGCTTTCTTTTCTTTAAAAGGATTATATCCAATGCCGCTTGAGTAAGTGTTGAAGCAAATTCTATAGGTACTCAAATCCCTTGTTGATTTACACCACATCCCTTACCTACATATTCACAATTGTTATAAAGGAATTTAAATCCTCGACCATAAAGGGATGTCATTTCCTTAGAAAATGGTGAAGCCTCATAAGTCTCGTAATTTGTGGTATAAGTGAGAGTATTGTTTTTATTTTCTACCAAGGGGACTTTAGGTTTCTTAGGTGCTTCAAAAGATTTCTTAGGTGAGATTGATGCTACTTTTGATGTGTCAAGGCTATTAATTTTATATTCCCCTATACTGTAAGGTTTAAAATCTAATGAACCCCAATCATCACCAACAAGTGCATTCGATGGTTGAGAGTCTTGCGCAACATTATTCGTGGCTAGAGGCATTGATGAATCAGCTCGTAAACTATTTAAGCTCGTATGATTGTAAACTAGTTTTTGCTTTTCAATGTGTGAGTAGTTATATGGTTCAGGATTGGCATGAATAGTATGAAGTTTACCTTTGAATATAAATTTGAGTGAACGATGCAAGGTGGAAGGGACTGCCCCCAACGCATGAATCCAAGGTCTACCAAGAATCATGTTATAAGATAGAGAACAAGGCATGACAAGAATCAGGGTAGGCACCATCATAGAGCCTACTTGTATAGGTAGAGTTATAGTGCCCACGGATTGTCGTCTCACATTATAAAAGCCACGAATTCTAATGCTACCTAGTTTGATTTATGATGTGTCAGCCTTGACTTTGTGTAGTAGGTTAATGCTACAAACATTAAGAGCCAATCCATTGTCAATCATAACTCATTTTACCAATGTTTTATTTATTGTGACAAAGATTATAAGTGGATCATATTGGTTTTGGACCTTAATTGACGGTAATTCATGTGGTTGAAAGAGAATATCCATTTTTGTTGCATGCATACTATCCAATATGGCTACTACATCATTAGGCTTAGCATTAGATGGGACAATCACCTTTTGTAAAGCTTCTTGGAGCATTCCATGGTATGTAGGTGATGTTTGTATTAAATACCAAAGAGAGATCTTAGCCGGAGTAGCACGAAGCTATTCAAAAAGATCATATTCGTGACCACTTTTATGAGTAAGACGAGGTGGTGGAGGAAGCATAGGTTGAGAACATGGAAGACATATAGGCACATGCAGTGCTTGCTTACTTTGCTTGTTATTACGGGTGTTGTATGTGTGAGCAATCACATTGTGGTGTGGTTCTTGTAATACATTTTGAACACCCTGAACCACAATCATCGGCTTTATGCAAGAAGGTGCACTAGGTGCCCACAACCATCTTAGGAATAGTGCTACAAAACCTATTAATAAATATTGAATTGACACTATTTCCCTCTTGATTGCACCCAACATCCATCCCTAAAGGATTTGATGTGAGAGACCTTTTCTCACCCACTAATGCTACATCTTGTCCAAGGAGAGCAATGGGATGAGAGGAAGGTACATCATCATCATCATACTCTGTGGCAGAAAAAGGCTTTTCACTCTCATCTTTCTCATGAGTATTCCTAGAGATGAATTTGGTTAAATCTTCTAATATCAAAGCATATGCTCCTATGAATAAAGTGAATCTACTAAAATCATGTGTATAACAAATTAATTTCAACTCATATGTAGAACATATAGAAGCATCAATACCACTGATATAAGCTATGTGTTCTAGAACATGAGGATTCTCATTAGTGAAATTAGAGAAATTTTCAAAATCTAGGATATACTCATGCAAAGATTTTAGATATGAATAACATGAAGATACCATGATTAGATGAAAAATCATATTTTAAAAGATTTTCCAAAATAATGCCAAAGACAAGTGCAACACTATATGCGAAAATGACCTAAAATGCTTTATTTTTTGTTCTTTTTCAATGCAAATATATGAAAGCAAAGGTGTTGTAAGGATTTTGATCAGGGACAGAAAATAATATGTCTGATATCATCCCAATACAGCAATAATATCCTTTACAACACACTTTTGATGTAAATCTAAGATGATGATAAGTCAAAATATAGTGAAAATGCACTAAAATATGTGATTTTTCACCAAATCTCAATGCAAAAGAGCATGACAAAGGGTGTCGTGAGAAAAATTATGATGGAAATAAAATTATATCAATAATAACAGCCACATAATTCCAAAATATCCGTCACAACACACTTATAGTATCACTCAAGATCAAACCCTAGTGAAATTATAGCAAAAATGGGCACTTTTCATGATTTTTCAATTCCAAGACCTAGAAAAAGAGGTGTTGTAAAGAATTTTAGGAGGTGAAGAAAATACTAGAAATGATATCAATTACCTCAATCCATAAAATTTTTCACAACATGCTTGGAGTGCAATCTAGGCCAAACCCTAAGGCAAAATAGCAAAAATAGGCAATTTTCACCAAATTTTCAATACAAGAGGCCAATAGCAAGGTGTTGTAAATAAATTTAGGAGGGAAGTAGATAATACCCCTTATTTTAGTAAATAAGTTAAAAAATATTCTTTACAACATGCCTATAGTGCAAATTTAGAGAGTCGATAAGGCCAAATCTAGTGAAAATCAATGTTTTTCAAGCCCTAGGTTTGAGATCTTGATACAAAATGTTATATGAATGTTTTGAAATCTGATATATGATGAAAATTACATGATCTCAAATCTTAAAATGATTTTCATGCTCTAACATGCAAAATGCAATTGCAAATCTAATGAAAAATCAATGAAAATGCTAGTTTTTGTTGAAATTGTCTATGCAAAAATTCAAATTTTTGAAATCTACATGCAAATTTGTTCTAAAATGCAAGACTACAGCCAAATGAAAATTTGAATGAGCCTATAAAATTAGTAGAAAATTTTGAAACAATATTTTACCTACAAACCCTAGATTTTGGAATTACTAGGTTATATGCAAAATTCACAATTTTCAACAAAACCCTAGCAATTTTATGATGAAAATGCAATGCAAACTAATGAATTTTTGCAATTTTCTGCAATTTAATTCAAATCTAATGCAAAAATCAGAAATTTGATGAAATTCAAATTAATTGATGCAACATGCAAAACCCTAGCATGCAATTTTTTCCAATTTTTCATTTTTTTTGTAAATTTTCTAATGCAATTAGATGAATGACTATATGAATGAATGAAATCAAAGAAATTTTGAAGAAAAAAACTCAGCAAGGTGCAAACAAGTCCAACAACATGGGTTCACCAAAATGTAAAGGGTGGAGTTTGGATGGTTGGTTTTCTATGTGTATCCTCCTTTCACCCTTTCATTCAAGGACCTAGGGTCGAGTTGCAATGTACTATCATACCCTAGGTCAATATGAGATGTAGGAAACTTGGATTTTTATGATTTGATTTCAAATTATCTTTTCTTATGCTTAATTATACCTTAAACCCTAATTATGCAAATACAACATCAAATAGATGAATAACAGAAAATGTTGCTATAGAAAGATATAAAATGACAAATAACTGTGCACCTATTTTTGGGGTTCAGAAGCAGAATAGTCAAGGACTAAAGAGCGGGGCGCCCAAGTTTAATGCCCTATTTTTTGTCAAGATCTACAAACAAGATCTACAACGAAACTTCGAGGACTAATGAGCAGGCGCCCTAGTCCAGGGAGCTATTTTCTTCTCTAATCTACAATTCTGACACTCTGTTGTACCGTACTGCAACTTCACTTTGTCTGTAGCTTCAACCTGTAACCTACAATCATGAAAACTTTGGGAGAGGGTTGTGGTTTTTAGAGGATTGCCTCAGTCAATCCCCGGAGAGACATTCAAGTCTTCCAAACACCGTTGTCAGATAGAGAGTGTGTGCCCTTGTGAGGCAAAGGCAAAACCAAATGATAATTGCTTAAAAACATAAATGATGTCACCTTGTAGTGAAGATCTCATGGGAGGAAGAAGCTCTTCAATCCATGAGGAGATGATTGCTCAAATCTGCAAATACAAACACATAAACAACACAAATCTGCTCTTGCAACACAATAAAAGCCTTGAATCACTTCTAGAATACCAATGCTCATCTAATGATCATCTAGTTTACAAATGAATGCCTAAACATGCTTTTATATACAACTACAAACACTCCCGCCAAGAATTTTGTAATTCAAACTTACCGTGTCAGCATAGGACACAAATAACAGTCACAAGCTGACACTCAAAATTTGGGACTCACTCAAAATAGGGTGGGACTAGGGAACGGGCGTCCAAGTCCTCCCCCTTATTTTGGGAAGGGTTAGGTTCAAGGGGTCCCCCTAGGTCCCATTTGACATGACACCCAGGGTTCATTCCATTGGGATGTTGAAATATGATGTAATATGTCCTAAATGCACACTAAAGACCTGGGAGCTAAACCTTATGAGGGAAAAGCCCTCAAGGGGACATTTTCAGATGTTGCAATAATGTATATAAATAATAACAAATGACAATGTTGAACCAAAGTAATTTAATAATTTAATATGAAACAACAATATCTCTACACATATGTTTCTCTCTGTCTCTCTACCTCTCTCCTTTTCTATTTCTCCTTTCTCTTTGCTACTTATTTTATTTCCACATCACCATAATTTTGTTTTTAAAATTCTCAAATTTATGATTCTAAAAACCATAATGCCAAAGAGTTGTGGAAGTTCATTTGCCATGTCTTTAGGTGAATGATGATTGTCTTGTATGCCTATGGCCTATGTCATTATCTAGAATTGAAAGAGATTTGTGGAATTTAATAAATCATATGAACCAAAACTCATGATTGTCCACAATGATCACTTGAATCTAATTATTGTGGGATTATCTTTGTTGGTCAAGGGATCCACAATCTTCACCTTCACCATGAGTATTTCCACCTGCATACAACACAAGCCACCAATCCCCTCATCTAGCATAAATCATGGGTTCTTGCCACTCAATCTTAGCATAATTTCATTTGATACATGTAGGTAGAGAATGCTTTCAAACATGCAGGTGGTATTCATCTGTAGGTGCCAATAGTTGGAAGATGTTGATACAAAAGTTCTCCTTGCTTTTCACATGTATAAAGGTAAAGGGTAGAATGAACAGGTGTGATTATTTGAACTATCTTGCATCACTCTAGTAAACTATCATTTCTGTTGATCTCTCAAAACATGTCATGTCATCATTGGATCGTTGGCATGAAATGAGCTATTGAAATTTAATCTCTTTTCTTGATCATTGAATTGCTATCATGAAAAGTACCATTTCATGAGACACCAGTGGAGCTATATCCATACCAAGCTCTGTGATCTTTAATGTAGTACTAAACTCCAATTTGTAATGCTCATTACATGTATCATCTTTTTATTGTTGGCATGAAATGACTAATCAAAATGTACTCTCTCTCTCTCTCTCTCTCTCTCTCACTCTCTCTCTCTCTCTCTCTCTCTCTCTCTCTCTCTCTCTCTCTCTCTCTCTCTCTCTCTCTCTCTCTCTCTCTCTCTCTCTCTCTCTCTCTCTCTCTCTCTCTCTCTCTCTCTCTCTCTCTCTCTCTCTCTCTCTCTCTCTCTCTCTCTCTCTCTCTCTCTCTCTCTCTCTCTCTCTCTCTCTCTCTCTCTCTCTCTCTCTCTCTCTCTCTCTCTCTCTCTCTCTCTCTCTCTCTCTCTCTCTCTCTCTAACAAAGCATTACGAAACAAAACTAAAAAGAACCCTAAACATTAAGTAAGGTAGCATCCTCTCCTACATTACATGTTGACCAACAAACTCAAAATCATTTTCCCAACGATCCATCTTCATCTTCTCCTTCCTCTTCACATAATGACATTAATTCAACCAACCACACTATCTCGAATCCCCCTTTCTCTTCCCCTAAACTTGAAAGATTGTATGGAAAATGATTCAAGATGTTTGTAAAACTCTTCATATAAAGGAAAATACCTTGACCCTCATGATTATAGTATCACTAAACCTATTCAACTTAAACCATACCTATGTAGAATTAGCCTTGATATTCCCCTCCTACAAATTATTCAACTCCATCCCTTTCCCATCTTATACACTTTAGAGTTTCAACACAAAAATACATTTTAAATAATTGATAATCACACATTTTAAATAAATATTATTTTAAAAGTTTTTAAATATTTTAAGTTTTTTAAGGTTTATCTAAAAATTATAAAATTTAAAACTATTAACAATTTTTTAGAATTTTAAGAGTAATTTAGAGTTTATACAATAATTTTTAAATGTAATAATTTTGTTATAAGTGATGCTAATTTGAATATACCATTTAAAAATGAAACATGGTATTATTCTCACCTAAATCTAACCACTTTTTACTATTTTATATTATTAGTTTATTAAATTTGGATAATAAGTAAATATTGGACCCTACGAAATGATTTTATTTTTTCCCAATATGTTAAAGTCTTAAATGTTTTTTAAAAGAAAAATAATCTTAAATGACAAAAGTCACGTTATCTAGAAAGTCACAGTAAATTTAAAACTCTTCCTATTTGTGAGGTGAACCAGCATGGTGAGTGAAATTGGTGGCTGAGACTCCTCCTTACGCTATGCAAGACAATTGAAGGAATATATTAAGGTTTACTTTTGGTGGTGGGTTTCTTTCTCAAATGGGTTTCCCAAGTATATATGCCATCTTATCCTCTCTATCTCCTTCACTTATTCTTCTATGTTTGATTAAGGTTACATGTGTTTTAGATCAACACATTTTATTACTTTCCATTGCTCCTAATTGAGGAATAAGCATTGTAAAACCAACATTTGATATCAAACCTTTGTTTTGATTAATCCCATGAAGGAAGGGATATAATTCTATTAATAACATTTTTAAATACTAGCAAATGCCAACACTTAGTTATAAGAAATTTCATCCAATCAACCTATACAATGACAATATTATACTCCTGTTATTCTTGTAGGTACGTTGACATGAGTGATGTGTTGGTTCTCTATCTTTAGCCTATTTGTTGTTGGTGTATCAAAAATCCTAGTTAATTCATTGGTGCACTTCTTTGTATCCCTAGATATTAACAATTGCCTTTTTCTTGTGGTTTGGGATATTTCTTATTTTGCCTTGAAGCTTGTTATTATATGTGAAGAATTGCTTTGATTTAGTTTCTTTCAGGGAGAAAAGAGTGGAGAAAAAGATAATGTAATATACAAATGATAACTTATGTATCTAGTTCCTCCATTTACAGTTGGTTGCCCATAGATTTTCCTTTATTGTTGGTAGAAAACTATACTTCTTAGAAGTGTTTTTTCCATCATAATAAGTAGTTAGGAACTGAGGTGATCTCCTTGCCTTAAGCCTTTACAATTATATACTCATTTAGATATTTATTGTGATGGAGAATGAGGAAGTACAAATACAACATTATATCCAATCAATCATCTGTTTGCTAAATCTAAACTTTGATAGAGTCTTTAGGAGGAAGTTCAAATCACACTTGTCAAATGCTTTAGATATGTCAAGCATTATAACAATCCCTAACCAATGTTGTTTTGGTTGAGTGGAGTTCTTGGGCAAGATCATGGCCTTCATATTGCATGTATTGCAAAATCAAGGTCTCAATGAATAGGTTGCAAGTCCATATTGGTTGTTCATCCACTTACATTCTCAATGAATACGTTGCAAGTTCATATTGGTTGTTCATAGACAAAGGTAATGGGTAGAATTGCCATGAATGTTTAAATAACATAACAATTTCAAATATAATATTATTAAATAATATTATATACTTTATAAAATATATTATATTTATATATTTATATGTAGAATATAATATTATAAAATTATATATTTAGATCAAACATATAATATATTTAACATTTATATTTATTTATAACTTAATTGTATTTATTTTATATATAATATCTAATATAATTATATTTCTTGTTATTTAGTATATTTTATATAATGTAAATTGTTTATTTTTAAATATTATATTATAAAATCATATATTTATATCAAGTATTTATTTATAGTTTAATTTTTTTTACTTGCATATAGATTACTAATAAAGCGGAGTATAGTAGGTGGCCAAGGAGGCCACATCAAAATGTATAGTTATATCATATGTCCATTTTAGGATACTGCAAGTTAAAGTTATACATTATATATCATCTACTATAGCTATTTCTATTAATACATTTCAAAAAGATAGAGTTTTTTTTCCTTTTCTACTATTCCTATAGATCCTTTATGTCTCTCTGTTAATCTCTATCTAATCCTTATGAGTAATTTGTGTCTCAGCTACCTAGTTTGGAGGTTCATCTGATCCATACTTATCACTATTGTCTAAGGGGTCTCATACCACATTGGTACTGGAGTCAAGCCTTGGAGTGTTGGTAAATAAGTTCCAATCTTTATCAGGTTCCCAGTTTGTCGCCTCTACCACCTGCATCTCATGTTCTCCATAGTCATTGTTGTGGGTCTTCTATTCTCCTGTGGGATTTCCTTGGTGCCTATGGTTCTTTTTTCTATAGTCATGAGGCCAAAATTTAGCCTTCTTTATACCTGCCCTGTATACTATGTCTGATCCCTCCTCCAGAATCTGCATGAACCTCTCAGTTGGGATCTTCATAACTGTAGTGGCCTGTTCACAAATTAGTCGAGATATGAGTCCAAAGAAGGACCTAGTCAGAAATCATTAATTGCCTACTCTGGTACATATTCGCATTTCTTGCCTTCCACAAAGCCCACAAAACCTCAGTAGAAGATAAAAGCCAAGACAAATTTTTGTTTTTGTCCCCATTGTATATAAAACCACATAAAATATTAGCTTTAGAGACACACACATTTGACAACTTTCCTTTCAAAGAATTTAAGAAATAAGATCAGATAGCTTTTGCAAACAGACAGTAAAAAAAAATGTTCACTATTTTCAGGACCTTTACAATACAAGCACATGTTATCCTGACCTACTGCCAACCTATCAAGTAACAACAGCCACCTAAAGCAGCACTTTTATGGCTCTAGATCATTGGACCAGACATTAGATAGTGCTTTGGACAAAACTTTAGTATCTAGACTAACTTTCCATGCCCGATTGATGTGTGCATAGACATCATATTTTGTTATCACTGGTATATATAGCTTTTTTTGAGTAATTTTCCAAAATTTTGATCCAACTTTCCATTTTATCTAACTCCACTCTTCTGCTTTTAGTTGTCCCTTGGTTAAATATGCTTTGGATAGCTTTAATTTAATGATATAATATGTCCTTTTTTTAGACTCAGGGAGATTGTATTCAGCTTTCATATGGATCCATTCTTTGATGCCATTGTTTGAAATGAAATCTCTAAAGGAGTTAACTCAGTGTTTGTGCCATTTTTTAGAGGAACATCCTTGCAATAAGGCCAAGGTCTTCCCATTGACTTTTAGATTCCACCAGATAGATCTGGTCTAAACAATCTCATTTTAACTAAGATCAATAACTTCTCTATTATCTAGGAAGAGTTTAATAGATTCCCATGCTCTCCAAATTGACTTGAATACAACTGACCTGTAGGTTTGACACTGAAATCTCCTAGAACAATATCCTGAATACTCAAGTCTGACCAGTCCTTAGCCCTCTTGGGCACTGACTTCCTCAAATTATTGGTAATTAATACTTTCCAAGGCACTGAGCCCTCAAAAGCCCTAACAATCTACTTTGCAACCAAGGTGGCACCCTGGACTTTTAGGTCTTTCAGCCCCAAACCCCCCATTTCTTTACTTAAGAAGCACCATTCCCAGGATACTCTATGCCTCTTTTTGTTTCCTTTCTCATCTAACCACAAAAAGTCCCTGATCTTCTTATGAATTATATTTACTTGATAGCTAGCAAAAAACCAAGAAGAAGCATAATAAATGGAGTAAGAGGATAATTTTGTTTGGCAAACCTGGAGCCTTCCAGCCAAGGACAAGTACAGTTTATTCCACATTAAGTTTCATGTTGATCATACCAAATATCCAATCCCACATCTATCTCAACGATGGGCTGACTGGAAATGGAATCCCGAGGAATCTCACCAACTTAGAAGAGTCCCCCCATTGCCACTTGGTATCATCAAACCATAAGAGAGGAGCTCCATCCCATCCAAGCAAAGAGGATTTGGAATGGGATATTTTAGCACCAATAGCTTTGTAGAATATGGACAATCTTTCTTCAAGATTAGCAAAATTATCTTTCTCAAGGGCCATTAAAAGTGCAGTATCATCTAAAAACTGGACATTTAAAAGTGATTCATTATTCAACAAAACAATTCCTTTCAATACCCCACCAATTTGATCTATCCTCATAACATAATACAAGGCTTCAGATGCTATTACAAATAGGGCTGGAGCTAAGGGGCAACCTTGCCTAATAGATCTTTCTAATTTTAAAGGGCTTGAGAGTGAACCATTAATATCAAGTTGAACAGTAGCATCTCTGAACAACATTTTTACCATGTTACAATAGTATTCCAGTAATCCCAAGGTTTCAATCATCATTATTACAAAGGACCACTCAATTCTATCATAAGCCTTTTCAAAGTCTAGTAACAGGATTTTTGCATTTTGTCCACTCTTTTTAGCCCAATCTAAGGCCTCCCGGCTTGTAATAAGATTCTCTAAGATCTGTCTCCCTTTTATGAATCCAGTTTGTATAGGGTTGATTATGGCTAGAAGGATATCAACTAGTCTAATAGCTATAATTTTGTAGGATACATTTAACAGAGTTATTGGCCTCTAATTCCTAATATTAGTCTTATCACCATCTTTAGGCAATAGCTTAATAACACCTCTATTAATTTCTTTCCCTGGAGTTCCTTTTTCTATGGCTTCTTAATAGACTTCCAACAAGTCATCTGATATCCAACTTTCATTGCATTTGTAGAATTACACCCATAACCCATCAACTCCAAGCGATTTACCATTTTCCATTATTCTAATAGCTTTTAAATTTTCATCTTTAGTTATTTTTTCGTCTAACTTACCCCTCATCCCATCTATGATCTTTTTGGGGCAAATTTTCCTACATAGATTCTGAGCTAACTTGCACTCCTCTGACCCATATTCGGCTAAAAAAAGTTTCTGATAAAAGGCCCTAAATACCTCTTTCATTTCTTCATTCTCCTTGAAGAAAGAGTTGTTTTCAACAATAGGACCTATATCATCTCTGACATTCTTGGTTTTCAACAAGTTGAAGAAATATTTTGATCCTCTATCACCCTCATCCAACCAATTTAGCTTGGTCCTTACTTTTACTGTAACATCCCACCACGCAGCCCCAAAGGGTAAGAGCCAAAAGAGAGCCAGAATATATATTTTTTGACATAAATAGGTAACATGCACAAGATATGGTTGTCGATTCAATATGTTGACAACATACATCACCAAGTATGGTCGAATGTACAACCCAAAGGAGAGGACTAAATCACCCTCCTTGCAAACATTGTTGAAACTACATTCATTTTAAACACTAAATCCAAAAGTTCCTAATACCCATTTCCACTTTTAAACATAATGTCATAATGATCATCATAGTACAAGCGGGTCCGATACTATCACCGGACAATTGTAAGCCAAATATGAAATATATCATTTCTTCTCATTAATACAATTTACATCATCTCTCTTAAGAGAGTACAAATTACATACAAGAATAAACATTAAGTACAATGGCATAGCTATGGATGAGATACAATCACTAGTAAAATAAATACAATAGAGAACATCTGCAACTGGTGCTCCAATAACCTATACACCGGTCCCCAATGGCGGTGGTAATGCCTCCCAACCATGTGGACTCAAAGAGACCACCCCACCATGTTTGAAGATAGTCTCAAGGCCCAACCAAAAGGATAAAGGCACAAAATACAATGGTCAACACTCACATCAGTCGCGGAGTAGACACAGCACACAATGCATAAAGCCAATGTCACAACATAGAGATGCTCATCAAATATAATGTCGGGTACTACTCACGACTACCAAGGTACTAGACACTAGAGTGCATATTGGATGGAGTGTCATCATGCATGCTCGAAGGGATGGCACCACACGGAAACAAGTACACTTATCATATAGACGAGGAGACTCAATCATGCGCGAATCAATGCCCTACAGATGGATAACTCAACGCCCCACAGACAGATAGGCCTTCTCGTATGCATCCTTAGCTTGTACAAGCGCTCAAGGCCATGCACAAGGACTCAATGTTCTAGACTTAATCTCATCTCGTTTAACCAAACGAGTAATGCATAACCAAGTCAAACAATTCAATAACCACCCACAATCCATGACAATCATCAATTAAATCTGTCAAGTAAAAACTGCTATTTAAATATACAAATCAGCCAGCAAGAACAAATTCCATATTCTAATAATACTAACTAAAACAATCTATATTGCATCATGAATTAATTGATTTCACAAACTGCTACAAACAACTCCAGATATAACTAGCATAAAAATGACTAATTGCACAAGTTGCTATAGACAACTCCAGATAAAACTAACATACAACAGTTCCAGATAAAACTAAGCATAGAAATGACTGATTGCAAAAGCTGCTACAAACAACTCCAAATAAAACTAAGCATAGAAGTGATTGTTTGCACAAGCTGCTACAAACAGCTCCAGATATAGCTAGACATAAAAATGACAGTAGCTAATAAGTAATAATAACAATGCTAATGATGGTTCCATTAGCATAATATGCTCAAAATAAAAAGTGCCCAGATCTGAAATCTAACCACGACCCAATTTGTATTTTGGCATTTCTAGTTGAATTCAACCTTTGGTTTTTAACTTTATGACCAAGATATAAGGTGTTTTGAAAAACGTGTTTATTTGCTAGGCTGAGCAAAAACATGAAAAATGAAAGTGCCCGGAATTAAATTCTGACTTCGACCCAGTTGAGATATGGGTGTTTCTACATGGAATCCACCTTTGTTTTTTAAGTTTATGATTGGGATAAAAGGTGTTATTTCAAAAAATATTTTTCAACAAGCTAGCACAAATTTTGACCAAAATAGAAAGTGCCCAGATTTAAAATCAGAGCTCGACCTAGTTGAGATATTAGTGTAAATCTAATTGGATCTCATATTTGGTTTAACTTTTATGACAAGAATTAGAGGGTTGGGTTTAAAAACATTTTTCTGCCTCCAAATTAATAACTAGAAGATGCCAACTATGAGAGCCACTTTAAAACAAATCTGCCATCAACCCAATTTAAATTTTACCATTTCTAGTTGGGAACCAAGGTTAGAATTTCATTTGTGAAAGGGTTGCAATGCTTGTTTAAGAAAATATTTTTTCCCCCAAGTTGGAATGGTTATCATGAAACTGAAATAGAGAATTACAACTAAATCTGCCATAAGGAAATGCAGAGCATACCATTCCTAAGCTAAATCAAATTCAAATCCCACCAATCATTCAAAGATTCAAGAATAACAAGGAAAATACCTCAATTCTTCCCCAAAACTGAAATGAAAGAAAGCTCTGTATGTAAGGCACAACTAAGTTCCAACTTAGAACAGCAAGGAGGAAATGGCACACTGAATTCAACCATCAGATGCCCATAAATTCTTCTTAGAAAATCTCAACGTTTCTCCCTAACTCTGCCGCCCAAATCGTGGGGTTTTCTTCCTCCCCCACCATCAGATTTTTTTTTCTTCTCATACTTGAATGAATCCCCTTTTTTTCCAAACATCCTTTTACTTACCCTTTTTTTGCATTTATCATACTCACCCACTTTTTCCAAGAGCCATCATATGGCATGGAAAAAAATAAAATAAAGAAACTGACTTTCTTTTCATCCATAATAAAATCTAATTTCTAACAATAAAAAACTCCATTTTAAAATATTAAACTCTCAAAGAGATAAAAGAATCATTTAAAATTACTAAATGAAATATATCATTCTCCCATAATGATTAATAAAATTCACTTAAAATAGCATATTTAAACCACATGGTTATAACCATTTAAATCTCCACAACGATGCCAAAATAACCACATTGAACAATCAACAAAAACTAAGGAGAAAATCCTCAAAAAACCACACTAGCAAACTACACATGACCATTTGGGGCAATCCAGACATTACTGTTAGGTAACCTAATAAGAAGACAACCACACTAGAACACTACACTAACAGGGTACAGTGGGCTAGGCTAGGGAACGTTTGGCCTGTGACTATCTCCAGTAACCACCATCGGGGAACAGGAGTATGCTCAGGCCTGTGAATCTAGGCGGAGTCGATACCTAGTACCTAAATCACTTTAATCCCACGTCAAATCACATGTGCATATATCATATAATAGCCAAAGCATCAATGGACATCAGGAAAAGGGTCATGACATCGTAAGCCTCTCAGATATGAGTGTTACGACATCATCCCTTTCCTGTTCATAATCATACAAAAGCAATGATATCAGTATATAACCATATAAGCATGTAATCTAGCATAATAACTAATCATGTCAACATCATAATAGTATCAAAATCCATCAAGGAAAAGCAACAACCAAAATGTGAACATGGGAGTCATTACATTTACACCCTGATCCTGACTGTCTGGAACTTCCTAAGCCTATGTTTTGCTTCTCCCAGCTCCCTAGCAATCTCCCCATCATCTGGGTTTTCCCGAAGCCTTTTTTCACAAGTTAAAAACTTTGTTTACAGTAGGCCTTCTACTTTTCTTCTGTCTTTGGCATATTTTTTCCCCACTGTCTAAAACATGGTTTTACAATTTTGGATTAAAGCATTCCAGTACTGACATTTAGAGGACTTGAAATATAAGGCTTTTGTGATATTCCTTAGACTAAAAATTCCTTCACAACAATCCCTATCCTGAAGCAATGTACAATTGAGTTTAAATAAGTTATCTTTTTTATCCCTTGACCTAGTTTGTTGCCCTTTCCACCTAATATGAGCTTCTATAGGATAATGGTCTAAAAGTGTAGAGGGAAAAACCTCTACACAATTATTGTTTTTCCTACTGAGGAAATAGAATTTATCTTCATCTGCATAAAATGTATCTAACCTTGAGTAGACTCTATTTTTCCCCTCTTGGCTATTACACCAACTAAACCAAATGTCATTACTGTCACTCTTCTTACTCTCTAAAGGGTCAAAAAGGTTGAAGGATTTCTTAAATTTATGCCAGCAAAAAGACTCATTACCTTTCCATCCCCATTTGAGCCCTCCAAGTTTATCTTCTCTACATTCTGTCATATTAAAATCTCCACCTACTACCCATGGAATTTGTTGTGGATTGTTATCTATCCATTTCCACAGCTCGGCTCTTTCAATATAGTCATTCGGGGCATATACTGAGCATACACCAAAAAGCATATCATTCTTTTCAAAAATTACCCTTAAACATCTATTGCAAGGTGAGTGTCCTTTCTGAGTAATCAATTTGGCCCATTTTCTATCAATAAGCATCGCAATGCCACCTCTCCCTTTCTCATGTTTAGTATAAATGTGTTCTGCATCTTTCCAGATGAATCTCAAGTTATTTTCTATGGATTTCACCTCTTGAAGAATGAGGAGGTCAAGACTCCTCCTTTTGTTACAAAAATCCCTTATTAAGTATTTTCTATTTGGGGATTCTAGTCCTCTTATGTTCCAACTACAACAATTCATAGTTCATTGGTTCTGATGTTTCTATTTTCCTCTTTTTATACATCTTTTTAAAGCAATCAGAGACTTTTTCACCTTTTTTAACCTCTAATATAGAGTTTCTTTTAACATATTTCCTCTTTTTCTTTTCCTCGGCCTTATTTTGCAGTATAGAAGAAATTAGCCATTTTAGGCTCTGTTCATTTCTATATATACTGGTCATGCTAGTTTCTTCATATTTTGAATTAGAATTTTCACTGTCAATACCAGCAAGGTTAGTTGTATAGGATTTGTTTCCGATTATTATCTTAACCTTTTCATTTTTTATTTCTTATTTACAATCTTTAATTTGTTTCCTGATTTTGTCTAATGCCAACTGTTGTGCATTTTTTCCTAAGCTTCAAATTTTTTAGTGTCTTGAGCCCCAGAGTCTACCTCCACGGCCTCACTTGCACTAGGAGGACTCTCAAGAACACGGTTGAGTAGCACTTCTACCTGCAAATTAGGGGGAGGGGGGAAGAGCTTCTTGTTTTATCTTCTACCAAGCAAGAGGCAGTGTCTTCAATAGTCTCCCTTCTCTTATTCTGAGTTTCTTCACCCCCATGGAAGGAGGCTCATCAGGGCCTAATAGGTTCCCTCGAGACTCCACTAGAGGGGAGGAACAGAAGATAGTATTTTCACTATCTTTTTCAACTTGTTCAATTTTACCCAGAATCTCCCCTTCTTCCAAGCTCATTTCACTGAGCTTTCTAGAAACAGTCGAGATGTCTAATTCATTCGCTATCCCAACACTTACTAACAAGATATCATCACCTTCTCGAGAATCATAAGTTTTATTTACTACAATATCGGGTGGAATTTTCTTTGGGCCTGAAAAAACTTCCCCGTCAAACAACACAATGCCATTCAAAGGAGCTAAGGTAGCCTACAAATCTATAGGTGCCTTGCCTCTTTTTGAGAGGATGGGACAAGACTTCCAAATGTGACCATCCCACTTGCAAAAAAATAGGCATTCATACCTCCCAGACCTTCAATCACACATTTAGCCAATCTTCCCAACCCACTGACTTCTAGCCATTCAAGGATGAACGCGCCGAGTTTTAAGGAAATCAATACTCTTCCGTCTAGATGAAGCAATGTGACCCTAGCTTATTCGACTCTAAGGACTTCCCCCAGGTGGCTCAATAACTATGGCAGAAATAGCCGAAGTTGTTCAGGCATGTTTCTAACTTCAAACCACCTTGGAACTAAACAAAAAATGATTTCTTCTTTAGTGAGAATTGAGCTCCATGGATGAGCCCTAAACAGAGATTGCCCAATATTCCAATATTTTTTCCTAGGACTTTTGTTTTCATTTTGTGGGTTCTGAGAAAGACAACAAAGAGTCCTTTTTGTATCATCCTACAAAAATTTATATGAATTCCCATTTTTTTAACCCACACAGTAGCCAACCATCTATCAAAAAAGGCTCTCAAAGGTAGTTTTTCCAAATCCAAACAGACCAGAAAGATTGCAATATTGTTAAGTCATAATTCCACTTGCTTAATAGCAGACAACATTTCATCATTTGGTATTAAAGACAAACTAGGCAAAGATTCCATTTTTTATCTCCATTTGCTTCTTCTCCTCCTCTTCCTACAGAGGATCCCCCGACGTCTCTGAGCTCTTAGCATCCACCAATGACCTTAAAGCGACCACTTTTTGATGGAGCGTGACATCTTCAAAACCCACCACTTCTCCAAACGTCTTATTCTCTCTGGAATTCTCTCGACAACCATTGCCAAGATTTCACCTTTTGAGGCATTAATTTCACCCAGATTACTATTAACCTACCCATCCTTCCCTTCTGACTGGGCCATTAAAGATCAGTCCGCTGACCGCTCCACAATAAATGATCAGTCCGCTGACCGCTCCACAATAAATCCACACATCAACCAGAGGTGGCGTCAGTGGGATACATTTGGGTGGGAATATTCTCACCCAAATATAAAATATAAAAAAATAGACTTCAACGAAAAAAAGGAAAAACCTAAGACTCCCAGACTTAAAGAAAAACAAATATAACAAATCACATAAACTACTACAAAATACACAACCAGGATGGCCAACAAGAGCCAAAGAAGAGCAATCTATGCAATTATGTACCAAAATAGGGAAAGCGAGCAGGCTACAAGAGAAAAAACAATGGAGGGTTGTGAGAAACCCTAGTTTTTTCTCAAAGCCCGCTCTCCTCCTAGAGTGTTTAATTGTATTTATTTTATATATCATATAAAATATTTAACATAATTATATCTATTATTGTATAGTATATTTTATATAATGTGAATTATTTAATATATTTTTAAAATAATTATATAGCATAAAATGATATATTTGTATTAAATATTAAAATATATTTGTTATTTTATTATATATTAACTATATATAATTTTGATTATACTTCTATTTATCATTAAATATTATATTCTATATGATACAAATCATTAAATACAAATATAATAATATATATTTTGTATAAAGTGCTATTTAAATTTTATATATATATATATATATATATATATATATCATTAAATATTATATTATATATGATAGAAAGCATTAAATACAAATATAATAATATATATTTTATAAAGTACTATTTAAATTAATTTTATATATAACAATACATATATTTATAAACTAGATTTAAAATATAGAGATGGTCTTTAAAAAAGTTTTTAACACGAACTTTTTTGGTCACCTAAGTTGTATGCATACTTCTAAATTCTAAGTTCTTGCGAGAGAGGTGGGTGGAGATTCTTGGGTGGAGTGGTGCTCCATTCAGATTGCTTTTTATTGTCCCCGTATGAAGCCTTTCATACTTGTCATTCATGCTATATGGAATGGCGTTAAAAAAACTGGTGACTTCACTGATTCAGAAAAAAACTGACTGACCCTACTATGCACAGTAAACTTTGCCGGATGTCTAGAAATAAATTGATGAAAATGAGTGGACATAAAATGTTTGAAATCTTTATAACAATATGATGAAGCCATACGTCAGACACTGAACTCAAAAACTGGTGAACGTACGGACATCAATGAAAATGAGATCAGCCAGAAAATAATGAATAAAACGAACATACCAGATCCATTCAATCATCTTGCACTACTTAAGAAAGAGTTTGAGTCATCAATTTCATTCACCAGGCTGGTTCACCTCATAGAGGGAATGCCTTTGGCATAATTAGGCATAAAATTCAATTTAAACAAAATTGATATTAGATAATATTAAATCTCAATATTATGTTAACTAGCAAAAAGAAATTTAAACTTACTATTTAATTAAAGTTAAGTAGGCACATCATTAATAAATTTTAATAAAATTATATACTAATTTAATTCATATTTTTAATAAGCATAATTATATTTCTAAAACATAATATAATATAATATAATTAAATAAAAATTAAATAGATTAAAAATTTAAATAAAAATTTTGAGTCATGGACATGCATAGAGTAGGCATGGGGTTCCTCCTTTCACATAGTCCGTGGGTTGTGGAGGGGGTCGTGGGGCTCCTCTCACATGGGGTGCAGCCATGGCTAGTACTAGCCCTCTCCCTTTTATTAAATAAAAACAAATTCAAACATTCTTTTTAAAATAATTATTTTTTAATTCATTTTATTTTAATTTATTTATAGTAGCATGGCAGTATAAATCATTGTATGTTCTTTTCTAGATTAAAAAAATAGCGCAACATCTAAAAATTAAATAGAAGAAAAAGGAGTAATATATAGTATGTTCTTTTGTTTGTTTTCAGTGGTCCATAGGCAGAGTTGTCCACAACTTTAACCAAACTCAAAATCACAACTTTAAATAATTAAATTGCAACCTACTAAAATTTAAATAACATTAAATTATTCATACACATCTCCAAAGTAATTAAGTAATACGTTAATTAAATAAGAACATTACCCAATACTATTATCTATATATTTAATTAAATATATCCTTAAATTTGGAACCTGATTAAATAAGAACATTACCCAATACTATTATCTATAGACTTAATTAAATATATCCTTAAATTTGGAACCTAAAACTAAACATAGAAAGAAATTAAAGATTAGGCATAAAATTCAATTTAAACAAAATTGATATTAGATCATATTAAATCTTATTATTATGTTAACTGGCAAAAAGAAATTTAAACTTACTATTTAATTAAAGTTAAGTAGGCACATCATTATTAAATTTTAATAAAATTATATACGAATTTAATTCATACATTTAATAAGCATAATTATATTTCTAAAACATAATATAATAATATTATATTATATTATATGGCGATAAGGGCATGGTTCGATGGTTAAGTCGCTCGGTTGTAGTGGCGGCCACCAGAGTTCAAACCCCCACTGGGCCAATGAGCTCGCAGGTTTGAAGTGTTCTTGTTAGGGGATGAGGTCCCCCTGTGTTGTGGCCTCACCGGTTCATTGCTCCAGGATGGAGTAGGAGGGCGTGTCGTACCAGCGTCACCGATCACGTTAAAAAGTTTACCAGGTGCATTTAAAAAATAATAATAATAATATAATATAATACGGGATGACGACTAAGGGGAGATGCGAGGGTTTGGAAGCCTGCGACCTGTAACAAGCCACAGCTTCTTCTTCTTCCTTTTTTGATCGGTTGCATCTGCATGTGTGTGGGGCGGCATGTGCGTGGGGCAGCATACAGAGGCACAAATTTCTGGTGGGGGTGCTTGCATGCTTTAGAGGGGTTTGATTATTTTTTCTTTTGTGTTTTGTTTTTTCTATGGAGCTGCTTTAGTATTTGTTTTCGCTACCCCCGGTGATCTGGTTATCAGGACGGGGGTTTTTCTTTCTTTCTCATGGATTTGCATGCATCGGTGGACAAGTCTGATCTAGGTTCTTCTCTTCTTGGAGGAAGTCAGAACTTTGCGAATTTGGGTAACCCTCATCCTGATGATGAATCACAGAGTGTGATTTGAAACATTGATAACAAAAATCTTTCACAGTTGAATCCAAAAACTCCAATATTATGGACTGTGGAAATCTGATGTGTTTAATTGGGTAACCCTGCCTAGGGTTTGACGAGGAATGGTGGTGTTCGGCTACACAAAGCAAATGGGTGTTTGGAGAGATCACAGGAATGACCTATGCTTGTGATACAGCCAGACTCTGTCGCGGAAGATGTGGAGTACGACAACAAGCATGTGTTGATTTGCAAGTTCATGGGGATGCGGGCTTTGCTCCCCTTTCTTGATTCGTGGGTTCGCAAGACGTAGAACCCTAATGGGGATTTTGATATTATGTTGGTGGCCAACAATTTCTTCATGGTGAACTTTTCCTATATTGCTGACAGAAATTAGGCTTTTGAAGGCAGGTCGTACTTCTACAACCAGGTGGGCCTATTCATTAAACCTTGGCATGTGGGTTTCAACTCTGCTGAGGAGCTCCCTTCTCGGATTCTGATTTGGATTCACCTCCCTCACTTGCCCCTAGAATGTTGGCAAAGTGATATATTACAGATGATTTCTGTCTTGATCGGTAAGCATATTGGGCCCTCTCAACAAACCTTGAATAAAAGGGTTCTTTCCTTTGCTCGAGTGTGCGTAGAAATTGATTTGAATAACCCATTGCTAGTTTCAGTGGAAATAAGCATCGGGGCAACTTCTTGAACCTAGCAATTGGATTATGAGGCATTACCTTTTCATTGTCAATTATGTCATGAATATGGCCACCTGCAACAGAAGTGCCTCAAATCCACTTCGGCTACTGGTATGGCTAATGATTCTCATCAGTCTGCCTCAAAGGTGGACAAGGGTAAGGCCCCCGTGTAGGGGGTGGAGGCAGATAAGGATGGTTTGGTGCCTATTAAGCCTTGTAACAGGAATAGAGGGCAAAAGAGAACCCTTAAAGATAGGCAAGAAGAGGAAACCCTCAACAAGTTTGAAGAGTTAGAGGACTTGGTTCAAGAGGAAGGTGTTCCCTTCAAAATGTAAGTAGCCATTAGTACTATTGTTGAGAAGTGCCTAGTGGAGCAGCCAAATAATTTTTCTAGCCAGGCCCCAATAGGGGGTCAATTAGCTTAGATGGACATAGATCTCCCTTCCTCGGGACCTGAGCTTGGGGGAATTGGCTCGACGATAAACACTATTATGGTTCCTAATCCCCCTGGTTCTAGGATCATCATTGAGAAGGTTGTTGGGGACTGGTAAAGGCAAGTCTCCTCCTCCTATTTTGGGCCTCCAGCAAAAACCCCCAAAAAAGGGGGCTCCTAAGAAGCCTCTTAAAGTAGGTAGGAAGAAGGATCAGGAAAAGGTAGAGCTGATTGGAGAGACGTTGGTTGAGTCTGGCTCAACGAGGACTATTGATTCTCACTTTTCCCAGCCCCAGCAATGATTGTGATATCTTGGAATGTTAGGGGTATGAATAGAATCCCTAGACAAAAGGTTATTCATGAGTTGATTCATGTTCACTCTCATGATTTGGTTTTCCTCTAGGAGACTAAGTTGTCTATTGAAAGTATGTTGAATTTGGCTCCTAAGATTTGGGGTAGAGATCTTTGTCAATGTTTGGGGGCGTAGGGAAGCTCAGGGGGACTTGCTTGTTTATGGGATCTGCACAGAGTTTTTCCTCTCTGGTGGATTTCTAGTAGGTGCTTTATATCTCGTGTTGCTTAGTCTGGAGTCTGGTGAGAGAATTCTTCTTTCTAATATATATGCTCCTACGGATCTCCCTAGTAAGGCTCATTTGTAGTCTCATATTAGATACTTGTGTTCTTGGGAGCCCTTTCTCCCTTGGATTCTTATAGGTGATTTTAATTTTGTCTTGTCTCTGGAAGAGAAAAGGGGTGGGATTACCTCTCTGGATCCTTCCTCAGATCTCTTGAGGGACAATGTGGCATGTATGAATTTAGTGGATATCAAACCCGTGAATGGGTTATTTACCTGGAACAATAGAAGGACTGGTAATGATGCTATTTCTGAAAGGTTAGATAGGTTTCTAATGTCTAGTTATTAGGTTGGTGTCAAATGGATGACTAGCTCTAAGATTTGGGATTGGTAGGGCTCGGATCACTGGCTGATCAAATTCTTTGCTTGCCTATCTAGATTCTCTAAAAAATAATCCTTTAAATTTTAGCTTATGTGGCTTCATGATGAGTCTCTTTATGATTTGATCCTAAGATGGTGGAGGGCAGCTAGGAAGCCTGCTTTTGGCACTACTATGTATCCTTTGCTAAAAGACTCCAGTAAGTCAAATATATGATGAAACGATGGAACATACACCATTTCGGCAATGTTTTCCAAGCTAAAAGGGTTGCACAAGAGCACTTGGATACCATTACTTGGCAGATCTAGGCTCAGGGGTTATCTAAGGAGATGAGTATGTTGGAAGTTGCGGCTATGAAGGAGGTGGAGGAATGGGAGCTCCGTGAGGAAATTTTCTAGAAGCAAAAATCTCGTATTGATTGGCTTCAGGAAGGGGACAGGAATACTTCTTTCTTTCACAATTCAATTAAGGATAGAAGGTAGGGAAATATTATTTCATCTCTCCAGTCTCCAGATGGTGACCCTCTTCTTTCCTCTATTGAGATTTTGAAAGAGTTCGTACGATTCTTCTCTGCTCTCTTCTTTGATGATTCCCCTCCTGCCAGTGAGGAAGAAGCTAAAATTTTGGCTTACATTCCTCCCTTGGTGATTGCTAAAATGAATGAGTCCCTTCTCAAGCCAATCTCTCTATTAGAGTTGGAGAATATTGTGTTTTAGATGAGGAAAGGTAAAGCTCCTGGTCCTGATGGATTCCTGATTGAGTTCTTTCAAGAGTTTTGGGAGGTTATAAAGCTTGATCTTCTTGAGGTTGTTCAAGAATCTCAAAAGAATAAGCAAATGCTAAGATCCTTGAATGCCACCTTCTTGGCTCTCATCCCTAAGAAGGAGGGGGCTAATTCTTTGGATCTCTTTAGGCCTATTTTCCTTTGTAATGTGGTGTACAAAATAATCACCAAGATGATTGTTAAACGCCTAAAGCTATGGTTAGATAGATTGGTTTATGAGGAACAGGGTGGATTTGTGGCTGGTAGACAGATTCTGGATGGTGAGGTTATTGCAGCTGAGACTATTCACTCTATGGCTTCCTCCAAGGAGAATTCTATGTTCATTAAGTTGGATATGACCAAAGCTTATGACTATGTCAAATGGGATTTTCTAACCAAGATTTTGAGAGATTTTGGGTTCAACAGTGCTTGGATTGAATGGGTTATGAGTTGTGTCACGTCTACCTCCTTTTATGTGCTCATTAATGGACAGCCTTCTAAACTCTTTGGGGCTTCTAGGGGCCTTCGACAAGGGGATCCTTTATCCCCATATTTTATTTATTTTGATGGCTGAAGGGCTTGGGATACTTTTGAAATCTCATGTGGAGCTTGGTCTTGTTCAGGGTTGGTGATGGGACAATAACATTCCCCCCAATCCCATCTTCAGTTTGTGGATGATACGGCATTAATGGGTCTCGCCAGAGTGGATGAAGTGGTCAATCTAAGGAAGGTCCTGGATTGTTATTTGGCTGCCTCAAGGCAAAGCATCAATGAAGGCAAGTCTTTTATTTATTTCTTTAATACTCCTAACCTTATTTGGTAGAGAATTGTGGGTATCCTTAGGTTTCAAATTAGCTCGCTTCCTTTTGTTTAACTTGGCATACCTCTGGCTATTCACACGTTACCTCGTGTGTTCTGGCAGGATGTTATTGAGAAGTTTCAAAAAAAGGTAAGTCACTGGACTTGCAGATTGCTTTCTACAGCAGGAAGAGTGACTCTTTTGAAGTTTGTGGTTTAGGCTCTCCTGTTGTATAGGTGCTTTGTGTTATCTACCCCTGCTAGCTTTGTGAAAGACTTTGAGAGTCTTTATCAGCAATTTTTGTGGTCTAGTAATCTACTTTCGAGAAAGTGGAGTTTGGTCAAGTGGAATTTTGTGTGTCAGTCGAAGTAGGAGGGTAGCCTTGGGTTGTGTCAAGCTAATTTGAATGGGCAAGCTTTGGTAGCTAAACTCTATTAAAGATGGTGTTCTCAGCAGCAGCAAACTTGGGCTAAGATCCTCACCTCAAAATACCTCAAGGATGTGGATTGTGTGGATGTGCCCAGATACAGCCTAATGGGTAAGGAATCTATAGTTTGGAATACCCTCAAGAGGTTAGCCAAGTTGATTAAACAAGGATTGTTCTGGATTTGCAACAGGGGTTCAGAGGCTCTCTTCTGGTTTGATTCTTGGGATGGGCATCCTCCTATTATGTCTACACACCCTCACTTGCAAGACCTATGTAGGCATTTTTTCGAAGCTAGTTGGACTTATGTGATGGATTTTAAATCCCCTCAGGTTCTAGGCCAGGCTATGGTGTACAGGTGGAATGACCTGCATGAGTGGCCACCTGGGGGATCGATGGAGGACTATCAAAAGCTAGCCAACATCTTGGTTGGTAGGGTTTGTAGCTCTCTATTGGAGAGGGATGTTTTGGTTTGGGGAGGTAACCAAAAAGTCAAATTCATTGTTACCTTTGGTTATCAGGTTCTAGATGAGCATATGTTTGGATGCACAGGGGTCCCCTAGTGGAAGTAGGTCTGGAATAAATTCTCTTGGCCCAATTGTAATTTCTTTTCTTGGTTGGTGATTTATAATAGATTCTTGACATGGGAGAATCTTTGGAAGTGGGGCTTTCAAGGCCCCTCTATGTGTGTAATATGCTCTAATAGCGATGAGAACATTTCTCATGTCTTCTTCTAATGCTCTTTTGTTAGGGTGATCTAGCATTTTTGGTGGGAAGTCTGCAGGCAACCGTGTAGGCATGACTCATCTTTAAAGGACTTCTGGAGCAAGCTGGGGAGTTCTCCAACTAAGACTTCCTTCCTCCACACTGCTCGGACAATTGGTCCCAACTTCATCATTTAGCATATCTGGCTAGAGCATAATCACAGGATTTTTCTAGATAATAAACTTTAGGTGCGGCAGGTTTGGATGAGGATCTTGGGAGGTCTTCAGGAGACTTTGTCGGCTAGGTGTGATCTCTCGGCCCCTGTGGACCCTGGAGATATGGGAATTGTTTAGAGTCTGGAGCTTTCTGTTTGTGCCAAGGGGGGGCTAGGCCTAGTTTAGGTTAAGGTGCTAGAGGGAAGGTTCAGAGAGATGGTCATTGGATACCTCCAACTTTAGAGGTACTAAAGATCAATACCAATGGTTCCTCTAGAGGCAATTTGGGTCACACTGGTGTTGGAGGCATTGGTAGGGACTGTTCAGGAGTGGTTGTGTTCTTCTTCTCAAAGTATCGTGGCCAACACTCTAATAATTTCATGGAGGCATTGGCTATTCTCTTGGCTTTTAAAAGGACTTGTGCCCTTGGATGGAGAAGGATAATTTGTGAGTCGGATTCTCAGATTGTGGTAGACTTGTTGAATAAGTAGCAGTTGGAGGATGTAAATTGGTAGCTGGGAAATTGGAAAGTAGATGACTAGAGCTGTCTCCCTAAGGGCCTTGCTTGGGAGCTTGAGGACTTGGTTATGGAAGATATGAGATGTGTTTTTGGTGTTTCTTGATGTCTCTAATTCTGGCTATTGACCCCTAGCGAGGGGATTGTAATTTCTGGCTTTGTACTGCTTTCTTGAATTAATAAATTTTTTACACTCTTTTTATAAAAAAAATATATAATATAATATAATTAAATAAAAATTAAATAGATTAAAAATTTAAATAAAAATTTTGAGTCATGGACATGCATAGAGGAGGCATGGGGTTTGGAACCCCACGCCCTCCTTTCACATAGTTTGTGCGCTGTGGAGGGGGGCGTGGGGCTCCTCCCACATGGGGTGCATCCATGGCTGGTACCAGCCCTCTCCCCTTTATTAAATAAAAAACAAACTCAAACATTCTTTTTAAAATAACTATTCTTTAATTCATTTTATTTTAATTTATTTATAGTAGCATGGCAGTATAAATCATTATATTTTCTCGATTAAAAAATAGTGCAACATATAAAAATTAAATAGAGAGGAAAAAGTAGTAATATATAAATCGTTCTTTTGTTTGTTTTCTATCTGTATCCTCACAGGATTTTCAGTTGTTGAAAACCTACATTCAATGAGAATAAAATTAAACTTAAGAGATTTCACTCTTCCCTTCTCTAGATGTACTTGCATGCTTGCATGTTTGCAATTTTCTCATAAATGGATTCCTGAGCCTCCTTCCTACAACATGCAATTCACAAAATCAACAATAAAAAACATTTTCCCCTTGAGGTTGATAACCTTGTTATGGTGCTTTAGCTTCTTCTCGTCTCTGCTGCACAAAAAAAAATGGTAAAATAAAATAAAGAAACTACCAAAATAAAAATGTTTTATATGTTTAAATAATTAGAAGTTTCCACAATTAAAAATAATAATTATTGCTATATATGTTCCATATTTGTTAAATCTGTGTAAACTATATATCTCTATTTTTGGGAGGAAACTCTTTTAATATAATTTTATGAGTGGTGTACGATTGCTTGAGCAAAGTAAATGTATTGGGACCTAGTAAAATGATACATTTAGTTTTAAGATTTTTGTAAGATATTATATAGTTTGTACAACAAAAATATAGTCTCATATGTATTTCTTAATGAGACCTTATTTGTCTTTTAAATTCATTTAGATATATATAAATAGAAAACTAATTTGAGATTTTATTTGTGTACTTAGACATATATAAATAGAAAATTATTTTGAAAAATTATTTATTGTAAGTTGTTGCAATGAGATGTAATTTTATAGAGAGAATAAATTTTGTATGATTACTTTACCATGAGTTCTACCTTGAGGCAATTATTCATATAAAAATATTAATTTTTGTATGCATGTTTTTTACCTGTAGGAATAAGTTAAGAGAAAATTACTTGAACAGAAGTTTTGTATATTCTTTTATTTTAGCTTTCATAAATATTTCAGTTGAACATTCATTTCTATTCATTCACTTATTTATGTATCTGCATCTATATCTATATTTTATGTACTTTACATATATTCCATGCCTGTAGGAATTTTGGAGTCCACTAACCTACAAAAAATAAAATTTTGTACAATTATATAACATGTATGAATTCAGTCTATTAACTATACCTGTAGAAGTTGGGTGAGAATTTTCAAATTTAAGTTGGATGTGCGTATTCACAAAATTAACTCTACATGTATGTTTTTATTTGTCAACAAGATTCATTAATATCATTTCCCCTAGATCTAGTAATCTTAGCCAACAACCCAAAAAAATTAATTATAAATCTGTTATTCATAAAATCAACTTTTGTTTTATTTCTTTTTCCAATTACTATATACTAGCATACCTATATTTAAAAAATGTATCTAAAATACGTTGAGATATATCCTTCTTGGGGCGCCTATTTCCACCTATGTGTAGTAAATTGATTTAAAAAAATTAGGCACCTCGAGAAGGATATCTTTCGGTGTACTTTGGATATATTTTTTAAATATAGGTATGCTAGTAGCATCTGGAGTCGCAAGCCTAATTCTAACTATATTATATAATTCTAAGAACTATTGAAATTAATTATAATATAGAATAGATATATTATATAATAATTATATAATATAATTTATAATAATTATATAATATAATTTATAATAATTATATAATATAATTTATAATAATTATTATAATTTATAATAATTATATAATATAATTTATAATAATTATATAATATAATTTATAATAATTATATAATATAATAATTAAAATTATATATTATATTGAGGATTAGAGTTAATGTACTTAGGCTTAAAATTACCATACCTATATTTTAACCCTAACCCTAATTTTAACCCTAACCCTCATCCTAATTTGAACCCTAACCCTAACCTTAATACTAAACTTAACCTTAATTGTAACTCTAATTCTAACATTAACCCTAATTATAGTCATAACCCTAATTCTAACCCTAACCCCAACCCTATTTATAATCCTAATCCTAACCGTAATCGTAATTTTAACCCTAACCCTAACCCTTATTCTAACCCTAAACATAGCTCTAATTTTAACCCTAACCCTAACCTTAATATTAACCTTAACCCTAATTGTAACTCTAACCCTAACTCTAATTTGAACTCTAACCCTAACTATAACTCTAATTCTTACTCCAATTTTAATAGTAACCCACCTTAATTCTAACCTAATTCTAATAGGAAACCTAATCCTAACTCTAATCCTAACACTAATTTTAATCATAACCCTAATTCTACCCTAACTATAACTCTAATTTTAAATCTAACCATAACCCTAATTCTAACCCTTACCTTCATCCTAATTGTAACTGTGATTTTAACCCTAACCCTAAGTCTAGCCCTGACCCTAACCCTAACTGTATCCCAAATTCTAATTGTAATTCTAACCCTAATTCTAACTATAATTCCAACCTCAAATCTAATTATAACCCTAACCCTATTTCTAACATTAATCCTAATTATAGTCATAACCCTAATTCTAACCCTAACCACAACCCTAATCCTAACCCTAACCCTAATTCTAACCCTAGCCCTTAGTCTAACCCTAAACATAGCTCTAATTTTAACCCTAAGCTTGATCCTAATTGGAACCCTAACCCTAACCTTAATACTAAACTTAACCTTAATTATAACTCTAATTCTAAAATTAACCCTAATTATAGTCGTAACCCTAATTCTAACCTTAACCCTAACCCCAAACCTATTTATAATCCTAATCCTAACCCTAATCCTAATTTTAACCCTAAACCTAACCCTTATTCTAACCCTAAACATAGCTCTAATTTTAACCCTAACCCTAACTCTAACCCTAAGCCTGACTATAACTCAAACCCTAACCCTAACCTTAATACTAACCTTAACCCTAATTGTAACTCTAACCCTAACTCTAATTTGAACTCTAACCCTAACTATAACTATAATTCTTACTCCAATTCTAATAGTAACCCACCTTAATTCTAATCTAATTCTAATAGGAACCATAATCCTAACTCTAATTCTAATCATAACCCTAATTCTACCCTAACTATAACTCTAATTTTAAATCCAACCATACACCTAATTCTAACCCTTACCTTCATCCTAATTGTAAATGTGATTTTAACCCTAACCCTAACTCGAATTCTAACCCTAAGTCTAGTCCTGACCCTAACCCTAACTGTAACCCAAATTCTAATTGTTATTCTAACCCTAATTCTAACTACAATTCCAACCTCAAATCTTATTATAACCCTAATCCTATTTCTAACATTAACCCTAATTATAGTCATAGCCCTAATTCTAACCCTAACCCCAACCCTAATTGAAATCCTAACCCTAACCCTAACCCTACTTCTAACCCTAACCCTTATTGTAACCCTAATACTAACCTTAACCCTAGTTCTAACTGTAACCCTAACCTTAACCCTAATTGTAACTCTAACCTTCATCCTAATTGTAATTGTGATTTTAACCCTAACCCTAACTTGAATTTTAATCCTAAGTCTAGCCCTGGCCCTAACCCTAACAGTAACTCTAATTCTTACCCTAATTAAGTAACCCTAATTCTAACTCTAACCCTAACCTCAATTATTATATTATATTATTATATAATATTATATTATTATATATTATTACATTATTATATTATTATATATTATCACATTATTATATTATATTAAATATTATATTAGTATATTATTATATTATTACGCCGAGAGGCGTTATATAGCCACAGGCATGAAACTTTTATTTCATCGATTTAATTTGACGTTTAGTCAGCTGTCATATTGTAATGCCCCGTCATGCAACCCTAGAGTGCTAGACTAAAAGTGCAAAATTTACCAAAATATTTTTTTTTTTTGAAAGCAAGATAGTGCAAAGTAGTAACCAAACATATCATATTACACCACATAAACGAAATTACTCTTCTAACAACTCTAGGGCAACATAACTGCATTAATAACAGAAAATAAAACTACAGAAGCAATAACCATTACACTGCTAAACTAGATACAAATAACTTTTACTGAAGCAGAATAGATCAATTACAGAGTCTCAGTACAGGATTACATGATTACAAGATTATAAGACCGATCATGTCGGTTTACATAAGAATACATAAGAGAGTATACAATACCACCGAAGGTAGGAAGCAAACTGGGATAGGAACACCTCTGCACTAGACTCGAACCGCATCTCCAAGATGACCAATGGATAGCTCTGCCTCCCAACCATGTGGAACCCTGAGGTCCACCCCTCTGAGCTAGGAGATAACGACGAGGATTCCACTAAGCCAAAGAGACAACCAATAATAGAATGATAACAGACATGAAACAACCGACCATACCAACAACACTACACAAGCCAAGATATCACTCCAGAGGTACCACCAAGAAACAATAGAACTGCTTAAGGAGAGTGTCATCGCATGGTCCTACATGGGTTACCCAGGCTATCTATCCCCAAAAGCCGGCCCCCATCTATGGTTACCCTGGCAGCCTCCCTCTAGGCACCGGCCCCATAGGGTGACACATGCGGAGCCGACAGGTCCTCTCGTGGAGACAAGGAGGTCGGCCTTGCCAACCAGGCCTTCTCATCCCATCCTTAGCTTGTGAGAGCACTCAAGGCATGGGTGAGGTCTATTACTTTTCTTGTTAAGTGTTTTAATACCCCAACCCTCTTGATTAAGTTATTAAGTTTTCCACATGCTTACAACTTCCATGGGGTTACCCAGGCAGCCTCTCACTAGGCACCGGCCCCACAATGAAAGCCACTCCCTTAGCGTTCTCTGGTCAACATACATACCACAATATGCAGAGGAAAGTCACCAAATAGATCCGAGCCATAACTTACACCATTCACTAGGCCACAACAATAAATCCATATAATCTCTTCAAAATTGAAACAATACCAACAAGGACCAAGTACTGTATTCAAGAGAACATTCCCCAATCATTACAAGATGCGAAAATCCAGATAACCCAATGCCATAATTCAAACCAAAGCCAAGAACTACCCCTCTGGAGTTAGGTACACAGACACTATATCACAAAGAAATTCCTCATCCAAAATGGAACCCAAGGATTAAACACTTGACACTTGTTTGCAACAAGAGACTCAAACTAAGAATTGAGCTTAGACCAATTGCATCATCCCTTCCTGTTACATTGCAAGGTTTCCCTTACATGAACGAGAGCCATAATATACCATATTAACTGAAATAACCCCAAAACATCATAGGCCTTGGAAATACAACTTGACCGCATGACTAAAATTCATATCCGACAATGTATCATCTTCACAAGAAAACACACATAAACACAACTCACCCCCAAAATAGACACAAAGATCCAACACCAGCAACGAGGTGACAATCAAGCATAAGAGATTCAATGAACTTCTATCCAGTCAAGGAAACAACCTACACCAAGTTATCACGAAAGGCAAAACTTCATAACTCTAGGAATTGATAAGGCAAGGAAGGAGGACCATAACCCAAACATTCCTTCACGAAAGTCAAGGAAAGCTCAAAAAGTAATTCCATAAATCAAATCATTATAACACTAAACGGTGTAACTTATCATTCAAGATTTACCACTTACCATTTCTAATTAAAAACATCCATAAGCACTTATTTACAATAAGCCAGGTCTTTCTCTAATGTTAAACCATTTACAAACAAAATCAAACAACTATAACATCAACACTTTCCCAATAAACACCCTCCAATCTACTAACTCTACGAACACATTCATGAAATAGGATAAATAACTTTAAATGCATAATTTACTAACGAATTAGACTATTGACCCCACTTTACTAGTTTAAACCTTTATATACCCATACAGGCTCAATTGACATGCTATGACAACATTCATAAAAAGATCTTAAATTACAACCACATTTCACATGACCAATCCCATGCCAAAACATTATACGAATTACAACTTCGAAAACAAGCATTATCCATTAAATCAAGACATTTATAAAATACACCTATAGCATTGATAAGAGTAACCTATATATTACTAATCTCAAATTCGAATAAACTTCTAAAGGTATCAAGAATTTGATCTATATCCTAAATCACTTATAGCCATTTACCAACAATTAACATTTTCTATTGAGAGAGAATGGTCATAGATAAGGAATCTTGCTAATACATTACGCAAGATTCTGACTAACATGATACCACTAGAGATACTAAAAGCATGTTTGAAAAGAAGAATATTTGTTTATCCACACAAAGGAGACTCCACTACGAAAACACTGCCTACAATTCCCTAACAAGTCGCATCGACCAACACACTTCCTGCCATGCATACCGACTAATCATTGTGCTGACAATGACAACGGTGCCTAAAAAAATCAACGACTAATAAAATGTGCTAGGGTCAGTACTTATGACAACTACAGTGACCACTCAACAAGGCATTCCATGACCCATAACGACTGTTGAGGGATAAAAGTGGCTAAAACCAAAAATAACGATGCACAAACAAAATAGCGACTAACACTGTACTATAGTGACAACAGCGACAGTGAAATGGAAGGAGTAGCAAGATGGCTGACATAAGAAGTGGAAACTTCTAACACTACGCTATTAAAATAACCATCTTACCATTATCAAATTTTTAACTCGATACACAGGATTACCGACTCACAGTAATAGATTCGCTTCAAAAAAAAAAAGAAAGGAACTAGTCTTCGCCAGAGAAAAGGAGGAAACTAGTTATATATATTAGACTACCTTCTCAAAAAAAACTTTCCAATCCTATTATTCTACAGAGAGAAATCAGAGCTAATATTCTGTTTACAGTGACTTGGAAATTATGCTCTTTGGCAGTATTATCAATGAATGTGCTTAAGAGGAACGTACTTAACAATTCCAGGGTTTGAAAATAATGTTAAGGAGACCTATAAGGTCAGACTCACCACAGAGAGGCCGAACAAGGGTTTTAAAGAAAAGATTTGCAAGATGAGCACAAAGGTATTATGTCAGCCTAGCGATGGAAGAGTATATCCCACGAGACAGGAGATGATTGCAGGATACAGCGAGGTGAGACAACCTGATGCATACGGTTTTGCTGATTAACAGGAATTTAAATGAAGCAAGGTTTAGAGTCATACCAGAATATATCATAAGGAACTAGCATTCTATAAATAAGTACCTTGTCCTTTACCTATCTTCTTAGTCAGACTTCTTCTGAAGCAATGTTGCATCAAATTCATAAGTACAGTTTTGCAAGTAAGAGTATGAGGCTTTCCAAAAATGACATAGGAATACTCAACTGAGAATCAACGTTTCAAGAGACTGGCCTTAGGCAAACTGGAGTTATAGTCCATAGCCCATTTTGTATCTAGTCCAACAGACATATATCATGAATACTGGAGTTTCTTGAGCAAGAGTCTATCCCAAAAGTTGTGGTCCTAATGCTTGGGAGTGTGAGATAATTTAAATGTTCTCACAACTCTATATGGAAATTATCTTTCAAGTTTTATCTTTTAGCTCCATAGGGAAAGAAAATTGAGTAAGGATCACACACGACACGCTAACAATTGCAAAAATAGTGATGAAATAATATGGAGAGTCAGAGGCCACATTCTCTGCAGGAGACGATGGAGAAAACAAAGGTGATAGTGTGGGCGATTCTGTTGAAAAGTACTTCAAATCTTTTTAAGAAAATGCAACTGGCGGTGTAAAGTCAAATACCACAACCTTTGCCAACATCCTCCCTACCTGTGTCAAAATGGGAGCTTTCGAACAGGGTATGGACATACATCAGAGCATAGAGGAAGGACAACATTCAACACATGTTGTAGTTGCAAATGCCCCGGTGCACATGTATGCAAAATGTAGAAGCACACACAAGGCACATAAACTGTTTGACAAAATGCCTCAAGAAATGTGGTATCACTAAATGCAATGATTGCAGGGTACACAGAAAATCGTGGTGTTAAAAAAAAACTTTAAAAACTTTCAGGAAAAAGCAGTTGGTAAGTGTAAAACTAGAATTCGCACAGTACAGGGATGAGATCAAATTGACAAAGAGCCTAAATGCATTGCTTGCAACAAAAGCACAAAATTGAAGAAGGATTTTTTAAAAAAAAAAAAAAAAATCATGCAAATGCAATCGGTCAAGTAATAAACCAGACCCAAAACCTTTGCCAACATCTACTATGCTCAAATAGGAGCTTTGGAAGAGGGTAAAGACATCCATCAAGCGTAATGGTAGGGGGATTTCATTAGATAAAATTAAATGGTTGGATAGCCTCCAAAATGGATTTTCCTAAAAAAAAAAATGACTTAGAGGTTTCATGAAAATGAGATTAATAACGGGGAAGCTATAATGTGAAATTTGAAAGACAAATGCCACTAAGAGATGTGCTCTAGAATACATAATTTACCTCAAAGACATTTGTAAATTCAACACAAAAATGGATAAATTGACTAGGAAGATGAAGCGATGAGATATTTATAGAAGTTGTGCAAGAACATGAAAGATTTTGTTGCCGCCATGGAGATAAGTTAACAAATTTAACATTTCAACTAAGAATCGATGCCTCAGAAGAGATCTAAAGCAGATTGTCATTATCTAAGTTTATGTTATAAGATAACAAAGGGGGTCTGGCTTTGTCTTAAGATAAACAATAAGCATATTCTAAACCTACACCATCAACCTCCCTACCAACGCTATGATAAGAACTTGAATAGAAGTATAAAGAATATAGAAGTTTTGTCAAATGTTGTGCCGACCCAGATAGACTTACAAGCAAGATGAGGCAGTAGGTAAATATGCAAAAGGGATGCTTTCTCAGTATTGCAACGATTGCAGGATATGCACAAACAAACTATAGAATCCAGAACATTTATGCAATATCAAAACAAATATTCATACCCAAATTTCCTCTTCGAATCTCCTCTTTCTTTTCTGCTCCTCTCGATTTTCATCTCGATCTCCTCTGATAAACATTTTGGTCTGTCCTCCTGTGGATCCACCCCCGGCACTTCTCTTTCCTTTTTTTTATGTGCCCCCAACAGATAGTCAAGAAGCAGTCCTTAGAGCATTCCCAATGTGATCTCTCTGGCCCCTTTCAACCCATCGTAGACTCAGCTAAGATCCCCATGACACATAGACCAACATGCAAATAGTGGAAGCACCAAAAAAGGCACGTGGCTTATTTGGCAGAGAGCCTCTAGGTGACCAGACATCAATGCCAAGACACACTAAACGTAATAATGGTCCCTAGCGGTCTGGGCAAATCCCAATAAATTCACAATAAGACCATTACACCTATGCCAATGCCACGTTAGGCAAACATGCAATTCAAATGCCACGATACCTAGGAAAAACATGCAATACGAATGCCACGATAGGAAAATGTGCAGTTCATGGAAGAAATAATTAAAATAATGTTGGCTGGAGACATTAAAAGCACAAAAGATAAAGATTGCCATGCTACAACAGAAGCATATCAATATTAAACAAGTCATTACAGTATTACTAATCCATGATAGGCAATGATAGAGGAGTTGGTATAACCTTATTCGAGCACTACAAAATAACACAAAGCCAACAGCTAGGGATCCAAAACAGTAAGCAATGGTAACTGTTTAACCAAAAAAGCTCCATGAAAAGTGGATGTATAGACAAGGCATGACATCAAACACGAGATTATGGAAACCTTATCATTCATGCATGAGATCCTATGAATTTCTGCCTATGAAACTAAGTCGCACAGATAAGAGAATGTGAAAGACACAGATGTGACACATGATCTTTTAGATAGAATGCAACAAGGGGATACCATCTCATTGAACCCAATACTACAACTTCAAGATGTATTAGACCAAGACAAGGAAAATATTGCTACAAGAAGACCATTAATTCTTCATTCGCGCAGGAGACAAAGGCAGAGACCCCTTCTACAAGACCTCACCAACATATCGCCTTCTAATATAAATTCGGTCAACTCCCGTATCTCCAGTAAAGAGAAATGAGTGCAGAGGGGATAGAGGGAAGGGCTATTGGTGGAAATGAGAAGAGGAAAGCAATGGTGGGTGATGAGTTCTTGAGCCAGAGTGGTAGCTCAAGATCAAGGTATCAACATTAAGGAAGGTTATTGTTTATCAGACATTAAAACTACAATGAATTAATAGATACAGAGAATTGGAGAGTTTGAATTGAAATTGAAGTGCAGAACACGTGTTGAGAGATTGAGATGAAGATTTAGATATTAATTAGTGCTCCAAGTGTGGGCTCGTGCATCAAGCGCATGTGAAATTAGGAAATCAAGGTATTCCTCATTTTTCCCCCAATTTAATTAAAGTAGCCAAAGAAGACCAAGGCTTATAAAATCCTCTCGAGAAAACCTTACAGAAACAAGGCATGAGCTCAATTTTCTAACACCATGCCGAATAAAATTACAAATAACAAAACATCTAACAACAACCCACAAGGACTAACTCAACACAAAATTCATACGGAACTAACTCACAGAATGATAGAATAACCGAGCATAACCAAACGGTGTCTGAGGTAATACATGACATCGAAAACTCATCTCAACATAGAGACGATGACAAGGCTAAGCTGGTATATGGCCAATGTGTCATCCAAAGCTTTTAAGCCAATTCAATAATTATCTAATAAACAAAATAGGAGCATTAATAATAACCACTAGTTCATTAAAGAATCTTCTAACCACACAGGAGCATAATTTAAACACTATAAAACACGACTTGACTAAACATCACAACACAAGATAACCAATCATAACAAGGCAAAGACCAAGTGTCCCATCACGACTCGAGACCACAACAGAAGACAAGGACCGACCTAGTGGATTAGACCTCGTGTTATCTCCCATCACTAATATCCATTGGTGAAAGAACCCGCTCAAACCTGCTATATCAAGTGGAGTCGAGGTTCGGTACCTGCAGCCTGCATCCAAACAACTGATTAAATATGATCAAGTACGTATGTGTCAACACACAGAGAGTCAGAGAATCACGACGCAACAGGGTACTCAAAGCGAGTAATGCTACACCGTCCCTACTCTTGGATAAGATTATAATCATAACATTCGAAAACAGATATCTACGAATCTAATAAAATATGTAAATAATAATCCATTACTAAACTTATTCAACACATCATAACTGAAGTACTCATAATGTCATCATAACTCATAATAGATGTCTAAATATAGCAGTCAAACATCGTTCATCAGATAAACATAAATCATAACCTACTAATCGACTGTCTCCAAACTGAATCAATGAAATGAATGATTAACAACTATCTCTGACTGACAGAGAGCAATGTCGAACTACCACCATCACAAGCTAACAATGAGGGGGCACTACACATATTGTAAAAAATAAAATAAAATAATTTAAAAGAGAGATGAGGATTCTTGTGTCCACGTAGAGATTAAAATGTAGATAAATTAGGGATTAAGTTGTGCATGGAGATATGGGGGAGATCAAATAGGGAGAGTGGAATGGAAAAAAAAACCATGTTTTCTTTATGATAAGAAGGAATGAAATTTGGATATAGTTATAGTTAGAGGGAGACAAAGACAGTGAACAAGTGTCTAACTAGGAGTTAAATTACAGTGAAGAAACAAGGTACAAATTGTAATAGGAATTTAGTTTTTGCATATTCTTTATTGAATGATTTTCTAAAACTAGCATGTTGACGCCAAAAGGCGTTATACAGCTAGAGCACGCATGAAACTTTTATTTCACCAATTTATTCTAGCTTGATAGTTATTCTTTGTGACGTGCCCAGTTTCAACTTGCAATTGTGAGGTCTTTAACATTCTGTCAGAGGAAGGTTGCAGATATTATTCATCTTTCTTTTTCTATTTGTTAAATTTCCTTGTGACATAGATTTGAACCAACTCCACAACAATTAGCATAAAACCCAATACCCATTGGTTCCAAGGTAAACCCATTTTTCTACCGTCTATATTTTTTCGTTGTTTGCACTATATTTCCACATCTGTGTGGGTGTTGATACAAAAATTAATATAACTTTTCTTCACAAGCATGAAGTCGTTGGGATTGTAACTGAAGTGGGAATGGAAGTTAAAAAATTTATCGTCTGGTGCATGGTGTGTATTCTCTGCAATTTTCTCAGCACATTTGAAGAAGATTCAAACTCATCCATTTCATTTATCAAGAAGAATGATGTACTCCTCAGTTGCCTCTTGTCATTTCACTATGCACACACACACAAAGGTACATTTACTTTCCTTTCTCCAAAATCTGTGTTTTATTTCAAAGGTTCGTTATTTTTCATTTTAGCCTGTAAATCTGGTGTCAAGACTTGGCATTTGATATATCCCACTTCCTTTTTATAAAATTACAGTTTAAAGAAAAGCTAAAAATATCTCTCTCAGTGGTAATTCAATTTATATGATTTTAGTTATTAGTTACTGTAGATTATCTCTACTTCATATTCGAGCATGAAAGAAAAGGAAACTAGAGCAATGCAAATCCCCATATTTGAGTCCTTGCTTGACATGAATATTAACCTCGCTACACATTTATTGGAACTGAATTTTGCCATTTAGATACAAATGTGTATGCATAGAAGAGTATAGAATGTCTAGACCCTCCAAAATAAGAGACAGATTATACCAAAAAAAATCCAACAGCTTCTTATAAACAAGAGGATGAACTAAATTATATCCAAGATATTGCAGCAGACATCTGAAAAAGAGGATCAATTAGCCTACAAACTTCCATTTTAGTAATACATTCCATTGATATAATATGAACAAACACTACATGGAGAAACTCGCAATGGAGAGACTCAACGCTTTCATTAGGTCTCAGTTACAAAAAATAATGCTTCCCAAAGAATTATTCTTCAATTTGCATTTTGTCATCCTCAAATAAAATAAATAATAATACTTGTCATGGATTCAACCTCACATGCATAAGACATTCATAATCCTTTGCCATCATAAAAGGCAACCTTCTCCACTCCCCTCCTTAACCCAATGAAAATCTCCTCTCCTAATATATTATTAGATCAGACACCAATTGTCATTTCAAAGTTGTAAGCACTCTTTCAAACATAAAGAATAATAGATAAACAATTCTCCATAGTTTTCCTCTTTCTTCTCAACTAAATTTTTTTCCAATAAAGGCAGATGAATAGAAATCAGCTTAGCATGTAACTTTATGGTGCAGGGCATAATTTACATCATACCTAATGCATAAAATGAACACCTGTTGCCAAAGGATACTTTGTTATCTTGTTGTTGTTGTAGTCCTACCCAGTGTCAAAAAAATAAATAAGTAAATGATTTTCTATTTAATATAACTTTTGAGAACTAAAACTCTTCACATAACTGATACTGCATTACATAATTTACATCATACTTGATGCATGAGATGAGCAACCACTGCCAAAAGATAATCCATTAACTTGTCATTGTTGTCATTTTTCTACCCAACACCAAAATAGAATAGAATAAGCAAACAGAGTTCCACAATTTTCCTTTCTTCCCCACTAAATATTTAAAAATCAAAACGTAATAGAATGCAACTTGATGACCCATTTTTATTCCACAGGATACACATGAATAGATAAATTGAAACCAACTTACTGTGTTGCATTTCAATCTAATTCTTCACACCATGTTTTCCCATGGTTCTTACATTGTGTTGCCCTGTATAGGACTTGTTGAACAACAAACTCACGTATGACATAGAAAGAACATTAGAGGATAGAACACAAAAATTCAGAAATACAAATAAAACAAATGTGAGCATATAACTTCCAAAATTAATATATTATGATACGATGACATATATCACAGTGGACAATAGGAACAATGGACGAGTTTACAAAATTTTCCTGTGTGAATTTTTTACACGTAGACAATTTTCCCAATAGTATAATGCTCCAATGTCAAAATAAAATTGGACATGATTATCGGGAAGTTGCAGACGTCGTTACAACTAATAACTATTATTACAACCTCCTCCTACAGAAAACCAACCACAAATCGATGCACGAAAATTGGGTTGTCATACTTTGAAAAAACCTACACACATGGGCATATCCACTAAACGATAGATTCATAGCTTAATTTTAGTATATATAACAAAAATAGCCATCATGCTTATCCTCTACTTTGAATAGGATAAACCTCAAAATATATATCTTCATACTATAAATCATTGACAAAAGCCTGATGTAACGCCTTGCCATGAACACCTTAGAAAACAACACATCTATGCTATGCAATGCGGAATATTTTTTTTTATATAAGATAACAAAGTAACAATCAATACACATCATTAATCTAACAACTTGTCTTCTAAGGTTCCATGGGTGCATCACTTGACATATTTAATCAACATAATTTAACATACATTATTAACTAACATCAGCAGATCATTCTAAATCTATTGCACTACTGATTAAACATATACATCTCCATTTCATGACATCAATTAGATAATCAACTTGATCAAGGTTACATATACATATACAAAAGACTATACATATGAGTACGACATTATGTAGTTCACATTATCACTATCCCGGTTACAACTGAATACATACAATATGATATGACTGGTACACAAGGCTAGTACATGAGCATAATAACTGTCTTCATAAACAGGTACAAGATCTGATGTCTGATACACAAGATATATCCTCCTCGCTCACGAACATCAGCAAGGGAAAAAAAACCAATGGATAAAAGCTCTTCCACCCGACCATGTGGAACCCTGAGGTCCACCCCCCGAGCTAGGAGATAACATAAGGTCCCACTACAACAGACAGTCAGGTAGACAGAGGACTATAAGAACAAAGACAACACATGACTTCCAACCGCACAAGTCAATATCATAAACAACACAATAGTACTTCCAGAGGCAACACTTAACAAATGGGGAAAGTACAACTAGGGAATACTAGGCTGCAGTAGGGAGAGTGTCATCGCATGGCCCTAACATGGGTTACCCTGACAACCTCTAGCTAGACGCCGGCCCCCATCCATGGGTTACCCTGACAGTCTCTCGCTAGGCGCCGGCCCCCATCTATGGTTACCCTGACAGTCTCTCACTAGACACCGGCCCCATAGGGTGACACATGTGGAATCAACATTCCTTTCATGAGGACAAGGAAGTTGATTTTGCCAACCACGGCCTTCTCATCTCATCCTTAGCCTGAACGAGCACTACAGGCATGAGTGAGGCATCCAATTATCTTGTTAGTGTGAAAACTACCCAACCCCTAGATTAATTATTAGGTTATCACTTGATTACCAACTCCCAATGGGTTACCCTAGCAGCCACTTTGGGCACCGGCCCCACATTGGAAGCCACTCCCCTATCTACACCTAGGAAACCCTATCCATCAAACATAACAACTATCATCATAACAGCAAATATACATAACAATGCAAGGCATCAACCATCTTGCAACCAATCACAACTTAATAAATCACCAGAGCAAGGCATGGGTCCTCTTGCTCCCAAATTAATCCTTTACACAAACCAACATAGAATTTTAAAACAAGCTCAATACAATATGGGACCACAACCTTCAAGAAGAGCTCAACAACATGGATTCAAGACATAATAACAAGAGTAGGTATACTAAGCAAAGCATTATCCTTCTTGTACAGTCGTCATAATCACATAAACCAAAACAAGTTCTTCCTATAACAAGATTGCCATATCACAAGGGTCAAACCCACAACTACCCTTCCTAGCCTCTGGAATCAACTTCTACTAGACACCACTGTAACACAATAATCCCACATTAACATTTACTCTTAAAAGCACAACTCCTTCAAATAGACCAACTCACATGAAATATTTACTTGCAATATGTGATTTCCACTAATCAACTCATTGACCACATGAATTCTTCTTACTAGAGCAATTCAATCCCTTAGTTATCCAATTACCTATAAGTTTTTCTTATAAGTCCAGATTTTCAAATACATTGTTATTTCACCTAATTCCAACCTTTCACTCCAATCTTAACCCAATCATTATAAAAGATCTTTTCAAAATCAAATCAAACTAGATTAAATTTTATCTACATTATTATGTATTCATGTTAGTTCTCATTTAACCACATTAAATAAATGCAACAATTATGATTCTAACAATAATGTTTATTTTAAATCAATAATCGAATAACGATGTATAATTACAAATAACAATGAATAATAACATTATTCTAAAATTCTAATTTAATTGGCATTTAACTAAACATCTCTTTCGTCTTGAAATAATAATAATAATAATAATACCATAGATTATTGAATAGCAAATATTCTTCATCCCATAATAAGCATAGGGACCAAAATTATCATAATTTAGCACCAAGAGTAGACAAAGGCCACCACCTTTTCAATAGTTATCACAAGAAGCCATTTAGAACAATAGTTTATGTTTATCTTAAACACTAACTGACTATATTAGGTATAATTTAGCATTATCAAATTCAAACATAGCTTGTAATAAGATTATTGGCCTATATATATATATATATATATTCAGTTACATCCTATAAGACGTAACACAATCTAAATATTCTTCTTCTCATTGGAACAGGATATTATTATTATTTCTAACCTTGACAGGGTCACATTGGACATGTATGACCTGAATTATAATTAATGTGACATTTGTTTATAACACTTTCACTAATAACATTAAGCACATTAGGCAAACATTATATTCCAATAGGATTACTTTCTGTGAAATTTGTGGAAACTTGGCATCTGATTGGAAATTTGCTGAATCAGAATTTCCCACAAACATACTCTATTGATGCTCATAAACAACATGCTAGTAGATATAGGACAGGGTTCTATTGTACGTGGCACTTTTATCCATTTTGTGTTTTCTCTTGTAGGAATTTTCTTAGTCTGGACTCTGTACTATGTTGACTTATTAAATTGTTACCTAATTGGAATCTAGCATATCAAATTGGAACTCACTAGAAATTCTAACAAGGAACAAGAATGACATTAAGCAAACAATGATTGTTGTTTAGTCTATATGGCTACATGGCCTCTACGTGTTGATGGTTAAATCTTGCTTTTCATTTTTGATGTAATGCAGGTGCATGGTAACCTATTGATGGTCCAGATTACATAAAATCCATCTTTGAATGTGATTTATGAAATGTTAAACCCTTTATACTTCTGCAACTGCTTGATTGTGAATATTTAAGTATAATGAAATTTTATATTCTGATAGTCTATTGCCATGAGAATTGACTGCCAAAATACAATGCATCCAGCTAGGGTTTCAGATGGTAACTATATGCCCATATGCTATTCCAAGGTTTCTTGGTCTACATATATGAGGAGATGAGGTTACTTACTGTAGTCTTGCTTACAGAGTCGTGGAAAAATTGACAATCATTTTTCAATCAATTGTTTACTAAGTACAGCAAGTAGGTGTAGTTGTTTGAGAGGTAGGATTTTAATATCTTGGTAAACAACTTGATGGATTTGAAAGCATAACGAAAGGGGAATTTTTGTAAGATGTTGTAGTTATAAGTACCCTGGTGAACATGCATGCAAAACGTGGAATTATAAACAAGGCACGTAAATGCCTAAAGAGAAATATAGAATGCCACGACTGCAGGATATGTTCAAAGCGGATTCATTGAAAGCCTTAAAAACTTTTAAGCAAGTGCAACCGGTACTCATGTATTCAAAATGTAGAAGCTTGCACGAAGCACATGAACTATTTGACAAAATGCCTCAAGAAATGTAGTATCACAAAATGCAATGATCACAGTATACACAGAAAATCGATGTGTTGAAAAGGCTTTAAAAGTTTCAAGCAAAAATAGTTGGTAGTGTAAATCTAGACTCCACAACCTTTACCAGCATCCTCCCTACTGAGCCCAAAAAAATGGGAGTTTTAGACAGGGCATGGACATCCATCAATACATAAAGGATAAAGAGATTTTGTCCGATGTTATAGTTACAACTATCTTGGTAGACATGTATATAAAATGTGGAAGCATAGAAAAGGTATATGAACTGTTCGACAAAATGCCCCAAGATTCTGCCTCAATATTCACTCCCAGCTAATTTTATGCAAAGGATGTCGTTTGAAAGAGGAGTTATGACTATTTACTGCATAAATGATTATTTACTATTTACTACATATTTGTCTATTTACTATTTACTGCATATATGACTATTGTACATCCTCTGCATGCTAATTCAGTCTTCGATTACATTCAATTTGATCTAACATTATGTTTTTGGATGGAAGTATCCTAAAAATACTTTAAAATTCTCAATTGGCTACATTCTATCTGAGATAGACTTATCTAAGTAACCCGTTTAACCATATAAACAAATTTTCCATATTTTCTAAAGGGCTTCCTATCATGATGTCATGCCTCTTTATGGAGGATGATTTTGAATATTGAGTCAAATATTATCAGAAAGATTTAAGATGTGCTTGACGTTGTCTTAGCTTTGTTTGCTTGGAGGAGATAATAAATGTTGTTCTCAGTCACAGAAATCTGTGCTTGAATTGTATGGTGAACATGAAAAAAATGCTAATGTCTGAGGTTGCTTATGAGTTAAGACATTTTTTTTGTTCATATTGAGCTACAGAGACCTTGAAAACCCCTTAAACATTATTGTGTTGATTCAATGACACACTTAAACCCTCACTCAATAATATTTTGTTTTAAAGTAGCATACATTCATTGAATATTTGTAGTTTGGTAAGTAGTGACAAATAATAGGGTGGTAAAATGTGTAGATACCTAGGTTTGTAAAGACTAAATATTTCTTGGACTGTTACATTTCTAAGGGGTGGAATCAAGTGCAAGCTTAGTCATACCCAATTGAACCGAAAAGAATGTGAGTTTTGATTGCATGCCCTTGACTGCTGAAGAAATACACAAAGAGCTTATATTAATGTCTACAAATGACCAAAATAGCTTAATGAGACTCAAAAATACAATCAATTGAAATAACTTGTGGGACTGAAAATAAGCTCCAAAAACATCATCATGCTGAAACTAACTAAAATTACAAAGACAAAAGAGCCAAACTAACAAGAGGACAGTTGAACGCAATAACAACGAGAGAAATAAAACTTGTCTATAGACAAATTGAAGACAGGGTTGATGAAGGTTGTGGCTAGCAGTGAAATCTGCCGCCAATTTGAATCATGCAATGAAGGACCACACCAGCCCCAACACAATGAAGGGTCATGCCCAACCTTCACTCTCTTTCCCCATCATCAACCATTGCAAAAGAATCAATACAAGATTTGATGATGTCTATAGCAGAATGACTAGGATTAAGTAGGCCTAGTTCGGTGATCCTAGGGGCAAAAAGAATGCCTCCCAGAAACTCCCCTAGCACCCATGGTCAATGGTACTCCAATAGGAGAAAGGAATTTAGTACTACATGTTTGGAGGAATTATCAGAATGTGGACAATTGGTAGTTGAACTTGTAAACCAACCAATATTAAATCCACTACATATAGAATGAGACAAGGAGGATGAAGCTACCCTAGTAACCGCACATTTTTCTCTGAGAATATGCATGTTCAATGATTTATATGCTATGAAAATGGAAATTCAGGTTGAATTTTAGTGAGAAGATAAATAATCTTCGGCATTTCTGCTTACAGACAAAGTAAATGTATAGAGGGACGAGACAAAGTGAGTGAGTGAACTTACCTAACCCCAACCCCTAAGACAGGAAGTGCTAAAGCCCATCCACCAATGCCCAAGAAACTTGCTATATGCAATATAGACTCAATCACACAAGATTTGTAATATGAAAAATGCCTTTTATTAACTTTTAGGGTTTTTTGGTACCTATGATGGATAATATGACTACTACGTTAGCTGAAACAGCTCCATAGCCTGATATAACCTTTGTTTGACAGAAACCTTGCACGATTGTTTGAAATGAATCCCCAACACAAACATAAAATACAGAAAAATGGATAAAACAAGTTGCTTCAAGATACATGTTCCAAGAATAAAATGCATAGTTTAATGTAATGGATGGATTGAAACAACGAAGATAAAAGAGGAATGAATTGATATTTCAAAACTAAAACGCATTGCTCACTGGGATAAAGGGAGGGTAAATAAAAGTAAGAAATCGCTTACTATTTTTTTTGGAATGATAGGTTCTTGGTTGCAGTCGTTGTGAAGGGCAGAAATGATTTTCACATGATCTTACAGGTTGTGAATCGAAGAAAGCATGCCTGTATTGGTAGAGCTTCACATCATCATTATCAAAGGCAGAATGTCGCCCGCTCCATAGAAAACAACCATCCCTCTTCCCCCCCATTTTAACACCTACATGCTGCAAATAAAGCTTTTTCGGCTGGAAAGCACCCAACGTAGGAGGGGACACCTGTTTCTCCATGAGCCCTGGACAGAGACACCTGGCCTACAAAAACCCTCTTGCATAAAAGGATGACACATCCAAATCCACGGGCTGCCTTCAGCAAAAAACAAACCCCATAACCATTTACAGAATTCATAAAAATATATATATTATTTTAATGTTTCAAATCAGATAATTTTATCAAATTTTATGATTTTCTAAATATATTAATATATATATATTGATTCCAATATAATTTAACCAATTTACAACTAACCGCTTTATTATTTATTGATTAAATTGTAACATTGCAAGTTACAATTTAATTTTACAACTTTAATATAATTTATTTTATTTATTAAATTGTAATATTACAAATTATAATTCGGTTTACAATTTGCGTTACTTATTTTAATGAAACACTCACCAGACTTAAATCAAGCATTAGGAATTCGGTAAACACATCCTACAAGATGACACCTGACCTTCATACAAGACCACATGGCATGACCAAGACGCAGGAACAAATAGTTCAATAGACGATGACGACACGATGCAATACTACGAACTCATCCTCTTCGAGGATGTTGACTGAGCAAGGGACCTTAGGTTAACTCTGATCAACGAATCCATTGGCTAGGGCATGCTCAGACCTGCTAGTTCAGGTGGAGTCAATGCCCGGTACCTGCATCCTACAGCAAACCACACAGTCAACCATGAAAATATATATATATCATCATACAGTGAATGGAAGTCGCAGCGTGGCAGGGTACTCAAACATGAGTAATGCGACACTGTTCCATTCACATAAGCACATTGACAAGTCACTACGTTATACATAACAACTATCTACTGAACAGTTATCAATAGTAACATCATCACAAAGATTAGATAAAACATAAAACTCTGAATTGAATTAATCCACCACATCTAGTATGTCCATACAACTGTGAAAATATAAAATATCAATAGTTAAAACTTCAACAGATGTCATCATAATCATGATTGAATAACACATTAACTCAGAATAACACTAATCTATGATCATCAAATATGTCCATCATCCAATAGAGTGTCATAGTGTCTAATCCTACTAGGAAAACCATCAATTTGACCGAAGACAAGGTGAGGGGCACTACATCTGATCTAGCACACCGTGACTTTTGATGTTTTAGAGACATATATTTTATTTCTAGTTTTAGTGCATTAAGTTAACTGTATTGTTTTATATTTTCTTACATTAGAAGAATTCTGCCAATTCTGCTAGAGATATGCAAATATCATTCTAATAATTTACAGTTTTTTTAATTTCATTTATAGGTTGTTTTAATTGTGTATGCCCTTCCCTTAATGTTTTGATTGTAGCTTGATCAAGATATTTCAGAAGTTGTTAATGTAAAATTATTTAACCATATTTTTATGCAAATAGATTACTAAATTAAGTTTAAGCATTTATTTGGTTCCACACATAATTTGAATTGCTTAGATTTCATTAAAAAATGTGGATGTCTTCATTGTTTAAAATGGATCATCATGTTGTAGCATTTTGTATCCATAGCAATGCCTTACCATTTTCTTGCCTTGCTATTCGATATTGTATGGGAGGTGGCGAAATGAGAGCTTCAAAGTAGCCTATGAATGATTTTGTCTGTCTGAGCTGAGCCAACACTTCTTTACTACCTTCTTCCTCAATGCATTGCCAAACATCCCAACAATTCCTTTGAGAGGTTCAACCCAGGACAAAATTTCATTTTGACAAAAATCGTAGCTACTACCCAATGAAATCATATTGCCTTTTAGATTAGTTAGTAAAGATTTTGCATTAGTTCTACTACACTCATTGAATTCTTCTGTTTTGAATCGCTGTCAAAAAAATTAACATGTAAAAACTAATCAGAATGTAAAAATATATTTCAATTTATATATTTATTATTTTTTTAATTCAAATTAAGGAAAAATACAAAAGGATGAATTTAAAATACAAAAGGTTGTGTAGCTAACTTGGCACTTGTCATTAACGTTCCCAATTCTATGGTTCCACACAAGGCTATTTTCATTTCTCTTAGATTGATGTGTTAAAATGTTCAAAGTTTGTTTGGAGACATTTCATGCAACAACACAAATGTTACAAGTTGTAACATACTTGTGCATAAGTAACATATATTATTAATATTCTTTAATTGTGGACATGAAACTTACATGCAGCTTGCTTATTTCCAATAATTGATACCCGATTCAGCGCCACAACGTCTAGATTGATTTGAAAGCGTTCTTCCTAGTAAGATATTATTATTACACTCAATTTCAAATCAATTTATTTATACTTTTATTGCCACTCAGTTTATTTATAGTTTGTAATTACAAAATATTTGCATACCAATTTCAACAAAATTTGAACACTTATAAAAAACATTAAATAATCAATATAATTAATTAAATATTTTATTTCAGATGAATGTGACAAAAATTTACATTTTTTTAATTTTCCTATAAACTCATATGTGTGTGTGTGTGTGTGTGTGTGTTCAACAAAATATATCAGAAAACTCTATTGCAAGCCCAATTGTAACAAATGAATCTGCAAATTCAAATACCTTTGTTGAAACACTTATTGAGAGATTACAAAAATCTCATACAAACCAATGCAACAAAATCCTACTAGAAATTGAAGACACGACTTTACTAGTTGTCACCATTGAAGAAGGAGAAATCCTACAAATGGAAGATATCATAGAAAAATTGAAGGACACATCTAAAAAAGTTATAACATTTTGTACTTTTCTTAAAGAATTATATCGTGATGAGCAACATGACAAAGGTGATTCACTTTGAATCATTGAAGAATTTTAGTTGTACTTAAACAATATATAGTATTATAATATTATTTAATAATTGTTATGTATAATCTTCTTTTATTATTTTTTTTGTAAGTTCTTTATTTCTTATCAAGTCAAAGGACAACAAAATAAAAAGACAACTTCTATGTATATTCTATATTATATATATTGTGTATGTTCCTTTTTTCATATATAAATTCAAAGCATATTTAATAGTTATTCAAAATCTAGTCAAAATAATGTTCAATTTAAATAAAATTGAAAAATATTAATATACTTTAATAATCTATCATAATAATATAATTTATTACTAAAATATATTTAATAAATTAAATTTCAACACATTTCAAATATTTCTAATAAATTGTTTTAAATCTTTTTCTTTTTAGCTATGGGGGGAAAAAAATGAATTTCGAATCAGACGAGTAAAGAAGGGAATATAGAAGAGAGTATTAAAGACAATATCATAAATGAAAACAAGAACAAATGACAATGTTGAAAGGGAAGAAGAAAGAAGAAAAGTTAATGAAGCTAACAGAGAAAGAAGGGCTAGAAAAAGGGCAAAGATCAATATGTTTGTAGAAGACAATGTACAAAATATACCTAACCCAAATGGAATGCTTCAAAATGATTTCAAACGATTCCAAATATAATTTCAAAATCAATTGGATAGCTTTGCAATGCCAAATATGTGTTTTCTATGTCAAGAATATTATCTAGGAATCAAAGTATTTCGCACCTTTGAAGGTCTTGTATGCAATAGATGTCGACAAGAAAAAGTAAATAATAGATTTTTAACTTCAAATAATATGGATCTTGGGCAACTGATGCAGGAACTTACGGAGGTCATAACTTTTGACTCGGTTTTCTACGAAATTTAACAGGTGGATGTGTTATGAGGTGGCCAGTGGTTTCCCAACCCATCTTAGTCGGTTGGACCTCGTCTTGGCATTTTTTCGGGGCTTGAAAATTTCATCTTGGCCCTCAAAATGGTAATTTAGTGTTTTTTTCTAGTTTTTTAAAAGTTGCTTTTTTTAATAACTCGAAACTCATGTTTTGAATTTAGGATGTTAGTTGGCTTTTCGTCCTACCTTAGCTTTAGGAAGTTTTTGGGAAAAATTTGGATTCTCAAGATATGATTATAAAATTACCTAAAATGGCAAAATTTCACAATTGTCAAAATCTACCAAAAAAGGTGATTTTTTAATTAATTTTGTTTTCTTGGATATAAGAGAGTTTTCTCTCATTGTAGCAACAGAGTTGATGAATAGAAGTTTTTTTAATGTTTCAGTCTTCAAATCTTTGGCTCTCACATGATTAATGGCAAAACTGTATTGAGTGTATGTTGTGTGTTGCATCATCTAGTATCAGAGCAAGAAGATGGCTGGGAGAGGAAGAGGAAGAGGTGGTCTTGCCCAGATGCATAGAGAAATGCAAAATTTGCAAATGCAAATAGCAGAACTTACAACACGGATGGAAAACCAAAGACTGGGTAGAGGAGGAGATGAATCTAATGAAGAGATAGGTCGAGGAGGTGCAAATCAAGATACAGAACATGAAGAAGAAGAATTAGAAGGCATAAGTTTTGAAGAGAGGATGCTCAAGGCCTTAGAAGGGAAAAATGAAGGGATCAAGGTAGATGTTTCAGATTATGCAGGTAGTCTTAAACTAGAGGAGTTGATAGACTAGTTGAATGACATGAGAAAATTTTCTGAATGAAAATCCATGATAGAGGAAAAGAAGGTGAAATTTGCATGCACTAGATTAAAGGTTTATGCAATGATTTGGTGGGATCATCTTCAAAAGGAACGAACAAGGAAAGGAAAGTATAAGATCAGGACATGGAATAAAATGGAGAAGAAGTTGAGAGAAAAAAATTTGCCCATAGATTATGCGCAAACCCTTTTTTGTAGGTTTCAAAACTTAAAGCAGAACCTCTCTTATGTGCAAGATTATACAAATGAGTTTTATACGTTGTCTATACGTATAGAGCATCAAGAAACTGGTGAACAGATGGCTGCTAGATATGTGAATGGCCTGAAATTCTCTATTCAAGATGAATTGAGCATGCATCGACTCAACAGTATGGAATAGGCTTACCAATTGGCTCTAAAGGCTGAAGAAAAACAAAACAGACAGTACCATCAGAGGAATAGAGGAGGAAGAAGGGGTACATCAACCCCATTTCGAGTAGGTTCAAATTATGGCAGGGAAGAGTCATCCCATGGATTGGAAAAATAATTAGACACTTGACAAGATCCTCTGAATCAAGAACGAGGAAGGGGATTTCAAAGAGGTAGAGGTTATGGTAGCGTTAGAGGATGGAAAAACCAGAGAAGGCCTTTCACTTGTTTCAGATGTGGAGAAGAAGGTCATAGGGCATTTGAATGTTCAAATTATAACATGCAAGAAAGAAATCAAGAAGGACAACCTAGGGTGAACCTGATTCAAACACAGCATGAAGTGGAAAGGATAGAACTAGAGGTTCCACCAGATGTGGGAGAAAGTCTCATGATGAGAAGAACAATGGTGATTCCAGAGAAGGAGAAAACACAAGCTAAAAGCTATGATGGTTCATGGCTTTGAACCAATATTTTCATAACCAAATGCACTTTGGGTGGCAAGGTATGTCAAGTTATTGTTGATGGAGGTAGTTGTGAAAATATGGTTTCTAAAGAAATGGTAGAAAAATTGAATTTACACTATGAAAAACATCCTCATCCGTACCACATTGCATGGTTTAAAAAGGGAAATGAAGTCACTGTTGATAAAAGATGCCTAATTAAGTTTAGCATAGGGAAGATCTATCAGGATGAGATATGGTGTGATGTTGTCCCAATGGATGCCTATCATGTGTTATTGGGAAAGCCATGGCAGTATGATAGAAAAGTTATGCATGATGGAGAGAAAAACACGTACACCTATTGGAAAGATGGCTCTAATGTGATTTTATTGCCTCTCAAGGATGAAGGAAAAGGTGAGACCATGTTGTCTGAAAGAGATCTTGTTAAAGAAATGAAGGTGACAGGGTGTTGCTACACATTAGTAGTGAAAAAAGGTGGAGGAAGACATTTCAGTTCCCCCAGAAGTAGCAGAGCTATTGGAAGAATTTGTTGATGTTTTGCTTGATGAATTGCCTGATGGTCTACCGCCAAAGAGAGATATTCAGCATCATATTGATTTGATTCCAAGAGCGACTCTACCCAATCAAGCAGCTTATAGGATGAATCCAACACAACATACAGAGATGAATAAGCAAGTAACATAACTCATAAGTAAAGGTGTGGTGAGAGAGAGCATGAGCCCATGTGTTGTACTTGCATTGTTGACCCCAAAAAAAGATAGAACATGAAGGATGTGCACTGATAGTAGAGCAATTAATAAGATTACCATCAAATATCAGTTTCCTATACCTCGTATGGAGGACATGATGGATGTCCTTGCAGGGGCCAAATATTTCAGCAAGATCGAACTACGAAGTGGCTACCACCAAATCCAGATCCGAGAAGGGGATGAGTGGAAGACAGCCTTTAAGACTAGAGACGGATTATATGAGTGGATGGTTATGCCATTCAGGTTATCAAATGCACCTAGCACATTTATGAGATTGATGAACACTATACTATGACCTTACATTGGTAAGTTTGTGGTAGTTTATTTTGATGATATTTTGGTATTTAGTAATAGCAAAGAAGAGCACCTACAACACTTGAGGATCATCTTTGGTGTGTTAAGGAAGGAGAAGCTCTATGCCAATTTGAAGAAGTGTAGGTTCATGCAGGATAGTTTGGTTTTTTTAGGCATTGTCATTTCTAAAGATGGTGTCAGAATGGATCCAAAAAAGGTTAGGGCAATTCTAGAATGGCCTAGTCCAAGCAGGATCACAGAGGTAAAAATTTTTCATGGCTTGGCCACTTTCTATTGAAAGTTCATTCAAAATTTCAGTAGTATTGTAGCTCCTATAACAGATGGCACCAAAGGAAGGGAGTTTGTATGGACCAAGGATGTTGAGGAGAGATTTAAGTACTTGAAGCAAAAGGTAACAGAAGCACCTATACTTGCATTGCCAAATTTTGATAAGGTATTTGAAGTAGAATGTGATGCTTCCCATGTGGGAATAGATGTTGTGCTTATCCAAGCTGGAAAACCTATAGCTTTCTTTAGTGAAAAGCTGAATGGCATGAGAAAGAATTATTCTACTTATGATTTGGAATTTTATGCAATTGTTCAAGCATTGAGGCATTGGAGACATTATCTAGTTCCCTAGGAGTTTGTATTGTTTACAGATCATATTGCACTGAGATACTTGAACACACAGAAAAATTTGAATAGTAGGCATGCCAAGTGGGTCTCTTTCTTGTAGGGTTACAATTTTGTGTTGAAGCATAAGTCTAGAAAACAAAATTAGGTTGCAGATGTGTTAAGTAGGCGTGTTGCACTTTTGACCACGATGGAAACTGAGGTGATTGGTTTTGATGCCATCAAAAATTTGTATGAGTCTGATGATGATTTTTGGGAGATTGTGGAACAACTGAAGGCACTAGTATCTGGTAACTTGGATCACTTTAGGGGTGAATATTTTATGCAATATGGGTATCTATTTAAAGGAAAACAACTATGCATACCAGCTGGCTCTATGAGGGAAAACATTATCAGAGAATTTCATAGTAGTGGGTTAGCTGGACATTTTGGCTAGGACAAGACAATAGCCTTGATAGAAGATAAATATTACTGGCCAAAGATGAAAAGGGATATAACTAAGTATGTAACAAGGTGTAGAATCTACCAAGTGGCTAAGGGACATTCACAGAATACAGGGTTGTATATCCCATTACCAGTACCAACTGCACCATGGATAGATTTGAGCATGGACTTTGTGTTGGGACTTCCACATACTCAACAAGGTAATGACTCCATTTTTGTAATTGTTGATAGGTTTTCCAAGATGGTTCATTTTATTGCATGTAAGAAAACTAATGATGCAACGAGGGTACCAGAGTTATTTTTTTTTAGAAGTTATTCGACTACATGATGTTCCAAAGACTATTACCTCTTATAGGGATACCAAATTCCTCAGTCATTTCTGGAGAACTTTATGGAAGAAGATGGGGACTAAGTTACAATTTAGTAGTGCTTATCATCCTCAAATAGATGGGCAAACAAAGGTAGTCAATCGGAGTCTGGGAAATTTGTTGAGTTGTATTGTTGGAGAAAAGCCAAAACAATGGGACGTGGCATTACCCCAAGCTGAATTTGCCTATAATAGTTTTGTTAACAGATCAACGGGAAAGTCCCCTTTCCAGATTATGTATGGCAAGAATCCTCAGGGTGTTCTAGATTTGGTATAGCTACCAATGAAAGACAGGGTCAATGATGATGGGGCAGCATTTGCAGAACACCTTCAACAATTGCAGAAAGAAGTGAGACAGAAGTTGCAGGACAGTAATGAGAGGTACAAGAATACAGTGGATACTAGTAGGTGACATCAGACATTCAATGAAGGTGCCTTAGTGATGGTATATTTGAGAAAAGAGTGGTTTCCTACTAGAACATACCACAAGTTGAAGTATAGGAAAATTGGTCCTTGCAAAATTACAAAGAAGATCAATGATAATGCATATGAGGTCAGTTTACCAGATGATCTCGATATTTCTCCTGTGTTTAATATTTTTGATTTATATGCATTCCATGGTGAGGATGATGCTGAAGATAGTCAACTACAAGTGGCATGGCACCACTACATTCCCCATAAGAAGGAAAAGATTGCATAGGTTCTTGATAAGAAAACTATCTACACTCGGCAAGGGCATTACAACAAGTATTTAGTACAGTGGGAAGGATTGCCACCAATAGATAGCACATGGATTACATAGTGGGAAATGGAGAGGTTAGATCTAGTCAAATGGCAGCAGTTTGAAGACACTCACTTGCAGGAGCTACGTTCTTTTCAACCAAAGGAGAATGATGCAAGGACTTCCAGAGCTCATAACTTTTGACTCGGATGTGGGTTTTCTACGAAATTTTATAGGTGGATGCATTATGAGGTGGTCAGGGGGTTCCCAACCCACCCTAGTCGGTTGGACCTCATCTTGGCACTTTTTGGGGGCTTGAAACTTTCATCTTGGCCCTCAAAATGGCAATTTAGTGTTATTTTCTAGTTTTTTAAAAGTTGCTTTTTTTAATAACTCGAAACTTATGTTTTGAATTTAGGATGTTAGTTGGCTTTTCATCCTACCTTAGCTTTAGGAAGTTTTTCGGAAAAAATTGGATTCTCAAGATATGATTGTAAAATTACCTAAAATGGCAAAAATCTGACAATTGTCAAAATCTGCCAAAAAAGGTAATTTTTTTATTTTTTTTGTTTTCTTGGATATAAGAGAGTTTTCTCTCATTGTAGCAGCAGAGTTGATGAATAGAAGTTTTTTTTATGTTCCAGTCTTCAAATCTTTGGCTCTCACATGATTAATGGCAAAATTGTATTGAGTGTATGTTGTGTGTTGCATCAGCAACACCTAGAAGAGCTTGCAAAATTGACTCAAGTTGAAGAAATGTTGATTGCACATGTTAGTCCAATACTATAAGTTACACATGCAATAGGTGGTTAATATAAATACAGAGGACACACAATAAGTTTCCCACAAAATATAGAACATGTTGCAAATATCTTGTCACACTCAATACAACATTTGCCAATCACTATTGTTCGAAGAAGGGATAAGCGTGGCACAAATTATAACTTTATAGTCAATAGGGATCGTGTCTATAAAACACTTAAATACAAAGTAGAAAATGACAGATTTTACTCTGATGTTAAAATTGATGAAAATGCTATCAATGATCTTCCAACAAATTATGATGAAAATGTTTTCAACAAATTAAAGACAGTGCATATGGAATTTAATTCTGATACAAATGAATTCATGTTTGTTGGTCCACTCATGGAGATAGATGAAGGTAATATAATTGAGCACACAACATCAATGGCTTCCAGACCACCTAATACCTAGAGAGAAATGGAATTAATTCATTCATGGATTAATAACCCTGATGCAAATCCAACAACATTGATTGATTGGCCACGAATTGGTGCATCTCCTATCAATGAATATGTCACACTAGGATTACTTGAGATGACTTTTCCAACTTTGTTTCCAGATGGTAGATGTGACTGGTTAGAAGCAAGATTGAGGAGAGTGCATCTGCATGAATTTGTAAAGCATCTATTTTGATATAGGGATCATCGTTTTGCTCAACATCCAAGATTTAGATACTTTATGATGAATATGATAGTGAGATAATGTGCACAAAATTCATCTGTAGTGTTTTCAAAAATAAGTCTTCAAGACATGTCAATCACCATCAATGAGTTGTGTGAACATATGGAAAACATGCCACATTCCCATCTAGTTGATAGATTGATGCGGTTTGCAACAACACTGAGGGGGAAAAGGTCATATTGGACTAAATGTCATGCAAAATTCATAGACATGCTTCATCAAATAGGCTTTCCTATAATATTTTTCACATTGAGTGTTGCAGATCTATATTGGCTTGACTTACATGCATTAATGCCAGGAACACCACCAACTACTCCACGGGAAGCTCAAATTTGGTGAAAACATAATGTCATAGACTATCCTCATATAGTCACACACTACATGCACTTAAGACATTCAATATTTAGAAAAGAAATTCTAGAGAAATGAGTGAATGTTAAAGATTACTGGTCTAGATATGAATGGTAACATAGGGGATCACCGCATGTACATGGATTCATATGGATTAATGGAGCGGCGAATATGGACATCATTAATTGGTCAAATGAAGAGCAACTAAAAAGTGTCGAGAGATATTTTCATAGTATTGTTAATGCATGGAATCCTAAAGAAGATCGACGTCAACAAAATATATAGGCATGTATATAAATATTTAGACATGAATATATATTATATCACAAACTATGTATAGCTAATAATATAACTAATATATTTCTTTTTATTTCCAATTGTAGGCATTCTAAAATTTTGCTCAACATCCATGCCTCAAAAACACAAGACAACTTGCAGAAATAGATATTGATTATGACTATGAAGAAATATTGAACTCTGTAGAACGACACACAATGTGTAGGGTGGGCACATGCCTATGAAGAAAAAAAGGAAAAATGGTTTGCAGGTAATTATTTCATTAAGTATAAATCTACATATTAAAATTAAATATATCTTTACCAAGTAATACAAAACATAAATTATTGATATTGATTACAAGTATAATACTCCTTAGCCATTGAATCTGGGAGGATCAAAGTTATATGAAGACACAGAAACAAGTGAAAAAAAATTTGAACTAGCAAGAAATGATGACAGAGTAAATTCACACAATCGCTACATACTCCAACTGTGGAGAGAAAATATAGATTGGCAACCTATTCTTTCTAAACATGTAGTTATAAAATATATTGCAAAATATGCAACAAAAGTAGAGAAAAGCTCAGAATCATACCACCAAATGTTGATGCACCTTGCAAACATAGAGAACCCAGATGATTTAGCTACACGAGCATATAGAAATCTTATGACTGAAACACTTATAGAAAGAGACATTAGAGCTCAAGAAATGTGTCGGATGTTGTTAGAACTTCCATTGGTAGAGAGCAATAGAAAATTTGTAAATCTAAATGTATCATGTCAAGTGTTCAAGCATGTAACTATAAGTACAGAGAAGATTAATGAAGAACAAACTAAATCTTTCATTGAAGGCTATAAAACTAGGCCTTTTTCTATGGAAGTTGTCGCACTAATTGATGCAGCCACATCATGGATATGTAATCCTCAATGAAAAAAAGACAACAAATGGGAGCCAAGATAGAAAATAGCTATTGTCAGAGTATTTCCTAGATTTGTATCTATTCCTTCACATGAGTCAGATAAATGGATTGAAATATGTTTTTCAGAGTTATTATTGTACAAACCATTCCGTGACATAGACAAAGATATTGGTAATAATAATGACTCCATAACAACAAACTGGGAGTCATTCAATTATAATCCTTGGCATGTGGAACAAACATCAGAAGTAGAAAATGTTAAAAATATCAGTGATTCTGAAATTGAAGACAATGAAGTTGTTCACTGGAATACCATAGAGCATGAATGGGAAAATATATCTAGACTACATCATGGGCAAAATATACAAGTTTCAGAAATAGATACATGTTGGGAATGAGAGACGTTGATAGACAAATAAATCGGTCTAAAGACTATCAAGGTGAAGAGTACACAGCTCAAGCAATCAATTTCATAAACAACATAAAAGATCATGGATATCTCATACATGATAATATACCAAAATGCATCAACTTTGCAATCCTCAGTGATAAACAAAACAAGGCAATTGAAATAATTATGGCACATTACCATAGAAAAGATAATGCATAACCATTGTTCATGATAATACAAGGAACAACAGGAACAGGAAAGTCATATCTTATTGGTGACATAACTTAAGCTCTTGAAAATGTAGCAAAGCCTAGTCATTCTCCTCTTTTATTACTTGCACCAACAGGAGTTGCAGCATTCAATATAGGAGCCTTTACAATACATTCCAAATTAAGAATCCCAATACAAGATTTTGCTCAGCTGGAAGAGACAAGATTAACAAGTTTTCAAGCAATAGAACATATCAAAAATATTTTGATTGATGAAATGAGCTTCATTTGATAGAACTTGCTAGAAAACATAGATTCAAGGCTCTATCAAGCATTCCCACAAAGTGCAAACATGAACTTTGCAGGTATACTTTTTATATAATTAATGAAGACGACGATATTATTTTCTAATACATGTCATTCATATGTAATAAACTTATATAATAATAAATATTCATTTGGAAATCATTTATATTATTTATCTTCCAGGTATTTATATCATTATAGTTGGAGATCTTGCATAGTTGCCTCCATTTAATGATAAACGAACATATGACAGCAATAGATGGGCTAAGTTGTTGTGGGAAGAATTTAAAGTTGTAATTACTTAAAATAAAAAAATTAGACAAGATGGACAAAGCACCCAACAACAAAGATTTCAACAACTATTGATGAATCTAAGAGATGCAAACCCATATACTGTAGGAATACACACAACACTGAGAGGGGGGGTGAATCAGTGTTGTTAACAATTTTAAAACTTTTTACTACTTTTGATTAATCTAATTTCACAATTTAGAATTCTTCAGAAGGAACAAAGTAAATATGCAGAGTATCAATACACAAATTTGACACAAGAAATTTCCCGAGTGGAAAACCCTCCTGGGGTATAAAAACCACTCAACTGCCTCACTGGCTTAACACAAAATTCAGATTACAAATGTCTCACTGACATTACAATTCTGCATCACTGGCAAATTTTATCTCTCTGCATGTCTCACTGACATCATCAACATTCAATGAAAAATTATAACTCAGGGGATTTCCCTGTTTCAATAAAAACCAAAACCTTATTTCTCCCTTTTAAGATAAACAAAATAAATTTTTCAATCAACCTTTAACTGTCTTCAACTCCTACAGTCAATCAATTTTGATCTTCAATATATTTCATACCTCTGCAACACCATTTCAAACTAATTCACCATTTTGAGCTTTCTCTCTCTGCAAACTGAACAATTTTTCTTCTCTGAAAAAATATAGTCTTTAATCACCTTCACTTTCTCTGACACTTTCACTTTCTCTGAACAAACATTACTCCATCATGATCATTGAAGAATCTCAACATAAATCCCTGAAGAATGATTCTCTATTCCTGCAAAAATTACATACCAATTCCATTCTCCAAAAGAACTTCTTTAAAAATTCTCATTCATTATCTTTCATCTGCAACTCATCTCTCTTATCTGCCATTCAAAACAAAATCTATATATGCAAAAAGAATTCCAATCAAAAAACAAAAAATCTTCAATAACCGGTTCAACTTCATTCTTCTCAAACTTATCATATTCTCACATGAAAATCAAACAACAAAACAAAAAAATGAACCCTCTTCGAACAACACTGCCTTTTCATATTCGTCATACTTGGAAACCTTCTAAAATTTTACTCTTTCCTTCACAACAAAAAATAACTTCAGTGACCCTTGAAATTCGGTGAGATAGATCCAAAAAGAATAGCTTTATTGCCTTTTTTAACAAAAGAGGACGTCAACTTTAATATCACAGACTGACCGTTTGACAAAACTTGCCATTTAAAACTTGACCCTCCGATTTGTGCGGCCCGCCATTTGTTATTTAAACTTAAGCCGTTGATCGGCTTTTTCGCGCCCACTATTGAGTCTTCCACCGGCGCTCACCCGATGCCTAGCACAAGGGGCCGGTAACATCAATGACGTTGATACCCTTTCTTTATAACTTAAACCCCCGATGACCTCTTTTACCAGTCAATTTAAGTTTATAACAAAAAAGTGCATAGAGTTATGACGGCCAAAGTTAAACAATGTATAAACAATGTAAAAGACTTAGTCAATGTTGAGACAACCACACTTACCATATCAACCACTATAAACCTTGTCAAAAATCACATACTCCAAATACTAAAACACTGAAATGAAACACCATGCTTCATCAGACTGCCACTGTAATGAACTCAATGTAGATGGAGTTAATATAATGCATATTAACATTTGTCAAATGATGCAAGCCCTTGCCTTAAACCAAAAATTGATAATATGCAATGAATGTCATCCACTGAAATGACTAAGTTACAGAACAACTTCACACAAGATCAACATTGATGTCATTACCATGAAGGACCACTGAAAGATCAAAACTGAGAGATCTAACAACCATTGTCACTGATGCAGACCATATCACTGAACTGAAAAACCATTGCCATTGATGAATACCATGTCAGATCTCTGATTGCAACTTCACAACACTGATTGCATACTTCTCAACACTGATTTCATAACCTGTCAACTGCATCTTGTGAAAACTGTGAAATGCAACATCCTGATATCCTGATATTTTGACATCAATGAAAAGACAACATCCTGAACTGTGAAATGTGCTACAAAACTCCCCCTTTGTCTTTGACATTGATGGCAAAACCATAACTGATTTCTCCCCCTTTTTGACATAAAAATGTCAAAGGCAAAAAAAATAACACCACAATCAATAGATTCCTGTTCTTGTAAATACAATCCTCCGAAAATTTTTTTGTCAAAACCAACACTTTACTTCAAACTGATCAAATGTACAATACTATAACACTACCAACCACAAAAATATGTACAAAAACTATATACAGGCTATGTACAAATGATATTCAGGACATTAAAATAATCTAGAAAACAACTCCCCCTGAATCTGATATCTCTGTAACTTACTGAAGAGAGACAAGAGACAGAACTCCCAGTCTCTGTCTCAGAGTTTCAAATGTCTCCTTTGGCAAAGGCTTTGTGAAGATGTCAGCCAACTGATCACTAGTATGCACATATTCCAAAGCAACTTCATTTTCAATCACCTTTTCCCTTAGAAAATGATATCTGATAGCAATGTGCTTAGTTCTTGAATGCATTATAGGATTCTTTGACATATTGATTGAACTTGTGTTATCACAAAGAATAGACACAGGCTTTTTAACCTCAACCTTAATATCAAGAAGTGATTGTACCATCCAAAGTACCTGTGTACAACATGATGAAGCAACAATGTACTCAGCTTCAGCTGTAGATAGAGAAACACAATCTTGTTTCTTACTCTGCCATGCAACCAATCTGCCACCCAGAAAGAAAGCTGCCCCACTTGTGCTTTTTCTGTCATCAGGACACCCTGCCCAATCTGCATCTGTATAGGCAAGAAGTGTAAAATCATTGTGTCTAGGATACCATAAACCAAAATCAATTGTACCCTTAATATATCTAAAGATTCTCTTAACAGCATTCAAATGTGATTGTTTAAGACAAGCTTGAAATCTAGCAACCAAACAAACAGCCTGCATAATATCAGGCCTAGAAGCAGTGAGATATAAAAGACTCCCAATCATAGATCTATACAGAGATTGTTCTACTTTAGGTGATTCATCATTTTTACTTAGCTTATGCCCTGTCTCCATAGGAGTACCCAAAGGTTTGCAATCATCCATTTGAAACCTCTTTAACATCTCTTTGGCATATTTATTTTGTGAGATGAATATTCCCTTTTCAAGCTGAGATACCTGAAGACCAAGAAAGAAGGACAATTCTCCCAACATAGACATTTCAAATTCTGATTTCATGATGTTAGGAAATGAATGACTCATATCATCATTGTTACTACCAAAAATGATATCATCTACATAAATTTCAACAACCAGAATATCCTCACCTTTGATTAAATAGTATAAATTACTATCCACACCTCCTTTTGTGAACCCCTGTTCCTGCAAAAACTTATCCAGTCTATAATACCAAGCCCTTGGAGCTTGCTTTAAACCATATAAAGCCTTTTTCAACCTGTAAACATGATCTGAATTATCTTTATTCACAAAACCTTCTGGTTGTTCCATGTAGACTTCTTCTTCAAGATCTCCATTTAGAAATGCTGATTTTACATCCATTTGGAAAACTTTGAAATTTTTATAAACTGAAAAAGCTAAAAACATCCTTATAGCTTCTAATCTAGCAACAGGAGCAAATGTTTCTTCAAAGTCAATACCTTCAATTTGTGAATACCCTTTGCAAACCAGTCTGGCTTTGTTTCTAACAACTTTACCTTTATCATCAAGCTTATTCCTAAACACCCATTTTGATCCAATGACATTCTTACCTTCTGGTCTTGGAACAAGTTCCCATGTTTTGTTCTTTTCTATTTGGCTTAACTCCTCTTCCATGGCATTAACCCATGCTTCATCTTTGCTGGCCTCAACATAATTCTTTGGTTCCATTTCAGATATCAAACACACATGTGCTTGATTATGTGCAGCAGCTTGCTTTCCTCTTCTTGTTAACACACCACTGTCCTTATCCCCAATGATCAACTCATGAGGATGATCTCTTTGAAATGCCTTTGAAAGAGTCTTTGTCTTAACATCAACAGATTTTTCAGGATCTTCTTTCTCTTCCTGAATTTCTTCTTCCTTTTGTGAATGATGATCAACTTCAATATCATGAATCAACTGCATACAGGGCTGCAAATCCTCATCCACCTTAACATTAGTACTTTCAATTATTCTTTTAAGCCTATTGTTAAAACATTTATATGCCTTGCTATGTGTAGAATAACCAAGAAAAATGCCTTCATCACATCTAGACTCAAAACCACATAAGCTATCATTATCTTTCTTGATGTAACACTTACTTCCAAAAATTTTGAAATACCCAACATTAGCTGACTTACCATACCACAGTTCATAAGGAGTATAATTTGACTTTACCCTTAATTGAACTCTGTTCAGAGTATATACAGCTGTATGAACAGCTTCTCTCCAATAGACATTAGGCAGATTTGCATCATGTAGTAAAGTTCTTGCCATTTCTTTTACAGTCCTGTTTTTCCTTTCAGCTACTCCATTTTGCTGTGGAGTTCTAGGAGTGGAGAATTGCCTTCTTATCCCATGTTTTTCACAATACTCCTCAAATTCCTTTGAAGTGTACTCTCCTCCATTGTCTGACCTTAGACATTTTAGCTTGAAATCAGATTCCTTTTCAACCATCTTCTTGAAAATTTTGAATCTATCAAATGCCTCTGATTTATGCCTTAAGAATGTTACCCATGTCATTCTTGAAAAATCATCAATGAAAAGCATAAAATACTTTTCTCCTCCCAGAGCTTTAGTCCTTGTAGGACCACACAAATCTGAATGTACCAGCTGCAGAGGTTTTGAAGTAAAATACTCCTTAGGCTTGAAACTGACTTTGGTTTGCTTACCCAGCTGACACTCTTTGCATATAGTATTACTTGGTTTTGAAATATGAGGCATATTTCTGACATTGTGATTCTTGCTAATTCTCACAAGATTGTCAAAATTCACATGACCAAGTCTTCTGTGCCATAACCAGCTTTCCTCAATTTGACCCATGAAACAGATATGACTATCAACACTTTTAGTTTCTGAGTTATGAAGATTGTAGATGTTACCACTAGTCCTTAGACCTGCTGCAATAACTTTACCTGATTTCTTTTTAATCTCACATCCATGTGCATCAAAAACCACATTAAAACCATTGTCACATATTTGACTGACACTTAACAGGTTGTGCTTCAGTCCTTCTACAAAATACACATCATTTAGTGGTGTTTCATCATCAAGAAGAATTGTACCTTTGCCTCTGATCATAATACAATCATTATTTCCAAACATAACAGAGCCTTCATTAATGTCTTCAAACTTAACAAACTTATCTTTGTCCCCTGTCATGTGGTTGGAGCAACCACTATCAATCACCCACTGTTCCTTTCTTTTGGCATGAAAAGCAGCTTGTGCAATCATAACATCTAAGCTCTTATTGATTACCTTAGGTTTCCAAACAAGCAATTTCTTTTCAGAATCCAAAGAAGACAAACCTGAGACAGTATTTCTTGTTGTTTGCTGCATTTGCAATGAAGGTCTATAGAATTTTGCAATATGCCCAAAATTTTTACAATTGTAACACTTCAAACTTCTTAAGAACATGAATGGATGCATTTCTCTTCTGATTCCAAATCTGCATTCACTGACTTTGTGTCCAAACCTGTTGCAACAAAAACAATATCCAGTAAAGTGAGCATTATACCTGAAAGTATCACTTCTGTTGTAGTTTGTTGTCCTTATGATTGATTTTCCTTTTATACTAGCCTTTTGAGAACACTGTCCCTCTTCAAATCCAAGACCTGATTTATCTTTGAATCCTTTTTGTCTATCAAGAAGATCATCTAATTTATCACTGCTTCTGCACATATCAAGTCTTCTTCTTAGACCAACAATTTCAGCTTCAAGTGTATGACATTCCTTGTCCTTGTTATTCAATTCTTTGTCTTTATCATCAATAATTTTCTTACTTTCTTCAAGAGAAAGAATTAGATCAGTAATCTGTTTCTCATAACAAGTTAACTTATTATTCATGATATCATTTTCTTTTTGAAACTGACTTCTTTGAGCAATGATTTCCTTCTTAAGTTTCTTGACTTGACTTAATGCACATATCAATTCTCCTTCAAAGTCAATAACAGCTTCACAACTGTTTGATTGTTCTTCACATTTTTCATTTTCATTTAGAATAGCCATAAACAAAGTCTGTGCATTTTCATCAATAAAATCATCTGAATCACTTTCAGTCATATCAACATTTTTTATGAACAGACTTCTTTTCTTTCTGAAATTATTTTTCCTTCTAGAAACAAACTGTTTCTTTTTGAATTGCTTCTTGTTTTCATCTTCATCACTGTCTGGATCTTTGTAAGGGCACTGAGCTGCATAGTGTCCAATCTTTCCACACTCAAAACATTTGAATGGAAGCTTACCTTTGTACTTACCAACAGATCCCTTCTTTAACTTGCTTGCAAGAGATATTTCTTGTTCATCATCCAATTCATCTGAATCAGAGATCTCCTTTTCTTTTCTGACTGATTTGAAAGCAGCTTCTTTGCTTGAAGGTATGTCATTGCTAATCCTCATCTCATAAGCTGTGAAAGTGCCATGAAGTTCTTCAAAGGTAACTTTGCTTAAATCTCTTTCTTCAACAGCAGACACTTTGGATTCATATTTTGGATTTAAGGTCCTTAAGATTTTTGTAACAACTGTCTTCTCTTCTAGTGTATCACCAAGTCCTCTGATAGCATTTACAATTTCTTGGACCCTTAAAAGATATTCTGCCACTTTCTCATCATCACTCATTCTGAGACTTTCAAATTTTGCTCTGTAGGATTGCAGTTTTGCTTCTTTGATTTTATCATCTCCTTGATAGATATTTGACAATTTGTCCCATATTTCCTTGGCTGTTTTACACTCCATGATTTTTACAAGTATGTCATTGGTAAGACCACAACATAATGCATTTTTAGCCTTAGCATTATTTTCATATGCTCTTTTCTCATCAGCTGTGCTAGGAGGATTTGTAGCAGTATATCCAGTAACAATAGCATCATACACATCATAGCCCAGAGATGACAAATATGACTCCATCCTAAATTTCCAAAAAGCATAGTTAGAGCCATCAAACATAGGTGCCTTATAATTTGAGTAACCTTCTTGACTTGCCATGATAAGTATTCCAGAAATATGATCTACCCAAGCTGATTAAGCTTTGACAGGGTACCAGGCTCTGATACCAATTGTAGGAATACACACAACACTGAGAGGGGGGGTGAATCAGTGTTGTTAACAATTTTAAAACTTTTTACTACTTTTGATTAATCTAATTTCACAATTTAGAATTCTTCAGAAGGAACAAAGTAAATATGCAGAATATCAATACACAAATTTGACACAAGAAATTTCCCGAGTGGAAAACCCTCCTGGGGTATAAAAACCACTCAACTGCCTCACTGGCTTAACACAAAATTCAGATTACAAATGTCTCACTGACATTACAATTCTGCCTCACTGGCAAATTTTATCTCTCTGCATGTCTCACTGACATCATCAACATTCAATGAAAAATTATAACTCAGGGGATTTCCCTGTTTCAATAAAAACCAAAACCTTATTTCTCCCTTTTAAGATAAACAAAATAAATTTTTCAATCAACCTTTAACTGTCTTCAACTCCTACAGTCAATCAATTTTGATCTTCAATATATTTCATACCTCTGCAACACCATTTCAAACTAATTCACCATTTTGAGCTTTCTCTCTCTGCAAACTGAACAATTTTTCTTCTCTGAAAAAATATAGTCTTTAATCACCTTCACTTTCTCTGACACTTTCACTTTCTCTGAACAAACATTACTCCATCATGATCATTGAAGAATCTCAACATAAATCCCTGAAGAATGATTCTCTATTCCTGCAAAAATTACATACCAATTCCATTCTCCAAAAGAACTTCTTTAAAAATTCTCATTCATTATCTTTCATCTGCAACTCATCTCTCTTATCTGCCATTCAAAACAAAATCTATATATGCAAAAAGAATTTCAATCAAAAAACAAAAAATCTTCAATAACCGGTTCAACTTCATTCTTCTCAAACTTATCATATTCTCACATGAAAATCAAACAACAAAACAAAAAAATGAACCCTCTTCGAACAACACTGCCTTTTCATATTCTTCATACTTGGAAACCTTCTAAAATTTTACTCTTTCCTTCACAACAAAAAACAACTTCAGTGACCCTTGAAATTCGGTGAGATAGATCCAAAAAGAATAGCTTTATTGCCTTTTTTAACAAAAGAGGACGTCAACTTTAATATCACAGACTGGCCGTTTGACAAAACTTGCCATTTAAAACTTGACCCTCCGATTTGTGCGGCCCGCCATTTGTTATTTAAACTTAAGCCGTTGATCGGCTTTTTCGCGCCCACTATTGAGTCTTCCACCGGCGCTCACCCGATGCCTAGCACAAGGAGCCGGTAACATCAACGACGTTGATACCCTTTCTTTATAACTTAAACCCCCGATGACCTCTTTTACCGGTCAATTTAAGTTTATAACAAAAAAGTGCATAGAGTTATGACGGCCAAAGTTAAACAATGTATAAACAATGAAAAAGACTTAGTCAATGTTGAGACAACCACACTTACCATATCAACCACTATAAACCTTGTCAAAAATCACATACTCCAAATACTAAAACACTGAAATGAAACACCATGCTTCATCAGACTGCCACTGTAATGAACTCAATGTAGATGGAGTTAATATAATGCATATTAACATTTGTCAAATGATGCAAGCCCTTGCCTTAAACCAAAAATTGATAATATGCAATGAATGTCATCCACTGAAATGACTAAGTTACAGAACAACTTCACACAAGATCAACATTGATGTCATTACCATGAAGGACCACTGAAAGATCAAAACTGAGAGATCTAACAACCATTGTCACTGATGCAGACCATATCACTGAACTGAAAAACCATTGCCATTGATGAATACCATGTCAGATCTCTGATTGTAACTTCACAACACTGATTGCATACTTCTCAACACTGATTTCATAACCTGTCAACTGCATCTTGTGAAAACTGTGAAATGCAACATCCTGATATCCTGATATTTTGACATCAATGAAAAGACAACATCCTGAACTGTGAAATGTGCTACATATACAACCCTCAGTGATAAACAAAACAAAGCAATTGAAATAATTATGGCACATTACCATAGAAAAGATAATGCACAACCATTGTTCATGATAATTCAAGGAACAACAGGAACAAAAAAGTCATATCTTATTGGTGCCATAACTTAAGCTCTTGAAAATGTAGCAAAGCCTAGTCGTTCTCCTCTTCTATTACTTGCACCAACAGGAGTTGCAGCATTCGATATAGGAGCCTCTATAATACATTCCAAATTAAGAATCCCAATACAAGATTTTGCTCAACTGGAAGGGACAAGATTAACAAGTTTTCAAGAAATAGCACATATCAAAAATATTTTGATTGATGAAATGAGCTTCATCAAACAGAACTTGCTGGAAAACATGGATTCAAGGCTCTGTCAAGCATTCCCACAAAGTGTAAACATGAACTTTGCAGGTATACTTTTTATATGATTAATGAAGATGACGATATTATTTTCTAATACATGTCATTCATATGTAATAAACTTATATAATAATAAATATTCATTTGGAAATCATTTATATTATTTATCTTCCAGGTATATATATCATTATAGTTGGAGATCTTGCACAGTTGCCTCCAGTTAATGATAAACCAGCATATGACAGCAATAGACGGGCTAAGTTGTTGTGGGAAGAATTTAAAGTTGTAATTACTTAAAATAAAAAATTTAGACAAGATGGACAAAGCACCCAACAATAAAGATTTCAACAACTATTGACGAATCTAAGAGATGCAAACCTAAAAATTGATGACTGGGGGTTGCTAATGACAAGAACCAGTGTTAACATAGATACTCCAAGCAATAATGAGTTCGACAATGATATTCATTTGTTCTCTACAAATGATAATGTTCATGATCATGATAAAAAAATGTTATATTCATTAAAGCATCATGTTGCACGAAGTATTGCAACAAAAGCAGGAAATGTTGTTATAACAGAAGGAAGTCCAAATGAACAACTTGATGTTGAATTTATTGATCAATAAAAATGCAAGGGTAATGTTCACTTCAAATCTTTGGATAGAAGCAGGACTTGTAAATAGAGCTCTAGGATATATTCAAAAAATTGTATACAAACCTTACAATGCTCCACCAGAACCACCAACATATGTAATGGTTGAGTTTGACAGTTATTCTGGAATGCCATTTCAAGATCGTCATTCAAATACAATTCCACTTCCAACAATACAAAGGGGCAAAATAATTCAATTACCATTGAAATTGGCATGGGCATTAACAATACATAAATCATAAGGCTTGACTCTTTCAAAAGGCACTATTGATATAGGACCAAAAAAAAGAACAGGATTGACTTTTGTGGCAATTTCTCCTGTAAATTCAATAGAAGGCTTGAGAATAATACCACCATTCACCTATGACTGTTATGAGAAAATGAAATTTCAGGGTAAACAACTTGAGAAGCAGAAGGCTGAAGAGAACATATTAAAATCTTTAGAAGATAATATGATGTAATAGATCATGTTCAAATTTTCCAAAATGGCTATTACTTGTTTTAATATTTTCATTTCAATTTAGTTCCAATGACTATTAAGTGTTTTAACATATTACATTCAAATTTACTTCAATTACAATTAACTTTGTCAAGTATATAGGAGTTTAATTACATCAATGTCTACATATGACTAATGACACTTTTAATGTATATAATTCTCTATACTTTACTATACATCAAACAAATTTGTAATAATTTACCAATCTCATATTTCCTTAATTGAAGAAACAAACAATACTTTAATTACAAATGTTCTTAATTAGTTTTTATGACATATAATTGGTTATGTAGTGCCCCGCAATGAAAACCTTAGAGGACAACACATTTATGCTATGCAAAGCCGAAGATTTTTTTTTTTTTTTTATAAATAACAGGGTAATGTTGAACAATTTTAAACACATCATGAAACTAACAACTTGTCTTCTAAGGTTCCATGGTTGCATTACTTGACATAACTTAACATACATTGTTAACTAACATCTGCAGTTCATTCTAAAACTATTGCACTAATGATTATACAGATACATCTCCATTTCATGGCATAGTTAGATAATCAACTTGATCAAGATTACATGTGCATATTCAAGAGTTTATACATATGAGTACATCATCATGTAGTTTACATTATCACTATCCAGATTACATCTGAATACATACATTATGAATCAACTGTTCCATAGGCTAGTACATGAGCATAAAAACTGTCTTCATAAACAAGTACAAGATCTGAAGTCTTAATGCACAAGATATATCCTCCTCGCTCACGAACAACAGCAAGGAAAAAAAACCAATGGATAAAGCTCTTCCACCTGACCATGTGGAACCCTGAGGTCCACCCCCTGAGCTAGGAGTTAACATAAGGTCCCCACTACAACATACGGTCAAATAGACAGTAGGCTATGAGACAACACATGACTCCAACATCACAAGTCACCATCACAAAACAACACAACAGTACTTCCAGAGGCAACACTTAACAAATGGGGAGAGTACATCTAGGGAAAGCTAGGCTGTAGTAAGGAGAGTGTCATCGCATGGTTCTAACATGGGTTACCCAGGTAGTCTCTCTCTAGACACCGGCCCCCATCTATGGTTACCCTGGCAGTCTCTCTCTAGACACCGGCCCCATAGGATGACGCATGCGGAATCAACCTTCCTTTCGTGAGGACAAGGAAGTAGATCTGCCAATCCCGACCTTCTCCCCTCATCCTTAGTCTGAACTAGCACTACAAGCATGAGTGAGGAAATCTTATTATCTTGTTAGTGTGAAAACTACCCAACCCCTAGATTTATTATTATGTTATCACTAAATTACCAACTCCCAATAGGTTACCCTAGCTAGCCACTTGGCACCGGCCTCTCATTGGAAGTCACTCCCTTACCTACAACTAGAAAACCCTACTCAACAAGCATAGCAAGACATCACAACAATGAGGGTACAGGAACCATGCAAGGCATTAGTCATCTTGCATAACAACTATCATTATATCAACATGTATATAACAATGCAAGGCATTAACCCCCTCCCCAAGACATGATCATAGGGGCAGGACTCCTAAACCATTGCCCATAACATCACATATTCATTACAACTCTATGATTTCCATGCCACCCTGTTCCATAACTCACCACAAAACTGGATACAAGACTAATACAACCAGTTGGATAACAATACATCCACAAGGAAGTGCATTTATCCTTCCCCTTGTCTTTTAGTCCATACATAACTAGGGACGACATACTTCTTAGACCATCATGATCTCAAGACATCTATCAACACAACACATGAAATCAAGACATCTCAAGATAAGCCTCTGGAACTCTAGCCACACGGGTAGATACAGAATCAAAGAGACCATATGAACGGGGTTATGCCCCACAGATAGAATTAACATATTACGAGAAATCAATCATACTTATAATTTAAATTTTACTTTCTTTACAACTAATCCACTAAAGCAGATTGCAATTGACTGAGTTATTACAATAGTATATTAATCATTAAAATTTAGCTTGTCAATTGATTGTATTCTTATTAAGAAATAAATCTATATTTACAATAAAGTGAACTATATGTAAATATTTATTAAATAATTATTTAATTTAATTCACAAGATGCAAATATCATTAACGTAACTAAAGTAGGCCACTATTGTCAGTGTTATAAATCAAATTGATTAAATGATTATAATATAATTTTAAATTTAATTCATACGGATAAATTTGAGGGTTCCGATCTAATTTATAACCATATATAAAAATAAAGGAAACAATTTTAATCACATCTACGTAACAACAATTACAAATACATATAGATCAAATAACATTGGTCTAACTGTCATAACATTTATGAGAAATCAAAGTACATTAACAAACGGGTTCTAGTTCAATAAGTCATTGATTAAGAGAAGGTGATAGAGTTTAATACTACACTAAATTTCATTTATCCAAACTATTATTCCACATATCGAGTTTCCATTTATTTCAATCTAATATGCCATCTTCCTTATCATGATCCAATTACATACTAAATTTAATAAACCTAATAATCTGATCACATAAATTTCATTAGCTTATTTAAACAAATCACGTGACCAATATATTAATAATACTAATAATAATAATAATATTCCACAAATCACTTGATAACAATTATTTTTCATCCAAAATCATTAAATAATTAACATTACCCTTCATTAACACATCTACTATATTTAAATAATCAACTAATAGAATTATAAAATTTTGTCAATACAACACGATTTATAACAACCACATTCCATGACAGAACAATAATCTAATAAATTTAATCCCGTAACGTTTCAAAACTTGATCTATTTGCATCAAGTAATTAGTTATAATATTCAACTTATATTGATTTGAACTAAATTCCAATACTAATAAAAAAAATTCAAGTAAGACTCCAAAACCTAATATTACCGCTCAACTTGAACCTCCATTAATTAACCTATTTAAATTTATTCATATGGAGCGATACATAACATCTTTCAAAGAAGATAATTACTTAAACACCAAAGCCTACCTAAATAACATTAATTTCGTATCTTCTAATATTACTATCCATCACCAAAACCCTAACTACAAATTATTAAGGAACCATAATTAAAAATTATTAAGGGAAACCCTATTTACTTAGGCCCACAATTGGCTGCTGACCTTCTCGAGGAACTCCTAAAATGTCACTGACATCCACTACTCCTCTCAATCATAGAGTAATATGTAGAGAGGGCAATTAAGGAATGAGACCAGACCGAACTCTTCAAAGGGGTGTAATCTCCCGGAATGCAACGAGTGCAGGATATGTACAAAATGGATTTGGTGAAATGACTCACTACTAATGGTCAGCGTCCAAGTATTACTACAGTCACAAGGTCCACACAAAAAATGAATTTGGTTTAAAGGCACGTGCATCTGGAAGATTGAAGGCCAACTTCCACACCATCTGCCATCACTGGAGGTCATTTAAGAATAGCAAAAGGCGTCCATCGATGCATTAAAAAAAAAAGGCAACTCTTCCAGATATTATATTTGGAAATGCTCATAATAAAATGTAGAGGCATTGGCAGAGCGCATAAACTGTTGGATAGAACGTAGCAATGCTGATAACAACGATAATAGCAAAATGCAAAGCATGATTGCAACGATTGTCAGAGACAATACTTGCATAATGATGTAAACGGTTCATGGATAAGACCCCAGAGATCTTTGTGCAATGCAAGGTGTTCACTGACGGAATGAAACTAGCATTAATCATAAAGACTTGTGATAGCATGCTAGAGGATAATTAGCAATACGTTTGCTGTTGGTTGATAGGATGTCACAAAATAATAGCGAAAGACTGCAGAAGGCACACAATGGATACCGAGATAGGAATTAGACCTATAATGAACCTACATAGTTTAGTTTGTTTAAGAGAATGACTAAGAAGGTATCAAGAAAATATGCAAAGATTACAAGACTGAATTCGCAAGAAATAGGATTAGAATCTTCTAAGCAAACCGCGACATATAAGAACTCACGGCATGGTATGGATTTCTGCCTAAACTCAAAGGGCATTAATCTTTCCAGAATGAGAACTACAAGGCGAATAGCTAACAACCAGTGAATAAGGAAACATGTCCAAGGTTTAGAAGTATCTGACAATCGTCCACCTCAAAGTTGCCCCCAATATTTCTAATTTGTAGATTTAACAATGACATTTCGTTGAGGCCAAGGTTGGAATTTCCACAAATATATCTACAGGTTAGGAGATAAATTGCGACCATAGCCAAATTACAACCACTTGAGCCAAAATGGAAACTTAAAAATGGCGTGATCATTCAGCAAGATTTAAAGCAAATATCTAAGTGGTAACTCAGATAGGCGGTAATCAACTAGGAAAAAAATTGATAGGTTTGCAGCTGGCATAATGCTTCACAAAGGTAATAAAAGACCCACAGATGTGGATAGCTGTAGGATTCAGAAAGGCAGGAGGTTCTTCCTCCATTACATTGATTCCACAAGTAGACATAGGATCACAATATGGATGCAGAATTTCGCAGAGTGGATTTATTGTTAGGCTCAAGGATCTTAAAGCAATTTCATTTGATAGAAGTTTATGTATATATATCTCTGCATACCTATTTTATATATTTATCTATACAGGGCCGACATAAGTAATACACCAGGGTTCTGAGACAGAAATCAACAAAGATAAAGCAGAGTTCTATTGAAGCACTAGTCTATGTGCCCTATCAGATGCATAGGACAAATCCAAAGGGTGCAATTTGTTTTGTTCGACAAAATGTTAGGTAAGGAATCACCAAACACAATAAGAGGTTTCCCACAGAAGGGGTGCAGACTCAATTCCACAAAAGGATTTAACTCAGCATTCCAGAATACAAACAGAGGTATATGGACAAGTCAGATTCGAGACATTCAATTGTATCTGAAGCACATGGAAGATTGTGACAAGTCTCAAAACTAGAGATAGAAAGAATTTAAATACCAATTCCTGAATAACTCCCATCAATGGAGGAAAACACAGTTAACCTAGTTCTATTACAATTTCATATGAAATAAGCATATTTATAGTGCATACCTGAAGTTTTTAAGCTTTTCACAAGAGTCTTCTTTTCTCTCTAAATCCAATCCCCCTCTCTTCTCTTCCAGAATTCTTTTTCCTCTGCCCAACCAAAACTCTATCTCCTCGGACAAATGCAGAAGGCCTACCTCTCTTCCCGACAACCCACTATCTCAAAACATGGGTCCATTCCTCGAGTAATTGCAAGAGACATGCTTCTCTCCTTCCAACATCCCACATTCTTGTGAGATTCTTCAATTTCACTTACCAAGGGATTCCACACCTCAAACTTGCAATTGACGGCATAAGACATTAATTTTGCTCATCTCCAAAAATTGAACACATAAAACCAGGCGACAACCCTATTATTTAATCTTGAGAATATTATCTTTATTACCATCAATTCATTTTATCAAAATGGTAACTGTTTAAGCATCTTACTTATGAATCTTATTTTCTTTTTAATTTAATCCACTTACAACTTAGGACTTATTATTTCATTTAATCATTTATCTAGTTTATTTATTTATTTACTATTTTTCGTATTAGTTTTACCAATTATCAATAATTAAATCATTTATAATTAATAAACCACACATAATTCCCTAGCAATGTTTATTTAATTTAAGCTTTAATTTAACCTTATTTTAATGAAATACTAACCATACATAAATTGACACTTAAATTGGATATACCCTAACTTACAGGATGATACCTGACCCCATGTGAAGCCACAGGACATGACGACAACAGTCCCACTGACGGTGACGACAAGATACAACACTGGAAACTCATCCTCCTTGAGGATGTTAACTAAATAGGAAACCTTATGCTAACTCCAATCAACAACTCCATTGGCTAGGGCACACTCAGACCTGGTAATTCAGGTGGAGTCAATGCCTAGTACTTGCATCTTGCAACAAACAACAAGGTTGTGCATATATCCATATATAATCATGTAATCACAGACACGATGAACAGAAATCGCAGCGTGGCAGGGTACTCGAACACGAGTAATGCGACACTGTTCCGTTCACATAAACACATCATTAATTAACTACATCCATTACCAGTTATACATCATAATCATGATCGAATAACTCATTAACTCAGAGCAACATAAATCTATAATCATCAAATATGTCCATCATGATCAAGGAGAACATAAACCATAACATGCTAGTCCAAATATCTCAAAACTGTAACCATGCAATATAAGACTATCATCTATACCAGAACTGTCATAGGAAATATGAAAATAACATCTATCACAAGCAAAAAGTGAGGGGCATTACATCCTCCCCCTAGAACTAGGCTTACTCCTGGAAGCCTGCAAATAAGTGAGGATATAACTCCCTCATTATGGTAGCATCCTCCCAAGTAGCGGAGTCTCATCATTAGGATCCCACTGGATCCTAACCTGCTCCACGTCTCTGCCCCTGAGAGCGAGTCTCCTGTGCTGAAGAATGCCTACGGGCTCCAACGCCAGTTGCCCGTCCTCTACCTGTAGAGCAGTCCAATCAAGAACATGAGCAATATCCGGATAGTAAGGTCTAAGTACAGAAACATGAAACACATCATGGATGCGCGAAAGGCTAGGCGGCAAAGCAAGATGGTAAGCAACTGGACCGATCCTCTCCAACACCTCAAAAGGTCCAACAAAGCGCGGTGCTAGCTTAGAGCCCTTCCCATAGCGGATTGGACTCTTCCGCGGTCGCACCCGTAAGAACACCCAATCCCTGACAGAGAACTAACGATCGATCCTATGAGCATCTGCATACTTCTTCTACCTATCCTGAGCCACGACCAAATGCTCTCTAATCCTCTCAACCTACTACGCCATATCTCTAAGCATATCCAGACCGAGAAGAACTCTATCCTCCAAATGATCCCAACTCAAAGGGGTCCTACAAGGACGACCATACAAGGCCTAAAAAGGAGACATGCCAATAGAACTATGATAACCGTTATTATAAGAAAACTCTACTAGGTAAAGGTAGTCCTCCCAATGGCTCTGCTAATCCATAACATACATCCTCAACATGTCCTCGAGAACCTGATTAACCCTCTCAGTCTAACCATCAGTCTCAGGATGATAAGCTGAACTAAAGTTCAGCTGTGTCCCCAAGGTGTGCTGTAAGGAAGTCCACAGGGCGGAAGTGAATACTGGATCCCTGTCAGAGATGATCTTACGAGGAATCCCATGAAGTCTGACGATGTCCTCCATGAACACCCTAGCCACCGTAGAGGCATTGTAAGAAGCACGGACTGGAGAGAAGTGAGCTACCTTCGTCAACCTATCTACAGTGACCATAATAGCATCATGTCGTCAAGAGGACATCAACAAACCAACAATGAATTCTATCAAAATGATATCCCACTTCCACTCAGGAATCAAATGAGGCTACAAAAGACCTGCAAGGTGCTGGTGCTCTGCCTTCACCCTCTGACACTCAAGACATCTCGACACAAAATCAGCAATATCCCGCTTCATACCACTCCAAAAGTACAGTTGACGCAGATCTGCATGCATCTCCTTGACACCCGGATGGGCAGAATAGGGTGCCCAATGTGCCTCAGACAAAACTAGGGTGCGAAGACCCTCAGAATTAGGAACATAGATACAACCCAAATGTCGCAAAAGGCCATCTTACTCAAAGGAGTAACCGGAGAACCTACCCTCTAAAGGTCTGCCAGACTCAATCTCAGATCTCACCTCCTGGCACCAACTGTCAGTAGGAAGAGCAGCGAGAATCTGACTTCTAAAATCAACTGTAAGAGAAACTGCTGAGATCTCATGCCTCTGACGACTAAGAGCATCTGCTACCACATTTTCCTTGCCCTAAATATATCTAACCTTGAAGTCGTACTCGCACAAGAAATCCATCCAACGCCTTTGCCTTGCATTCAAGTTTGGCTGCGTGAAAATATACTGCAAACTACGATGATCACTGTGCAGCTCAAACCAATGCCCTAATAGAAAATGCCTCCATCTCACCAAGGCATGCACCACAGCTGCTAACTCTAGGTCATGAGTGGGATAGTTCAATTCATGATCCTTGAGCTTACAAGACTCATAGGCAATCACGCAACCATCCTGCATGAGAACTGCTCCCAAACCCTCCAAGGAAGCATCGGTACAAACAACAAAGTCCCTATCAGAATCAGGAACTGCTAGTATAGGTGCACTGGTTAGCTGTTCCTTAAGAGTCTGAAAGGCTTCCTAACACTTCTCTGACCAAACAAACATTTTCCCTTTCCTCTGAAGAGAAGTAATGGGATGAGCAATTCTCGAAAACCCCATGATGAAGCGACGATAGTAACCTGCCAACCCCATAAAACTACGGACCTCAGAAACATTGGTGGGTGTAGGCCAGTCCATAATAGCTTGGATCTTCGAGGGATCTACCACAATACCCTCTCCAGAGATAACATGACCCAAATACTTAACCTCTGTCTGGAAGAATGCACACTTTGACAAATTCGCATAAAGCTGATTTTCTCTCAGACACTGCAACACCTGATGCAAATGCTCCTCGTGTTCCTCCATAGTCTTTGAATAGATCAATATATCATCAAGAAATATGAGAACAAATCGGTTAAGATAAGTGTGAAACACACCATTCATTAAGCTCATGAAAACTGAAGGTGCATTCGTCAACCCGAATGGTACCACTGTGAACTCATAATGTCCATAACGGTGCGAAATGCTGTTTTGTGAATATCTGCCTCAAAAATCTGCAACTAGTGATATCCTGACTTAAGGTCAATTTTAGAGAATATCTTCACCCCCTTAATCTGATCAAACAAATCATCGATCCGAGGCAAGGGATACCTATTTCTCACTATTACCTTGTTGAGTTGCCGATAGTCGATACATAGCCGTAGAGATCCATCCTTTTTCTTTACAAAGATCACAGGTGCTCCCCAAGGGGAAACACTAGGTCGTATGAACCCTTTGGCTAATAGCTCCTCGAACTGCAGTTGAAGCTCCTTTAGCTTCTGAGTGGTCATTCTGTATGGAGCTCGTGAGATAGGCTCTGCACTGGGAACTAGATCAATCCTGAAATCAATGTCACGCTTAGGTGGCATCCCTGGAACATCAAAAGGAAAAACATCCACATACTCTCTCAAGAGTGGGTGATCGTCAAGAGTTGCATCTCGACTCTCCTCCATCTCCAAATCACTAACAATCACTGCAAACAGTTGACATCCCCGACGCATGCATCTCTTGAGTTGCATAGCAGAGACCATACGTTGTGAAACAGGTCTCTGAACTCCTACGACCTCAACCTCAGCACCTGAATCCTCCACACATCTAACCAATTTATGCTGACAATCTATCACTGCCTGATGGGCCTCCAGCTAATCCATCCCCAAGATTATGTCATATGATCCCAGGGGTAGAATGCAAAGGTCCACAGAAGTAGATAGAGAGCCAATCTTCAAATTACACTCTGAAACTAGAGACTCAACTGCTATCTTAGCCCCGGAAGCTAACTCAACCTACCACCTATCATCTTGCTTTGTTGCCACTAACCACAACGCTCCACAAGGGAAGGAGATATAAATGAATCAGATGCACCGGAGTCAAATAGAACAGAAAAATCAATACCTCGCATGCGACCAGAAGTCTCTACCACGGTGCCCTGATGTTCTGCCTGCCGGTCATCCACTGCTGCAAAGACTTAGTGTGACCTGCCTGCATCACCAACCGTTGGCTCAGATGCCGCCGGTCGATGTCCAAATCCTGATGTACCCTTCTACAGGCACTGTCTGGCAATATGGCCCTGTTGGCCGCAAGAGAAGCACCCTGTGCCTCTACCAAAACCACCATTGCCCCGGAAAGTACTAGACTGCTAGAAACTACCCCTACTTACTGTAGACTGCGCACTCTGGGCTGATTGATCATAACGATTGCACTTATTGCACTGCCAAGACCGGTCTTTCTTGTTTTGAAACCTATTCCCTTGCTGATGCTGAGAATTCTTCTGTTTGGACTGCGAATACTGCTGCTACTGGCCACTCTTTGAGGGTGCATGAGAACCTGATGCCTGGGTGTGACCACCTCGAGAACCATGTCCTGATGAAGGTGCACTGCTAATGCACACACCTGTATGCCCACCGAGGGCCATAGCCAAGTTCTCCTCCACTAGCTGGCTTTCTCCACGGCAACCTCCATGGTCTTAGGTTCAAATACACGAACCCCTCCACTAATCTGGGCATTCAAGCCCCTGATAAAATGCTACACCAAGATGGGCTTATCATCCCCGATACCTACATACTGTTTGAGCTCATAAAATCTGCGCTCATACTACTCCACTATCATGGCCAACTTCCTTAGCTCATGAAACTCGTCTACTTGATGCTGCCTCCAATGGTCAGAGAGAAAGCGGGTTCTGAATCTATCTTCAAACAACTCCCAAGTCACAGTGCTAATGTCCAAATGCAGTTTCTGCTCCTCTAGCCTCCACCAAGTCAAAGCAAACCCTCGAAGATGCAGAATAGCACATCTAGCTTTTGTATTGCTGCCATACGGATGCATGGCGAAACATCTGCCTAGGTCCAATAGCCAAGTCTCTGCCTCAAGTCCTCTACCAGTTCCATCAAAGATGGGAGGACGTGCTCTCAGTAAGTCCCTCATATGGTTGGCTAGTGTGGCCTCCTGCTCAGCTGTCAATTCCCTACGCCTGGGAGATCTCTCCCTCTCTCTAGGACCTGACTGGTCTACCTCCTGACCACCTCTGGGCTGCTCACCCACCTGTCTGGGACCTAAACGAGTAAGGGCCTCCTTGAGAATCTGTCTCAACTGGGTGCCATCACGCTGACCCTGACCTTCCATGTTCTGACCCTCGCCTTCATGGCCACTACCATGAGGAGAGCTGGAAGGTGGAATACTGCCACCACCTCTCCCACGACCCCTTCCTCTGCCCCGACCTTGGCCTCTACGTCTAGGCATCTACCCTACACACAAAAGGGCAAATTATTATATTAAGAAAAGGGTCGCAACAGGAGTTAAATCATACTACAGAGTTTAAGCACAAGGTTTCATAATGGGCTCAAATTTAACCAAGGTGCCCAGTGTTTAAACTGCGCTCTAATACCAAAATGTAGTGCCCCGCAATGAAAACCTTAGAGGACAACACATTTATGCTATGCAAAGTAGAAGATTTTTTTTTTTTATAAATAACAGGGTAATGTTGAACAATTTAATACACATCATGAAACTAACAACTTGTCTTCTAAGGTTCCATGGTTGCATTAATTGACATAACATACATTGTTAACTAACATCCGCAGTTCATTCTAAAACTATTGCACTAATGATTATACAAATACATCTCCATTTCATGCCATAGTTAGATAATCAACTTGATCAAGATTACATGTGCATATTCAAGAGTTTATACATATGAGTACATCATCATGTAGTTTACATTATCACTATCTAGATTACATCTGAATACATACATTATGAATCAATTGCTGCACAGGCTAGTACATGAGCATAAAAACTGTCTTCATAAACAAGTACAAGATCTGAAGTCTTGATGCACAAGCTATATCCTCCTCGCTCACGAACAATGGCAAGGAAAAAAAACCAATGGATAAAGCTCTTCCACCCGACCATGTCAAACCCTGAGGTCCACCCCCTGAACTAGGAGTTAACATAAGGTCCCCACTACAACATACGGTCAAGTAGATAGTAGGCTATGAGACAACACATGACTCCAACATCACAAGTCACCATCACAAAACAACACAACAGTACTTCCAGAGGCAACACTTAACAAATGGGGAGAGTACATCTAGGGAAAGCTAGGTTGTAGTAAGGAGAGTGTCATCGCATGGTCCTAACATAAGTTACCCAGGCAATCTCTCTCTAGACACCGGCCCCCATCTATGGTTACCCTGGCAGTCTCTCTCTAGACACCGGCCCCATAGGATGACGCATGCGGAATCAACCTTCCTTTCGTGAGGACAAGGAAGTAGATCTGCCAATCCCGACCTTCTCCTCTCATCCTTAGTCTGAACTAGCACTACAGGCATGAGTGAGGAAATCTTATTATCTTGTTAGTGTGAAAACTACCCAACCCCTAGATTTATTATTATGTTATCACTAAATTACCAACTCCCAATAGGTTACCCTGGCTAGCCACTTGGCACCGGCCCCTCATTGGAAGCCACTCCCTTACCTACAACTAGAAAACCCTACTCAACAAGCATAGCAAGACATCACAACAATGAGGGTACAGGAACCATGCAAGGCATTAGTCATCTTGCATAACAACTATCCTTATATCAACATGTATATAACAATGTAAGGCATTAACCCCCTCTCCAAGACATGATCATAGGGGCAGGACTCCTAAACCATTGCCCATAACATCACATATTCATTACAACTCTATGATTTCCATGCCACCCTGTTCCATAACTCACCACAAAACTGGATACAAGACTAATACAACTAGTTGGATAACAATACATCCACAAGGAAGTGCATTTATCCTTCCCCTTGTCTTTTAGTCCATACATAACTAGGGACGACATACTTCTTAGACCATCATGATCTCAAGACATCTATCAACACAACACATGAAATCAAGACATCCCAAGATAAGCCTCTGGAACTCTAGCCACACGGGTAGATACGGAATCAAAGAGACCATATGAACGGGGTTATGCCCCACAAATAGAATTAATATATTACGAGAAATCAATCATACTTATAATTTAAATTTTACTTTCTTTACAACTAATCCACTAAAACAGATTGCAATTGACTGAGTTATTACAATAGTATATTAATCATTAAAATTTAGCTTGTCAATTGATTGTATTCTTATTAAGAAATAAATCTATATTTACAATAAAGTGAACTATATGTAAATATTTATTAAATAATCATTTAATTTAATTCACAAAATGCAAATATCATTAATGTAACTAAAGTAGGCCACTATTGTCAGTGTTATAAATCAAATTGATTAAATGATTATAATATAATTTTAAATTTAATTCATACAGATAAATTTGAGGGTTCCGATCTAATTTATAACCATATATAAAAATAAAGGAAACAATTTTAATCATATCTACGTAACAACAATTACAAATACATATAGATCAAATAACATTGGTCTAACTATCATAACATTTATGAGAAATCAAAGTACATTAACAAACGGGATCTAGTTCAATAAGTCATTGATTAAGAGAAGGTGATAGAGTTTAATACTACACTAAATTTCATTTATCCAAACTATTATTCCACATATCGAGTTTCCATTTATTTCAATCTAATATGCCATCTTCCTTATCATGATCCAATTACATACTAAATTTAATAAACCTAATAATCTGATCACATAAATTTCATTAGCTTATTTAAACAAATCACGTGACCAATATATTAATAATACTAATAATAATAATAATAATATTCCACAAATCACTTGATAACAATTATTTTTCATCCAAAATCATTAAATAATTAACGTTACCCTTCATTAACACATCTACTATATTTAAATAATCAACTAATAGAATTATAAAATTTTGTCAATACAACACGATTTATAACAACCACATTCCATGACAGAACAATAATCTAATAAATTTAATCCCGTAACATTTCAAAACTTGATCTATTTGCATCAAGTAATTAGTTATAATATTCAACTTATATTGATTTGAACTAAATTCCAATACTAATAAAAAAAATTCAAGACTCCAAAACCTAATATTACCGCTCAACTTGAACCTCCGTTAATTAACCTATTTAAATTTATTCATATGGAGCGATACATAACATCTTTCAAAGAAGATAATTACTTAAACACCAAAGCCTACCATTAATTCCGTATCTTCTAATATTACTATCCATCACCAAAACCCTAACTACGAATTATTAAGGAACCCTAATTAAAAATTATTAAGGGAAACCCTATTTACTTAGGCCCACAATTGGCTACTGACCTTCTCGAGGAACTCCTAAAATGTCACTGACATCCACTACTCTCAATCACAGAGTAATATGTAGAGAGGGCAATTGAGGAATGAGACCAGACCGAACTCTTCAAAGGGGTGTAATCTCCCGGAATGCAACGAGTGCAGGATATGTACAAAACGGATTTGGTGAAATGACTCACTACTAACGGTCAGCATCCAAGTATTACTACAGTCACAAGGTCCACACAAAAAATGAATTTGGTTTAAAGGCACATGCATCTGGAAGATTGAAGGCCAACTTCCACACCATCTACCATCGCCGGAGGTCACTTAAGAACAACGAAAGGCGTCCATCGATGCATTAAAAAAAAAGGCAACTCTTCCAGATATTATATTTGGAAATGCTCATAATAAAATATAGAGGCATTGGTAGAGCGCATAAACTATTGGATAGAACGTAGCAATGATGATAACAACGATAATGGCAAAATGCAAAGCATGATTGCAACGATTGTCAGAGACAATACTTGCATAATGATGTAAACGGTTCATGGATAAGACCCCAGAGATCTTTGTGTAGTTCAAGGCATTCACTGACGGAACGAAACTAGCATTAATCATAAAGACTTGCGACAGCATGCCAGAGGATAATTAGCAATACGTTTGCTGTTGGTTGATAGGATGTCACAAAATAATAGCAAAAGACTGCAGAAGGCACACAATGGATACCAAGATAGGCATTAGACCTATAATGAACCTACACAGTTTAGTTTGTTTAAGCGAATGACTAAGAAGGTATCAAGAAAATATGCAAAGATTACAAGACTGAATTCGCAAGAAAGAGGATTAGAATCTTCTAAGCAAACCACGACAGATAAGAACTCACGGCATGGTATGGATTTCTGCCTAAACTCAAAGGGCGTTAATCTTGCCAGAATGAGAACTGCAAGGCGAATAGCTAACAGCCAGTGAATAAGGAAACACGTCCAAGGTTTAGAAGTATCTGACAATCGTCCACCTCAAAGTTGCCCCCAATATTTCTAATTTGTAGATTTAACAATGACATTCGTTGAGGCCAAGGTTGGAATTTCCACAAATATATCTACAGGTTAGGAGATAAATTGCAACCATAGCCAAATTACAACCACTTGAGCCAAAATGGAACATATATAGCAACTAGTATATTTATATTTAAAAAATATATCTATAATATGCCGAGAGATATCTTTTAGAGGTTATGTACTTGCTTTTTAGGTTTTCTATACCTTTTGTGATTTTCTCCACCTTTTTTTTCAATCATTTCCAATTTTTTTTATTATTATTTTTTTTTTTTCTAATTTCTTTTTTTCGGTTCCATATTTTTTTGTGATTTTCTCCACCTTTCTATCCTTCATGGTTTTCATTTTTTATTTTCTCCAATTTTTTTTATTTTTTTTATTTTTTCGCTATATATTTACATGGAAAAAATGAGTGCTCCCATCGAGAACTTAAATTTGACAGTCAACCTTGACTATCAAGCAATTTTTTATGATAGTTATCTATTTAATGGTGCCTTTAAAATACTATTGACATACTTTAGTATAAGTAAAGTATATAAAAACCAAATATATATATCATCATAATCCTATATAAGTTTTGATAGTTTGTCCAAAATTTCTCCTTTCATATGTACAATCTTTTCAAATTTTCAATTGTATTTTATAGCTAAAATGCCTAAATACAACTATACAATTCTGTTAAATTTAAGCCCTGATCTCATCTCCATCCCTCTATGACTTCTAATTATTTAAATCATATAAAACATTTTTATTTTGGTGGTTCCTTTATTTTATTTTACCATTTTTTTTGCAATGGAGAAGAGAAGAAGCACTTTGACTGTCAAACAATTTATTCATGACAATTATCTATTCAAGAGTGCCTTTAAAATACTATGATATGCTTTAGTATAAGTAAATTATATAAAAACCAAATATATATATCATCATAATCTTATATAAATTTTGACATTGTCCAAAATCTCTCCTTTCATATGATACGGTCTTTTCAAAATTTCAGTTGTATTTTAAGGGGCTCAAGAATCCATCTAGATGAGAAAATTACAAACATGCAAGTACATCTAGAGAAGGGAAGAGTGAAATCTCTTAAGTTTAATTTTATTCTCATTTAATGTAAGTTTTCAACAACTGTAAATCCTCTAAGGATAGAAAACAAACAAAAGAACATTCTATATATTACTCCTTTAAAATAAAATAAATTAAAAAATGATTATTTTAAAAAGAATGTTTGAATTTGTTTTTTATTTAATAAAGGGGAGAGGGCTTGTACCATCCATGGTTGCACCCCATGTGGGAGGAGCCCCACGGCCCCCTCCACAGCCCACGGATTGTGTGACGGGAAGGCATGGGGTTCCAAACCCCACGCCTCCTCTATGCATGTCCATGACTCAAAATTTTTATTTAAATTTTTTATCTATTTAATTTTTATTTAATTATATTATATTATATTATATTATTGGTATGTTATTATTATTATTATTATTATATATATAATAGAATCTTGAAATTTGCAAATAATATAAATAAGAACACTTAGTTGATTTCAATGGCCAACATCTTTAACCAAACTCAAAATAACAACTTTAAATAATGAAATTGCAACCTAATAAAAATTTAAATAACATTAAATTATTCATAACTCAAAATTTTTATTTAAATTTTTAATCTATTTAATTTTTTTGGCCATATCTATTCTTCTATTCTTCTCCTACGTGGTCGAGGCCTTTCACTTTTTTGGTTATTTTATTTATTCTCTCATGCCACTACCCCCATGCATTTAATTTTTTTTATTTGATTTTATTTTTGGCTTTTTTTTTTTTTTTAATTTTATGATTTTTGTTACACGAGTGCTGCCACTATAAAACGCCTGTGATGTAATAATTGAATAATTATAAATGAGACTATAGAAATCATATTGCTTAGCATATAAAATTGATTTTATTGCTAAATTTTTTAATATGTATGGCGGACTTATGATGTTGTGGGAATCCCCAGAGAGGGGTGTGGCCCCATATGGAACCGCCCCCTCCTTCCAAATTTTGTCTTAATTTTTTTCTTTTAAGTATGTTTAACAAAAAGAAAATAGAATCAACAAAAAAATCAAACAATCTATGTATAATAAAATAAGATTTGTGTACTTTATTTTCATAGGATCTATGTAGGGAATTAAACCCTCTCTACACACATATAAACATGAATTTATATAAAAATGTGTGGTATATGTATATATAATTTTTTTTGTGTTTTCTTTTATTTGTAATAAATTACAGAGAGAAATATTTATATGTTTTTTCTTGGGGACTATTTCATAATCAAAACCCCCAATCCTATAACAAACTACATTGTCTTCTTGGCATTTTGGGATATTTTTTAAAAATGTAAATATAGCCCCTCCAAAAAAAATTATCCCTTCTTAATGAATATGCATGCAAACAAAAGAAAACTATTGGAACCCTCAGGCATCTTGTAAAAAAAAGATTTTATCGCTTGTCATATGCATGCATGGCCATACACTTTTAGATGTAAAAGAAATCAAGCCAAACCAATATGAATATTTAAATAGGATTTGAACAATAGATTCTAATGGTAGACAAAAGAAACCAATCAAATTTCAGTCTAAGTGCATGCCTGGGAAATGAAAGATCTGGAGATAGATTGTAAGAACCATGAAAATTGTTACATCCCCAATTTACAATTAGACTTAATCATTAACTTTGCATGATAATCTAGAGGATTAGTCATACTTAATTGATTTGATATTGTTGAAATATCTCATTTGACAATTTTGATGATGTTAATGATTGATGTTAATTAGCTTTGAACATTAATTATTTTATTTTATGAGACATGATTATGATGCACTGATAATGATATTGTGGTCCTGAGTGTGAACAGGAAAAAGTTAATGACCTTCGAAGAAGGAAGGAGGGTATCATCCTGGAGGAATGGTTAGATGTCGGGGAAACAAGGTTGAATGGCCATCTGAGTACTAGCTCCCATGTCCTTCTAAAACCCTAGTAAGTTGTCATGAGTCATGTCTACCTTCTTTTGTAATTCTATCCTTGTGAGTCATTTTGACGTTGGTGCTATAACGACTAGACGACATTCTTGGAATAACATCTCAAGTCGTATGGTAGTCAAATTATGAGTCTTTGAGATCTCTTATTGTCTTCTTCTTAAATAGGGATCTTGTCTCTTATTTTTCTAGTCTTTCAACTGAGGTTTATCATCGATGTTGGGGGAGTATTACTCAACCCCGAACATCCTAAGCTTTTATGTGATACCTTTTGTTTCCATTACTATGATGAACTTTAATAATATAAAAGTTCTTTAAACCATATTATTAGTTAAGGGTGTTCATATATATAGATTTATATATTCGAACCTCTTTAGAGGTCGATATCATAGTTGTGACTATATTTACTATTATCCTATCTTATCTACTTCTTGCCACCCCAATATCCTTAATACCCACAAGGAGTGGGAATGGAGGAAGGATCAGCTAAGTGGGCAGCGTGGATCAAAGATCCTGCTAGCTGGTAGGTTTGGAGAGCATGCAAAGATAATGCTCGAGTTGGTTATGGACACCATCTTGGGTGTCTTGGTAAGGGAATTGTGAGAAAGAAAGAGAGTCTTTTGTCATTCGAGAGAAAGAGGAAGAGAAGTCTGAAGGAGAGAATTGGGGTGCCGGTGGCGAACATTGTGGAGTGCATTATCTAGTTGCAGAGAGCTTCAATCGAACCATTCGACAAGAGTAGCAAGGAAGCTCAAGTCTTTGTGGGTTTCTACCTTATCTCTATGAGATAGTTGCAAGTATCTCTGCTTAGATCCCTCGGATCCTACCATTTATTGATTGTTATGCAATATATCTTTCCTTTCTTTGATAGAATGTCGGCACTATCGACTATAAAGATTAAGTAAAACTTTGCTTATTTGTAATAATGTTGAAACTATATATTATCCATGCATAACGATAAGAGAAGTTGATGGCTCTTAGAGCCCAAACTATGTATAGTTCATGAAATTTTGAACCACTACTCTGTGAGGCACTCAGCCAGCTTGAGGCCAAAAGACCCACATGGGTAGCATGCCTGATCACCCACAAGATAACTTCTATCATGCGCCATGCACTATGCACCTTACAACTTAATGATGTTTTATATCTTTATACTGTTCAGTTGTGAACTCTCACAATCTTGTGTATTCATATGAGCCCGGTAGGGCACTTTACTGTATTGAGTAGTTACTCGATGGTAGCGGCCTGTGGAGCAGTCCACACCATCATAACCATGACCGTAGCTATGGTCAAATTTAAACACAGTCAACCTGAAATTAACTGGGTCGTGTTGTTGCACTCGACCTTTTACTCTGCCAACTCGAAAGGAAAGATTATGGAAATCGATTGGCAATCAGTAATACACTTGTTTATAAACATGATAACTCATCGTGGGGTGCTACAGAATGATGACCATACTTTGTCATCGTTATGTTGTCACGACAGTAGAGACTTCAATCTTGTTTCTATTTTGAAGTAAGATCTTATGTATCTTTTGACATAAAGAATCTATCCTATCACTATTCTAAACTAGAAGTTCTATACAGGATACATGCCAACTATACAAGTGGGAGTTATGTTTAGTATTTGACTTTATAAAAGAATTACAAAAGAGAATTAAGAGGTGATCGATTCCTTGAGTCTTTATGAACCTTGAAAGACATTATGATAAGAGTCTTTTCTTTTATTATGAAATGCTTATAATCTTTCCATTAGGCATATAATGAAACATTGACCGAGTAGGGTGAATGTAGAAAACAAGAATGTATTCATTATTCATGAAAACAAGATAATATGACATGGAGTCATTAGTATCTCTGTCAATATGATATCAAGAACCCAAGCATGGAGTTTGAATTAACATACAAGTGTTCAAGTATTGGACTTAAATGCTTTAAATTTTACTTATAATAGACCAAGAATGGTCGATGATGATATAACTTGTTTAATGGATCAAGGTGGCTAGGAGTCACGAGTTCCATGTTTGAAATAAACTTATTTATTTATATCCAAACCATGATGGGAGTCGAGTGTCCTAATATGGGCAATGAATCGAATTGATCTCATTTATTCTAGACCTAAAGAGAAAAGTCAATTTGAACTTACTGTAGGACATGACAACTATGAGTCGAGTTAGGGTGGTAGACATACGACAACGTTCAATGCATAACATTCATGTATGTAAATCTTTAGCCAAAGTAATGCATCTGTCTTTGCGTGCATTGTTAGTCGACAGTGCTCCAGATGGCCTAGTGTCTCCAGTAGTGTCATACATAGTTAGAGTGGATCTATAGTTGTGTGACTGTGAGACATTAGGAAGGACACAACACCAGATACTCAGATGGCTAACCTAAGGGTTCCTAATATCTAACCTTTTCGTGAAGGGTAGGGCCACTTCCAGTTGGAAGTTGAGTGGGGGACCGTAGGTCCGTGGTTGGTGGAAAAGCACCAGGATGATGCTCTCCTTTCCAAGCATGAGACAAGCCGAGACTTATGAAGATGGATGACAATGGTTCCAGATACAGTGTTTCTTATGTCATGACTTGATAGTCAATTGTTTTGTATAACTTTGATATGTATAAGATGGATTATGATGCCATGGGCATAACTTGATCATGAATAGTGATAGATGATCACTAAGGATATGTAAATGAACATTATTCTGTAAGCTTAGTTTTGTTTTGTTTAGAATATTATGCTTAATTGCTGAAATTAAAATGATTCATTATGGTTAAATTTGACTTGTGTTAAACTGGTGTTTAACAAATCTCTTGATTATGATAAATGTTTATGTTAAATATTGGACTTTATGGAAAGTGATGTTACATATGGTATCGGAGCTACCAGGTTTAATGCATGGACCTAATGAGCTCACTGCTTGATGATTTTTTGTATCCAACATTAAGTCTGCTAATGATTGGATGTTCTATGCCAGAATGGTAAAAATTAGAACCAAACCTCGAAAGAAGGTAACAGAACATGGACATTACCTACGCCAACAAAATATCTTGAAGGCACGAGCCTCAATGAAGGAGAAACTTGAACAGACTGGATGTCTAGTAGGAGCATGGTTATCTGATGAGGAAACTTTTGTTGATGCCATGAAATGCATCAAGAAAGAGTTAAGGAAAGCTGAAAGGATGGAAGCCCCTAACTCTACTAAAGCATCAGAAACACCCTCTACCCCTAAGGCATCAGCTGATGGAAATAACCCTAAAGATTGTAATGTACCTAAGGAGGATGTGAAGGAATACCAGTGTGTATCCTCACCTCCTAAGATTGAAAAGAAAACATGAATATGGGAAGCTATCCCAAATTGTAAATGACTTGCAGGAGCAAGGTGTAAATACAATTTTGTAATTTTGGTGGATTATATGTAATCTAATGGAAACTATAATGCAATGGAAAATTTTGACAATCTTTCCTTTCTTGTTAAAGCTTACATGAATGTGAATAGATTTGTAAAATGAATGAATCAAGTATAACATGGAAAAACTAATCCGTGATTAATCTACAAACTTTAGGAAGAAGTAGATTGCAGTAAAGGTTCGAGTTAGAACCAGAATGAAGGATAGCCAAGATGAAGGAGCAACTTCAGGGCAATCTAAGTCTAAATTAGACCAAATCTTGACTCTATTGAAAGAAACAAGGGCGAGGGTGGAAACTCTTGAACATAAAGTAGGAGGCTAGTCAGAAGACAAGCGAGATGATTATGATGGGGATGATGGAGAGGAATGACATAATGACACCACCCAAAGCCAGCATAGAGAAAATTACTCCGCGGCTAGATTAGAAGGGGATAAGACGAGCCTTATGGCTATGGAACTATCTCATGACATGAAAAAGGTCATGCCACCTAAATTTGATGGATCCGTAAGCAGAGATGCCGTAGAGGCATGGCTTACGGAGATGGAGAAGTATTTTGAAATTAGAAATTATAATGAGGTTACCCAAAGCTGTGTGGGGGTGAAGCATCCACATGGTGGATAAACAAAAAGAATGAATTAGGCTTGAGGTCTACAAGCCTTACTTGGGACAAGTTCATAGAACTTTTTAGGCAAATATGGTTGCCTCAACTGTTCTATGATCAAAAACTTATAGACTTTCAAAACCTGAAGCAAGCTGATATGACTATAAATGAATATTGGGAAAAATTCACCCGACTGTTGAAGTATGTGCCATAGTATCAACAAAGATGAGAAATTCCGTGTTTGGGAGTTTATAATGGGGTTGAATGCCCAAATTGGGGGTGAGTTTAATGTTCATGGTCCAACTACTATGGAATAGGTCTACGAGAAGTCCATTAAACAAGAACAAAACCTGAAGGCTATGTCGGCCTATAGGGAAAGAAATTGCAAGAGATATAACTGGTCTCAATCTTCTCAATCCTCAAGGAAAAAGGGGAAGAAACAAAAATATACTGAGAAGAATGACAAAGGGGCCAAAAATAAATAAACTGATTCTAGGGGAGTGAAAAAGGGGAAGAACCATTCCAGGAAGAATGGAAACAATTCTGGCAAACCTCAAGAGAGGTGAGGACCAGTTGGTGGATGCTACACTTGTGGCGAAGATCACTACGCCAATCAGTGTCCCAACAAATCATAGGGAGTACAACCAAGAGGAAATCCTCTACCCTCCCAACAAGTGGCGTTCCAGCAACATATCCATGTGGTCTTGGACAACTGACAAGCTGAGTACCAAACAACTCCCGTAGAGACAACAGGTGTTTTATTTGGAGTTTCGATTTCACTTTTAATTGATACAGGTGCTATGAAATGTTTTATTTCTCCCAAAATTGTAAATAAAATACCTAGAAAAGCAGGATTCATGATAAACACTTGGTCTATAGAATATGCAAATCACACCAAGGCTCGAGTAGAGCAATGCCTGTTTGAGGCTTGGATTGAACTTCCAAGCTTTTCCACGGAAGTAAATATTTATGTAGCCCCACTTGGCTCATATGATGTTATCCTAGGGATAAATTGGCTATGGAGACATCAAGCCAAAGTTGATTGTTATACCAAAATAGTAGAATGTCTGGATGATTTAGGAAATAAAGTATTTCTCCAAGGGAAACCTAGGGAAGTCAAACTAAGGCAAATTTCTACGTTGCAAATGAAAAGGGCATAGAGAAAAGGATGCCAACTTTTTGCTATCAAGATGGACAAAATAGATGAAATAGAGGAAACCTACTTCCAAGATGACTTAATGTTTTATGAATCCCAAAAACTTAATGAAGTTGGGATGGAGTCCATAGATCAAGAAAGATCAGATATGGACAAGTACCCTTTCCTCAAGGACTTTAAGGATGTATTTCCGGATGGACTACTGGGGTTACCCCCTAATAGAGCCTTTGATTTCACCATTGATATTATTCTTGGGTCAAAACCTATTTCTAAAGCCCCCTACAGCAACAGAACTAATGGAGTTAAAGACTCAACTACAAGAGCTGCTAGATAAAGGGTTGATTAGACCTAGTGCGTCACCATGGGGAGCACCAGTCATTTTTGTGAAAAAGAAAGATGGCACTTTGCGGTTGTGAATAGATTGCCGCATGTTAAACAAAGAAACCATTAAGAATAAATACCCTTTACCTTGCATCGATAATCTTTTTGACCAGATGAGGGGTGCAACAGTATTTTCCAAGATCGATCTTCAATCTGGATATCACTAATTGAGGTTGAAGGATGAAGACATCCATAAGACAGCCTTTAGAACCAAATATGGACATTATGAATTCACTATCCTACCATTGGGAAGGCTTAGGTGGTGTACTAGTCTAGGATGGACATGTCATTGCGTATGAATTGCACAAACTAAAAAACTATGAACAAAATTATGCCCCACATCATTTAGAACTGGCAGTAATCATTCATGCACTTCAAATGTGGAGACACTACCTTCTTGGAAAACCATTTGAGATGAAAATAGATTAGCAAGGACTCAAGTATCTGTTCACTCAACCCCATCTTAATGCTCATCAAAGAAGATGGCTAGAATTCATCTCGGATTATGATTTCGAGATTAAATATATTCATGGAAAAGAAAATAGAGTGGCAGATGCTTTGAGTAGGAGAAGGCACATCTCCTCCATGATTTCCATACATACATGTTTTAAAAATTAGGTTTTACATCAGTCTAAGGGAGATGAGTTTTATGAGCAGGTAAAACAAGACCTTGAAGAAAACACCTAGAATCTGAAATATGAAGGATTCAACCTTGAACCAGATGGGTTATTAAGGTTTAAAGGAAGGATGTATATACCTAACTCAGTAGAATTAAGGAATATGGTATGGAAAGAGGTTCATTCTGGACCATATTCTGGACATCTTGGAGTAACTAAGTTACTCGCTAATGTGAAACATTTATATTTTTGGAAAGGAATGAAGAGGGATGCTACAAACTTTGTAGCTACTTGTATTGAATGCTAGAGGGTGAATGCAGAACACCAACACCCGGCAGGATTATTATACCCTCATGAAATCCCTAAGTGGAAATGACAAATTATAAGCATGGACTTTGTGCAAGGGCTTCCAATGTCAAGGAACAGGTACAGTGTTATATTGGTTGTGGTGGATAGACTCACCAAGGCCACTCATTTTATACCTGGAAACTTGATGGATGGGGCACCCGTCATTGCTCAAAAATTTGTTCAAGAGATTTTCAAACTACATGGCATTCCTGAGAAGATTATCTCAGATAGGGATGGACAAATGACATCAAGCTTTTTGCCAAACCTTGTTCTCTTCACTTGGTACTCAGTTAAACATAAGTTCTTCTTATCATCCTGAAACAGATGGACAAACTGAAAGAGTGAACTAGGTTTTGGAGGACTTGTTGAGGATGTATTGCATGGATTAGCAATACAAGTGGGAGGATTATCTTCCTCTAGTGAAATTTTCCTACAATAACTCCTATCACTCAACCATTAAGATGGCACCATTTGAAGCATTATGTGGACGGAAGTGCCAAACCCCTATAAGTTGGGATAAGCTAGAAGATAGGGTTAGCCTTGGTCCAGAAATGATGTAATGCCCCTCATTTTGGTTTGAGATAGTTTTATATTGCACTTTGACAGTTAGAGACATTTTGAGTTATTAGACTATGGTTTATGATTATTATGATCATGATGGACTATATTTGACTGATGTGGTTTTTGACATGTGTTATGAGTTTTATGTTGACATTATTGATGTTTCAGCTCATGATGTATTTCGACATGTTTAGTTGATGGTTAGTTAGATTATGCAGATTAATGTAACCTTGTTTTACGTAGTTGAATGTATCTAATTTCTATTTAGAGATGTATGTGTTTATTGTCTTGATTTCAGAGAAGGGATAGTGTAGTATTGCTCACTCTGAGCACCCTAATACACTGTGAATCCCTAACTCTATGTGTGTGTTAAATATATATACTTGTATGCAACATATTGTGTTGATGCAGGCTACAAGTACCGAGCCTCGACTCCACCTAACATAGAAGGTTTGAACGGGCCCTTGCACCAATGGATAATGTTGATGGGAGATAACATGAGGTTTATTCTTTAGGTCAGTTGAGTCTTCAGGTTATTGGTCAAGTGGTATGTAGGGTTATTGTCGAGTTCTTGTTTAGTTAGCCCATGTGTATTTTGGTATGCATAAATGAATTAATATTATTATAATGTTTTTAATTTGCCAAATATTATAGTATTTTTGCTTAGTCATAAAATTGGAAATATTATTTAAGTAAACTTTAATGTAGATTCAATTAACTATTTTATTTTTATTTTTTTTAAATATATGAGTCAAAAGTTTTATGTTGATTTATTAATATATATTTATTTATAATAATACTAGTGAAGAATTTAATGTTGATAGTTGTCAAAAATGATTTCAGTTTGGGGAATCTCTATTATAAGTAAAAATTTTAAAATTTTCTGAGGAGTGGAATTCTAGTAACGAATGCATAATAATGGACATTTATGTCTCTTAGCTATTTTTGGGCTTCTAGGGTTATTATTTTGGGAAAAGAGTTTTGTTCTGGGGGGATACAAAAAATTGGAAGGAGACTGGTTGCGGGAAACAAATTGAAGAGGAAATTGAAAGGGCTGAAGAATTGGAGGATTGGATCGAAATTGTTGGGTATGTGTGTGTCTTCTGTAGCATTTTAGGCAAAATAGTTTTAAGCTTCATGAGGAATCTCTTGTGTATGGCAAACCTGCAAGATTTAGAAAACAAATTTGTAATGGTTAGTTCTCTAAATCAACATTTATCAGACTTCCATTCCAAGAAAATGAAATCTTTACTCTTCTTTCTTGCATTGAAATAGAACTTCTTTGGAAATCATCAAATTGCTTTTATCTCTGTTGTTTTGCTCATCAACCATTTTTCTGATTTTTGCCATGTTATAGTTTTGCATTTGGGTCGATTTCTTCATAAACTCAAACTGTTATTTTCTATTTTCTTTCTTCCCTGTTGTACAGTCTTCCCTTCTTCACATTTGATCCCATTGTTATGCCAAATTTTGTATGGATTAAGCATCTGTCAAAATTTATTTCACTTTCAACTAATTTCTTCTCACCCAAGGCCTCTATACAATCGTACATCTGGCCATACGATGGGGGGTAGAAAGCCATGAAAACAATTTAAAACATTTTTTTAAAACAAATTTATGTATTGAACCTTCCTTGGGGCCTCGTACGGTCTGTTTTAACCTGAATTTTCTTTAAAATTTTCATTATGTTGAATGCTAATCATGCCTTCAGCGACCGTACGGCCTCCTCCTCCTGTGCTCTCTTTGTAAATTTTTCTGATAATTGTTATTTTGTTCTTAATCTTTGCCTGGTCTCAGTAAGCTGAGTGTTTTCTGTCATAAAGAAATTATTTTGTTAAAATCCAACTCTTGTCTGGGTCGTCTCAGCCTGAAACCTCTTAGCCAGATGATTTTCCCTGATCTATGATTGTCTGAGAACGTCTCCTTCTGGGTTTTTGACAAACCTTCTTTCAACAAAGTCCATGAATTTAGTTAATGGATTCTTTCTCTTCTGCTCTCTGTAAAATTTTCTCTTCATATCTTCTCTCTGAACTAAATTCTTCATTTTACATAATAGATTAGCTTGCAAATAATTTATTCCCTCTGTATTTGTTTTTCCATCTCTCTCTCTCTCTTTCTCTTGGCTTCCATTTGCTAGCTTCCTCACCATTCTCTGTGTAAACCTCTGGAGATTATCATTTTCATATCTCTGATTTCTTTAAGCTCCCCAAATAAAATAAAAAACTATGAATTGTGCTCTTTCTGAAACGATAAATTTAATTGAGTTCTTGAATAGGGAGTTATTTAGAATGTATGCAAAGACAAATTTAACAATTAGAAAACTTCTATTTTTGAACTCTTAAACAACTCCTTGATCTTGCTTAGTGATTTTAGTTTTGAAATAATAAAATTGCTAATTTGATTATAAATTGCATCAAACACATCAAATGGCTATAGTGATAAGATATTATTAGAATATTTCACAAGGTAGTAGGATAGAATCATATTAATTTTAGAATTAAATTTATTAAATTAATGTTGCTTTTGTAGATGCAAGTAGATTAAATAATTAAGTTAGTACTCATTCTATTAAATATAATTTTGTTAAAAACTATCCTGTGATACATTACTTTTAGTAATTAAATAATGAGTTAGAGTTATTTGAACTATTATACTAGATTCATAGGGTAATGATAGTGTGATAATTAAGTATTGGTTATACTCTTATAACCTTGTTAAAAATAAATTTGTTAGTTATGTTATCCCGTGTTACGTGAATAGTATATGTTATGTTACTTCATTTTAAAGAGAGTAAAAAAACCTTGTAATGATTGTCAGTTTATATCATCCATTGATGTTATGTTCAAATTTTAAATATAGTGTGGTCGAAATCCCATTTTTAATTGTTAGCATCTGATAGTATTGATGCAATTGGATTATTGTGTTATTTTGTCCTGAGTCATATTGTTATAAGGTATGTCGTAAATCATCTAAATCCTTGTTCTATGTTGGGAGATGGATTTATGTAAGTGGCCTTGTGTACAATTACCAACTCCAGAGGTTAGGCTTTTGAGTCTTCAATCTATTTTTTTTGTCATTCTGTTCAAATGTTTCATTGATTTGAGTTGTTTTAATGGGCAAGGGAAAGTTTTATTGTTGAGGTGGAAATTGGAATGTAGTGGATTGTAAAAGACAGATGTTTTATAGTTCCTTGCCCATGTATGTATTGAGTTTGGATATTGGTTAGGAGTGCTAGTTGTATGTAGGAGAATGGCTTCCATGGTGGGGCCAGTGCCCAAAGTGGCTGCCTGGAAAACCCCATGGAAGTTGTAATCAAGTGATAACTTAATAATTGGCCTAGGTGGGTTGGGTAGTAATTCACATAACAAGATAAGTATGATGCCTCACCCATGCCTTAAGTGCTTTCATAGTCTAAGGATGGGATGAGAAGGCCTAGTTGGCAAGGTCGACCTTTTTGTCTCCATGAGAGGATGTGTCAACTCCGCATGTGTCACCCTATGGGGTTGGTGCCTATAGAGAGGTCACTGAGAAAACCATAGATGGGGGCTAGTTTCTAGTGAGATAGCCTAGAAAACCCATGCTAGGACCATGTGATGACACTCTCCCTACTGCAGCATAGTTACTTCCTTTTTACCTCTTGTTGTAGCCTCTGGAGTACTATATTGACTTGTCTTGATGATTGTCTTGTCTTGATGTGACTTGTTGTGATGATTGTCTTGTCTTGATGTGACTTGTCTTGATGATTATCTTGTCTTGATGTGACTTATCTTAATGATAGTCTTGTCTTAATGATTGTCTTGATGTGACTTGTCTTGATGATTGTCTTGTCTTAATGATTGTCTTGATAAGTTGACTAGTCTTGTTGATTGGTGTAGTCTTGATTATCTGTATTACCTATGTCGAGTTGCTCCCTTGTAATCCTGGTCTTAGGGGGAACCTCATTGTTATCTCCTAGCTCAGAGGGGTGGACCTCAGGGTTCCACATGGTTGGGTGGAAGAGCTTATTCCGTTGGTTTTTTTTATGGTTGACCTGAATCGTGATCACTGCAGATGATTCTCCAATTCCAGACTTGTACTTGCTTCCTTAAGAGTTATATTATAATTTCAGAGTTGTATTGTTATATATATTGTAAACCGACGTGATCGATCATGTAATATTGTATTTAAACCTTTGTAATAATTCTTGTTGTATTATAATGTATATCACTTGTATTGTTATGGTTTCATGATTATTTGGTGCAGTTATGTTCCCTAGAGGTGTTAGTTGTACAACTTGATAAATGTAGTCAATAATGTAATGTTATCTTCTGTATAATGCATTTATTTGCTCCAAACAAAAATATTTCTATAAATTTTTCTCTTGTTAGTCTAACACTCTAGGGTTGCATGACGGGACATCACATTTGGTATCAAAGCCAGGTTTAAACACTGGGTACTATGGTTATAACTGAGCCCATTATGAGACCTAGTGCTTGAACTCTGTAGATTAACTTTATCTTTGTTATTTTCCTCACTGTTCCTCACTGTGTGTAAAAAATATCCTTTGATGTTGTAGGTAGATGCCTAGAGGTAGGGGTCGTGGTCATGGCAGAGGTAGGGGTCGTGGGAGAGGTGGTGGCGGTACACCTCCTCCCAGCTCTCCTCATGAGAGTGCCCATGAAGGCGGCGGTCAGAACATGGAAGGTCAGGGTCATCCTGAGGGAGCCTAGCTGAGACAGTTACTTGAGGAGGCCCTTACTCGTTTAGGCCCGAGACAGGAGGTTGAGCAGCCTAGAGGAGGTTAGGAGGTATATCAGCCGAAACCTAGGTAAAAAGAGAGATCACCTAGGCGGAGAGAGTTGACAGCTGAGCAGGAGGCCACACTAGCCAGTCATATGAGAGATCTTCTGAGGGCACGCCCTCCCACCTTTGATGGATCTGGTAGTGGTCTAGAGGTAAAGACTTGGTTATTGGATATAGGCAGGTGTTTCACCATGCATCCATATGGCAGCAACACCAAAGCTAGATGTGCTATTCTGCATCTCAGAGGTTTTGCTTCGACTTGGTGGCGGTTAGAGGAGTAGAAGTTGCACTTGGACATTAGCACTGTTTCTTAGGAGTTGTTCTTAGAGAGATTCAGATCTCGTTTCCTATCTGATCATTGGAGGTAGTGTCGAGCAGATGAGTTCCATGAGCTGAGGCAGATGGCCATATCAGTTGAGCAGTATGAGCGCAGATTTTATGAGCTCAAGCAGTATGCAGGTATCAGAGATGACGAGTCTATGTTGGTGCAGCATTTTATTAGGGGCTTGAATGCCTGAATTAGCAGAGGGGTTTGTGTTTTTGAACCTAAGACTATGGAGGTTGCAGTGGAGAAAGCCCGGTTAGTGGAGGAGAATTTGGCTATGGCACTCAAAGGGCATACAGGTGTGCACATTGGTAGTTCACCTCTAGTAGGAGTGAGTTCTCGTGGCAGTCATGCTTAGGCATCAGGATCTCATGCACCCTTAAAGGGTGGATAGCAGCAGCAGTACTCTCAGTCTAAACTGAAAAATTCGTAGCCAGAGCAAGGTAACAGATTTCAAAATAGGAAGAACTGGAATTGGCAGCGTTCTAGATAGGAATGTGTTGATCACTCCGCTTAGAGTATGCAGTCCGTGGTGAGCAGGGGTAGCTTCCAGCAATCTAGTGCCTTTCAAGGTGGTGGTGGTTTTGGTAGAGGCACAGGTTACTTCTCTTGCGGCCAACAGGGCCATATTGCTAGACAGTGTCCTCAGAGGAGTGCTTCAGGGTTTGGACATCAGTTGGCGGCTTCGAAGCCAATGGTTGGTGATGCAGGCAAATCGCATAGAGTCTTTGCAGCGGTTGATAACCACCAGGTAGATCATCGTGGAGACTTCTGGTTTCATGCGAGGTATTGGGTTTTCTGTCCTCTTTGATTCTGATGCATCTAATTCATTCATTTCTCCTTCTCTTGTGGAGCGTTGTGGCTTAGTGGGAACAAAGCAAGATGATAGGTGGCAGGTTGAGTTAGCTTCTGGGGCTAAGAGCTTAGTTGAGTCTCTAGTGCACGGTTGTGAGTTGAGGATAGGTTCTCTATCTACTATAGTATACCTTCACATCCTACCCCTTGGTTCATATGATATAGTTTTGGGGATGGATTGGTTAGATACCCATCAGACAATGATCAATTGTTGACATAAGTCTGTCAGATGTGTGGATGATTCTAGCAGTGAAGTGGAGGTTGTTGGTGTGCAGAGACCTATTTCCCTACGTATGATCTCTGCTATGTAGCTTAAGAGATGCATGCGTTAGGTTATGTCATCTCTTTGCAGTGTCAGTTAAAGAATTAGAGATGGAGGAGAGTTGAGAGGCATCTCTTGATGATCACCCACTTCTGAGAGAGTTTGCAGATGTTTTTCCTTCTGAGATTCTAGGGATGCCACCTAAGCATGACATCGACTTCATTACCTTAAGAGCTGTTGCTCTAGGTGAAAAATGGCCTCCAGCTGACCCTTCATGAAATTCATATAACACTTTTTTGACTTGGTTAGGTTTAATGCATCTTAACAACACTCCATTAAAATCCTTTCTAAAAAGCAAGTCATTAATGAGCACATAAGGTATGGACTACAATCTGAAATACCTTTGTTTGGCTCTATCCAAGCCCCGAGGACACTCACTGATCTGTAAGAAATGAACCATTTCTTGAACCCAATCACCAACAGCATCTGAAACAGCTGTCTGTGCTTGATCTTGCATTGATAGAACAGCTTCTTGATCACGTTCTTCTTTGTTGATAACACCATCAGCAAGTTGTTCGCACAGCCCTTTTCCTCTGACCAACTTGGTAATCTTAATGTCCATGTCATACTCCATGACCTTAGTCACCCAACCAGCCCTCTTATCACTGAGATCTTTACTTAGCAGAAATTCTTTAATGCTTGGATGAGCAACCATCAACTTAATCTTGTTATTGGATAACATGTGTTTAAATTTTTTTAAACTTCTTATAACAGCAAGTACATGTTTCTCAACAAAAGTGTACCTTAGCTCATAATCTTTCAACGCCTGACTGAAAAAGGCTAAAGGCTGCTCCATTTCGAACTCATTTTTCTGTACCAACATAGCTGAAACAGAATCAATATTACCATATGCATACAAAGTAAAATCTTTAGAAAAATTAGGTTTTAGTAGTGTAGGTGCAGCAGCCAAAGCCTCTTTGATAAGGTCAAAACTTTGTTTTCCCTCTCTAGTCCAGCTGAAAGACATGTTTTTCCTCAACATAGCAGTTAATGGATTTAACAAATTAGCAATGTCAGGGATGAACCTCCTGACGAAGTTGATCCTACCAATGAAACTTTGTAGGCCCTTTTTGTGTGCTAGTAAAGGTAGAGCCAAAATTGCACTTATTCTCTCAGGATCAATGGTGATACCTTGCTTTGACACTACGTAACCAAGCAATCTGCCCTCATGGATAGCAAATACACATTTTTTGGGATTAAGTGATATCCCAAACTCCCTACATCTCTCAAAAATCTGCCTTAGGTGATTTAGATGATCTTTGGCGTCTTTAGAGAAAACGGTAATGTCATCAAGGTATACTAGGACGATCTTATACATCAACCCCTGAAAGGCCATATCCATAGCATTTTGAAAGGTTTCTCCAGCATTGGACAAACTGAAAGGCATTTCTTGTAAGCCATAGTTCCCCACTTTGTAGTGAAGGCTATTTTGTACTAGTCCTCCACTCTGACTAAAATTTGATTATAACCGGAATAGCCATCTAGTAAGGAAAACCTTTCTGATCCTGAAACTACTTGGAGTATCTGCTCCATGGAAGCTAAAGGATGACAGTCCTTCAAAGAAGCCCTATTCAAGTCTTGAAAGTCTACACACAGCCTTATCTCCCCATTTTTTTTCCTAACTGGCACAAGGTTAGACACCCATGAGGTGTGTTTGATAGGAAAAATTATGCAACTCTCAATCAACTTATTCAGTTCCTTTTTCATGAGGGGCTCTAATTTGGGATTCAAAGGCCTCTGTTTTTGCCTAACTGGCTTAGCATTAGGTTCTAACTCAATAGTGTGTTGAGCAAGTTGGGGATCAAAACCCTTTAAATCACCATATTCCCATGCAAAAATGTCACTAAATTCTTGGAAAAGATGAATAAATGCATGTCTTTCTTTTGCGGTACATACCTTGCCTAGTTTAAGGAGTTTACCTTCAAAGATCTCAAATTCTTCATAATGATCTTGTTGAACCTGTAGGCTAGATCTGGGTTTTACAACTTCATCGTCAGTGTTAAAAATGGACTCTAAGGTGACCAAACCTTTTGGCATCTTGTTATTTTTTAGCTGAATGATTTGGTCACTGTACTGGTGATGTAGCTTCCCCTGGTTGGCATGAGAGAATTCAGCTTCCTCTCTCAAGAAATTTACAATCTGTTGATCATTATCAAACACCTGCCAATGTATGTTATTATCTGGCACAGCAGGCCTAACAACAATCTTAATATGTTGATTTGTCTTAACACTACTGATTTCCTTGGGAATGTCAAATTCTGCCCCTACAGCAGCCAGCCTATCAACGTGTTTATTCTGATTTCTAGGTATGGAAATTAAATTGAATGCATCAAAACCATCCAAAAGGTCCCATACTCTATGCCTGTAAGACTTAAGCAGATCATTTTTCGTGACATTAAGCTTTCTCACCTAATTTACAACCAGTTCGTTGTCCCCATAAACTTTTAGACAGCAAATACCTCTTTGTCTTGCCCATTCTAGGCCTTGAATTAGAGCTTCATATTCAGCCACATTGTTAGTGTAGCTGAAACAGAATCTGAAAGCTGAATAGTACTTTTCAGCCTTAGGGGAAACAAGCATGCATCCACCTCCAGCACCTATTCTACTCCTTGAGCCGTCAAAAAATAACTCCCAGACCTCATTTTCTTGCTGCTCATTCTGTTGTTCTACACTTTTTTCAATGTTAGGAAGAAATAAATTAGTCTCATGCATCATATACACGCCTAAACAAACCTCGTCCAGGTCAGCGTCCAATGGGATCTTAATGATGAGACTTCTTCTACCTAGGAGGATGCTTCCAAGATGAGAGAGCTATACCCTTATTTATTTGCAGGCTTCCAAGAGTAAGCCTGATTCTGGGGGGAGGATGTAATTGTAGGAGTCCAGGACAACACTAAGAGGGGGGGTGAATCAGTGTTGTTTAAATTTTCAAATCTTTTTGCAAACTTTAACTTTCAAGACACAAGGAGAGAAAGATATCATTGATTTGTCAAACACATATGCACATGACTGAGAATGAAGAAAGAGAACAAAACCTCATGAGTAAAGAATTAACATACACACATACAGATGAAAACAATATGAGACATAACACAAATTTGCACGAGTGGAAAACCCTCCTGGGGTAGAAAAACCACTCCAAAACTGCCTCATTAGCTTAACCTTGAAAATATCTTTACAACCCTCACTGGCCGATGCGAGTGTCTCACTGACAAATGGTCTCACTGACCTACAAGCCTCACTGGCTAATACAAGGCCTCACTAGCATAAACAATCACCATCATTAAAACATAAAACTCTGTGTGCAAGAATTGATTGCTAATCAATCTAATTTGCACCATTATACAACCTGTGTTTCATCATACACCCTTATACCTCCTATTTGATTTTCAAGTCAAGACCATACAAAATAACTCCTTTTATACACCTTTACAACACTCTTATATCTCTGCAAAATTGATTCACCTGATGCATATTCACTTGCATTTTATCTTCATGGTTCAATATGTAAGTTTATTGCATGATGTCTTCATATTGTGTTTGATCCATTCCTGCACAAACATAATCTCACATACAATATCATGATTTATCTGTAAAATATCTTCAACACTCCATATTGATCCACATCACCACACACACAGACCAATGTACCTGAAACTTCATTATATACAAATTTAATAACCTTTCACATTCTCTCTTCTCCTGCAAAGAAAAAAATGACATGACTATTCATATCTCTCTTTTCTCTGTATTATCAATTCAAAAATCAAATTATATTCTTCTACAAAAAGATCATCTAAAAAACAAAATACTCCTATACAATTCATTTTTCTCTCTTCTCCAATCTATTCATTTTCCCCATTAATCTCTTCAATCTTTGATATTCTTCAGTTGACTTTTCATAATTTGATCTTTCTTATCTTTTCCCCAAAAAAATTTCCTCCATTTGAGTTTATTTCTCAAAAAAAATTCAATCAATTTTGCCCTGCATTAAAAAATATATCTCCACAAAAAAATTAATTCCAAGAACTCTTCATATTCCTCTGAAAATTCATTTCCATTCCATCATAAAATATTCAAATAAATTTTCTCCCATGCATCACTGTTATCCTGTAAGATCATCTATTGATCATTCTCGTTGAAATCCTTCTCACTGCAAAATAAATATTAAAACTTCTTCAATAAATTTCTCACAAAAAAAATCTTCACTTTCAATGGCATGAGAGAGAATTTAGAAAGAATTTTCCAAAAAAATTGTTTTTAAAAACATCACTCATCTCCTATAAAAGCTCCTTGAAAAAACTCATATCCATCCTTAAGCTCCCAAATCTCATGCCTTTTAAAAGGCAAATAAAATAGAAATTTTAAAAATTTTCCTTAAAAAAAAACTTCTAAAATCAATGCATAAGACGAGCCCCAAACTTTATAAAGCTTTTTAGATGCTTTTTCTTTGAATAACATATTCAGTGCTCTTCAAAACAACTTTAATGGTCTTCAAAAATTCAAACTAAAAAACCGCTCCAAACATTTACTTTCTTATGAAGTATTCGTGCATCTAAAGCATTCGATGCTCTTTTAAAAACCATTACCTTGACCACCGGTGGACTAGGTTAGGAGGGGCCGGTTTACAATGTTCTACAAAGCCCTTTAGACGGTAATTTTTAAGTGAATTGCCTTTTATTACAAGTCACCATAATGTTAAACCATAAAGTGCTCTTTACTCTCGACGGGCTAGGAAGTGATGAAGTCTTAGGTTTCAAAGTATGAAGAGAGTTAGGATTTACATCTTTTAAGCCCTAGCTGATAAATCATTTAAACACCTTCCTCTGAAAAAGATTTTGATCTTAATTTCCTTACGAATTTTTGTATTATGAACCTGTATCTGCATCTGCACTTGATCTTAAGCACTTGACTTATGCATTATGAACCTAGAGTATTCAAGAAAGGCAAAGACATTTATATGAACACACTGATGCATAATCAACTCAAAATTTTCATGCAAGAAGTAACACTTTCATACAAAGAGGTTTGATATTTCTCTTCTCCATTTTCAACTGATCTTCCCATACCTTGAAGTATGTCACTTTATACCTTGAAGTAATCAATCACTTGCACCTTATCAATGTAACCAAACCAATTCAAGAATATCAGCTCCATCTTCAAATTAGTAGCACACACATTACTTATTTTTAGATTACCTATGTCACTATCAACAATAATCATAAAGAGAATATATGATGATATGACATCTGACTTTGTCCAACTCCTAATAACATATAACATGCAGACCAAAATAATCCTCTTGAAGAAGACATCCTTTAAACACCAACTGAAACAACCATACAAGAATTTATGATGAACCTGATTGAAGACCACATCTGAATTTACCTCAACCATATGAAGTTCATGATGAATACCTAATCAATCATCTCCTAAACAATGAAGCATATGAAGCAATAACAAATCAACTGACAAGTAGCTTGATCAACAACCCACCAATACTGACACTACATCCTGAAGTATGACATCTTGTCATCAATACTACATTACACCAAACCAACTCCGCATCTCTGTGAACTGACCAAGCAATGAACAACTATCTCCTCTTGATGTCCTGCAACAACTATGGCAACTTTACATCATCAATTGAACACACTTTTGACATCAATGACAACCTGTCACCATCAATCTCCCCCTTTGTCATTGATGGCAAAACTTTATGATGCAATTTATCTTTCTCCCCCTTTTTGACATCTGATGACAAAGACATGATGTAATGCCTTGGTCCAGAAATGATGTAATGCCCCTCATTTTGGTTTGAGATAGTTTTATACTGCACTTTGACAGTTAGAGACATTTCAAGTTATTAGACTATGGTTTATGCTTATTATGATCATGATGGACTGTATTTGATTGATGTGGTTTTTGACATGTGTTATGACTTTTATGTTGACATTATTGATATTTTAGCTCATGATGTATTTCGACATGTTTAGTCGATGGTTAGTTAGATTATACAGATTAATGTAACCTTGTTTTACGTAGTTGAATGTATCTAATTTCTAGTTAGAGATGTATATGTTTATTGTCTTGATTTCAGAGAAGGGACAGTGTAGTATTGCTCACTTCGAGCACCCTACTACTCTATGAATCCCTAACTCTATGTGTGTGTTATATATGTATATACTTGTATGCAACATATTGTGTTGATGCAAGTTGTAGGTACCGAGCCTCAACTCCACCTGACATAGCAGGTTTGAGCGGGCCCTTGCACCAATGGATAACATTGATGGGAGATAACATGAGGTTTATTCCCTAGGTTAGTTGAGTCTTCAAGTTGTTGGTCAAGTGGTATGTAGGGTTATTGTCAAGTTCTTGTTTAGTTAGCCCATGTGTATTTTGGTATGCATAAATGAATTAATATTATTATAGTGTTTTTTAATTTGCCAAATATTATAGTATTTTTGCTTAGTCATAAAATTGGAAATATTATTTAAGTAAACTTTAATGCAGATTCAATTAACTATTTTAATGTTTCTTTAATATATATATATATGAGTCAAAAGTTTTATGTTGCTTTATTAATATATATTTATTTATAATAATACTAGTGAAGAATTTAATGTTGATAGTTGTCGAATATGATTTCAGTTTGGGGAATCTCTATTATAATGGACATTTATGTAACGGATGCATGATAATGGACATTTATGTCTCTTAGCTATTTGTGGGCTTCTGGGGTTATTATTTTGGGAAAAGAGTTTTGTTCTGGGGGGATAGAGAAAATTGGAAGGAGATTGGTTGCAGGAAAAAAATTGAAGAAGAAATTGAAGGGGTTGAAGAATTGGAGGATTGGATCGAAATTGCCGAGTTTGTGTGTGTCTTCTATAGCATTTCAGGCAAAATAGTTTTAAACTTCTTGAGGAATCTCTTGTGTATGGCAAACCTGCAAGATTTAGAAAACAAATTTGTAATGGTTAGTTCTTTGAATTAACATTTATCACACTTCCATTCCAAGAAAATGAAATATTTACTCTTCTTTCTTGCATTGAAATGGAACTTCTTTGGGAAATCATCAAATTGCTTTTATCTCTGTTGTTTTGCTCATCAACCATTTTTCTGATTTTTGCCATGTTATAGTTTTGTATTTGGGTCGATTTCTTCATAAACTCACTGTTATTTTCTATTTTCTTTCTTCCCTGTTGTACGATCTTCCCTTCTTCAAATTTGATCCCATTGTTATGCAAGATTTTATATGGATTAAGCATCTGTTAAAATTTGTTTCCCTTTCAGCTAATTTTTGCTCACCCAACGCCTCTATACGGCCGTACATCTGGCCGTACGATGGGGGATAGAAAGCCATGAAAACAATTTAAAACATTTTTTTAAAAACAAATTTATGTATTGAACCTTCCTTGGGGCCGCCGTACGACCTATTTTAACCTGAATTTTCTGTAAAATTTTCATTTTGTTGAATTCTAATCATGCCTTCAGCCACCGTATGGCCTCCTCCTCTTGTGCTCTCTTTGTAAATTTTTCTGATAATTGTTATTCTGTCCTTAATCTTTGTCTGGTCTCAATAAGCTGAGTATTTTTTGTCATAAAGAAATTATTTTGTTAAAATCCAACTCTTGTCTAAGTCATCTCAGCCTGAAACCTCTTAGCCAGATGATTTTCCCTAATCTATGATTGTCTGAGAACGTCTCCTTCTGGGTTTTTGACAAACCTTCTTTCAACAAAATCCATGAATTTAGTTAATGGATTCTTTCTCTTCTACTCTTTGTAAAATTTTCTCTTCATATCTTCTCTCTGAACTAAATTCTTCATTTTACATAATAGATCAGCTTGCAAATAATTTATTCCCTCTGTATTTGTTTTGCCATCTCTCTCTCTCTCTTTCTCTTGGCTTCCATTTGCTAGCTCCCTCGCCATTCTCTGTGTAAACCTCTGGAGATTATCATTTGCATATCTCTGATTTCTTTAAGCTCCCCAAATAAAAAAAACTGTGAATTGTGCTCTTTCTGAAATGATAAATTTAATTGAGTTCTTGAATAGGGAGTTATTTAGAATGTATGCAAAGACAAATTTAACAATTAGAAAACTTCTATTTTTGAATTCTTAAACAACTCCTTAATCTTGCTTAGTGATTTTAGTTTTGAATTAATAAAATTGCTAATTTGATTATAAATTGCATCAAACACATCAAATGGCTATAGTGATTAAGATATTATTAGAATATTTCACAAGGTAGTAGGATGGAATCATATTAATTTTAGAATTAAATTTATTAAATTAATGTTGCTTTTGTAGATGCAAGTAGATTAAATAATTAAGTTAGTACTTATTCTATTAAATATAATTTTGTTAAAAACTATCTTGTGATACATTACTTTTAGTAATTAAATAATGAGTTAGACTTATTTGAACTATTATACTAGATTCATAGGGTAATGATAGTGTGATAATTAAGTATTGATTATACTCTTATAACCTTGTTAAAAATAAATTTGTTAGTTATGCTATCCCATGTTACGTGAATAGTATATGTTATTTTACTTCATTTTAAAGAGAGCAAAAAAACCTTGTAATGATTGTCAATTTATATCATCCATTGATGTTATGTTCAGATTTTAAATATGGTGTGGTCGAAATCCCATTTTTAATTGTTAGCATCTGATAGTATTGATGCAATTGGGTTATTATGTTATTTTATCCTAAGTCATATTATTATAAGGTATGTCGTAAGTCGTCTAAATCCTTGTTCTATGTTGGGAGATGGATTTATGTAAGTGGCCTTGTGTGTAATTACCAACTCTAGAGGTTAGGCTTTTAGGTCTTCAATCTATTTTTTTGTCATTTTGTTCAAATGTTTCATTGATTTGAGTTGTTTTAATGGGCAAGGGAAAGTTTTATTGTTGAGGTGGAAATTGGAATGTATTGGATTATAAAAGACATATGTTTTATAGTTCCTTGCCCATGTATGTATTGGGTTTGGATATTGGTTAGGAGTGCTAGTTGTATGTAGGAGAGTGGCTTCCATGGTGGGGCCGGTGCCCAAAGTGGCTGCTTGGAAAACCCCATGGAAGTTGTAATCAAGTGATAACTTAATAATTGACCTAGGTGGGTTGGGTAGTAATTCACATAACAAGATAAGTATGATGCCTCACCCATTCCTTGAGTGCTTTCACAGGCTAAGGATGTGATGAGAAGGCCTGGTTGGCAAGGTCGACCTCCTTGTCTCCATGAGAGGATGTGTCAGCTCCGCATGTGTCACCCTATGGGGCCGGTGCCTATAGAGAGGTTGCCAGGAAAACCATAGATGGGGGTCAGTTTCTAGTAAGAGATAGCCTAGAAAACCCATGCTAGGACCATGGGATGACACTCTCCCTACTGCAGCATAGTTACTTCCTTTTTACCTCTTATTGTAGCCTCTGGAGTACTATATTGACTTGTCTTGATGATTGTCTTGTCTTGATGTGACTTGTCTTGATGATTGTCTTGTCTTGATGTGACTTGCCTTGATGATTGTCTTATCTTAATGATTGTCTTGATGTGACTTGTCTTGATGATTGTCTTGTCTTAATGATTGTCTTGATGAGTTGATTGGTCTTTTTGATTGGTGTAGTCTTGATTATCTATATTACCTATGTCGAGTTGTTCCCTTGTATCCTTGGTCTTAGGGGGAACCTCATTGTTATCTCCTAGCTCAGAGGGGTGGAGCTTAGGGTTCCACATGGTTGGGTGGAAGAGCTTATTCCATTGGTTTGTTTATGGTCGACCTGAATCATGATCACTGTAGATGATTCTCCAATTCCAGACTTGCACTTGCTTCCTCAAGAGTTATATTATAATTTCAAAGTTGTATTGTTATATATATTGTAAACCGACGTGATCGGTCATGTAATCTTGTATTTAAACCTTTGTAATAATTCATTTCTACAAATGAAAGATGTAAATTCTCTCATGTTGTATTATAATGTATATCACTTGTATTGTTATGGTTTCATGATTATTTGGTGCAGTTATGTTCCCTAGAGGTGTTAGTTGTACAACTTGATAAATGTAGTCAATAATGTAATGTTATCTTCTGTATAATGCATTTATTTGCTCCAAAAAAAAATCTGTAAATTTTGCTCTTGTTAGTCTAACACTCTAGGGTTGCATGACGGGGCATCACAAATGATATCAGAGATGGAAGAACAAGTCCATCTGATTAAAAGAAGGCTAGCAGAAGCCAATGATAGGCAAAAGAGTTATGCGGATTCAAAGCATATTGAAAGGCATTTCACTGTGGAAGATAAAGTTCTCCTAAGGGTAAAACCTCAAAAAAGTTCCATCAAATTTGGAAAGATGCCTAAGTTGGCACCAAGATATGTGGGCCCTTTCGAAGTTCCTGAGGAAGTCAACGTAGTGGAATACATAATTGCTCTACCACCAGCCCTGGCCATGATGTATAATGTGTTTCATATTTGAAAAAGTTTAATTATGTTGATAATCAAATTCCTATGCTTGATTGGAATACTCTACAGGTGAAAGGCCCAGGAGTGGTGGTGATCGAGCCCATCAAGGTGCTCGAAACACATAAGCTACGCTTATGAAACAAGGAAATTACACAGTGCAAGGTCCAGTGGGACCAATATGCAATGAAAACGCCACCTGGGAAAGTTATGATGACTTTCATGCTAGATTTCCTCATCTTTTCTAAAACATATATTGATTATTCTTTTGAAATAGTTTCTTATTATGTTTCTTTTATTTAAGACAATTAATCATCAGGGATGATGATTCTTATGGGGGGTGATATGTTACATCCCCAATTTACAATTAAACTTAATCATTAACTTTGCATGATAATCGGGAGGATTAGTCATAGTTAATTGATTTGATATTGTGGAAATATCTCATTTGATCATTTTGATGATGTTAATGATTGATGTTAATTATCTTTGAACATTAATTATTTATATTATGAGACATGATTATGATGCAATGATCATGATATTGTGGTCTTGAGTGTGAACAGGAAAAAGTTAATGACCTTCGAAGAAGGAAGGAGGATATCATCCTGGAGGAATGGTTAGATGTCAGGGAAACAAGGTTGAATGGCCATCTGAGTACTTGTTCCCATGTCCTTCCAAAACCCTAGTAAGTTGTCATGAGTCATGTCTACCTTATTTTGTAATTCTATCCTTGTGAGTCATTTTGACGTTGGTGCTATAATGACTAGATGACATTCTTGGAATAATGTCTCAAGTCGTATGATAGTCGAATTATGAGTCTTTGAGATCTCTTATTATCTTCTTCTTAAATAGGGATCTTGTCTCTTATTTTTCTAGTCTTTCGACTAAGGTTTATCGTCAATGTTGGGGGAGTATTACTCAACCCCGAACATCCTAAGCTTTTATGTGATACCTTTTGTTTCCATTACTATGATGAACTTTAATAATATAAAAGTTCTTTAAACCATATTATTAGTTAAGGGTGTTCATATATATAGATTTATATATTCGAACCTCTTTAGAGGTTGATGTCATAGTTGTGACTATATTTACTATTATCCTATCTTATCTACTTTTTACCACCCTGATATCCTTAATACCCACAAGGAGTGGGAAAGGAGGAAGGATCGGCTGAGTGGGCAGCATGGCTCAAAGATCCCACTAGCTGCCAAATTTGGAGAGCATGCAAAGATAATGCTTGAGTTGGTTATGGATGCCATCTTGGGTATCTTGGTAAGGGAATTGTGAGAAAGAAAGAGAGTCTTTTGTCATTCGAGAGAAAGAGGAAGAGAAGTCTAAAGGGGAGTATTGGGGTGCGGGTGGTGAACACTATGGAGTGCATTCTCTAGTTGCAGAGAGCTTCAGTTGAACCATTCAACGAGAGTAGCAGGGAAACTCAAGTCTTTGCAGGTTTCTACCTTATTAGAGTGTGAGATAGTTGCAGGTATCTCTACTTAGAGCCCTTGGCTCCTACCATTTATTGACTGTTATGCAATATATCTTTCCTTTCTTTGAAAGAATGTCGGCACTACCGACTATAAAGACTAAGTAAAACTTTGCTTATTTGGAATAATGTTGAAACTGTATATTATCCATGGATAACGATAAGAGCAGTTGACGGCTCTTAGAGCCCAAACTGTGTATAGTTCATGAAACTTTGAACCACTACTCTGTGAGGCACTCGGCCAGCTTGAGGCCAAAAGACCCACACGAGTAGCATGCATGAACACTCACAGGATAACTTCTGCCATGTGCCATGCACTATGCACCTTACAACTTAATGATGTTTTATATCTTTATATTGTCTAGTTGTGAACTCTCACAATCTTGTGTATTCATATGAGCTCGGTACGACACTTTACTGTATTGAGTAGTTACACGATGGTATCGGCCTGTGGAGCAGTCCACACCATCATAACCATGACCATAGCTATGGTTAAATTTAAACACAATCAACCTGAAATTAACTAGGTTGTGTTGTTGCACTTGACCTTTTACTCTGCCAACTCGATAGGACAGATTATGGAAATCAATTGGCAATCAGTAATACACTTGTTTATAAACATGATAACTATTCGTGGGGTGCTACAGAATGATGACCATACTTTGTCATCGTTATGTTGTCACGACAGCAGAGACTTCAATCTTGTTTTTATTTTGAAGTAAGATCTGATGTATCTTTTGACATAAAGAATCTATCCTATCACTGTTTTAAACTAGAAATTCCATACAAGATACATGTTGACTATACAAGTGGCAGTTATGTTTAGTATTTGACTTTATAAAAGAATTCCAAAAGAGAATTAAGATGTGATCGACTCCTTGAGTCTTTATGAACCTTGAAAGACATTATGATAAGAGTCTTTTCTTTTATTATGAAATGGTTATAATCTTGCCATTAGGCATACAATGAAACATTGACCAAGTAGGGTGAATGTAGAAAACAAGAATGTATTCATTATTCATGAAAATGAGATAATATGACGTGGAGTCATTAGTATCTCTGTCAATATGATATCAAGAACCCAAGCATGGAATTTGAATTAACATACAAGTGTCCAAGGATTGGACTTAAATGCTTTAAATTCTACTTATAATAGACCAAGAATGGTCGATGACGATATGACTTGTTTAATGGATCAAGGTGGCGAGGAATCACGAGTTCCATGTTTGAAATAAACTTATTTATTTATATCCAAACCATGATGGGAGTTGAGTGTCCTAATATGGGCAATGAATTGAATTGATCACGTTTATTCTAGACCTAGAGAGAAAGGTCAATTTGAACTTACTATAGGACATGACAGCTTATGAGTCGAGTTAGGGTGGTGGACACACGACAACGTTCAATGTGTAATGTTCATGTATGTAAAATCTTTGGCCAAAGTAATGCATCGGTCTCTACATGCATTGTCACTCCACAGTGCTCCAAATGGCCTAGTGTCTCCAGTAGTGTCATACATAGTTAGAGTGGATCTATAGTTGTGTGACTATGAGACATTAGGAATGACACAACACCAGATACTTAGATGGCTAACCTAAGGGTTCCTAATATCTAACCTTTCCGTGAAGGGTAGGGCCACTTCCAGTTGGAAGTTGAACAGGGGACCGCAGGTCCATGGTTGATGGAAAAGCACCAGGATGATGCTCTCCTTTCCAAGCATGAGACAAGCCGAGACTTATGAAGATGGATGTCAATGGTTCCAAATACAATGTTTCTTATTTCATGACTTCATAGTCAATTTTTTTGTATAACTTTGATATGTATAAGATGGATTATGATGCCATGGGCATAACTTGATCATGAATAGTGATAGTTGATCACTAAGGATATGCAAATGAACGTTATTTTGTAAGCTTGGTTTTGTTCTATTTAGAATATTATGCTTAATTGCTGAAATGAAAATGATTCATTATGGTTAAATTTGACTTGTGTTAAACCGATGGTTAACAAATCTCTTGAGCATGATAAATGTTTATGTTAAATATTGGACTTTATGGAAAGTGATGTTACAAAATCCCTTGGCTTCCCCATGAGCTTGTAATGGTAGTTTCTTCACTATCCTACAAATAGAGACAAAGAAACATGGTAGTGTTGTGCCTTGTACACACGCCCCACTTTTTGCATGAGCAAAATGGGGACCCCCTCTTTTGCTTGGACTTTTGGTGAGTTTTCCAACCTCCTTTGGTGTTTCAACTTGTTTGGGTACTCTAGGTTTGATTATCCAGTTTGGGCTTGAGTGTGAAGTTCATGATCCATTTGTATAGTTTGATATATTTTGATTATTTTGGAATCTCAGTTGCTTAGCATGGTCTTAGTTGCATTTGGATGCTCCTGAAGGTCCTAGTTGACTTGTATGCTTTGGATGCACTTATTTGTTGCCACATATCTCATTTGATTCAATTTGATGGCTTGCTTTTGTGTCCATTGGTTAAGGTTTGACATGCTTTTGATTGTGGAGTCTTGGTTGGTTCATAATGCATTTGGTTGGTTCATAATGCATTTGGTTTTTCATGAGGCTCTTGGTTACATGGGTATGATGGGCTTGAGTTATTATTGCTTTAGGAGGTCTTGGTTGAGTATGATTTGTATTCCCATGGTTATGTTTTAATCTTTTGGACTTATGAGGTTGCATGTTATCATTGTGAGATAGGTAGGTGTGGTTCTTAAATGATGAGATATTCTTTTGTGATATTATCCATATACCTTCGTTCTAATCTTATGACAAAATTTTGAGGGTGAATTTGGTTCGCTTTGTGATGGCATTATGTGGTTTTTGTAGAGTCATTAAGTTGTTTCAAGGTACTTTTCTGTCAAGCATGGCTAAATGAACTATATAAAGTAAATGAAGTTAAAATCATGAAGATCACAACACCATACAATCCTCAAGTTGTTAGTAGATCAAAGACTAGAGTGGCCTCATGCTCAAACCTTCATTGGGCTGTCAAAATGCACAAAACAGTCATACAGGACAGTCATGAAGTTATCATCATGAACAAGGGGATTATATCAAAGTGACATGTATAATAGAGTTATCAAGGCCATGACATACTAATAAAGTGAAACCATCAACTGGAAGTGAATAAAACAATCCATGCAAGGGTGAAAAGAACACAATTCATACAAGGTTCCAACATTGCCTATTGTTGTCACAGTCAAACAACAGTGTTATGAGGTCTTTCATTCATGAAATTACTATGCAAAGAGGGTTTAGAAGTTGACTTAGGATTTTTATAAATGATCTAAGGGATTTATAAGGTTTTTAAATGACAAAATAGAGGATTTATATGAGTTTTAGGACTGTCACAGTCCATGTACAACTTGTTATCCTCATTGACTGTTATTAGAGTTTTCAATGTTTTTACTTAATCAATCCTTGATCCTTTGTCATGGAACATCAAGAGGATGAATATAGATACTTATGACAACAAGTGGCTTTCATGAACTTCATAAGGGGATACCAAACCAATTCTAGGACTGTCCTAATAAAACAAGAGAGGATTGTCAAATACATAGTGGTTGTCCCAACACCTATATGACTGTCATAACAGTCCATAAACACCACTTGTCCTCATGATCAGTCAAAGATGACATTAATAACATGAAGATAACATCATTTATGGGTTGAACACAATAAGGAGGAGGTGATATAAGGGTCCAAATGCAAAGGAATGATTGTTTGTTAGAAAGATACACATGGCTGTCCAAAACTGCCCTTTATGACTGTCCTAAAACAGCAGCATGTATATGGTCATAAAAGCCATGAAACTTTGATAATAAACTTGTCATTGGCTAAAGGAGTTGAAGGATAAAGTTTTTAAGTATCCTATATGAATAATCCAATCATTATTTCACCTAAAACAATCAAAACTCAGTCCCAAACTGCCCATGAACAGTCATGTACACTTGGGACAGCCATGACCATATTTTGAGTTCTAGTTGCATGCTTATGGAAAATTGATGAAGATGAAGAACGTGGTCAAAAGGGAAGATGGAATGATTGAGGTCAATGATATAAACTAGAGAAATGACACAAATTTGTGAAATTGCAACATTGCAACAAATTTGACAAAAGACAAGAATTAGAACAGCTTGCTGTCCTAAAACCTAGTCAAGAAACTTTTAGTTCTTGGTGCCATTTGAGAGCTTCTTTCCCAGAAATTTGTCATGGAAGGATGGTAAGGATTTGTATGAGGATGAGTGAAAAGGTTTCAAGTGGTTAAGAGGAGATTAAGCATGCCAAAAAAGGACTGTACCATTCTCCCAGAGTAGATGAAATCAAATAAATCTTGTCTTAAAACTTAGCCATGACATTTAGAGACATAGGACAACACTAGAAACATGTTAGAAACATTAATGAAGCCTTTGGAGTCCTGAAACAATAAGAAAAGTATTAGGAACGCCGCTTCAACACCTAGAAGACAACTTGACAATTTGGCAATGTTTGCATTGTTGATTGATTTGATGTTTCTAATTATTGATTTTGGTGATTTGTCATTGAAAATGATTTGTTTATAAGAAATTTGATGCTGGGCATTGTTATTTGCAGGTCCAAGAGGATGAAACATGAGGAGACCAGCTGGAGCTATCATGGAGAGATGAAAACCTAAAGACACCCTGCTATCCTAGGTATGAAGAATTCTCATTTTCACACTCAAAAGACTGTTATACCTGCAAAATGGCGTCAAGATATGTCAAACATGATGAATACAAACCCTAGGAGTTGTTGCAACAAAAAATCAGACCTAAGCCACTGTTTTACATGCACATTTGGAGCCCAAAATGATGGAAAATGAAAGGAATGATGACTTGCAGCTGATCGAAGATGAATTATATCACCTTATACCTGATTTGCAGATTGATACAACTGATACAATCTTCTACAACTGCCCAGCTTGTTGTTCCAGGCTTGAGATAGAGATTTGAGGTGGAAAAATTGTGAAATCATGAAGTATGAAGGTTGGAAATACATTTTCTATGATAGAATTGGTCACCTACAATTGCATACTCATATTTGAACATGAAAAATGAAGAGATACAACCACCTATGATAGAGAAAATAAATTTCTACAGCTGCTTATGTTTTTTTTTTTATGAATATTTGTCATACTACAACAACTTGTTGGAGTTGTAGTTGCAAATATTAAATGCTTAGAGATGTAGTATCAAATATTTAATATTTTTGGCTTCCAAAAGTTACTTTTTGAGAAAATTAGAAAACTTAGTAACAAAAAGTAAATTAAAAGTTAGTTTTTGATACTAAGGGAAGCTTGTTGAGGAAGCTAAATGGGATGAAGTGGAATATTCCTTGCCACCAAAGTCGACTTTGTGTATGAGCAACAAATGTGAGCCATTAGATCAAATTGATCATAGCCATTGGATTTTAGGGTGAAAACTTAGTATGAAAAAGTTGATTTGAATATGTATACAGCTGAAACTCATTGTAAGAGGTTGGAAGAAGTTAGAATTGGTGAAGAACTAGTGAGTTCTTGTTGGTGTTTTGGGACAAACTGATTGGAAACACATTGAAAACATTTGTACTATTGGGATTTGAGAGTAAATACATAGTATTTTATAATTTTTCATGATATTTTCATGGTTTTCTTCACACCAAGTTTGGAAATTGTTGATGTTTATCAATCTTTTGAGCTTAATACAAATTTGATTCATAGTTTCTATTCAAGATTGTGAATGGAAATTGTTGAAATTCATTGAACTCGTAATCTTAAACAAAGTTTGTTTCATGATTTCTAAACACCAAGTTGGGTATTTCTTTCATTTTCAGCTAAAGATTCATGGATATTTGATGAGTTTGCAGAATGTTCATACCACTAGTAGTTTGTTGATTGTAAATTGCTTTGTGTGGTTATCTTGAACACATATAAATTCACCATTGATGATTGCACCTTCTTGTATCTTGATTGTTGAATTGTCATGATCAAATCAAAGATGTTAAATGTGTTTGCAAACATATCTATCCATTGTTGAAGCTAAAATGATTGAAAAGGTTAATTTTTAGTTAGATTTCTTAGTAACCTTTCTCTATCTTGCCTTGCTTTTGCACTTTTTTATTAGATCTGGTTAGTTTAGAGTTAGACTAGGACATTCAAACTTGCATAGTGTTGTTATAGAGTTGATATTTTATGAATGCAAGTTGATATATTGTTGATTATAGGTTGAAATGATACATTTTATGGCAATATATGTTTGGATTAGTTTGCCTATGCATTGCTAAACCTAAAAACTGATTGGTTTATGTGTAATTTAACCTTGTTTGTTGGAGTTTGTCCAGATTTATGTAAGGCCCCTTGATTGGAACAACAAAGACATCATATAACTAAGTTATCTTGTGAAGGCCAAGACCTGATAATATAGACCTTGGGGTAGTCATTTTCTGTATCATTGGGATTTGATTCTTTCAGAAGGGATAAGATACTTGGTATTTTATCTAAGTTGTGTGCAAAAACACCCATTAACAAGTAGCAAAAGAAACATAATGGAAAAGAAAATAGGGAGGAAATGAAGAATGAGGGTAAAAGAGAAGTATTTATATACTTCCATTTTATTTGGTAAGTTTTAGAAAATTATAATTTAGAGCATAACAAGCTCCTAAATAATAGCAGACTTGGCTTAAAATAATATGACGCATTGATTGTTTTAATTTAAAACTTAGGTATGCATTATGTTAAAGTCTTGGTGTGTTGCTAAATATAAATATTAAGATTTTAAGAATTTATTAAGCCATATTCATTAAAGTGCATTTATTTAACTCTTACCTCTTAAATTTTATTTTTCTAAATTTAAATTTGAGAATTTAAATTTCTAAGCTTTAATTATTTAATGTATAAACATTAGATAATGTGGTGTGTGTGTGTGAGAGAGAGAGAGAGAGATTACCTTTTTGGAATGTCAAAGATAATAAAAAGTGTTTAACTAAATAATTAATTTATTTTATTTTATTTTAATTATTAAAATAATAGTTTTCAAATTATGTCGAGAATTGCTAGAAGACATTAACTAAAATATATTTTCTTTAATTATTTTATTCTTGTGCAATTTTAATTATGATCGATTTGATCACATCATCTAATTTTAATTGTTGAAATAAGTTGGATATCATATGAAACATTCATGGATGTATTGTTAAATTTTTGCAAGATAATTGAGATACATGTGTTTTCTAGATTATATGAGCCTATTGTTTTGTCGCTTGAAGTGACATCATTGTCCATCTCCACATAGAGAACTTAAGGGTAAAATTAATCATGCGAGCTTCTCCCTTCGTATCATCGTTCAGAATGACATCAATACCTTATAGGATTGCCTCCATTTTCATTGTCAGGGTGTTGCGATGGAGATTTTACCACCCGCATATGGTTATCTTCTTTATTACGAATGGTGTGCTCTCATTCATTGCACATGTAATGATGACAAAGACACATCATTCATTACTAAAAATAGTGTTACTCCTCGTTTCTAATGTTGTTCATAAAAGAAAAATGGTTGGATTGTGTTTATGCCTATTTGTGCATGTGTGTATGGGTGGGCATGATATATTGTATGGGGCAAGTAGAGAGGAGGGCTATAATATTTTAGATATCCAGTGTACTAGTTTTGCACCCCATATTTTGAAAGGCTAGAAACAAGATGACTAAAATTCTATGGTATTCATTCTATGAAACCAAGAAGATAAATTTTGAAAGAAAAATATATGTTCTCTTGTTTTCTAACCTATAATGTGGACTAAAACAAGAACACCAAGGCAAGTCTTAACATCTAAGCTAGGCAGTTATGAACTTGGAATATAATGCCTACAACTTAGGGCATGTTGGTTGTTACACCAAATGCCTTTCAGTAATAGAAATAAAGAGTGAATCTTGGAGACTTAGAAAATAGTTTTTTTCTCTAAGTTTTGGAATGGAAATGAAAATAGGTGGTGGGGAGGGGATAAAAAATGCACAAAAATAGTGATACTATTCCCTTTCCATTATAAGTTAGAAGAGTAAAACATGAAGGTTATAATGATAAAATGTTATAACGTACCAATAATTTAAAAATAAATTAAGAAGAATGTTTTGAGAAAGTCATACATACTTTTCCAATCCATCACTATAGAAAAATAATAATTTTATTTAGGCCATGATGATAAGTGTTACAAGTAACCCATCATTATAGAAGAATTTTTTATTTATATTAACAAAAATAAAATGGGCTTTAGGACCACAAAAGGACAATAGCTTAATATATATTTTTAAGAATGAAAGAGTACAAATAATTTTAAACTTTTAATGAATATTATCAATTTCACTCGTCTTTAATATCATTTTAGACAAGACACCCCTTTATTTAGAATCATTCTCATTTGAAATATAGGAGAAATAAATTTAATATAAATAATTAATTAATTTTAGTTTATGGAGTTGAGATAGTAATTGATATATAAGTATGATTTTAAAATAATAAAGAGGGATTGTGACTTAGATTTGTGTGCAATTTGAAGGTTTTTGTTGTAGATTGTTCTCTATGATCTAAAATTATATTCAATAATCAGATCTATGGTTAATAATCTTTGACAGATGGTTGGTTGTACTATTCTCTACTCTAGGTCAAATATGTATCTATGGAATTGATCTTTGCACCTTCAAAAATGAACGTATCCTGAATATGTGATTTGTGTCTACAAAAATAAATTGTGCACTTCTAGATATTTAGAATCTATTCACCTCACTATATAGATCTATGTCTAAAGGGAAGGCAGTATTGAGGAACACCTTTGGGATTTTGCTAAGTGAGCATCTTCTCCTTTTGTCAAAACCCTAAATTATGATTTAATTGTTTTAGAAGGTTAGAGACACAAGCAGTCATACAATATTCCCTAAAATGTCACTAAGCATAGATGTTAATGTAAGTAGATGATATAATGCAATGCTCTCTTGAATCGATTGAACGATTGTCCTTTTATGCTTGGATCCTCTAAAAGTGAATTAGAGCTTGTCCTTTTATACAACAACCTAACACACAAGTTAACATATTTCACACTCAAATTGGCAAGTAATAACTAATAGGAAGGGAGTCAACTTTCACCCACATTTAAATTTTAATTTGAAAGTTTTGGATTCATTTCTATGCTCACAAATTTAATCCCAAAAAAATATATAAATTGAAGATAAAAAACAATCCTTAAAAATATTTAAAAATATAATCAAATTAAATTCAAATTATATACCAACTTTTTATATTAAAACATATTACTTATACACTAATCATTATACTAAGAAAAAATCCAATCAAAATAATTCTGAAACTAAAATCAAAAAGAAAATAACAAACCATACAATTTTTACCATTACACAATTCTACATATAATTTAATATAGATTCATCCTCAATCAAACTCTCTACTTAATTTCTAAGTGTATGTAAAGGCTCTAGTAGTACCTATAAACAAGATTAAGTTAATTCGTTTTCTATCAAACTTCCTTGTCTACCCATGATTGAATTTACTTCTTCCCAACTCAATGAGAGGACGGGGACTAATAAGTAGCTCAATTAACCAAATCTCAATGAAAATGTTTATCTAATAATAATTCTCGAGAGATGAAATACTTCGTTAAAGTCACTTCCAATCTAAACCTACTCAAGGAGGAGTTACTATTCCCAAAGAATAAAAGGAGTTACTATTCCCAAAGAATAAAAAAACCAAAGCAAAATGTCATTCTCTCCATGCCTCCCTAGAAGAAGCATCTTCCACTATACACACATCTCGAAGATACATATTCCATGTTTTAGTCCATTGCCTTAGGGAGGATGTTGGTTTAGAAAGCAACAAATTTTACATCATTAGAGACAAAGCTTCATCTCTCCTCTTCCCTTGTTCTTTTCATTCTAAAGTAAATAAATACTAAAAATAAATAAAATTTGAAAATACTCCATGCTCATTACAAATTTGTCTTAGATTGCCATCACATAGCACAAAACAACACTTTTTCTCCTTTTACATAGTTTTTAAAGATCGAAACACACTATTCACGGAGATAAACCAATTTAAAATGGCCAAACCAATTTTTTTAAAGGTAAGCATAATCTTTAAAAAAATACATTATTGTAAAGGAAAAACAACGTTTTATTAGGGTTGATCTAGGTTAATTAAATAGATCTATATAATTAGACATAAATTAATTTGTAGTAAACAAATGGTAATTAAGTATGATAATTTGAAATTATTATTTCTAGAAATTAGTTTTGAAAGAAATTTGTACTTAGTTCTTGATTTGATAAAAGAGAATGATGAATGATGATTTGTTAAATTGACTTGCCTTAGTCTCGAAAAATGGATGATCTTGAACTGCAAACTATCTTTGAATTCTATGCAACCTAAAAATCTATGCGAGTCGATCTCGTGGCTTTAGGTCAATTCTATGTCATGCAGATTCGATATTGACCCATGGATTTGATCTAGTGCACTGTGTACCTTTTCTCTCTAATTCATTGAGCTCTCTACTCTATGTTGATCACCAAGGACTAGTGGTATTTAAAAATACCTTCAAAAGATTGTCAAATTGTTAGGGTCAAGTTCTCCTTTGAAAGATCGGTTTTATGGTCATGAAATGATTAATTGGCAATAGACAAGAATGCAAGTGATCTATATTGCTATTTTGATTCAAGTACTAGTTCCTTTTAAAGCTCCAAATCAAAATATTCCTATTATATTTTCATTGAATACTTAGGATTTTGAATGATGCCTGATTAATATTCAAATGAATGTCTTCAAATACAAGGACATAACTATTGGTCACTTAAATGTATACCAAATTGGCTCCCAGTGGCTATGAGAAAAGGCAGAAGCTGGTCATTTGAATTTTAAAAATCATAATTTTTGAGTTAGATCCATGCCATGCGAGATTTGACCTAGTAGGCCATGGCAATGACCCAAGATAAGGAATGTGAAATCTTGGGACCAAGGATAAATGTATGGAAATTTGGGCCAATAAATGGTATGAGTACATGGGATAGATGCATATAAGATAGGGATAAGGACAAATGTATATGAATATGTGTGAGGAAGAATAAATGAGGGTAGTCAAGGATTGAAAAAGCGTTGAACTTAACATAAAAGTGTGTCACATATTGTTATGTAATCATATCAAAACAATCTCTCAAAATAAATCCAAAACTAAATAAAAATTAGCATGGCTATGCAAATTTCACCATTACAATTATATTTTATTTATCAATAATTAAATATAATACTAAATAATTTTAATTAAGCAAAATAATAAATTTAATCAATTAAATGAGTAGGGAGTTTCAATTGTGTTGATTAACCTCTACCACTTCATGTGTTAGCACTAGTAAATATGTTATATGGCATGAGAAGGAGGCATTGGAATTACTATAAAACAAAATCATTGTATAATAGTTATACAATCACCTTATTGATATTAAGTAGTAAGATGTCCAAAGATTACAAATAATGTCTTTTATATTACAAATGAGATATTATTCCACACTCCATAATTCTTCTCATTTAGGTGTTTCAAGACCACTAATTGTGCAGGGTAAGTCATAAAGCTTAAATATCAAACCCACTCTTAGTTGGAGAATAATCCTTAAGAAATTAAGTTTAGGAGAAAGGACCCAATAGGTGAGAGTTCCAATGGCTGAGATAATATTTGTGCATTTAAGGCCCAATATTTTTAAAAGTTTAGTATTAGTAGTTGTGACTTTAAGGTTGTTAGTGTTACTATAAGTACTAATAATTGAATGAAATGTGCCCTTTAGATTTAAAAAGAAACCAATCATGTGATGCCACATCAGCCCACCAAAAAAACATGACTTAATGCACACCTATTAGTCCACCCTTTTTTTGGGTGCACACCTATTGGTCCACCCTTTTTTGGGGGGCAACTATTTGACACCTCAACAAAAAGCATGTTGATGTGGCATCATATTTGATGATGTGGCCCTGAAACCTTAGTTATAAGTAGGGGCCTTGCCAAGTAAGCTACTGTAAAATTTTTGGAGTGATTCGAAATTGCCATGTATGATTTTGAGAGGCGCAAAGTTAGGGTGCTCAACTATTGGGTCCTCTCCCCTAGCATGTGGATGCAAGAAAGGATGCCATTTGAATTGAAAAGAATCTTTGGGAGGGTACGTTGAAAAATCTAGCTCTCGTTTCAAACCCTAGCACCCTTTTTTCTTTGCTATCACATCTCTTTCAAAGGGCTCTCATGATGTTGTTGATCTCAATGGCTCTATTCTCCATCCCATGCATAAGCCCTATTGTTTAGTTATGAAGAAAATGACCCGTGAACAAGCATCTTCTTCTTCTCAAGAGTGTGTAGAGATTGTGTTGTTTCTCCTAGGTATATGTTGTGTTTATCCCTACCTCTTTTCTCTAGGTCTCCTTTTCAAGAGTGTGTAAAGAATTTGTTAGTTTCTCCTAGTCAATATTTAACCTTGTTTTTTTCTCTAGTTTTGTTGACATCCCTAATTTCAAGCTATCTTTTCTGGGTGCTCCCCCACAACCTCCTTTTCTTTATTCTACTTCTTCACGTATTTTTGATTTGGTTCTAGTCTCTTCTATTTCATTGGCAGCGCCTATGCCTCTAGATGGACCCATTCAGTAGTTTGAGAGACCCTTGGGAATGCCCTCCCACTGACGAGCTATTTTCCAACGTATTTCTATTACTTTTAGTCTTCTAGATGGTATGGCACGAGTAATTTCTGATTGTCAACCTCATTTGGTTATTCTTCTTTTCTTAGCAGAGTGCCTTCTAAGCAAGAGTTTTATAAGGGATATTTTGCATTCAAAAAGTCGAGGTTGGGGGATTGAGGCCATTCATGGGCTTGGTTGTGGTTATGTTTCTTGTTTGTTTCTCTTCTCTCATCATGCTTAGGTAACTTTTTTGATATTGTTCTTGAAATATTTGTAGCCATATGTATTATCTTCAAGCTTGGGATCTTGATTTTCATCCTAAGGGCTTGACTAAATCAAAGTATCCCATGTGGATAAAATTTCCATATCTTAATCTGGCTTCTTGTCCTTTTTTGCAGAGGATTATTGGTTAGTTAGGATAGGTACTTTGGTGTAAATCGACTCTAATAATTTTGCTAGTCTTTGAGTGCATCCTTGTGCTTGTGTCGAGGTGGATCTTATTTTGTCTTTGCCTAAAACTATTGATCTCTCAGGTCTAGGGTTTGAGCTCTCTCAATTGATCAGGCATCTCAATAAATCCAAGGTTTATTTTTATTGTTATCAAGAAGGTCATTTGATATGTGATTGCCCTATTCATAAACCTCAAGTTGTTGTGTTTATGCCTTATGTTTCAAACTATTCATCAATCCATGTGTTGTCTTCTTTAGCTTCCTTGACCCCTAATATTGTTCCTAAAACCTTTACTCCTATGAAATGATTTTGTGTTCTCTTATCTATGCCAATCCTCTCTTCCCCTTCCATTTTGTTGGGATTAGGTGTTGTCCCCATCTTTTGAGACTTTATCTCCCTTTGTGTCCATGATCACCTTGTGACGATAACCGCCTTGAGAGAGTCAATTAGGGCTTCATGTTTACAAGTATGGGTCTTGCTATTTTGTCTTAATCAAGTTCAATATGTTATTTGAATGCTTTGGTGTGCCTATGTGTTGTAGGGTTTGTCTCTATGTTCGGGAGTCATGTCCATCTCTGGTTTAATCTCCATAGTGCTTTCATGGTAGTTGTGCCCTAAAACTAGTACTTTTTGCCTTCACTAGACCAAATTCACTTAACACTAAAATTAATTTTGCTAGCTCGTGCATAAACCTCATACACTTAATTTTCTAATCACATGTTGACCTACTAAGTCAGTTGCTTCATAACTTAAATCTCATGCATTAATTCTTTGTCAATGTCATTACCACTTTGCCTGGTTTCCTTTCCGCTTGTTCCTACTTTCCACTTAGCGCCTATCTTGCACTAGCCCCTTGGTCTTGCCCTTGTTCAGGTGCCCCCGTGACCTTTACCTCTTAACTCTATGGTAAAGTCTAGACCCAAGCTTATATTAAATTATTTCATAGTTAGCTTCTTGCATCCACAGTTGCAAAAATTCTAAGTCCACAGAGTTTTCTGGACCTAAGATATATTATTGTTTCTAACTGAGCAACAGTTTAAAATCCACCTTTCCATGCATTTTCTTGGGCTCATTCCAGTGCTAAGTATGTGCACCAAGATGGGGGACCAAAAAGTCACCACAAACCAATTAGAGGAAAAATATGACATAATGTGCTAGCATTATGGCTTGAGATGGCTCAAAAATCCCAAGCCATAATGTGCTCATGTTATTTTTCATTAAAAACAAAGAAAATGCTCTCTTTTTTGAATTTAGAACATGTACACATTATAACATGCACGTGTTATACACGCATGCATTTCATTTGAACTTGCTTTGGAATCCCACCCTTAGGCTTGGATTTGGCTTGGATATTTGAGCCAAAGGGTTCGGCTTGCATGTAAAGTGTCCAAAGATGTGTTTTGCATAAAACATGGAAAAACAAGTAAATGGCGAGCATGCTCTCCATCAAGTTTGTACATTTTAAAACATTATTCTAAAAAAATGTCATAGTAACATCAAGCTCTCTCTTACCTTTCTAATCATGTAATTTTTTCTAGAATTCAAATATGTTAAGGTTTTGAGATTCAATTTCTTTTGCTAGTTTTTTCCTTTTTTGCTGAAAACCTATGTATAGTATTTTTGGTGTCATTTTTTTATCCATTCATCCAAATTTGAAATAAATTACATTTTTACATTCTAGACTCTATTAGATACACATTCAAAAAAATGATTTTCAATTAGTTTTTAAAAAAATAGGGGGGAGCGTGCACTCAACTTTTCATTTTCTAGGATGCGTTCACTTTGAAAATTATTTAAAAATATGTATTCATTAAAAAATTAGTAAACATATTAGACATAAACTATATGATGTTAGCTAATTTTCCACCAAAGTTATTTATGAAATACTTCAAAAAAAGTCAACATTTTAGGGGGAGCACATTAGAAGCTATGTTATATTTTTCTGACAAAAACATGAGCACTTTGTATGCTCCCCCTATTTAAACCTCTTAATCTCCATTTTTTTAAAGTAGTTCAGAAACTAGATTTCAAGCATTACAAATCTTGTTCTTGTCACATCTTCAAATTTTGAGTGTGGCTATCTTTAATTTCTCATCCAAGATTAGCTTTTATTGATTTCAAAAAAAAAAAAAGTGGCCACTTTTGACCCCCTTTTGGTTCCCTATTTCAATGCACATACCTTACTACCATAGGGCCTTCTTGAGGTGCTCCACATGTCTCTTCCTTGTAGGTGCTGAGCTTCTCATGTTTCATTCTAGACTCCAAATGCTCAGTCAACTACTTTTTATTCAAATTCTTGCATCTGTGAGTTTACCTTTTGGATTTCTAAGTTTCCAATGTTTTCATGTGGCCTCTTCAGCTTGTTCCAAATATCATTCATGTGTGAGCTCCAAGCTTCTAATACCCTTCTCTAGACTTCAGCTCACATTAAATCATGTTGTGTTCAACATTTTGTGTTTGTGATTGCAAATGTTTCAAGTCTAGGCACTTTTAGACATGGTGGCCCTTATATTCTTTGGTTGAGCAATGGCTCAAGTTCATGCTCTAGCAAATTCTATATCCATGTGATTGTATTCTATATGGATTTTCTTGGGTGTTTGGGTTTATCTTGTTGATGCAGGGCAATCATGGAGTGATGTGTATTTGTCCTTTGGACCAATGGCAATCTCCCACATGTCACATTATTAGTGGTTGTTGTGGGCCCAATACTTTAGGTGGATTCACTTACCTGTGTAGTGTCAGATGTTGAATGTCATGAATATTAATGTATATATATCTACATGGATGACTAGACCCACTATTTTCCATCTATAGGTGCTCTACTCTACTTAGTGGCCTACTTGGAGCCATTGGTAAATGGTTGCCCATCGTGTGTCGCTTTTGGTAGTGGCAAGCCTAATATCTTCGATAGAGCATGTTCCTCAATGCTAGTAGCTAATCAATGTGTGTAACATGGTGCTTATGTGGAATCTAGGGGACCCATGGTATTGTTATCTCATTCCAATAACTATTCAACAATGTATATATTCCAATCATTGATGGTAGTGTGACACATTAAGGTTGATAGTGCACACAAATCCTCTAGTGGTCCATTCCAAAAGCTTGTTACTTTTCTTGGCACTATGTGCTCTACTGTCAAATGTTGTTGCATGAACTTGCATGTTGTTGCATGTTACTTGCATGGATTTGCATGTTGTTGCATGTCACTTGTATGATCTTGCATGGACTTGCATGTTGTTGCATGTTACTTGCATGTATTTGCATGTTGTTGCATGTGAGTTGCATGTACTTGCATGTTACTTATATGGACTTGCATGTTGTTGCATGTCACTTGTATGAGCTTGCATGGAATTGCATGTTGTTGCATATTACTTGCATGGACTTGCATGTTGTTGCATGTCACATGTATGAGCTTGCATAGACTTGCATAGACTTGCATGTACTTGCATGTTGTTGCATGTGAGTTGCATATACTTGCATGTTGTTGCATTTCAGTTGCATGTACTTGCATGTCATTTGCATGCACTTATATGGAGTTGCATGTGTCTTGCATGTCACTCTAACTCAGGTTTAGCTTTGCATGACTCTTACATGATGCTACAAGTTATTTCATGACTCTTGCATGATACAAATATGTTGTTATAGATTCATATTGGGGACACCAAATAATGCATGTTGCTTGCATGACATTGGTGTCAGTTGGAGCACTTCAGTTGACAGAGTTAATTGGGAGTTATTATGTGCTCATGAAGAGACATTCAGTTCATCTTTGTTGTTGTCACATAACACTTCAGTTGACTGACTTTGAGTTTGACTTCTTGGGTGTCCATGTTGACACTTTCAGTTGTACCTCGTTGTTCTCACATAACACTTTAGTTGACTAAGTTTGATTGGGACTTCTTGGGCTCCCATGTTTGAGACTTTCAGTTAACAATTGATTTCTACTATGCAGCTTTGGAGTTCACTATATTGGGCACTTGGTTTTGCATGAGGATTTTTCTCATGTATTTGGATACAATTTTATTGTATTTTGAGATCCATGGCTTCTATATAATGATGTCTTTGGTTGGTAGAAATTATTATAGGTAATGACAGGTTTTGAAGTTGAAGGAGATTTTTAGATTTCGGTTTGGGGATTATCATTAGAGGAGATTTTTAGTTTTAGAGGAAGGGTTTGGAAGGAGCTGGTAGCTAGAAAAATGAGAAAGTTAGCAAAAATTGGATCAAGGCTTCGCCTAACTTGGTTGAAGCATAGAGGTAGGCTTTTATGCCATCTTTAAAATAAAGTAAAATTATTTATGGTTTTAAAAAATAAAATAAATAAGTTGTTGGTTTTTTCTGAATACATTCATATATTTGTGTGTGAAAACTCTCTTTGGTGTTATTTCTAGTATATTACGGTCATTTTGGAGTATGGTTTGTTAGACTTAGGGCATACAACTGAGAGAGGGGGGGTGAATCAGTTGTGCAAAAATTTCTCCACTAAAACACTTAAATCTTCTTAGTGATTAGCAGTATATTAATAATGAACCATAATGCATTCAAATCAAGAGCAGAAACACATCAACACATAAGACACCAAGATTTTGACGTGGAAAACCCGGTTAAGGGAAAACCCATGGGGTGATTAACCCAAGATTGTATTCTTTGTTAGAAGAATAGAAAGAACAAATGGCACATGCCAATTAGGGCTCACTACCCAAGCACACTGCTCACAAGAGGCTCACTGCCTACAAGAGACACACTGTCTATAAAGAAATAAATATCACATACATGAACTGGAGAATAGCATCTTCACCATGCTTGAATCAGTTCCATTTAAGCCCAATACTTTTGCTCTGCCTTTCGCTCTCCTCCTCGCTACAACACTCTCATCACCACAAGGACAACTTTGAAATGACTTCACAACCCCTTATTTATACAAGACATCAACTTAGGAATAATCATCTAAGCCGGCAAACATCTACCAGAACATCCACAAGAAGTGTAACTTATCTGGTCGGCCAGTCTCAGGAAGAACATCATCATCCGGAGGTTAATCTTTAATAGCGAGCTCCAACTCTAATGTGGGCCACTAACACATGCTGGACACAATCCAAAGTCCTTCACAAGGTTTCCTGAATCACCAAGAACATCCGCACTTCATCTACTTACTGGAATTCTTCTCTCCTTCATCTGGAGCTTCAAGAACACGGTCTGTCATCACTGTCACAAAGGAATAGGCGCTTCCAGACCTTTAAACCGTGAACCAATAGAGTTGACACTTCACAAGGATGTCCTCAACACTCCCTCAAATCTGTAGAATGGGATAATGCATTTCTAGATCTCACCGGACCTATCTGTGTCACTCTGTCACCTCTAAACACCTGCCGGAGCCAGTTCTACTTGAGCGGCCATATCTTCTTCAAATCTTCATGCAGACCTCTGAAAACTTAACTGGATCATCTCAAGACTCATATCTACAAACCCTTTGAACCACAACCTCTGATCTGCATCTTAGTGGGGATCTTCACTTCACTATCTCCATTGCTTCTCTCTGCTCATCCAATCCTTCTCATCAATGCAACATGAGTATGTTGACATCAATGACAACACCGGTTAGACCCATACTTGCAACAATCTCCCCCTTTGTCATTGTTGGCAACATATGATGTGAAAAACCATCAAGACAAGAACTTCTTCTTACTGTCACAACTCCCCCTATCAGTAACAACCATTCATATGTCTTCTCTTCCTTTATTGCTCCCCCTTTGATCATCAACCACTTGTTTTTCACATGTCTTCTCTCCCCCTTTGACATCAATGGCAAAGGGCTCATACTTGCAACTCCAACACTTTAGAATCATACCTGCTGCTCCCCCTGAGTAGCAGCTCCCATCAATCCAGATCACAAGATATGACTGTGATATCCACCAGACTGATGCACCTTAGTTCATCGCCGAAGGGGCAATAACCCCTAACTTCTCCCTGACATACTCAAAAGAGTCCTTAGGTAGAGGTTTAGTAAAGATATCTTCAATCTAATCCTTGGAGGCCACAAACTCCAATCTGACTTCATTCTTGTTCACTTGCTCTCTCAAAAAGTGAAACTTGATGGATATATGTTTAGTCTTTGAATGCAACATCATATTCTTAGATATATTTATAGCACTTGAATTATCACAAAAGATTGTGATAGGTTCCTCATACTCCACTTTGATATCGCTTAGCATCTGCTTCATCCACAAAACTTGAGTGCAACTACCTACTGCTGCAATATGTTTTGCTTCAGTTGTAGACAGAGATATTGCCTCTTATTTCTTACCTAGCCAAGAAACCAATCTCTTACCCAAAAAGAATGCTCCACCACTGGTACTCTTCTGTCATCCATATCTCCTGCCCAATCAACATCTATATATGCATGAAGAGAGAAATCATGATCTCTAGGATACCACAGACCATACTCAACCATCCCTTTTAGATATCTAAAGATCCTCTTGATTGCCATGACATGGGATTCTCTAGGATCAGCTTGGAATCTAGCAACAAGGCCAATAGCTTGCATAATATCTGGTCTAGTTTGAGTGAGATACAACAATCCTCCAATCATTGATTTGTACTTTGTCTGGTCTACCTTAGGAGAGTCATCATCTTTGCTCAACTTACATCCAGTTGCCATGGGAGTATTCATTGGTTTTGAATCTTCCATCCCAAATTTCCTCAACAATTCTTTCACATATTTGGTCTGAGAAATGAAGATTCCTTTCTTTGTTTGAGTAATTTGCAGACCCAAGAATAAATTCATTTCACCAAGCATAGACATCTCAAACTCACTTTTCATTTGATTTGCAAAAGTTTTACACATACTATCTCTTCCTCCAAAGATGATATCATCAACAAATACTTCAACAATCAAGATGTTTTCATGATCAATTTTAAAATATAAGTTACTGTCAACAGTACCTTTGTTGAAACCAATCTTCAAAAGATGCTTATCCAATCTTTCATACCAAGCTCTTGGGGCTTGCTTCAATCCATACATTGCCTTCTTCAACTTGCAGACCATATCACCATGATCAGACAATTGAAATCCATCCGGTTGCTCTATATACACTTCTTCTTCCAAGTCACCGTTTAGAAAGGCAGACTTGACATCCATCTGATATACCTTGAAATCCTTGAATGCAGCAAAGGCAAGAAATAATCTGACTGCTTCAATTCTTGCCACCGGAGCAAAAGTTTCTTCAAAATCAATTCCTTCTATTTGAGAGTAGCCTTTGCAGACCAATCCAGCTTTATTTCTGATTACTTCACCAACTTCATTTAGTTTGTTCCGGAAGACCCATTTGGTTCCAATCACATTCTTGTTTCTAGGTCTGGGAACAAGATCCCAAGTGTGATTTTTCTCTATTTGCACTAGCTCTTCCTCCATTGCTTTAGTCCAGTTTTCATCATTGCAAGCTTCATTCACTGTCTTAGGTTCAATCTTTGAAATCAAACAATACTTTTCTGGATCTTGAGCAATTCTCCTTCTTGTTAGTACTCCTTTGCTTTTATCACCTATGATCTGATCTTTAGAGTGGTTCAGTCTTACATACCTCAGAACTTTAGGAATTTCTTGCACTTCTGATTCTTGATCAGGCTCATTGAAACTCATTTCTTCTTCCTGGTTTACCGGATTAGCTTGAATCTAACTAACAGATGAGGCTTGGGCTTCTTGAGTCAGAACACCATTCTGATCATCTTCATCATATTCATAAAACCTTGAGGGTTTCTCAATTCCCTCATCAACCTTCACATTTGTACTTTCTATCATCTTTCTCAGTCTTTTGTTATAACACCAGTATGCTTTGCTTTGAGTAGAGTAACCCAAGAATATTCCTTCATCACTTCTAGCATCAAACTTTCCTAGATCTTCATCTCTTTTAATGTAACATTTGCTACCAAAAACTCTGAAATACCTCACAGTAGGAGTGATGCCAAACCAAAGTTCATAAGGAGTCTTACCAGTATTGCTTCTGATTTGAACTCGATTGAGAGTATAGACTGCAGTGCTGACAGCTTCTCTCCAATAGATGTGAGGAACATTTGCTTCAATCATCATGGTCCTAGATGCTTCCTATATAGTCCAGTTCTTTCTTTCCACTACTGCATTCTGCTGTGGAGTCCTAGGAGCAGACAATTGTCTCTTTATTCCATGTTTCTCACAGAACTCTATGAACTCACCGATGTGAATTCTCCACCTCTATCAGACCTCAGATATTTCAATTTCAATCCGGTTTTATTTTCTACCATAGCCTTGAATATTTTGAATTTCTCAAAAGCTTCTGATTTCTCTTTCAGAAAAGTTACCTACATCATCCGGGAATAGTCATCAATTAGTAACATGAAGTATCTATCACCTTGCATACTCCTGATTCTTGTCGGGCCACAAAGGTTAGTATGAACTAAGTCCAATAATTTGGTAGAAGACAGTTCCTTACTCTTGAATGTGATTCTGCTCAGCTTACCCAACTGACATTCTTTGCACAAGCTATTAGTGGGTTTCACCAATTTTGGAAGATCTCTTACAGCCTGAGTATTGCTTATCTTGATGATATTATCAAAATTCATATGACACATTCTCCTATGCCATAACCAACTCTGATCAACTTGAACAAATAAGCAACTTTTACCAATGCCAACTAAGTGGAAGATATTACCTTTAGTTTGGGTACCGGATGCAATCTTTGTTCCTGAGCTTTCAAAGATCTTGCATTTTCCATTCTTGAACTGAAGATCATAGCCTTTGTCCACCAACTGTCCAACACTGAGAAGATTGTGCTTCAAGCCTTCAACATATAGAACATTACCAGTTTTGTTCCTTCCATCAAAAGAAATAGTTCCTCTTCCTCTTATTCTACCAGCAGAATTATCACCAAACTTCACCACTCCTCCTTCATACCTTTCCAAATCTATGAACTTATTTTTGTCACCTATCATATGGTGAGAGCAACCACTGTCAATGACCCAATCATCATTTTCTTCAACTTGGGCAGCCAGAGCTCTTTCTACAACTTTATGATTGATAGATACAGAGGATATTGGTTCTTCTTCCTTGATGGAAATAAACACCCATTCACTTCCGGATTTGTTTCCTGTCTTTGATTCATCATCTGTTACTCCTTCATTATCATCTTCTTCATGAACATAGTAACAATTCTTTTGGAACCTTGATCTGTTAGGATTTTGTCTTGAAAATCTTTCCGGACATCTTGAGGCAAAATGACTAATCTTATTGCAGTTAAAACACTTAAAAGGCAATTTTCCTTCATACTTACCGGATCCTCTTGGTAGTCTCTTTGCAATGAGGGCTTCAAGTTGAGTAGTTTCTACTTCTTCTTCTTCCAGGTCTTTTCTTGCTTTTTCATACCATGACAGTTTCCTTGATGAGTTCTCTCCCAGATCAAACCTTTTTTTACCTTTTACAAAGGCACTAGCTGTGAATGCAGATTCAGTCTTGGGGGGGTCATCTCCAAACTCAGTCATTTCAAATGCAGCCAATTTGCCAGCCAATTGATCTCTTGTGACAGTTGTATGGGCTCTGAATTCATCAATGGCAGCAACCTTGATTTTGTAAGAAGCAGGAAGGGATCTGAGAATTTTGCCAACAATCTCATTTTCATCCAAGACTCCACCAGTATTTCTAATTCCACAAACAAGCTCATTTACTTTTGGCATAAAAGTAATAATATTTTCATCATCTCTCATCTTCAGGTTTTCAAATTTCCCTTTCAGACTCTGTAACCTTGCACATTTAACATACTGGTCTCCTTCATGCAAAAGTTCCAATTTTTTCCAAATATCAAAAGCAGTTGGTAGGTCAATAACATTTGAGAGTTCTAAATCAGATAATGCGCTTAGAAGAGCTTCTATAGTCCACAGATTGTTTTCAGCATCTGTGATTTCATTTTGAGCTTTTGGACCACCCTATGGAGGTACATACTGTGTTGTAACCATGGTCCAGTATGCCATACCCATGCATTGCAAGTGACACTTCATGTGACCTTTCCATAAATTAAAATTTGTTCCATCAAACTTTGGGCTATCCTTCTTGTAGGACGACATCCTGGATCTCCTCAAGCGGTTAAGCTCTTTTAGAGGAACTTAGCTCTGATACCAATTGTTAGACTTAGGGCATACAATTGAGAGGGGGGTGAATCAGTTGTGCAAAACTTTCTCCAGTAAAACACTTGAATCTTCTTAGTGATTAGCAGTATATTAATAATGAACCATAATGCATTCAAATCAAGAGCAGAAACACATCAACACATAAGACACCAAGATTTTGACGTGGAAAACCCGGTTAAGGGAAAAACCACAGGGTGATTAACCCAAGATTGTATTCTCTATTAGAAGAATAGAAAGAACAAATGGCACATGCCAATTAGGGTTCACTGCCCGAGAACACTGCTCACAAGAGGCTCACTACCTACAAGAGACACACTGTCTATAAAGAAATAAATATTGCATACATGAACTAGAGAATAACATCTTCACCATGCTTGAATCAGTTCCATTTAAGCCCAATACTTTTGCTCTGCCTTCCGCTCTCCTCCTCGCTACAACACTCTCATCACCACAAGGACAACTTTGAAATGACTTTGCAACCCCTTATTTATACAAGACATCAACTTAAGAATAATCATCTAAGTTGACAAACATCTACCAGAACATCCACAAGAAGTGTAACTTATCCGGTCGGCCAGTCTCAGGAAGAACATCATCATCCAGAGGTTAATCTTTAATAGCGAGCTCCAACTCTAATGCGGGCCACTAACACATGTTGGACACAATCCAAAGTCCTTCACAAGGTTTCCTGAATCACCAAGAACATCTGCACTTCATCTGCTTACTGGAATTCTTCTCTCCTTCATCCGGAGCTTCAAGAACACAGTCTGTCATCACTGTCACAAAGGAATAGGCGCTTCCGGACCTTCAAACCATGAACCAATAGAGTTGACACTTCACAAGGACGTCCTCAACACTCCCTCAAATCCGCAGAATGGGTAATGCATTTCTGGATCTCACCGGACCTATCTGTGTCACTCTGTCACCTCTGAACACCTACCGGAGCCGGTTCTACTTGAGCAGCCATAACTTCTTTAGATCTTCATGCGGATCTCTGAAAACTTGACTGGATCATCTCAAGACTCATATCTACAAACCCTTTGAACTGCAACCTCTGATCTGCATCTTAGCTGGGATCTCCACTTCACTGTCTCCATTGCTCCTCTTTGCTCATCCAATCCTTCTCATCAATGCAACATGAGTATGTTGACTTCAATGACAACACCGATTAGACCCATACTTGCAACATGGTTTGTGTTGGATGTTGATCTTCCCACTTGGGTTAAGATCCACCCATGTAATAGGGTTGAGAGAGGTGTGGACGCTCTCTTGGAGAAAAATTTATGTTGTATGTATTTGGCATGAGTGCCTATACATATATTTTGTGCATGAGTGCCTATACGACTGTGGTGATTTTGGTGGATGAGATTAAAATAATGGAGTAATTATTTTATGGCAGCAATTAGGGAAATTATTTTGATTATGTGATAGCATGAGTTCCATAGTGATTTTAATGGATGAGATTTAAAATAATGGAGTATTTATTTTATGGCAGCTCTTATGGTGGGGAGTATGTATTTTGAGTGTGGATTGTTCTAATTGTTTTTCATAATGGTAAGTTGTGAAGTGGATGGTGTTAAATGTCTCCAAGAGGTTAGTGAGTCCCCTTGACTCCCCCTCTATCATGGATTTTATAAAATTTCATATGTGTGTCTGAGTCGGCCTATGGGGTAGCTTGTTGTTTTGTTTTGCTATGTGTGAATGTGATGTGCAATCGGATTTCTTGGGAGCCTCCTAGCTTGAGGGTGGTCCTACTTCTAGGTCCTATGGTTGGGAGGTGAGCTAGCTTGGCCATGTGAGGCTTTTTAGATTTATGTTTGTTACAGATTTGAAGGTGCTTGGGATGACACCCTTACAAGTTATTAGTTGTTCACTTCTCTCATTCTGCAAGATTCCATTGTGATGGACATGTAATATGTGGAGAAAGATAAACATTTTTTTTTTAGAATGGGTATCTTTATCAAAGCCATGAAAATTAGAGAATGTGAACCCATTGTTGTATCTATATCTTTGTAGTCAAACCTATAACTTTATCTATGTAATTTTCTAGGAGAAATATTACCTATGTAATTTTCTAGATAATGTATGGTTGGTTGGGAAGATTGTAAGATTGATTAATTAGATGAACAACAAATTATTTCTAGATTGTTAAGGAAGAAAATATTTCAAATTTAACTATACATGACATCCTATTTGTCATTAATTATGTTCTGGATAACTAGACTCTGTAGATGGATGTAATGTATAATATATTTTGTAATGTATATATATTCTTTCAAAGCCCATGTTGTTGAAAACTTGTAGAATGTAAACTCCTACAAAAGAAAGAAAGTAACACCAACACAATAATGCTTTTTTATAAATCATATTGTATTCATTGCACTTGTTGTAAAACTAATTTATCTATAGGAAATTAAATTTCCCGCCTTAATTGTAGAGACTCTGCAATAAACTATTTTAAGCAAACAAAATAGATTTCTCAAGTTATATGCAAAAAGAAGTTGGATTCTTATTAAATTGTATTTTTTTATGAATTGTGTACCCTATATATATATATAATATATATATGCAGGGGCATCAAGAGCATCATAGCATAAATGTTGTCACCCTTTGGTTTTTAGGTTGTTTATGGGTGTTTGGGTCTAATAAGGTCATTTATGACCATTTGGGATCATTTTGATCCAATTTAGAATGTTATAGGTCCATTGGTCAAAAGTTGTAAACATTTGTAAAAAAGATGTAAAAGTTGTCATTTGTGAAAATTGTCAAAAAAGTGCATTAAAGTTGTAACTTTGATTAGGAAGTTAGGTGTGGGTGGTTGGTAGTTAGAAAATAATTTGGAAAGCATAAATACATGTTGTAAACATGAATCTCAAGGTTGGGGAAAGTGGGAGTGAACATTTGAATGAAGATTGTGAATCATTTTTGGAGCAATTTCTTTGCATTTTTTTGTAACAATTATGTTATTTTACTTGGTATGGATTTGTAAGACCCATTTAATAATCTAAAACTGGTTGGAAAGTGTGGGCATATGAATCTACTTCATTTTTCTTTTTGTTGCATCAATTTTCATGGAGATTTGAATAAGTTATGGCATTTTTATTGAGGGTAGGTCTGTAAAGTTTAATTTTCTAAAAATGTAGTCTGAAAACACGCATGGTATGGCTTCATATTGAGTAATATAATAGATGGATGGAAATATATTTGTCTCTAGTTTACAATATTTTTGTTTGCATGTGATTTAATTATGTTTTGAAGGAGTTATGTCATTTTTGGTGAAAGCAGTTCTGTAACAGTCCTAGGGTTTGCACAAGAACAGTCATATTTTTGCCCTAGTCCATACAAAGAAACCCTAGCCCATTTTGACATGTGTATAATAAGGGCCAAAAGGGTATTCCAAACAAGTCTTAGATTTTGAATATCAGGTCTGTACCGAAAGTTATGGTCAAAAAGATCTAAATTGTTGCTCCATGTTTTAGGGTTTAAGAACAAGTTGCCAAGAATTAACAAGAATGCACATTTGCATCATTTGTATTGAAAGTCCTTATTCCTCTGCATGAAATTGGTATCAGAGCCCAAAGATTTGGGCAAGGAAGTTTTGGGAGTTTTGTGTATTGTTTTTTTTTAGGTTGAAGGAAGAACTTGGATACCAAAAGACTAGACCAGGGGAAAAGAAAGGGGCCTAAGGTGAGGTATCACGAAGATAAGAAGAAGCATTGAGAAGAAGCAAGGTGAAAGAGACTTGCTTGAGAAAGAAGAATGGAAATGTTGAGAAGATTAGTCCGTGGACACTTGAAGAGTAAGAAGTTGCCAAGCAAGCAACAAGAGAGAAAAAAAGAGAAAAAAGAGATAAAGAAGAAGGATGAGAAGGTAAAACAAATTAATATTGAGCAAGAGATAGGAGAGCTGAGACAAGCCTTGGAATAAATAAAAAAGTTTGAAGAGAGAATGAATCTTGAGATGCAACACTGTCTTGAGAAGGCATAACAAGAAAGTGGTTGGCATTTACCAATAAGAAAGTAGTTGGCATTTACCAATAAGAAAGAGGATAAAGTGGCCTATCAAGAAGATCATTCAGAAGAGAAGAAGGCAAGAGCAGATAGTAGAACCAGATATTGGAAAGTCTTTATTGATGATAGAAGAGAAAAAGCCATCTGAGGAAGAGGAAAAATGTGGAGAAAATGGGTCCATTGAGACTCAAAATTTTGTTTCTAACAATATTTGTGAGTATGTGTTTACAAGTGCGGCAGATGAAGATGAAAAAGAGTATAAATAAAAAAGAGAAGTAAATGCAGCGTATGAAGATTGCTATGCAAATGAAGCACAATATGGTGAAGAAGAGGTTGCAAAAACAACAGAGGTACTAGTTGTATTTTCTGATTTTATAGATGATGAATATGCTAACAAATTGTATTCAAATGGTGAAGATGAAGACATGGACAATGGTAATGTAGCATATGAACAAGAACTAGAGTTTTGGAACCTTGAAATTGAGAAGATGCTAAGCTAGAGATGGTGCAAGAAGAGAAAGAAAGACCCAAGGAAAGTCAGGAATGTAGAACATACAACAGGGTGTAAGGAGCATCAACTTTTGGAAATGAATTCCCAGTTGAATGACAAGTGGCAAAAGAATTGGAAGACTAGGAAGAAAAGAAGCCTTGCACTCAAGTGGACTTGAGTTTTTTTCTTCCCCTTGGGTGTATGATGCAGGGGCATCAGGAGCATCATAGCATAAATGTTGTTACCTTTTGGTTTTTAGGTTGTTTATGGCTTTTTGGGTCTAATAAGGTCATTTATGACCATTTGGGATGATTTTGATCTATTTTGGAATGTTATAAGTCCATTAGTCAAAAGTTGGAAACATTTGCAAAAAAGATGTAAAAGTTGTCATTGTGAAAGTTGTCAAAAAAGTGCATTAAAGTTGTAACTTTGATTAGGAAGTTAGTTGTGGGTGGTTGGTAGTTGGAAAATGATTTGGAAAGCATAAATACATGTTGTAAACATGAATCCCAAGGTTGGAGAAGGTTGGAGTTGGCCCTTAAATCTGTAACAGTTTTGTTCTTTTTCTTGGTACGGATTTGTAAGGCCCATTTAATGATCTAAAACTGGTTGAAAATGTGGTCATATGAATCTACTTCATTTTTATTTTTGTTGCATCAATTTTCATGGAGATTTGAATAAGTTATGGCATTTTTATTGAGGGTAGGTCTGTAAAGTTTAATTTTCTAAAAACGCAGTCTGAAAATACGCATGGTACAGCCTATTAGGGCCTAGTACGACCTCATATTGATGAATATAATATATGGATGGAAAGATATTTGTTTCTAGTTTACAATGCTTTTGGTTGCATGTGATTTCATTGTGTTTTTAGTGAGTTATGTCATTTTTGTGAAAGTGGTTCTGTAATAGTCCTAGGGTTTACACTGGAATAGTCTTGTGTTTGCCCTAGTCTATACAAAGAAACCCTAGCCCATTTTGACATATGTTTAATAAGGGCCAAAAGGGTATTCCAAACAGGTCTTAGATTTTGAATATTAAGTCTATACTAAAAGTTATGGTCAAAAAGATCTAAATTGATTCTCCATATTTTACGGTTTAAGAACAAGTTACTAAGAATGAACAAGAATGCACATTTGCATCATTTGTATTGAAAGTCCTTATTCCTCTGCATCATATATATATATATATATATATATATATATATATATATATATATATATATATATATATATATATATATATATATATATATATATATATAAAGTAGTTATGTTTGTTTTAAAGAACAAAAGTTTCAAAAAAAATATCTTTAAAATTTTCAATGGCTGCGAGCCGTCCCATTCTCACTTGGGAGCAGCCAAGGAGTTATGGGATAGCCCACGGCTCCTCACACACCCGTAGCTGTGTGGGGAAGTCGTGAGGCTTCCCCATGAGGAAGGGCGGCCCCCTTGTGGGTAGTTGCTTCCCTCCTCCATTATATATGATTTATACAAAATTTAAATTTTATCTTTTAACAAAATAAAATATTTTCCTGTAGTTTGTAGTTTTTTTTATGATTTATATAAAATTTAAATTTTATCTTTAAAAAAATTTAAAATATTTTCTTAGTTTGTATTTTTTTTAATCTTTTTTATAGCCATTTAATTATTCAACTTAGTTTACTGGCATACAATATATTTTGCCAACTCCAATCATATATAGATATAAAATTAATTAAATAAACAAAGTTTTCATTATCACCATTTTTTGAACAAATAAAAATAAAAATAAAATTTTGCTTTTTGGAGAATAAAATTGATTACAATAAAAATGATAGAAGAAAAATAATTTAAACCCTCTCTTATTAATCTACTTGGATCTTGTTACATCTGGAGTAATATATATTACTTTAACCTCTTGCAAAGAATCTTAGATCTTTTAATAGAGAGATCTGATGTTACTACAAAAATATTCTTAATCCAAGATCACTCTTCTTTCCTACACCTGAAATAGTTCCATGATTGTATAGTTCTCTGACTTTCAAACCTAGCAAGAGAGGATTTAGAGGAAAAAAAAACATGTATGTTCCTTCTCTTTTTCCTGCATGCAAGCCAATCTTCCATACCTGCAATCAACACAAACATAGAAAATTAGATACATGGTTCTTTTTACAAATGAATATAAATAAATTTACTTCTCTAATCTATCAATATAAAAATAAATCCATACTTACAATCCTTTGTGTTTACCTCTCCATTATTGAGATTTACCCTTGCATACTTTCTTCTCTCACAAAGAAATTAATTAGAGAGAAAATTTAAAACAAAATAGTGTTAAATTAGAGTTTTTTTTTTTGCCTTATTATCATTTGGGTAAGTATTAATAATTTCTAAAATTAGTTTTCCTTAATTCCTTTTCTAGCTAACCAAATCTTTTAATTGATTTGGCCTACATTAATTTAATTAAAAAAAGAAAAATAAAGAAAAATAGTTTTACTTTTATAAAGAGTATCTTGTGTGTTTAAATTAGAAACATGATATTTTTTATTATTTAATAATGAGCTTTATTTTAATGATAATTATTCTTTATCTCTGTGATTTTTTTAAAATTTTAACTTGAAAATTAAGATATTTAAGTATTTAATCTCTAATTTAATAAATTATATAAATTTAAATTTTTGTATGATGCATAGTTGTAGTAGACTATCTTTTAGGGTGGTTAAAAAATGTGGATGTTTAGTTATTTATTTATTTAAATTAATTAAGATAGGGCTCTTATTATTTAATTTTGTAATTACTATACATTTAGGGAAATAGCCATCTCTTTCAAATAATTGTATTATGAAGAAGTATAGTTCCATCACTTCATTCAAATTATTCTATCAACCAATTGAGAATAGGTGGCAAAATTAAAACCAACTTTAGATGGGAGATGGAACCTAGTTGAAAGATAGACATTTAAACTAATCCTTAGAGCATTTTAGTGTAGTCACGTTATGTTAGCGACGTCTCAATTCTTCACTTAGACTACTTAGGGAAATTTCACCATATGAGTTATTCCTTGTCTACATTATTGAGTCAACGTCATTAACCATTAGGTGGTCATCGCAAATATTTCAAGGTGTTGTGATGGGGTTCTCTCGCCCACTTTTGTTTATTTCTTTCGTCACGTGCAACACACCATCATCGTTGCATATGTAACAGTGTTGAGTGTGCATCGTCTTCCTCTAAATGTGGTATTTACTGCAATTTAACGTGTAATATGTCAAAAAAAATTACACTGTGTTTATGTCTATTTATACTTGTGTACATGGGTGGGCATGACAACTCTCACCTCGGGAAGATCTAAGTGGTCTCGGTCCTCAACTATGGCACACTCCAAGAGGAAACAATTCATTTAAAAACGAAACATGTACAATAAAGCAACTGCTCAACACAAAGCCCTAGCTAGGACAATCCCAAGTGTACTATGTACCTTGAGCTAGACATGCCCTAAATGCCCCTTCTCCAATGCCCATAACCCACCAAACCACCTTATTCCTTGAATAATATGCATGTCATTTCCAAGTCTCAAATAAATGTTTTATATAATCTTTTAAGAGGTGGTTTCCAAACCATCACACCCTTTCACAATGGTTGTCTTTAATAATTATTTAATAGATACAATTATTCGTCCCTTTAAAAGGGCCTTTACAAATATACTTTTTTAATCCCCATTTTAATCAAAAGGTCATAATAACCTTTATTTTCTCTCCCTTTTAATTCCAAAGGGTTATTCATGGAAAAATAACTTTATTTTCACATTGAAGAAAAAGTTTCATAACACATAAACTTGTCCTAGAATGGAATAATAGTCATATATAGGTGGCAAATGACTAAAAACAAGTAGGTACATAGATATACATGATAAACAAATAAGTAAGACAAATGTATATGAATATGTGTGTAAGCAAATAGAGTAGAACTAAATATCTAAAGATGTGTATATATAAATGAGCAAAGAAGCTACAAAAATTAACCCAATTTCATACAATATTATATCAGATGTCGCTATATACATATATTAAGACATATAAAACTAAATAAGTAAAGAAAATAGAAAAATGAACCCAACTCCATACAATACTATATCATTTGTCATTATATACATATATTAAGACATTACCTCAAACAAACACAAAACTAAACAAAGAAATGACATCTACCCTTAACTCTACTTTGCCAAGTACATTTTAAAATAAAACAAGGAGACAAATACCATATAAACATGAAATCTTTATCCTCACCATTTTAAGGTTAGGCCTTGGGAAAAGATACCAACAAAGCTCAATACCCTTTTAAGACAAAGGCAAAGACAAAACCACCCAGACAAAACATTCCCCTAATTAACAAAATACACCACATGCAAAAGCATAGACCATATCAAAACTTTGCCAAACATTCCCCTTATGTTAAGGTCTACATTGTGCAAAAGGGGCAAAATGATGGCGGCGGTTAACTATTTAAGAAAACATGTCTTAAATATTTTAGTGAGTTGTGAAATACGATTTTCCACATCCTTACGTTTTCGATTCCGACTCACGAGGATTTTCACCCTCCCATCAACTTCGGATTTGACTTTCTTACTTTCTACTGCCGCTTTATTCTTCGTACTCAAATAATTTTCTATCGCCCGTTACAGTACGGACTCGTCAGCCTTAACTCACGCGCAGCTTGGAAACCCGGGTGCCTTTTCTGCATTTGTCGTTAATTTGCTTTTGTCGGCGCGGGGGGCCCCACTTCGCCGGGTACTGCAGCAAGCACTATGACATCTTACTCCCAAGAATCCCCCTCCCCTACGGTGTATATACACACATATCACTGCTACCTACGGGGTATATATAAAACTGCAGATTGTGTATATTCAGTTTAAAGAGTATATACACTATAGAGCTTGGGTTCGACACCGAGGTTTAGGCTTATCCGATGCACGTGGTTTGTGAGCGATTGTGTGCATCTCTAGGGGATTAGTCTCGCCCCTGCTCGCCTCCTCTCGTCCCCAACTTGGCATTTGTAAGCCCAAGGCAAGGATGGGTTGGGTCATTGGGTTGGGTCGCGGGGATACCCCTCGGTTATCTAAAAAAAAAAATTGGCGAGAAGCCCATATTTTGTATTTTTATCTTTAATTTTATTTTATGTCATTTTGTGTGGGTGTCTTAAGTATGTGATTTTAATATACATTTTGAATGATTTGGCATCCTACTTTTCCTATTTTCTATTTGACTCCGGAGAACATAATTCAACCCTTTCTTACACGTTTTCCAACTCTTATTGGTTTGAATATGTGGGTGCAAAAATGACCCAAGTCAATTTTGCAGCACAAGGTTGACCCAGGTTGACCCTCATGTTCAAAATTAGATTTTTTCATGGGTCCAAGTCGACTCAATTCTAATTAGTTGTTATGTGCCAACTTTTGTCCCAGAACTTTCAAATTATGTGCTTGGGTCTAGTATAAAAGAATCATTAGGGATCACAGAAAATCTATCACTCATTTGCTCAAAATTCACATGTCCTTCGAAATTACTCACTACTAGCATCATACGTCTCAGAATCACTCTTGCCCCTATCATAACACAACTCTACATTAGCATATTTTGATTGCCTCACCTCTGTGTCAACAAAATCCAAAACCCTAGTTTTTTCCCTAGGTCATTGCATCACAATTTAACACTTTGTTCCAAGTATCAAGTTTCACACACCGTCACAATGACATCATTGTCATTTGCATTGTTGCTTATTGTTTGCCAATTTTATCAAAAACATTGAATCGGTCACATGGTTTATCTAAGGCAAAGATCCTTGTATAGCAAGTTCCAAAAGATGTTCATTAACATTGGTAGATACCCCAATTCACGTGCAAACATTAGGTGAGTCTTTGTTTGTAGGTACAACAGGTTTGTAGATCATAGGGTCATTTCTACAAGTTAAAAATCAAGTCCACAAATGCAAACCTCAATTCCACAACATGCAATTGACCTAAGGGTTTGTATAGTTTCAGAATTTTTAGAGCTTAGTCACCTTATTATGTTCGTCTTAGAACCAGCATCAAATCTCAAGTAGTAGTCATCTATCACAACCAAAATCATCAAGGTATACATTTATTGCCATTATTTTATTTCTATTTCAAATCTAATCATGGATGTGTTTCTAACTTGACTCTTAAATATCAAGTAATTTATTTATTATTATTTATTCACACGTATTTAGATTTTTATGTAGGTGTGATTTGTTCCCTTAGATAAAATGGTGAACTTAACATTTAAACCCCTTACAGTTTTACCTTAGGTTTTGAACTTCTTTATCTCTATTTTTTAATCTTATATTTTTATTGGTGTGTCCTTTATTTCATATTTGACTAGAGTTTGGATTCATCCTCATTTATGATTCATTATTATATTTTAATTAGGGTCTGAGCTTTCATTGTTTGTTGGCTCTTTGCTCTCTACCCTTCCACCCTTTGATTGTGCTTAATTGTTAGATATTCATTGTGGCATATACTCAACTCCTATCTTTGACCTGTGTTTATTCGTATATCTAGGATCCTAATGTGTTTTCAATGTTTGTTACATCTTACACATATGAAGGATGCTTCATTCTCTATGCATGCCTTGGTTCATAGTGTGTCTCATTTTTCAACTTTCATAGGTTTTATTAGCACTTTTCCTTCCAATTAGGATGCCTATTTTTCATTTGTCCCCATGATTCATGATGATCATACCACCTTTTGCGACATATGAGGATGAGAACATAACCCAACCTTTTCATGATACATCTAGGGATTGATATGCATGTGATGTTGTTATGCCTAGTGAGCATATTATTTTTCCATCTCATGATTGTTATCCTCTTGCATCTATTGATTCTCCTACACAGCTCTCTCTTGCTACATCTGTCTTTGAGAATTACTTATTTATGATGATTATCCTAATGTTGAGCCCCATGATGTTTGCATTTCTTCTACTAGTGATGTGTGTTTACATGATCGTGCTTATTCTTTATCTTTTCATGATGTGGTTGATGACTCTCTAATTCATGATGCTTCTATTGATGTTAATAATGCTTTCTTATGTGATGATAGTATAATTCATGTTTCTAATGAACACATTACTTGTGATCTCATGCTATCCACATCTTGCGCTTTAGCCCTACTATTATAGATACATCTAGGGTTTGTGATTCATGTGATGATGTTTTTACCACTAATGATGGTGATGTCTCATCCTTATCACAATTATTTATCTAATGAGGATCTCCATGATGCTTGTTTGATTAATAATGATGATTTACATTCTTTATTACATGATGTTGCAAATGATGATTGTGCTTCTCAACATTCAAGTCTTTCAAACACCGTTATCATATGAGAGTGTATATCTCGCGGGATAGAGGCAAAAATCCAAATGATAATGATGATAAAACACACTAGATGTCACATTAATGATGAAGCTCTCATGGAAGGAAGATGCTCTTCAATGCCATGAGGAGAATATGTAATCCAACCTGCAAAACAAACACAATAACAATGCTCTGCTCTACAACACATTGAAAATCACAAGTATGCCAATAGCCCACAATCATAAACATCTTCTAGTTTCTAAATGATAACCTACACATGGTTATATATGCAACTACAAAGATTCCCGCCAAGAATTTTGTAATTAAAACTTATGATGTCGGCCTGGGACCCAAATAACGGTCACAAACTCAACATTTGAATTTAGGGCAGACCCAAAATAGGGTTGGACTAAGGCATTAGCGCCCAATTCCACCCCCCATGTCTTTGTTCTGGGATCATTAAATTAACACCCCCTAGGTCCTATTTGTCACAAGACCCAAGGGTTTTCTCATCGGGAGTTCAAATTAACATGCAAGATGCTCTAAATGCAATCTAAAGACCCGGGAGCTAAATCTTAAGAGGAAAAATCCCCCAAGGGTGCATTTTTCTAACATAACAATTCCTCATGAGTGTTTACAAGATCATGTTAATCTTTTGACATCAAAACTAAAAAAGGAAAAAGAGAAAAAAATGTGAATTGGACCTATCTATAATAGAAATAGGGCTATGCACAAAGCAAAATAAGTAGAGTGGCTCCATCTAAAAATGGAAGTGAACATGAGCTAATCACTCCAACCATACTCTTTGAAGGAAGTTTAGTGAAATTATATACCCCTTCCAGTTGGTTGCATACAAGGGATGCAAGAAATTGGATGAGAATAAAAGGTGTGATCATGTAGAATCATAAACATCATCATGTGAAAATCATGTAACAACATATTGAGATGTGATCATGGAAACATGTATGAAAGATGAAGCAAGGTGCTCCTGAATGTTGCCTCCAATGAGATCAAATTACAAGTGCCAACAAATAAATTTATTGAAGCATAGGTAAATGTGAGAGCATGAGAAAACATGTATAAGAGGGGTAGTAGGTGCTCCCAATGTTGCCCCCAATGCTAGGGACAACAATCAAATGATAATAGTCAAAGTACTAGATAGGAAACATGTAAGCATAATAATCTAAGATTCATCATGATAAGCATTGAAAATGTAATCACCATAAACATGTGCTCATAAGATATAGTCATAATAATCATAAACATTTGTAAGCATAAGAACATAAGATGTAGTCATAGTAAGGATAAGTGAAGAGGTAAGAATCATAATATAATATCAATGCAAGATATGGTCTGTTAAATCCCTAATTTTTGTCTTGCTATACTTTTTAGTTTTACTTGGACATAAGTAAATCTAATGTGATGTTTAGATTAATGTCTAGGAAAGACAGATTATATCGAATGTCATATATGGAATTATGGAAATGAATATTTTATTGTTGTTAATTTAATATTGCATTATGAGATTTGGTTTATTATTTGAATAATGATGCACTGATCATAATTTGTTGGTTACAAGTTGAAACAAGAATGCAGATTCTCAGATGACTCTCAGAGGAGAGAGAGAGAGAGAGAGTATCTTTCGAGGAGAGAGATATAGACCTCAGGTTATGAGTGGTTTATTTGCCAAACGAGAATTAGTTTTTAACGAAAACGTGAACCAATGTCGTAAGAGGTAAGTCTTGTCTTGTCAGTTTACTTTTGAACCCAATTGACAGGTAGTCAAGATCTTTCAAATCTTTTCAAGTCATAGTGTGACGTCATGGTCATTTGTGAAGTAACGACGTCATTTGAGTATGAGCTATGACCATTTACGTTTAACGCAAAAATTACGATGTCATTGTAGTAAAATGGTTGTGTTATTATATTTCTAAGTCACTTAAGGTACTGTTGTCGACTTTTAATGTCAAGACGATTTCATCCAGTTAAGTTGACGTGATTTAACGAGAGTCTGTGAAGGGGAGACAAGCTCGACCCTATCACATTACTCGTAAGCTTTTCGATTTATTATTATCATATTTTGATCAAAGCTTAAATATGGTCAAGAACTATTATTGTTTATTATTATGTTTAATATTTTGTTAGTAAGGGTTATTTGAGGTATAAGTATGTAACCACTTTTCCTTATAGGAAGTTGTCATCTTTGTAAATATCTTCCTTAGTGTCATTTTTCTCCAAAGGAACCACGTTGGGAGCTAGTGGCAATTATTATGCCACGATATCATTGGCTTCTAACAAAGAGTGGCCGTCAGCATGCTATTAGGAGTGCATAACGACTAACTGCAAGTAGTGTTTTTAATAACTTAAGTGATAACTAGATAATCTCATAGTTTTGTTATGAAGGTGTCGACCTCTTTAAGGAAAACAATAGTGTTTTATATCACGCTTTTCCCTTCTCCTTACATGTGTCATTCTCATTGTAACCTTTACGTCGGAAGTGGATTTTGTTGTAACTGCCAAGACATGCAACCGTACGTGTAGATGGGAGCATTAGTTGATAGAAGGGGAATGATGAGAGAAACTCATAGAGGAAGTCGTGGGGGAGAGTAGTATCTAGAGAGAGTTGTCGTAGAGAGGAACAACTTTGTATTTATGTAGAGGACAACTTTGTTAACGAAAGAAAAAAGGAGATAGCATTGTTGTCATATAGGAGGATAGCATAGCTATGATATAGGAAAGAACAACAAGGATTCTCAAAGTAAAGAAAGATACAGTCGATAGCGAGGGTGAGCTAAGACTATTGAAGAACCTTCATTCGATACCCATTCAGGTTCTTTCTATATGAAGTCTTTAATTATTTATGATTAGTGGATGTTTATAATTTTATCCTTGAGCAATTCTAAGACGATGCTCTGTGCCTCATGAGGCCGACATCACAATGTGTAGTATGACCAATACTTTTGTTTTAGATAAGAAAGCCAACATGATAAGCATATTTTTATGCAATATGGTCGACACAACTTAAGTTATTTTATGTTCTCCTTAGTTGGAACGGAGAGTTTAAAAATAGCAAAGTCAACTCTTTTCTTGAAGATTGTCTGAGTTGATAGTCTCTGAACTTTCGAGTAGATAACTAAATTTTAGATCTATTCTTGGTTGTAAGTCAATATAGAATGAGACATTTAGAAGATTGTTTGTCGACTAAACGTTTTCTCTCATAGATTATATATATTTAACATTGGTCACTGTTAGACCGAATGCTTTTATCTCCATGCGCAGATTTGTCTTAGTTTCCATAGTGAAACAATCTATGAGTTTGCTAAGAGAGCTTCTATCTTTATGCATTTAAGCCACTTCCTCACCACATGATATAGTATGATGCAATGCATATATGTTGAGGTAAGGTAGACTTAGATTGTAATGAGTAAACTAGGATATTAGTATTCCTGTCTTTGTGAAGAACAATTGGGTTCTTGACAGTAAGCATTGTTTTATTTAGTTTGCTATTATTTTAAAGACACAATGAGTGTGATGATCTCTTTGTAACTAATTAGGCAATAACACTGGAATGTTTAGTTTCATCTTAGCTCAGATATGTCTAAATGAGAGAAATCTAGACATAGGATTCTAATGGATATTAAGGAAATGAGTCCACCATCTTATGGAGCTAAACTAAAATTAGAAAAAGTTTATATGTACATTTGAATCTTTGACTTATCATAACAGTGATAGACTTGCTTGTAGTCTTGGTCTAAGAGATTTACACGACCACGTAATTTGATGAATACTCAAGGTCAATCTCTCTCTTCTAATATTATTTTATTCTATCCATATGGCTATGTTAATGTGTAATTCTACTATGTTGGAATAAGGGAAACAAATTCCTAGAGTCTTATTAAGCTTTAGAAAGCCACCTTTTATACAAATCGAGTGATAGATCTTTGGGAATGTTATGATAGAGAAAACAAGGTCCATAGGACCATCCTTACTATGTATTAAAGAGAATAACGTTGTAGTAAACCATTATGATGGAATAGACTAAGTCTATCTAGAAATGACTTTGTATGGAATTATATAAGAAGTGATGGTCAATGACTTCATGTGAGGGTAATTGAAAGTATTCATATCCCTTTTGTATAGGAGTTATTATCTAACCATAGTATTCTTAAACCATGGTTGAGTTTAACCAAAGGTCGTTTATAAACCTTAGTCTTGAAGTTATGAGAAAGGGTTATTTTGATTATTCAAGGGTAAAATAAAACCCTAGTTTAACCTAGAAGGGTTAAAGATTATTTGATGACACCTTTATGGTTATAACCTGTTTTAGTTATTTTATGGGGGTAGACATTAAAGGGTCAAGAACCCTAAATTAATAAATGTTTCATCTATCTTATTAAAAAGAGATTTGTTGTTAGTCGGTAATGTTTAACCTTAGGTAGAGAAACCTATTTGTTTGGTTACAAGTCGACTTGAGATATAAGTCATAAGCCTCGGGTTTTGCAAGCATGCAAGAGGTACTATTAATGGTTAGTCAACCATAAAATTTATTATACCTTAATTGGTCACAACTTCTCTTAGCTATTACTTGTCGATAAGTGATGAATCTCAAGTGTTGCAATGATGCAATGAGAATCCTCATAAAGAAAGGTAGTCGATAATGTCTATGGAATATAGATAGTGAATGTAAACTTGTCTAGGTCGGGAAGACTAAAATATTGAAATTGTCAAGACTTCATAAGTTACATGTAGTTGACCAAGTCAAACTATAGGAATATGATAATATCCAAGTCGAGTTGGGGTGGGTGAACATTACGACAACGTTCATTGCAAACGTCAATTTATATTGAAACTATGGCCATAGTAATGCATCTCTGCATGCATTATCGATTCACTGTATTTGGATTGCACAACCTGGTGGTGCCTGCATAAACATTCAGGTTTCAAACATTTAAATATGCAAGCACCTTCCAAAAAGTCCAAAAAATTCTAACACTTTCGGCCTCTACAGTAGTAAAATTGTGAAAAATCAATTAAGGTGTAGGTGTCTTTGTATATTCAAGGTTGTTTGTATATACATGCAGGTCAAATATACATTGGCGGGCTTGTAAAATCTCTATCGGCTTCCAAAAAATATAAAGAATTGAGTTATATGCATTTTAGATGCATATCGGGTTGCATATACAAAGAGGAAATCTCTCGCAGATTCCCGGGAATATTTTGCAGTTGTATGCAAAGTTTGAATGCATATCGGGCTCAAAGGGACGCATGTACATTGGGGGAATTTGTTGAAGATTCCAGGAATATGCCGCCATTGTATATCGGGTTTGCTTGTATATATTTTGTTGTATGTCCAAATATACAACGGCTACATGCATTAGAAAGATACAATGGAAACATACAAGAGGGAATATATTTTGCATATTCCAGGACAGATTCCCAGTTTGCATGCGAAGGTAAATGTATATTCGGTGATATACATTGATAATGTACAAAGGCAGAGATGCATTTGATGGGGCCCACCACTTGTATAAAGTGATTGCATGTTCGAACATACAATGAAAGTGCATTCCAAAGATACATAGCGGACCTGAAGTTGTTTTCAATCTGTTCTATAGCAGTGTGGGCTCCGTTGTATGTATATCACATTTGTATGATGCGATATGCAAGGAAATGTACAAGTGCATATATACAAGGCCTAAACGTGAAGGGAGAATGCAATCTAGCTCATGAGGTATTGAAATCCGTAGTTTGCATGTATGTTGGGTTTGTCTATGCAACATACAACCTGATATACAAAGAAATGTCATGCAACCCGGACGGGATGGAGGAATGAAATACAGTGAATAAGTATTTGAGGTTTGGTTTGTATATCAAACGATTGTATATGCATTTGAACATGCATATACAAGGGCAAAATGTCAAAATGGAGAAGGCAAAAAGTCAACGATAGGAACATGGAGTGCCTACGTGGCATGTAATCGTTGGTTGGCGACTTTTCAGCATTTTTTGGAGCTGTTGATCCTAGTGATGGGAGTTGATCGACGACCATGTTTTGAACCCGCAGCGAAGGTTTTTCCTATGTATTTGCAATCGTTTTTGAGCAAGAAAACAACATATGCATCCGCTGCTACATTTCAAAGAGGAGCTGTAGGTAGCTGGGCCATTAATGGCAACATAAAGAGGCATGGGCCGATGGTTGACTGGCCAACCACCAATTTTATGATGAAAATCTTCAGGCGGCAGTGTAGATCCCAATCTCACTTGCTTTTCCCTCTATTTCCCACCGGCTGCATTGATTGTTTTGAGTGCAAATCTAAAGATGCATTGTATTTGGCTAAATTTTGATTTTTGTTGATGTGCCATGTAAATAATTTGTTGAGTACATGGTTTTGCTATAAAATGCAAACTAGGTTACTCAGTTGTGGTTGTTGAAGACTTGGGCAATTTTTTGTGTGAATAACGAAATACAGAGCATTTCCTGTTTGTTGTATCTCTGTGGAGTTTATGAGTTGCATCTGAAGTGTATCTTGCATATATATTCAATTTCTTGTCATTGTATATGAAAAATGCATTATTGCATGTGTTTATCTGTCTGTCTCCATTTGTTGTATGCATTTTCTTCTTTTGAATCTGGTTGCTAAGGGTTTCTCATATTCTAGGGTATAGTCTTGTTGTACCACATGCTTGATCTGTAACTTCCATTCAAGGAGTGGATTAAATTGTTTTAGATTAAAGTGTGGAGAAGATTGTATGTCAGCTGGGATATTCATAAGTAGAGACAGTTAAACACTTATCCTTGGGTGGTGTTTGTAAGGCAAATACCAGTCCTAACCCCTTGAAACTCGAATGTTAATTGCAAGCCATTCTCTTGTATACATCTAGTTGACTCCTTGCCCTGAGATAGGCACTGATCTGCTTCTAGATTAGTAGTTATGATCCAAAACCCCCCTATCTTGCATCCAAACATCAATTCAAACCATTCCATTATTCCAACCCGTTAGTTGTAGGAGTAGGATTAGGAATCCCTTGCATACTCTCATCCATAACTAGACAAATATGTCCAAGAATGTTGCCAACCTTGTGATTTGTCACACGAGTCTTGGTCCATACATGAGAGTATTTTGCCTGCTATTGTAAAGCTAAATCTTTTGATCATTGGGCGAGTCAAGGTTATATCTTTAGCTATAGGGATCCCCCCCTTGGTGCGGCAGAACCAGAAGTGAAGGGGAGGCAGCTCACGCAACCTCCTGTATTCATTGGCCGAATCTGCCTATACATTGGAACTGGCAAACCCTCTGTTGATTTGGAAATAAACACCAACACAACCTATCAAAAATCATACTTAGCTAGAGGGTATCTAGGGTTGTATGGTTGATAGAGTTGTGTAGGATGCAACACTATGTACTCGGGAAGGCAAATTACCATTGGTCACCTTTGGTCTATATTCCTCGTGAAGGGTATGGCCACTTCCTATGTGGAAGATGTGTGGGAGACCACCGGTCTGTGGATGGAGGTAAATCACTAGAAAGATACTCTTTCTCTCTAGCAGAAGACATGTCGAGGCTTGTGATAAAGATGTCAGATTTTTGGATGCAGTATATCTCTAAGACTTGTGTTTATTCAGACTATGTAAAACATTATCTAATGCAAATATTTGTAATTGATTTACTTTTGTAAACATTGTACTTGAGAAAGACAATATGGTTTATTGTATTTTGTTATGAGAAATCTTGTAATTGTAGTTACTTGATTATATGTTGAATAACAGAAATTTTTTTTCTTAATCTCATTTTTACCTTGTTGAATTACTCTATGGTAAATTTTCTGATTTTACTATGCTTTTAGAATGTGGATGTTACATGGTCAGTCATGATAAGCATAAGATGTAAACATTATAAATATTGTAATCATAAGATAAGAATGAAAGCACAAACATGGTATCATGAGAAATGAGCATTGTAAGTGCAAGAACCTGAACAATTAACTATTTAATAAATGCATGATCATGACATTTTGGATATATTCCAGATATTTAAAAATGTTTTAGATTTATATATTTTAATTATGTTTAGAATAATATTCAGAAATAAATAAACTTATGCTTTGATTTAGCCTTTAGTTATGTATTTGAGAAAGTTGATTTATTATGCATCTTGATTTATTTGAATTGGCTTAAATATTGATCATTTGGAATAATTATTATCAGTAGTTATTCATTAGTGTTTCTATCAATTTACTATGATGTTCTAACCATGTTTTATGTTGATCTTGGTTGCAAGGTATTGTGTCCCTAATTGGATGGAGAATATCATGGGGGAGGATGTCATCACACAAAGCAACACATGGGGCATAAACCAGGTGTTGTTATATGGAGCCTAATCAGACTCAGAGGTTAAATTTACTCCACTTTTATCGGTACGGTTTCCCCCCAAATTATTTAATGGGATCAAGGGGCAGCGCCCCATGCGGGGTCTAGGGGCAGCATGCCTGTCACGCTCCCTGTCACGATACAAGGTGGGGGCTCAGGGGCAACACCCCCAAAACCTCCAACAATTTTTTATTATTTTATTAAGGCGTCGGGAATTATTTTTTCTATTGGACGACGTTAAAAAAAACCCTATTTTTGTAACCAACATAAGGCTTGATAAAAGCGGCTAAGGGTTAGGGTTTTCGTTGATATTGTATTGTAGCATTTTGCAGTGGTATTGAGTTGCAAGGATTGCTGATTGTAATCGGTTTTGATTTACTAGATAATAATATTAGACTCTCTGTTGGTGGATGTAGCCCGAGTTTGGGTGAGCCACATTAAAACTTGTCTCTCGCTGTTATTATTTCTATGTATTTTCATTCCTCGGTTTAATCTTTATTTGCATTTAATTGATATCTTCTACCAGCTAACTCTAATAAGTGGTATCAGAGAGGGCTGTGTTCAATTATCGTCTGCAGGAAGGTCTCACGGTTGAGTGGGAGCAATGGCGGACGAGGGTAAATTGAAGGTAGATAAATTCAATGGGCAAAACTATCAGTTATGGAAGATGTAGATGGAGGATTATCTTTATCAGAAGGATTTATGGAGGCCTTTGGAAGGAATAGCCAAGAAACTGACAACAATGAGTGATGAGGATTGAAATCTTCTGAACAGAAAGGCACTGGGAACCATTCGGTTGTGCCTGGCACCATTTGTGGCATTCAATATAACAGAAGCAATGACAACAAGTGAACTGATGAAATCTTTGGCTAAATTGTATGAAAAAACCTCAGCGTCAAATAAGGTATTTCTCATGAAGCATTTGTTTAATCTGAAAATGATTGAAGGTGGATTTGTGACAGATCATTTAAATGAGTTTAATACAATTACCAGTCAATTAACTTCTGTAAAAGTGAAATTTGATGAAGAGGTGAGGGCTCTCTTGGTTTTATATTCTTTGCCAGAAAGCTAGAATAGCTTGATAATGGTTGTAAGTAACTCTGTCTCTGGTTCAAATACCTTGAAATTTGATGATGTTGTTGATGTTATCCTTAGCGAGGAAATGCGATGGAAAAGCTTAGGAGGGTCCACATCAGGTAGCGTTTTGAATGCAAAAAGCAGGGGCAGATCTAAGGAGAGAGGAAAAGGTTCTGGAGGTCATGGGAAGTCATGAGGAAAATCAAAGGACAAGAGGTCCCAATCTAAAGGACAGAAGGATTGTTGGTACTATGGGAAACCAGGTCATCTGAAGAAAGATTGCTGGTCTCGAAAGAATAAAGGAGACAAATGTGGTAAGTAATAAATCTGAAGATGATTCTTTGATTCTTTCCCTAGATAATGCTGATGATTCATGGGTTTTAGATTTAGGGGCCTCATTTCATGCTGCGCCCCATAGAAGTTATTTTCTTGATTATGTCTAAGGGGATTTTGGGCTGGTTTATTTGGGAGATAATGAACCCTGTCAGATTGTTGGAAAGGGAAGAATCAAGATTAAGTTGCAGAATGGGAATCATTGACTACTACAAGAGGTAAGGCACATTCCAAGGCTGAGTAGGAATTTAATTTCACCAGGGCAGCTAGCTGATGAAGGTTGCATTGTTACATTTAATGATAAAAATTGGAAGGTTACAAGAGGTGCCTTAATAGTAGTAAAATGTGTGAAAGTAGGCACCTTATATCTTTGTACATGTCATATTGTTCCTTCTACTTTAGCTGTTGCAGAGAAAAAACAAAAAGATTCAGAAATAGTTCTTCCAGGTTCGCAGGAAGAGACTGAAATAGTTGTTGTAGGTTCTGAGACAACACTATGGCATAACAGACTTGGGCATATGGGTGAAAAAGGTATGAAGGTACTTCATTCTAAGAAAGTTTTACCAGGTCTGAAATATATTAATATGGATTTCTGTGAAAGTTTTGTGTGTGAAAAATAAAAGAGAGTCAGTTTTCTCAAGGATGGGAAGCAAAAGAAAGATGAAAAGTTGAAGCTTGTGCATACATATGTATGGGGACTAGCTCAGGTATCTTCTCTCGGTGGCTCTCGATATTATGTTACATTCATAGATGATGCAACTAGGAAGGTTTGGATTTATTTCCTTAAGCAAAAATCTGATGTATTTGAAACATTTAAGAAATGGAGAAGCTTGGTTGAGAATGAGATGGGTAAAAGATTAAAATGCCTCAAATTTGATAATGGTGGTGAGTATTGCAGCAAAGAATTTAAAGATTATTGTTCCTTTAATGGAATCTGTAGGCAGAAAGTTCCAGGGACTCCACAGGAGAATGGAGTGGCTAAGTGCATGAATAGAACAATAATGGAGCGTGCAAGGACCATGAGATTGCATGTTGGGCTGCCTTTAAACATGTGGGCAAAGGCTGTCAACATTGTTGTATATTTAATTAACAGAGGTCCTTTAGTTCCTTTGGGTTGTGGTATTCCAAAGGAAGCATGGACATGTAAGAAGTGAGTTATTCTTTTCTCAAAACCTTCGGATGTGAAGTATTTGCACATGTAGATTCTGAAAATAGAACCAAGGTAGATGCAAAATCAAAAAAATGTACCTTCATTGGATATGGTATTGATGAATTTGATTATAGGCTTTGAGATTTTGAAAATCAAAAAATTGTGAGAAGTAGGGATGTTGTATTCAATGAGAAGGTGTTGTACAAAGATCAGTTACAACAATATGAGAAAAAAGAAAAGGATTATGTGGTGCTAGATGATACTCTAGATAATGATGTTCCAGTGGTTCCTCATGCTCCACAACAACAGCAAGAAATACCACAAACTCTAGTGAATGTTAGACGGTCAACAAGGCTAAGTAGACCTCCTGAAAGGTTTTCTCCCTCTTTGTATTCTATTTTGTTAACAAATGTTGGTGAACAGGAAGGGTATAATGAAACTATGCAGGTGGATACAAAGGTTCAGTGGGAGCTTGCAATGAAAGAAGAAATGGACTCCTTGCTGAAAAATTAGACTTGGGAATTATGTAAGTTGCTTACAGGTAAAAAGGCTTTACCAAACAAATGGGTTTATAGGCTAAAAGAGGAAGATGGAGGTAAGAAAATATTTAAATCCAGGTTAGTTGTAAAAAGATTTGCACAGAAAAATAGCATTGATTTTGATGAGATTTTTTCTCCGGTTGTTAAGATGACTTCTATTCGTAAAGTTTTAAGTATTGTGGCTGCTGAAGATTTGCATTTGGAATAGGTAGATATGAAAACTGCCTTTCTCCATGGTGATTTGGAGGAGATGTATATGGAACAACCCCAAGGATTTGAGGTCAAAGGTAAGGAGAAACTGATGTGCAGATTGAAGAAGAGTTTATATGGCCTGAAACAAGCACCTCGGTAATGGTATTTGAAATTTGATAGTTTTAGGCTGAGCAAGGATACAACTGGTGTTATTCTAACCATTATGTTTATTTTAAGAGGTTGGATAATGATAGCTACATTATTATATGTTTATATGTTGATGACATGCTTGTAGAAGGGTCTAACATGGATCACATAACAGAGTTAAAACAACAATTAGCACAATCATTTGCTATGAAGGATTTGGGGGCAGCAAAACAAATCCTTGGTATGAAATTTTGCATAGACAGGAAGAACATAAAATTGACTCTATCTCAGGTTAAATTTACCCCACTTTTATCGACGTAGTTTCCCCACCAATTATTTAACGGGGTCAAGGGGCAGCGTCCCTTGTGGGGTCCAGGGGTGGCACTCCCTGTCATGATACAAAGCGGGGGCTCAGGGGCAATGTCCCCAAAACCTCCAATGATTTTTTATTATTTTATTAAGGCGTCGGGAGTTATTTTTTCTATTGGATGACATAAAAAAACCCTATTTTTGTAACCGACATAAGGCTTGATAAAAGCGGCTAAGGGTTAGGGTTTTTGTTGATATTGTATTGTAACATTTTGCAGCAGTATTAAGTCACAAGGATTGTTAGTTGTAATCGGTTTTGATTTACTAGATAATAATATTGGACTCTCTGTTGGTGGATGTAGCCCGAGTTTGGGTGAACCATGTTAAAACTTGTCTCTCACTGTTATTATTTCTATGTATTTTCATTCCTCTATTTAATCTTTATTTGCATTTAATTGATATCTTCTACTGGCTAACCCTAAAACCAGGTAGGCTTGTGCTTAGTTAGTTGTCTTAGTCAGTGTCATTTTACTTAGTTGATAGTCATCAAATCATTTTACCCCCTTTTAGTAGCATGAGCTACGTGTTATCTTGTTCCTTGCTTTGGATCATATATGGTTGGTTAAAAAGATTTTTGTGGTCTTAATGTTGCATTTGTACATGGTCATCATTGTTTTTATTTTCATCATTGTGTTTGTTTCCTTCTTAGCATGTCTAATTCTTTGACATTACAGTCTCATGATTTATCCTTGTGGAATATACCATATTAACCTTGTAATAATAAATATATAGTTAAGATGTTATTTATTTATTTACCTCTATGTTTACTATGATATGGGCATGTGTGGTAAGGGAGTGTTTATTGTCTTAGCTTATTCTATATAAATGTGATCATGGAACCATTAGGCATAGTCTTGTTTAAATTATAGTGATATTTGTGGGAAATTATATTGTAATGATTGAAAGATTGTTTGAAATGGTAAAAACCCTAAATTTTAGGGTTGAGCACTTTGTTTGTTTTGGTCAAGCAAGGAGGTGTGGCCACTATCCCACCATACCAAGTTGGTATGTTGTGGTGGTGACCACACCACTCCCTCTTGAAGTTGTTTTTGTTTCTCCATTTATTTCCTTGCTCTGTTAGAGAATTAGCCAAGAGAATATTGTTAAATGTGTAATATCCCACATTGTTGACTCTTATGACATCTTATTTTTTATTACAGGGGTAAAAAACAAGTTTTGAAGGGACCTTGAAATCCTATACAATAGGAAAAAAATTAACTAAGACATAGCTAACCACAACAAAACAACAACATAAAAGTAGTAAAATAGAAAACACAACCAACAAGAAAGTCCAACAGACAGCAAACTACATTTTTTGAGAGTATTGACAGCTTCAATTTTAGCCAGGAAGAAGCTATCAACAAGTTCTTGATAGTCTTGAGGATTTTATTGTCCCCCTCATCATTTTTCTTTTTGGTGCTCTGGTTCTAATGCTAGGACCAACATCCTCTTTCACAATCACCATGGGACCAGTACCTTTAGTCATCTTTTTCACCTTGTCACTGAGGTTTTTCATCTCTATAGCATTGTTCTTGACAACTCTATTTATGTTTTTCTTTATCTTGGCCAAGTCCTATTCCAAAAGCCACCAATATAGCATCCTAATTTTTCTATCCTTTCATGAGCTCCTCCTCCGAGATAACAAGCCTTTCCTTTTGATTTAAGATATCATCCAACGTCTTATTCACTTGGGGAATTACCTCCTAGTTTTGGAAAATCCTAGTGTCTTCACAATAAAACATGGGTCTTTCCCTTCTGCTTCTTAACCATGATTTCCATCTTAATATTAATCTTGTTAATCTCCACATAAAACCACTTAATGAGATTGTGATGCACCTCAAAGGTTTGATGGAGAGTCACCACATTTGGCTTACCAAATTTAGATCATTGTAAAGCTCTTACATGGAAGTGAGGTTAGGATGTGGGAGTATGAAGTCCTTAGGGATCAAGGGACAAGGATTTTGAATTCCAAGAAAGGGTTCACCTATAGCAACTTTAGGAAATGATTGAACTTTCCTCTTGTCTCAGGCTCAAGGAGCCTCACCATCCTTCAAAATTTCATGGGTCCTCCCTACACTCTTCTTAGCAGGCTCCTTATTCCTTGACAAATAAGTCTACCTGGGAGATTCCCCTCTTTTCCTATTGTTCTCTATACTACCACCAACACCACTAGACCTAGTTTTCACCAAAGGTCACTCTCTTTAGATTCCTTCGAATCAAACTCTGACCTAGAACTAGTTCCAATCCCTTCCCAACTATTATCATCCTTATTCTTTAAATCCTCAGAACTAGAGTCCAAGTAGTCCACCACTTTATTAACCTTGTTGTCATCCTTTTTAATGAACATAATGAGACACTTAGATTCAATTGCCTCACATGGTTGGCAATCAACATGGTTAACCCCTAGTGTAGGGGGACCATAGTAGGGACTTTATTACAATCTTTAATGGATGTCTCCAAGGACAATGGTAGATAAAAAGAAAAAGACACAAATTTCTTTCACCTAAAATGGTTCAGCAAAAAGAAATGATATGAGTAGATGGACTTAAAATGTCTTTCCAACTTAACACACTTCATGATACATAGGTCAATACAATCCCACAGTGGCTTGAGAGAACACTTGGCGTAACCTGAGTGTAGTTTAATAGGCTCCTCATCTGATCTCAAGAAATTGGCCATAGCTTCATCCCCCATGTGCCTATCCTTAAAAATATTAGCATTGGTCGTGGAAATCCTAGTGACCTCCACCACCAAATCTTCTAAAACCACAAATTCCATGCCTTGCATTATAAGCTTTCTATTATCCCACCATTTAGCAAAGTCCATAGCCAGGGATGTGTCATAGCCTTTCAATTTTTCCATGAAGGGAGTAAAGCCTCCCTTTACTAGAATTCTCCAAACCCTAGAATTTTGATTTAACTTGCTACATCTCGATGGCTCGACCCTATTTCTATCCCTACCCATATTCGTTACTTTTCTTTTAGAAACAAGAATATCACATCAAAATGAAAAATAAGTGAGCCTCACCAAATCTTAACAAAAGTATTCAGAATAAAAACCAAAGCCACAATGACGATGAACTTGGAAGCCACATCTAAGTACTGATCATTATTGATTTTGACATGACTTGTCATCATAAACCCAATGTTATGTCTCATACTTGAACTATCCATCAAGTAGTCTCCAAGCACGATCAAATCTGACCCCAAATGGAATTTTATTTGAATGATTATTAACATCATTATAACTAAGCATAACAAGCTCCTTAGGCAAAGAGTTATTCAACCAAATAGAGACCCTTTGATGCCAAACCCCCAATTAGCAAAAAAATCTACCACCCAGTTGGCCCCCCCAAAGAAATGACCAATCTTGACACTTCTCATATTATTCATAATGCCCAAAGAGTTTTTAATAAGACTGTCAATAGTCCAACTTGGTTTGGATTTGTTATTCAGGTAGTTAATTATATTCAAGGATTCACCTTCCAAGACAATGTTTTGCACACCAATTTTTTGAGCCAATTTCAGTGCATTATAGGCGGCCATAGCTTCAATATAATGATTAGTCTATACCCTGAGGTTGATTGCACAAGATGAAATCAAATTACCTCTAGCATCTCTTAAAACACCACCACCACCCATAGGCCCCAGGTTAGCTTTAGCCACACCATCAAAGTTTAATTTGAACCAATTTGGAGGTGGGGGGACCAAAAATGTTTTGTCTCTACTTTTTACTCCCTTTGAATGGATATGAGATTTCAAAGTCAAGTTTCCCGGTAGCAACAACACCAAGCTCCACTCTTGAGACCCCAATCTTGGAAGAGGAGGCCACCTTCACTCTAAAGTTGTCTTTGATGGCTAAGTAGATTTTGTCAACCACTCTACCTATGGGGGATTTCTAATCCTTGAAGATTGTGTTATTTATTCCCTTCCAAAGAACCCATCCAACATGAAGGTAACACCATTTCCCATAAGAATTTTAAGGGTAGGTTAGGGGCCTTCCATTGTTCAATCAAACTTTGAGTATCTTTAGGTAAAATCCAGATGACTTTGAAGAGAGAAAGAATCATACCCCAAACCTCCCAAGAGAATGAGCATTCCATCAGCAAGTCAATAGTTGATTCTTCCATTGGTTCACATAAGAAACATCTATTTGGCATAGAAAAACCCCTCCTAACCAAATTATCAATTGTTAAAACCTTATTTTGGGTCAACATCCAAAAGAAAATGTTGTTTTTAGGGATCAAGTGGGGCTACCAAAGTTTCAACTAAAAGGGGGTATGGCCTTGATCAATAAGCATGAAGAAACTCAAAGCAACAAAGAACATACTAGAGGATGAAGCCACCTAAATCAATTCATCCCTCTTAGGGAATTAAGGGATGTGATAGGAGTTCAGTAAAGAATCCAACTAAGAAATAGCTTCTTTAACCAAGTTGGAGATTGACGCCATAATCTTCCAAATCCTAATCACATTCACCATTTGAATATAATTAGCCACTTTGTTACCCACAATAGATTTGTAGAGTTCCACTAAAGGAGCCATCCAATCTAAATCACCTAAAGGAATATCAAGAATCAAAGTATCTTCCCAAAAATGTATGCTTGTTCCATCTCCCAATTTCCACATCATTCCTTTATTAAGTATAAACCTACTGTGCATCATGCTTTTCTAGATGGATGAGTCTTGAGGTAGCTCATTACTTGAGAGCATATTCCCATTTGTCCCTTGCAAGTACTTTTTGGATATGATTGCAACCCATTCCTTTTCCTCATTGAGTAATCTCCACTGAATTTTGGCATTCAGGGCCATATTAAAATCTTTAATCCTTCTCAAACCTAGACCCCCTTTATTTTTGGGTTTACACACCAAGGCCCAGGCAAGCGAAGGAAGGCGTTTCTTTTCTTCAGTACCTAACCACATAAACCTCTTGTATATTTTGTCAAATTTATCCATGAATTTTATAGAATACAGAGTAAACTCATGCAATACATAGGAATATTTTACAAACAATCTTTAATTAATTGCAACTTACCTGCTTGGCTGAGAAGTGATCCTTTCCAACCAACAAGTTTGTGTTGGAAATGGTCCAGTAACCCATTCCAAAAGGCATTGGGAATAGCACCCACAAATAGTGGTAAACCAAGGTACAATGAATGAAAAGACTGAATTTGACAACCCATAATAGAAGCAATTTATTGATGCTTGTTCCAAAATAGAATATAATTGTGACAACTTGTCATTATTTATGTCCCTTGTAATTTATTGATGTTTGTCATTAATATTATGTTTGTGGGATAGTTATTATTTCTCTTAATGTGTGTTTAAGTGTTATAGTTATTGTATGACATGATTGGATATTAGTCTATGTGGTTGACATTGATTGTTTGATATATTCTGGGGTGTTAATAGTTATGGATTAACATGTTTATATTGGTGTTTGATTCATTATTCAATATTAAATTGTATGGATTATTATTATCTAACAAATTCTACTAAGGAATGTCAAGTTTGTTTTGATGACATGAACATGTACCAAGAAAGGTGGAACTAGGTTTGGTCCGTAAAGTGTGCTAAACAATTAACATAGGGTTTGAAGCAATAATCCGTGTATATGATAAATTAAAGCAGATAATTAAATTAATTAGAGTTAGTAATTAAATTAGATTTTCTTAGTTAATTACAAGTATTAAATTAGAGTTGACTGGTAAATTAAAATAAGTATTTATTTGAAATTTAATTATTATTTATTCTTGAATAAATACAATAGTCAAATTTTAAGTTGACTTGCAAGTTGTAAAAAAATGTTTTATTTGTTGTGAAAACTTTAATAACTTTAATTATTGAAAATAGAATAAATAAATTAGATAAATCTTATTCTTTATTATTGTAAATAAATATGAGCTATATTTGAATTTTTTAGATGATAAATAATTAAATATAATTAAAAATATAATAAAATATTGGATTGCCATAGTTGAGGAACGTGCATGAGTTAATTTATATTATTTAATTGTGTGTTCTTATCTACAAGAGAATAGATTTATTGACTTTGCTTTAATTAGGATCCTAATTGAAGGAATTAGGGTTTGGGTTTTCAGAAAGAGGATTCTTATAACAACATATAAAAACCATAGAACAAATTACCACACAATTGTGTACACAAGAATTTTGGTGAATTGAGCTTAAAGGATTTTGAAGAGGATTGTTCAAGAATTTAAAGTCCTTTTTAGAGATTAGAATTAAGGGTTTTAGCTTCAATCAACAAGGATTTTCATTGTGTGTTGAGAGGTTGGTTTCTTGCATGAAATACTTATAGATGCATATTTCATTGGATTGAAATTGAATTAGATATTTGTTTGAATCTATGTTTGAATTCATTGTTGAAACTAAAAATCTAAGTGAATTGAAAACTAGGAAGCATAGTAAATTGAAGAATTCGATCTAGATAAACCTTGGAATCAATGTGATAATTGAATTAGATGAAATTGGAATTTGTGCCAATATGATTTTACTATTTAAATATGGAAGTTGAATTTGGAATCACTCTATAGATGAAACTCCATATAAAATAGTGTAGTTGAGAAACTAAAATTTGAATTGGAAACTAGTTGAGAAACTAAAATTTGAATTGGAAACTTAGGAAGAGGAATTTGATCAATTTAAAGTTAGGGAATGAATCTATAATTCAATTTGTTATGTTTTTCCATGACTATACTACCTTCTAAATGTGTGTTTTGAATAGTTAATTGATGAAATTTTAAAAAAGAGGGAAATTGGAGAAAATGAAGATTAGAATGTCATTTTGATAGAACTAAGGGTTAAGGGATTTGTAAATCATCAAAATGATTGTGTAAGAATAATAGCTTTCTAAAATAGAAAACTTGAATGTAACTGCTTTCTATAAAATCACCACACTTTTATTCCTACATTTATATGAAGCTTTGAAAGACTATTTCCCATATCTATGTTTTCTAGTCAAGTATTTTGGGTAAGTCAGTAGCCTAGGATAACCCCATTGCTTAGTCTTGAGCAATTATTTTCTAAAAAATCCACATGAGGTTAGCCACACCCCCTAGATCACATGTGCAACCCCCTACACCAAGGAAGGTTAGAAGTGTCACCTTGGGTACTAGACAAATCCCTAAGCACTACCCTCAATGCTACTTGTCTAGCATAAATGAAATTTATGTTTTTCTAATGTTTAATTTGGTAGTTTGGCCTAATTTGGTGTTGTTGGGAAAGGAGTTATACACCTTGCATTAAAGGTTAAATATTTTGTAAAAGTTATGGTCCACCTTAGGGTGGGATGCCACACTTTGGGTAGCACAATATTTTCCTATGGATTTGTTGTATGTGACATTGGAAAATACATTTAATGTATAGAGGTGGGTCGCATGAAGACATGTCATCCTGAGTACAATAATTAAATTAAGGGCCATTTCAAGATCTAGAGTCAATCTTGGGCATCGAATGTGGAAAATTCTACTTGAGGTGCATTAATTAGAAAACTTAGTTTTTGGGTTGACCCTTGTCTATATATAGAGTGCTTGGGATGGGGTGAAACAAGATGCTACTTTCTGTAACACCATACCAAATTTAACAGTGTAAAATTAATAAGACATTAATAATTAAATATGAATGACATATAATAAAACATTATATAATCTTCAACATGTATACATTTGATCAATTGACACTATGTCATGTAATAAGATAATATAAATCAACATGGCTAAAATCTTAACCTCAATCCATGATTTCAATCAATCTTTATCTTTACAAGATACCACAAATCTATATTTCTTCTCTGTAATCTAAAGATGTAAAGATACATATAATTGTTGAGAATAAGTAATACTGAGAGGGGGGTTGAATCAGTATTCCACAAAACCACTTCTTTACAAATTTATTTATCCAATTTCCAAAGTTAATAATACGAAAGCAGAATAAACATAGAAACAACAACCACAGAGACATAACACATGAACACCAGTATTTTTACGTGGAAAACTGAAAAAGGGAAAAACCACAGTGAGTGTTAGCTCACAATGTATTAATATAGCACAATACCAGATTACAATAAGGCTCACTACCTTAGGGCTCACTACCCAGAGAAATGCTTACTGCATGAAAGGGTCACTGCTAAAACAGGTTCACTACCTAGAGAAAGAAAGAAGAAGGAAGAATGGCTCACTGCCAGATTGAACTAAGCATCAGACTACATCTACACATGCATGGTTGCAACTCTAATGAAGCATAAAAATACTATCTCAAAACTCTTCATCTCTTACTGCTCTGCTAAGATCTCTCTTCTTCTACTCTTTATTGCATCCACAGAATCGCCTTTCTCTGTATGTTACACATATGTTTCTATCACATTCACATCACACCCCCACAACATTGAATTCGATCACATATATATATCCGCAACACTTAAGATCTTTATCTTAGGTTAGCATACTCAGATGAAGCGTATAGTTAATAAACTTGTAGCTTGTCAGCTAAATCCATTCATCACAATACATAGCGGACCTAAATAACATTTGAAACACCTTCTCATATGTCGGCTCCAACTATAGAACCACTTAGGATAAAGTTCTAATCAATAGAACTTACCGCACATAAATCAAACCATCATGTCAGCCTCAAACACAGACTATTACTGACTCAGTTTAACTATCAGATCACAACTTTCACTACAGACCACAATACTTTCTCAAAATCATATCAAAGACTCCTCAGACATCACCAATCATACCTTCAGAACTCTAGAGCAAAATATTCTTTAGCGGCAAAATGCGGAGCATCAGAACTCAGACTCTGTCATAGTCAAACTTTGTCAAACACTGTAGTGATACTCAACAGATTGCAACTATCTTTCCAGTGGACTTCAGATCATACAACTCTGAATTTAGACACTTCATATAAGTGTTTACAATACCTCAAAACCGCATAACAAGATATACAACATCAAAGAAATGCAGACCAAAATAATTATGTGTTTAGCCTTAATTGTCACCGTATTCTATTCTACCAGACTTAAGCCATTTGAACATATACTTTTGGAACTGATCAAAAGATGAAACCTTGGATATAAGATCATCTGAGAGTTAGGAACATCATATCAGAACTGCAAACCTTGGTCTTCAACTGCGGACCAATGCCAATCCAAACATTGTTCTTCTGTCTCTGCCTCTGTACATTTCCAATACTTAGCCAATATGACTAAGTCTTCTTTACCGGACCACAAACTCTATTCCAACCTTGTTCCTTTTCTTGTTGCCATCAATGACAACACTCAATTATCCAATATAGTAGTGTCTCTTGCCAACAATAATATCATAATCTATCACACCTTTCCATTTTACAATTAATCCTTCATAAAAGATATTATCAATCAGATTAATTAGTGTTATACACCACTAATTAACCCACAATGTCAATACTACATAAGGTTTTAATTCATATAGAGGAAATGTTACATATGAAATCAACTATTTCATAATTAATAATTTTGACAATATAGTCAAAATTACATCAAATACAAATTCAAGTAACATTTTACATACAATAATTCTTCATGATTTTTTTAATTACAATACATTATCATTCATAGCATCTCGGTGTAATCTCTCGCCACAAGCTCCTTATTTGTACCCTGAAGTAGAGAGATCGTCATAGGGGTAACTTCCACCCTACCACAAAGTCATAGACTTCCCCGTGCTACTCACACAAGTAGCCTAACCCATCACGAAGAGACTAGCCCTTCGAGGCTGACATGCATGACCCGTGTTTATGAATTCAACTAAATGCATACTACCCAATGCTAATAAGAAGACATATAGAAATGCAAGTCTATAAAATCATGAGATGGTGAACTCATAGAACATTTTCTCAACCAATGAGCTCAATGCTTTAATAAAAGCAAATTTCAATCCTTCGGGACCTATCCTGCTTGAAATTAAATACCATCAAACACCTTTCCATGCATGTCAAACAACATATTAATTCAATTTGAATTCATATATTCAAATATATATAGTAGTTAAATTTAAACATCATGATATTAAATTGAATCTTTACTTGTAAAGGTTTAACTACTACTAATTTTTAATGACCATCATTCAGGCATTAAATTTAAAACAATTTCACTTTCAAACTATAAATTCATCATTTCTATTTTATTGGTGTCTGCCTAACTTATCTCCTTCAAACAAGATTTTTATTTTAAATAGTGAAATACAACACAAGTGTATCAGTTAATATTTATGAAGTAGTGACCTCATTGGTAAGTTTATATTATGCATTCTATCTTCCAGGTAAGAAGTGACAAATTAAAAATTTAATTCTTAATTCATTGCTCTATGTTGAAGAAGACTAAATTTTGTTCTCGATGATCAATAGATCATAAAAAAGAAATTAAAATGCAAAGAGAAAGAGTGGGTGGCCTGCTGGGGAACTTGTCCTCAGGCTGGGCACAACCTAGCACAACCAAGCACCCCTCTTTATGTCTTTTTTTTCTATTTTTGTTTAAACATTAAAATCTTAAGGAAAAAATCTTCTCCCTAGCACCAAGATTCAGGGAAGAAATTAAAAACATTCAAAACTAATTTTATTACATTTTCCTTATGCTGAAAGAATTAGCTCAGCCACACAACATACCAGAAACTTAAAATCACAGGAATCTCTTTCCTATAGAAATCACATTTCTAAGTTTTCATTTTTAGACCAAAACCTCTACCTAAAGAAATAGGGATTTTTCTAACCTCCCAGCATTGAGTCAAATGAATTATGATTGGTAAACACCATGTTTGTAATTCTTTTTTATTGTTTTTCTTGAGTGTTTGAAAATTGCATATCTATTGCAATAATGGTAATTCTCTACAACTTTTGGGTGAGAGTAATGATTGAAGCAAGTTTATAAAATATGGGTACTCATGAATTTATCCACTCTCAATTCAAATAACCATTGGATCTAAAACTTCAATGTAAGAAATAGATAATTCATTTTTTATAAGAACAATAAAAAACCCCAAATAATTTTGCATTAACCAAGGAGAAATTTGTTAACCTATACCTCTGGGTAGAAGAAGAATTATAATTCTGAATGTATCTTGTTTTCTCAAGGAAGGATTCTGTTGCAGCTACCCATTCTTCCTTTCCCCATTTCCAAAATATCTCTCTATAATAATTTTCCTGACATTCCTTCCTTCCTCATTTTCTACTTTTTCTCGTGATCAACCATCAAGTTTCATGTTTCTACAGATGCCCTTGTTGGAAACCAACAGATGGCTTCACATATGCATAACACCATCCAATTCATTTAATCAATTCCATTCCACAAGTGTTAATTCCACAAGGAAAGAAATGGCTTCATACTAATCAAACAAGGCTTCCATTTTTTTTATAATTTCCAAAAAGTAGGAACCATAATCCCAATAATTTATATTAACTTTATTTCACGGGAATCTGCTTATCCCACTTAAAACTTGTAATTAATTCAAGCTCAACCACTTAATCAGAACAATAAAAAAATGACTTATTATATATATATATATATATATATATATATATATTCACACACACATGTTTAATTGATTTATTTGTATATCCATAAATATTTATGTATTATTTATTTATATATAAAATATATGTGTGTATACTTCTGCAATACCAAGGATAATTTAATTATTTCAAGAAATTATAAGCATAGATAAATGATTTTATTGCACTCAAGACATCAAGCAAATAAATAAATAAATAAATAAATAAATATATATATATATATATATATATATATATATATATATATTGCATGCAATTTAATATGCAACTAACTAAATGCAAACTAAGTGCGTGTGTGCGGTGTCATGCATGTCAACCTTTGAACCACTAAGCTCTTCTCCCTAATGATACTCTCCAATTTGGTGAGGAGGTTGTTGTTGATCCTGTTGCACTCAAATGTAACAAAATCCATAGTTAGACCTTTCAAATTATCAAAATATAAACATATAATTTCACATTAATTAGTTCATGATGATACAATATTATTCAAATTACGCAAGCTGCATATCTAAATACATAATGAAATTAATTTATCCTATGCATCTCATGTTGTTAACATATATTATCATTGTAACGTCATACATATACATGTAATGTCTACAAAGTATGAGAAAATTGTAATAGATACAAAATTGGGCTACGACATCCCTCCCCTCTAGGAGTAGTCATCGTCCCGATGATAGCAAGTAAGTATACAAAATCCTAGAAAAGATGAGGAAATAGGCATTGCATTTCTGCAACATCCTCCCATGTTGCACTGTCCTTAGAAAATTGGTCTCATTGCACCTTGCACTAGACCACCTCTCTATTGTGCAACTAAAGTTTATGTTGCTCAAGGATTTGTAGGGGCTCTACCTGAACCACCCCTAGATCTTGAACCTACAAAGCCTGCTAATCAAGTATGTGAGTGACATCAGGGTGATAAGGTTTTAATAATGAAACATGGAAAACATCACGTAACCAAGAAAGAGATGGAGGTAAATCTAATCTGTAAGCCACATGATTTATTACATCCAAAATATCAAAAGGCCAAGTTCGACTGACTTGCCAAACGAAATAGAACTCTTATGTGGTTTGACTCTTAGGAACACCTTCTCCCCAACCGTAAATTATCTAAAACTTTTGTTCTTATCTGTATAGCTCTTTTGTCTGTCAGAAGCTTCTTTCAATCGTCCCTTAATTATATTCATTTGCTCATCCATTTCTCTAAGCATATCAGGGCCAATAACCACCCTATCTTCTACACTATCCCAACTGATAAGGGTATGACACTGTTGTAAAGAGATTCAAAAGGAGCCATTCCCAAGGAGGATTGATGGGAATTATTGTAAGCAAATTCAACTAATGGGAGATATTCCTCCCATTTGTACTGTTGATCCATACAATACATTCTAAGTAGATCCTCAAAGATCTGATTTACTCACTCTGTTTGTATATCCGTTTGAGGATGATACGCTGAATTGAAGTTAAGGCAAGTACCTAAAGCATCATGTAAAGTTTTCCAAAACCTTGATGTCATCCTAACATCTCGGTCGGAAATAATCATTTCAGGTACACCATGGAGCCTGAAAATCTCTTGCACAAATCTCTTTTCCAGGGTTAAAGATCCATCAATCAAATTTCTAGATATGAAATGTGCTACTTTGGTAAGCTTGTCAATCACCACCAAAATAACATCATGTTTAGCCTTAGACATAGGTAACCCCTAAATGAAATCCATACTAATCACTTTCTATTTATATTCTGATATATCGTGAGGATACAAAAGTCCTACTAGATGCATATGCTCAGCCTTAACTCGCTGGCATTCTAGGCACTTTGCCACATACTCTATTACCTCTTTCTTCATACCAGATCATAAATATAATGGCTTCAAATCAACCATGAGTTTAGTCACTTCTGGATGCCTAGAATAAGGAGCATTGTGTACCTCCTCAAGGATTTTGTTTCTCAAACCTCCATGTTCTGGCACATACATTTTGTTCTAAAATCTAAGCAAACCATCAAGCTCAAGTTTGTACCTTTCAAACTGATGGTTAGAGGCATCTACCTCCAAAGTTGTTTTAACCTTTAGGTAAAGCTCATCATTCTGGAGTTGTTCAAGCACTTGCTCTCTGAAAGTGGAGTGGAAAGTTGTGATAGCCAAAATGTCTTCTTCAACTTAAAGTATCAACCACTCTATTTTCTTTTCCTTTGATATAATCTATATCAAAGTCATACTTTCTTACGAATTCAAGCCACCGTCTTTGATGAGCATTCAGATTCTAGGTTGAGTGAATATGTGTTTAAGTCCTAAATGATTGGTTTTCAACTCAAATGGTTTATCCATAAGATAATGCCTCCACATTTGCAATGCATGCATAATTGCAACTAACTCTAAATCATGGGGTGCATAAGTTACCTCATATGGCTTCAGTTTTCGAGACTCATAAGACACAAATTATCTGTTCTACATGAGAACTCCACCCAACCCATCACCCGAGGCATCTGTGATAACAAAAAACCTTCCATTTGGATCTGGTACAATAAGAATTGGAGCAGTAGCGAGCTTGTGTTTTAAAACCTAGAAGGCTTGCTCACATTTATCAGTCCATTCAAACTTCTTGCCCTTTTTTGAAGTGTAGTAATAGGATTAGCTATTTTTTAAAATCCCATTACAAACCTCCTATAGTATCCCACTAAGCCCATGAAACTTTAGACTTCCTGAACACTTGAGGGTGTTGGTCATTCCATAATGGCTTTAATCTTGGTTGGGTCAACGGATATCCCCTTGGTTGAAATAATATGACCTAGATAGTGCACTTTCTTCTGATAGAAGGAGCACTTTGACAATTTTCCCTACAATTGGTGTTTTCTTAGACACTACAGAACTACTCTCATATGTTCTTCATGTTCAACTTCATTCTTGGAATAAATGAGAATGTCATCGATGAACACAATGACAAAGTCATCTAAAAAATCTTTGAATACACTATTCATTAGGTTCATAAATGTCGTAGGTGCATTAGTAAGCCCAAAAGGAAGTGTTGTGAACTCATAATGCCCATATTGAGTTCTAAAGGCAGTTTTATGAATGTCCTCATCCTTGATTCTCAGTTCCAGATCTTAGATCGATCTTGGAGAACACTACTGCACCTTTCATTTGGTAAAAAAGATCATTAATTCTTGGCAATGGATATCTATTTTTGATGGTCACTTTATTGAGCATCCTATAATCTATACACATTCAGAGAGTGTCATCCTTCTTTTTTCACAAAGATTACAGGTGCTCCCCAGGGTGACACACTTGGTCTGATTAAAATCTTGTCTAATAATTCTTGTTACTGGACCTTTAATTCATATAATTATGTAGTGGTCATCTTATAAGGGCTTTTAATTAAGGTTCAGAACCATGTAAAAGGTCAATGGAGACATCATATTCTTGCCTAGGTGGAAACCCAAGTAACTCTTCAGGAAACACATCATAGAATTCTTGGAGAACAAAAAAAATTCAATTGAGGGTTCCTTATTGTCTCCCAAGTCATCTATGTGGATAGCATATAAAGTACACCCTTTCCTTTGGGCTCTGTTAACTTGCATAGTAGAGATTTGCCTAAGACTTATGCCCTTTTGGATACCACAAATTTTGGTTGGATTTCCAAAATCATTTAAACAGGTCACTTCTTTCTCTGAATAATTAACTATGGCCTTGTGTTGAATCAACCAGTTAATTCCTAGAATCATATCATATGATCCTAATGGAGCCACATATAGGTTGACTTGAGTCACAAAACTTGGAAGTTCTAAATCGCTAAATGTTAGACATTGGTCCACCCTCCTATCTTCTTAATTACCATATGTTGCCCCAATTTTGATCTTTGTCTCTATACAACTCAAAATTTGGTCCATCTTGGTATTTTCCCCTTGTCCTTGTATTGCATCCCCAATGCTAAGTCATTTTCCTCTTTTGTTGGCAAATTCCTCTGTTCTCAAACTTAAAAGTTTTGAGGCCTTTCTTTTCTAAATCTCCTTTGTTATCGGCGTTCTCATGTTTTCTCAAAATTGACTCCCTTTTTTAATGTTATCAAGAAATTTCCTGGTCGGCAAACTTTGTTAGAAAATTTATAAGTTCGCAAACTCTATCGGTAAAAATTTGAGTTTGCAAACCCCCAACTTTCCTGATAACCTCTCCTCAGATTGGTGTCTTGTTACTTCATCATCAAGTTTTCTTTTATCGGCTTTCCTTGCCTTTCAAGAACTTAACCTATGAGTCTCCATCTGTCTTTAGTTCTTGAGTTTCCATTTTTGTTGATAAGCCAATATCCCAACAAATCAATGACTTGTATTTGTTTCCCGTCAAGTTTTCTTCATCGATAAAGGAGAAATATTGCTTAGTCTTGGCTTTGCTTGAAGATTCGCATAATGTACCTTTCATTGACTATTATTATAAACTTTAAGCTTTGCAAAGTCATCAGAAGGTCAAATGGTTCGTGAAACCTTAAAGTTGTCGATAAAGCAACAAATACATACAATCGGAGAGATACAAGGTTTGTGAAGTTAGCTTTTGCCGATTAAGTGGATATGGGAGTTTGATTTTTAGTTCGCAAAATGGAAAGTTTGCTGACAGGTAAATTTAGCGATGGCCAAATTTGTCGATAAAGTAAAAGGGAGGTGTTTGTGCAAAGTTGAAACTCTTTATAAGGTGTTTTGGTATATTGAGTCGAGGTAGCATTTATTATGGTGGAGCATGTAATGTTATAACCTTACCCCCCATTTTGTTCACCTTATAAAGTAAAGCTTCTCTTAAGGCATTTTTCACAATTGCTATTGAGAACACGATATTGGGAGCCAAACGACAATCTGTTTAACTACTTCCTTCCCGTAAGCATCGAATCCCAGGTAAGTGCACTGCTTGTTTTCCTTTCAAGTTGAAATTTGTTGTTAGCTATCCATGGGGGGTGTGCATGGTGGTTTCCTTTACCATTCATGACTTGTGAAACCTCATTTCTTCCAACCATAACCATAGCTCCCTCTTGTCCAAGCTAAAACCCCTGGTCCTCATTGTTGTCAACGACCCCACTCATTGGTTACTTGGGTTTGTTAAGATGAAATACAAATATCAAGTGTTGGACATTTCTTTTATAATTGATAATGAGTTGGCGGGGGTGAAGGATATCGACTTGGGTCACATTGACCTCAAGGAATTCTGGGCCATGATGAATGCCAACCCTAGGACACCCATCACTCAAAAGACCTTAGACAATGGATTGGCACACGTGAGCGGTTTTCCCCAGTAGTCAAATACATAGACCTAATCATGGCCTGCATTCAGAATTACCACGCTAAAACTTGAGAGATTGAAATAGTAAGTGGTAAAACAATCTTGCAAATAAATGTTGATACCATTAACGATATATTGGGTTTGCCAGTGCATGAGGAATATGCTAAAGTGTCACAAGAAATAGGTTGGAATTTCTTTATAGATGGCAAGAAAATGTGTAAAGATTCCATTACCACTTCTTGGCTCAAGAAGGAGAAAAAGGGTGGATCACAGTTGCCCAAAAACTTGGTCAGGGCCCTATTCAAAGATGATATTTTATATATCATCATACTATTGCACAAGGTGTAGGTAGTGAAGATTGTAATGATTTTTCCAACCGGATGTGTTAATTCATTCTTGTTATTTGTATTGGGAAGCAGTATATAGACCAGTCCCAAATTATTAGTGAGCATTTGCACAACCAATTGGTTAATTACCAGTCTAGAGGCAAGAAGTTCAACATGTGCTCCTATTTGATATATTTATTAGCCATAACCCAACAGGTTTGGCCATGGTTAGACATTGCTGGTCCCATGACCCAAGATACTCAAGTCTATGATTATTTCCCTCAGTTACAAGAAGAACATGGCAACAAAGATTATAGAAGGGTCAATGGTGCTTTCTTGATGCTAATGATGAAGAAGATTTATGAAAATCCCGAAGTTAGAATTTCAACTGAAGTAGCCAGTTGGGTGATGAAGTTTGGAAGCTACTTCATTCAATTTGACAAATTCACATATATTAGGATAGGTGGCTTTGAATTTCCTCATATAAGCTGCCTTGGTATGCTTCTGACTATCTTGTGTTTTTAGAGGTGTGTAGACAGGCCTATCTTGCTGGCCAAAGATATTATGTTTCTAAGAAGAAAGGATATCCATTTTCTTTGAAGCTAACTCATTAAACATGTACTAATCTTGATAATGCTAAAAATGTGGATAGGCTCCGTGCTAGACATCATTTGCCATCTTTTAGCTCCAGGAGTTTATTTGACAACAAAGACTTTGGGAAGAAAAATCTCTATTTTCCTATGTTAAGAGAGCACAAACCTCATTTAGAGGATTTTTGGGTTGAATATGTATATGAGTTTGAAGTGAGAAGAAGAGATTGGTCAAGGTTAACCTTGGACCAGATGAGAATCTGCCATTCTCCCTAATCTAGTGGATTATTACACTAATTTGATTGACCCTGCCTTTTCTATTGAGAATGCTAAACCCCTTCCTAATGTTGACTGGACTGTAGATGAAATAATAGATGTTAAGACTAGATCTTGTTTTGTATTGAATAGAAGCCCGCAATGGCTAAGATCTAAGAGATGGCGATGGTGTAGGTTCTCCTTCTCATAAGGAGTAGGTCATGGAAGAGCAACAAGTCTCTATAGGTACTTCTAACACAAGTACCCCTATCACTGTTCAGGATACCAATTTAAAATCTCCAGTCACAAATTAGGGTGATAGTGGGAATGAGCCTTAGAAGAATATTGATCTGAAAGGCCATGGTGAGAAGAGTAACTGGCCTCTCAAGAAGAAGCTAAAAACTAAAAAGTGCTTGAACTCCCAGGCTAATAAACTACCATAATAAAAGCAAGTATTGTAGGATGTAGAGGATGATGAGACAAATACCCCCTTCAAATCAAGATGCAACCCCTCCTAATTCTCAAGATGGAATATTTTGAAATACTCCATCGGTGATAGTGGGAATGAGCCTTAGAAGAATATTGATCTGAAAGGCCATGGTGAGAAGAGTAACTGGCCTCTCAAGAAGAAGCTAAAAACCAAAAAGTGCTTGAACTCCCAGGCTAATAAACTACCATAATAAAAGCAAGTATTGTAGGATGTAGAGGATGATGAGACAAATACCCCCTTCAATTCAAGATGCAACCCCTCCTAATTCTCAAGATGGAATATTTTGAAATCCTCCTCCTAGTTCCTAGGATGGAGTATTTCAAACTCCTCCTCCTCAATAGCAACAAGGAGTAGATAATACTCCTAAAATAGATAATGTATCTCATTCTACTTTTGGTGATTGTTCTATGATGGCTACCCCTTCTTGGTTGAAGACTGGGGTTGGGAATAAGAGGAGATACTCCCAAATTATTGACACAGATTTTGATGTAGTTGCAAGACTACTAAAATTGGAATCTACTCCTAAGAAAGCCAAGAGGATGTCAAGGCTTATGGTGGACCCTATTTCAAAACACCAATATGTGGAGATTGTTGAACCCATGGTGGATAAAAAAATGAAGGATGTGTTTATGGATGGATTTCATGTTAGCACAGTAGATTTGGGACCACCTTCTATACAAGAAGACATACATAATGCTAAATTGTCTGTAGAGATTTTGGCCACCAGATTAGAGGAAAGAGAAAATAAAATGAAATACTGGACGACCAAGTGAACATTTTGACTTCATATATCAAATCTATTGTTGATACCACTTCCCAGCCTGTAGATGCTACTACAGATATCCCTAAGGGTGTGAGAACAAGGTCATTGATAAGATCAATAAGTATAAATTTCTGGGCAAAGCAATGGAGGAATGGGTAGAAAGACTAACTATAGACAGACTTATTTTCATTCATGACACCATTCTTTTGTATACCAAGATATCCAAAAAATAGACTAGAATTTTGAATGATCTAAAGGTGATTAAGAAAGAGGAAGCTATGTTGAATGTGGCCAAAAATGGGATTCTAGTGTCTTGATTGTAGAGCAGGTTATAGATAAACCTAAGGAGAATGACTCAGTCAAGTGGCTAAATGCAGTAGAATGGAAATTGAGCATGGTGAAACAACGTCTAAATGACTTGAAAAACCTTGCTAAGAATAATAGGTCTTACTTGCTTGACCTTAGAAGTGCTTGTCTCTTTGGGGGTAGATATTTATGATGAGACTGAATCCAATCTACTAGATGTTGTTGTCATCAAGTAGGCTTTCAAGGAATTGTTAGTTGAGGAGTTGAAAATTAAAGAAGATGTGATCGGTAACTCTGTCGAGAGGTTGAACAATGTGGCTGCCTATTTGATGAACTTTAAGAAAGATGTGCTAGAGATGTGCAAGAGAAAATATGAGGAAGCCAGTAGTATGTTGTAGATGTGGAAAACAAGATTGATGATTACTATCATTCACAATGCTAAGGGTATGATCTCTATCTTAAACAAATTCAAAGTTCTTCAAGCTAAACTAGATGCTACTCAGAGAGTAGGGAATCAAGTAGGGAGTCAAACGGAGAAAACTGGCACAAATGAACAGGTTTTCCATGAGGAGTGAGCTGGACCTCATGCAATGAACGGGGAAGACAGAGATGTCTCTTCTTAAGAGTTTCTTTAAACTATTCATGCTTTATTAAGTTTATGTTTGAGACTTATACTATTATTCGAGACTATGTCTCATTTAGTTTTAAGAGACTTTATTATATTAATTGTTAGTTGTATGAGACAGTTATATGGGAAAAGTTGGTTCCCATCCTTTTACTATATAATGTATGAGTAAAAGAGGGTCTAGATCTTTTGGTGACTTTTTCATGACTAGATCATTTGATCTTAGGAAGAAAGGGGGATATTTTATACAGTATATGTAATGTCATTTTGAAGAGAACAGAGTATTTTGTTCTACTTTATTCATTAAGATAGGGGAAGATTGACAGTGGGTCTATTGTCTCTCTATGTATTGCCATTTATTGTTTGTATGTTAGATGTATGGCGCATTGAATATATGATATGTACATCTCTCTATGTGAAATATTGATAACCTGCTTCCTTTATAATTGCATTGCCATTGAAGTGTCTTCTTTCATATGTCAGAATTTGATGCAAAATTTAGTGATTCAGTTATTGTGTTTTATTTATTAGTATTCTTCCATTCGTGTGTTTGGAAAGAGAGTTGAGTAGTCTTAGTCATTGTGAGTTAATTTTCTTTCCTGTAATACAATACGTATTGTGGTGTTGCTACAAGTTTATAGTTGTGGAAAATCTCCTTTCCCCACTTTCAGGTTAAAAGCATTCCAGAAAATTATAAATCTTCATCATACGGAGGGAGTTGTACCTTCTAAAACATTCAGAGGATAATTAATAAAATTGTCCAACTGTTAGTGGAGTTTGTTGCTACAAACTGGGTGAGTATTACATTATACAAGTGGTGACAAAATATGTTCACTAACGCCATACAATATTGTCCATGAATTAGCCCTAGGCAACCTTTCCACTACTTTTAGATCTATTAGGCATTCTATAGCACCAATATCTATAAGAATATTAACTGAAAAACCATAGAGTGTACTTGTTAGTTGTATGGGATTGGCTTGGTAGTCAACATGTCTATTTTGCACCACCGCATGAATGCAATGCTGAATGGGTTGTTACTCATTTCCTTCAACTCTTCCATGTAGCTTCTAAGAGCACGTATTCACATAATGTTCACCCCCACATACAAAGCATCTACCCTTTTGTCCCCTTGGACCTGGTGGCTTCCCTCTATCACTATTGTCATTTGCCCCCTCACTGTGGAATTGGGTTTAGGAAATTGTTAGCCTTGTTCACCACCCTTAGCAAGTTTATTCTTATTTTTCTTCTCTTCAAATTGATTGCCCTTTTGAAACTTTTGTTTGGAAGGATTTGTGGAAGATTGATTTTGGTAGCCCTTGCCCTTATCCTTGTTTCCCCTCCTGAACTTTGCAATGCTAAGGAGCTTTTGTTCTTGTTTGATGTTCTTTTCAAAGGCATCATCCATAGTTCATGGACCATGAATATCCACCTCTAAACCAATCTGGGGCTTCAGTCCTAAGAAAAACTTCCTTACCCAGAAGCACTCATCCTATTGATAAAGTGGAACATATTTGAGAAGTTGGATGAAATTCTCCCAATACTATGTAACTAAAAGTTCTCCTTGTTTCAGATTTTGGAACTCTATGATTTTCTTATCAAAGTAATCTTGTGGAATCCAATGCTTCCTAAACAAGGATAGGAATAGGTCCCATGTGAGATTTTCTATTGAAAGATGTTTTTCAATCTTCACATTCTCCCACCAGGTAGCTACTTTCCCCCTTAGCTAGAAAGCCACCCACACTGCCTTAGTCTTGTTGGAGAGATTTTGAAGTTCATAATACTTCTCCATCTCAACTATCCAAGCCTCTACACCATTCCCTAAGGCTTTCCCATAAGAATGGATGGAATGAAGGTCCAAACCAACTCCTAGGGATGCTTGTTGATCAAGTCATGTAAGGACCAAGTTATTTGCTATTTTCATGCTAAAATGTACCATTTGTACCCTGATTATTACATTAGGAATAATTTGGTCAAAATGGGGCCCAAAATAAATAGATAAAGTATTAGGTATGCAATTTTCACTATTACAATATTCTTTAAATAAGACATACAAATCTACTTCTTTAAAATTTAAACTCACAACCTCCACTAAATATGATTTTTTTTGTATTGAAAAATGCAATTATATAAAATAATAAATAGCCCTCAAAGAGTGGTTGTGAGATAAGGAAAAACTAAATAAGAACATAAGACTTTGTAACTAGCTAGGAGGCAATTACAACAATGATCAAAATTGCTAACATTTTTCTATCCAGTTGTATAAAGCTCCACAAACAACTAGAATTGGAAATCACTCCATAAAATATGACTCTCAATAATAGCTCAAACACACCGGCAAAGAAGTTCCTATGTAGTGATGAAGTATACAAATCTCCCCAACTGTATAAAGTGATGCTTCTCTTCACTAAATATTATTATTGCATATACAAACCCTAAAATGATGAACTTGAGTATGAGCTATAATGTCCTTGAATATAAATAGAATAAATGATAAAAATACACTTTAAATTAATGTGTTTAATTATCCTTTTCATTACAATATGAATGTAAAGTAGTAGAAGATTATTTTAAATATTCATTTTAGTTCTTCATTAAATTAAGAAATATAGAGTTGAGGTTGTCCATTAAAGTAGATGCGAGAGAATCGTGTTTGTTTTCAATGGTTGATGATGGTTCTAGAGGATGAAAATAATCAAGAAGATGATCTATGCAATTAGAATTAAGTTCTATTTTTGTGTGTTCTAGTTTCATGTCATATGATATTGTAGGTGGATGATGCATCTAAGCGTGGAATTGTCCATACAGCTGCACTGATGTTTGCTTTGTGTCCTTTATAGTTGTGCTAATGTCTCGTATGACCATGATGACATCCTTTATAACTTCTGATTGCAAGCTTTATACCTATCCTTGCATTGAAAATGGATATATGGAAAACAATTGTGCCTATGACACATTTGGGGATCTTCCTTAATCAAATCCAAAATGCTTGAAATGTGTATGCCCTAAGTACAAGAATAGGTCTGTATTGCTCCAATAGTGAAGGCAAGCTAATAGAGATGTCTATGGTGTGTGGTTGCTACTTCTATGCGTGTCATAAGTATTTAGTGGTGTTTATGTGCACTTTCTTAGTGTTCTTATAGTCATTGCTCATTAGATCCCTCTTTTATTAAGTGTTAGGAGGTGGATTAAGATTTTGAGTATGAAGAAGAGAAAAAAAATTAAGATGCACAACTACATATAATTCTATTTAGAAAATGAAAACACAACACATTAATATTTTAAATATTAAAAAATTAAAAAAATAAAAATAAAAAATTCAAAACATAATGAAAATTTTGTTGAAAAACACTTAACAAGAAAAAGACATCAATGTACTGAAAAGGAAGGGAAAAATGTTAAATATACACTTTATCTCTCATAAGATACAAACATTAAATCGTGAGCATTAAACTCAAATTAGCCATTTGACTTTAGATGATTCTTATTAGTATGTTTACTGGTTTTAATTCTCGTGGCTCAATTTTTTTGGGAAATTAGACGATATATATAATGCAATTCCACCCATCCAAAATACACACCATATGATTAGACGTTCACGAAAGGGGCTCAAATAATAACAATTCCTGGCCATTTAGAATGTATATTCACTGTATATATCAGTCACATATTACGTATAGACATATTTTTGTTTATGTACGGCCACCTTGGTCACTCAAAAAACCTAACGAAAGAAGTATCTATACAGAAGTGCTTGTATCTCCATGTAGGCTAGCCTCATCCAGAGTTCGAAATGCTATAGCTTCTATAGCAGGCTTATGTGAGCATTTAAGATGTGCGAAGGGAGAGGAATATTCACTGGTCTAAAGAAAAAATATATTAGGAATGAAGGTAGCAAAAGTTGCTGATCCCCTGCTAGGATTGGATTACCCAGTTGTCAGAAGAGTTCACAGCAGCCTATCAAACAAACTGCACGCCCTTTAAGCCCACCGCCAACATGCATTAATTTCCTTCAAACTAGTGTAGCGACCTGATTCAAGCTCTGACACAAAACTGTCATCTTACAGTACCCAATAAGTGATTTGAAATTAGCCATGATTGATATCCCTAGTGTCCAGAGTCCATAATGCCGCTGTGTTAATTTTATTCTAATAATCTCATTTTGATCAAGATTATGCAACGTGCCCTCTTCCTAAACAACTCAATTCTGATTAGGATTGTGTAATGTACCATCTTCCTCAGCAACCCAATTCAGATTAGGATTGAGTAATATAGTATATACCCTCTTCCCAAACAACCCAATTCAGATTAACCCCTCTGAAGATTTACTACATTATGACGTGGAAATGTATACGTGCCATTATGACGTGTCCCATCTTTTCCCTTTTCCTTATGCTTGGTTTTTGCTATGCTCGACATTGAGTGAAACAATGACATTCGGTAAATCCCTCCCAGATTTTTCTCAACGGTTTCTCCTCTGTGCTCTTATTCCAAGGGCACCAGAGTCCTTTTGAGGCCTGCTTCTTTTAGCTGAGGTTCTATGCTGAATATGTTTTGTTTTCTCCTGGTTTGACCTTCTGGTGGGACTTAGCCAACTAAACCATCTAAACTGTAATGGTGCTGGTTTTTCAGTTATACATTGCCTGCATTAATTCTTCTGACTGAATGCCTCCGTGGGTTTAGTAGTCTTACCAGGCTTGTACTAAATGCCCCCTGAAATCTCACATTTGGTTCTGTCCTTGGTGGTGGTTCCTCTGATTGTTTGCATGTTGTTCATGAAATGGAAGAGCACAGCGTCCAGGACGGCCAAGATCAGGAAGTTACTGGAACTGGCAGCAGAAGAAGCAGGCAAGGCAGAAGCTGAAGCTGCTGCAGTCGACTATGGTAATTCCAGTACCATGTTGGACAGGCTTAACCAGTGTGCTGTTTGTTTTGGTCCTACAACAAGCCGCTGTTCCAGATGTAAGGCTGTGAGATACTGGTATGTCCTCTCTTTTAGCTTGTCAAGTATTTTCATCCTTTACTATTTCAGAATTGCAGGTGTAATTTATGTTGCACACAGTTCAGCTGAACCATAGATAAATTATGCTCTTCTGAGCTTCCGTAAGCTTTGAAAATATTATTAAAAAAACGAACTGTCATAGTGTAGACAGTTTTTTTGTATATGGGCATGTAATGAACTCAGAGGAACCCTATTCATTTGTAACTTTGGAGTCATATATTTCGTCTAACCTAATTACATGAGTCATAGTGTTTTGTGAAAGTAGGCAAATTCTATGTTCAGAGATCTTGTGGTGAAACATAAAAGCCAAGTTTATATTTTGAGGTGCATTTCTTGATTTATCATACGTTACTTCTGAAGTCGATTATGTCTATTGATAACTGGATAGATCATGCAAAAAATTTGTGTAATCTCAAAGCTCAGGTAGTTATTGCAGTTAGACCTACAATATACCCGAATTTAGAAAGTATATGCACACACATTGGCCTCTATGATGGCATGTGGTTGAAGACTTTTTCATTTTTCACTAGTCTTTGAGAAGGTGAAAACAGCATCAGTTGGAAATTCATGCTTGATATCTTCCACCTTCACTCCATTAAACCCTTCTGCCTAGAGTTCAAGAAGTGAAGTATAGAAGCTAAGCATATTTCTCATACTTAGCCAAACATATATTTATCTTGATTATCATACTTTAGTACTGAAGTTGATAATGTCTAGCAATTGGCTGACAGGTGCAAATTATCTCTATTCTCAAGTCTCACATAGTTAGTTCAGTTATACCCTCTATACATACTAATTCAGCAAGTAGGTTTACATCTGCTAACTTCAGACTCTATCATATGAATAGTACACCCTTATTTAGCAAGTAGGTAATTTCGTAATAGTGTTTGAAAAGGTGATAACTGCATTAATTAAAAAACACACAAATATTTTCTAATTGTGTTTATTACTTTTCAGGTTGCTCTAACATTGACACTTGAATGTTCCTTTTACTTTTGTATTGAGGGAGCTTATAGAGATCTTTTTCATACATGTGATTGTTGTACTTAATTCTCCTGACAGATTTACTGCAATTGTGAATTTGTCCAATTTGTTCATACTCCAGAAAAAATAAAGAATTCCATGTAACTTGCCATTTGCACATGGTATTAAGATTGCTGTCTACTAGGATTTATTACTGTCTACTGGGTTTGTGTGTTTAAAGCTAGGGAAAATTGGCAACTTTTCTTATGGCTGTGATATATTTTTGATTCTGAAGCCATTTGTGTGAGGAGTACCATCGACATTGCATGCAAAAAATAGTTAGTTGGCTCTACCTACAAAACCCTCTGTATTGACAAAGCATGCAAAAAATAATCAGTTGGCTCTACCGACAAAGCCCGAGCCACATACTCTTTGTATCACTGGGGAAGAATAGAAAACATGAATTACACAGTCCTTGTGTTCCTGGTTGGGTTGTCTGTATTGAAGATCACACCTTTGTAGAAATTTGAGTGGATATGATCAATTTAATGCGTCTAGGGTTGCCTCTTCTTTGTTATTTTACTGCTCTTATTTTCTTTCTGGCTCTTAGCAACTCTGGCTCATTTTTGACAACTGGCCTTGTATGCTTGTGTCTTGTTTCTACGTTTGCTACTAACTTTCATTTTCTTTCTACAAAATTTCCTTCCTCAACCTGATATATGCAGCTTCTAAAAGGTCTTCTCCGCAATTTATTCTTTTTTAAGGATTGTCACTTGTTATGTCCAATGGATTCAGATTGTAGTTCTATTCATGCTGAGTATGTATAGTGCATAATCTTTTGGACCTTGGCTATTTAATATTTATATGTTCATAATGTTGTGGACTTTCCATTATGCCTAGTTGCTTATCTTATGAATATAATCACTTTAATGAGCAAAATGTGTTGCTTAATTTAGGATTCTAAATTGTAGGCTTTCCACTAATGTTTAAAATGAAAAAGGTTGCAATTTTTTTGTTAGTAGTAGAATTTACATTTGCCAGTAGTAACAATGTAAGGTATGCTCAGAACACTAGCATTAAGCATGGACTAAAAGTTAAAGCATAGTTATAACTTTTTTTTTTGACTCATTCACATTTTTTGTTGATATTTTTTCTTTTTTTCTTTGGTTTATATGGAGATTCTTGCGACTCTAATAATTAAACTCCAATATATGATGAGTAATGAGAATCCAAGCTGTAACAAATAAAGGAATACCTAAATACGTGACATCCTCCCTGGCATTCAATACTGAGAAAAAAGAAAATTACGTTTCTTGTTTGTATATACCCACTCCAGTGACCTGTTATGGAAAAATTAGTGCTGTCAGTTATGACAAGTAGTATTAACCAATATATTCATCAAATATATATCTAAATACAGTTGGTGGTTGATTACAAGTATCAGTGGCATTTCTTTATGGCTCCTCCATTGATCTGTACTAGTGTCAAACCATGCAGACCTTGTCCAGTGAAGTCTGTGTTTCAAGAAGCTCTTTTGTATGTAAAAGTGTAGATTATTAATGTGTGTTTTTCGGAAGTATCAATTATTTATATTAAGCCATGGTCAAAGCTTATAGAGATGTACATTTAACAAGATTGACTATTTAACTTTACAGTTATTTGCATATACAAAATAATCGACAGGCTACATAACCAATTGGGATTCCTTTGATGAATAGACAAGTATGATGTTGATGGAGTTGCATATTGAATTGAAACTTGAAAGAATAAGATCACTTATAAACATACCTTTATAAATATCCAAACTTGTGAAAAGAAACTATAGCCTATAATTTAGCTTTCATCTGGAGATTGTACTTAAGTTGCTTGAACTCGAGTTCTTGTTGCAGTGAGAAGCTAATCATATTTTACTTTTGTGGAGTGTATCTGATTTTTAATTTATTCTATATCTGTTACTTGTGCTTGAAAATTAATAAAATCCCAGTGAAAAGTTGTGAATGGAATTTCATTTGAAGGTTGCTGCAAAAGCATTTTCAAACATCAAATAGTTGTCAGTCAAATACCTATGCAAATGATGCAGTCAAAGGACCTGGGTAACCATTGAAGGGCAGTCAAGGCCTGCAGCTAAACACACCTAACAAGACATAAATAGTGAACAGTTCATTGAGAAAGACTGAAAAACAACAACTTGCAGTAAAAAAAGATCAGAAGCAACAATGTAAATTCATCATAATTTGATGATGTCCAAATGTTAAAATAACTTGGTTTAGGTCTGAAACTCTTTTACTCTCCAAGATTCTTAGACCAGCTCTGAAATCTCCAAAAGGAACTACAGTCATGACACAGCTAAACAGTATAAGACTCCTGTAACAGCTTGGACCTAGAACCAATGTTGGTCTCTAAACAGACCACTCCAAGAAAACACTACTCACAGCCACTTAGACTCATTCAACAGAGATTTGAAACTAAAGATTGAAAAGAAATTCTACTTCATCCTACAAGACAACCACTACATCATACCTATATTCAACTCTATTAAAATTTATAGTCATCGACAGTTACAAAACTCCTATGTTCAAAGGAATTCAAAACCAACTGCCTTCCATGAATAATACTTTCTACTCTTCTGAAATATTTCTTCCCATTCGTCAATTCTTCTATCTCTGCTCAACCTTGATACTCAACCTTCATAATATAGAGTGACACAACTCTAATTTTAGACCGCGATTGAGGAAGCGGCCACGAATAGGGGCAATAAAACACCAATGCTATTTCAAGGAATTTGCCAATCTTTATCCACCGTCGCTGAGATAAGGGAGCCGCTGATATTTATGTTAAATGCTATTTTAAGAAGAATTGCCAGCAAGAAAGCTGCCATCTGTTACACCGCATTATGCCAAAGTTATGTTAAGGGATTCACTAGTTTTAGACAACCCGCAACATTATAAAATAAACACCCAGATTCATAACAATAGCACCAAAAATATATATGTACTCTTTGAACTTATACAACCAACCAAAGACAAATCCATGGACTCTCTCCTTTTGTAACCGTTGACTGAGTTTGAAACTGCCATGCCATTTTTAATTCAAGCTGAAATCATTAATGTCAATCCTATTTTGAATGCCTAGCTAAGAAGATTATTTCGTGGGTTCTACTTAATCCAGCAAGAAAAGATTCTGACAAAGGATTTTAAGGAAAGGTGTTGGATGCTCCTGCATCAGACTCGCTGGGTAAGAGGTTTGTAAGCATAGTTCACAAATTTCAGCGAATGATAAAATTGAACATTCCACAGCAAGCTCCATTATTGAATCAGTTATTTTAGAAAATTTTCTCTTTTGCTTCTTCCAGCACTTAGCGGGAATAAATTCTACTTCCCTCCGGCAAGTTCATCCTTTATCTTTTACTCTTCTCATGGATGTTTGTCCACCATAAACTAATTTCCTGCTCTTCATTTATATCCTTCACCATTTTCTTCTTTTTGTGGGATTCAACCCACCATAAATCGTCCACCTCCACCATAAATCATCTTCACCTGCACTCATGTCTTCATAACAAGTTTTATCTAAAATAATTACCTCCTCCTTTATACTTGCAAACACCTCTTTATCAGCATTAACAACATTATGAGATTCATAAATATTTATCACCATCTTTTCTTCAACTTCTTCCTCATTTGCAAACAAATCTTTGCGAAAATAAGAATTTTTCATAATTAGCTCCTCCTTATCTGCTTTTGTAAATATCTATGCTTTTGCAACCTTTGCTTCTTCTTCACATTGGGCTTTTGGAACCTCATAAAGGTACTTATCTTCGTGTTGCTCCACATTGATCAACATTTGCATATCCTCTGAAAGACTGATTTCAGCATCACGATTCTCAATCACTTCAACTTCTTTTCTCACCACTTCATCTGTGCACAAATTAGCATCAGAAATTCCCAGCTTTGTTTCTTCACTCTCTTTTTCTTCTTCATTCTTAACTACAACAATATCTTCATGTGAAGAATCACACGAATTAGACAACTCGTCAATCTTCTTCATATCAGCTCCACGATCTAATATGGAGCCTTCACTAACCACTATTTCAACTCTTAAATCAGCTACTATCTCCAAAGGAACTTTTGCAGCAACAACACTTTTGTCATCTGCAACTTGTACTTTTTGAACTTTAGTTGCCACCATAGTTTTCTCTTCTTTATTATCCTCTAGTACTAGGACTTCCACTTCTTTGTCTTTACTATCCTCCATATCTGCAAACAAAACAGTGTTAGACAAAATAGGGTTTTCATCATCACCCTTCTCTGCTACAGTCTCATTCATCAACACATCCATGTCTTTGGAAAGACATGTTTCAATTGCAATCATGTTCTTTTTTGCTTTCATGCCACCTATATGACATTCTCCATCATTCTTGATCACATCCACTACAACTTCTCCACGTTGCGTAGCATCCAACCTATCCAATCTCAAATAGATGTCCATCATTTGCTCAAAGAGTTTCTCCCCTCGGTACTTGATTTTCTTCCTTTGGTACTGCATCATAGCTATCCACTCAACTGGCCTCTTCAAGACCATTCTCATCCTCTTTTTCAAAGACATCTTCACTCTCAACTATTTGCAACAAACTCACATTAAACAACCATCCTCTACCCAACAATGTCGTTGGAAGATGCACCCTCTCTAAACCTCTTCTACCCATTTCCATATAGTGGAGGACGTTAGTGCATCTTCTACCTAGCACTGCTCTTGTTGGAGGACAGCTAACACATTACTCATTATTTTACCACCATTCTCTCATCAGCATCAACATTGTCTCCTCAACACATATCCCACCATCTACATGCTCTGATACCATTTGATGCAGTCAAATACCTAGCACTGCTCTTGTTGGAGGACAGCCAACACATTACTCATTTTTTTTATCACCATTCTCTCATCAGCATCAACACTGTCTCCTCAATACATATCCCACCATCTACATGCTCTGATACCATTTGATGCAATCAAATGACCTGGGTACCCATTGAAGGGCTGCCAAGGCTTGCAGCTAAACACACTTAACAAGACATAAATAGTGAACAGTCCATTGAGAAAGACTGAAAAACAACAACTTGCAGTAAAATAAGATCAGAAGCAACAATGTAAATTCATTATAATTTGATGTCCAATTGTCAAAATAACTTGGTACAAGCCTACAACTCTTTTACTCTCCAAGATTCTTAGACCAGCTCTGACATCTTCAAAAAGAACTACTGTCATGACATAGCTAAATAGTATAAGACTCCTGTAACAGCGTGGACCCAAAACAAATGTTGGTCTCTAAATAGACCACTCCAAGAAAACACTATTCACAGTCACTTCGACTCATTCAACAGAGATTTGAAAGTTTGAAACTAAAGCTTGAAAGGAAATTCAACTTCATCCTACAAGACAACCACTACATCTTACTTACATTCAGCTCTATTAACTATTACAGTCATTGACTGTTACAAAACTCCTACGTTCAAGGAATTCAAAACCAACTGCCTTCCATGAATAATACTTTTTACTCAATATTTCTTACTATTCTTCAATTCTTCTATCTTCTGCTCAACCTTGATACTCGACCTTCATAATATAGAGTGACACAACTCTAATTTTAGATTGCGATTAAAGAAGTGGCCACGAACAGGGGCAATACAACACCAATGCTATTTCAAAGAATTTGCCAGTCTTTATCCACTATTGCTGAGATAAGGGAGCCACCAATATTTATGTTAAATGCTATTTTAAGAAGAATCTCCAGCAAGAAAGCCGCCATCCATTACCCCACATTATGCCAAAGTTATATTAAGGGATTCACCAATTTTAGACAACCTGCCACCATTATAAAATTAACACCCAGATTCATAACAGTGGCACCAAAAATATATATGTACTCTTTGAAGTTATACGGCCAACCAAAGACAAATCCATGTCCAGAAAAGACAAATCCGACTGAGTTTGAAACTGCCACGCCATTTTTAATTCAGCTGAAATCATTAATCTCAGTCCTATTTTGAATGCCCAGCTAAGAAGATTATTTCGTGGGTCCTACTTAATCCAGCAAGAAAAGATTCCGACAAAGGATTTTAAGGAAAGGTGTTGGATGCTCCTGCATCAGCAAAATGGGACATATCTTGGATTCCAAGAGATATGTCAGAGGCAGTATTATAATGTATCTTCTGCCTCTTGTAGTGCGGGTATCCTGTATGGTTTCTGTCAGGCTGGGAGAAAGATTTGTGTCAAGAGACTATCTGTGAGAATTTTACATTTTCTTGTCTCTATATACCATTGATTCATTTATTAGAGTGTGGAATATGCTGTTTCCACCTCTCATAAATCTCTTGCTGTAGCTTCTTAGTTGCAAGTGGAGAGAGCTTAAGAGGCATAGTTTTTGATTGAACCATGAGAGCCAATTGACCATAACAAAAGATAGGTGGAGGAGAAGGAGAGTAATGAAATAGTAATAACAGAGCTTTCATCCCATGCTCTCACTTATAACGCCCAAACCGTACTGAGGAATTGTGGAATATTTGCATCAAAATCAATGATTTAATGAGCCTTCTTTTAGTGACCTGTCTAAGATATATAATGATAACAAATAGTTTATAATAGTGCAAGCAGTAACTTCTTTTATCCAAATTCATATGGTCAAAGCCATTCATTGGATTAAATGGTTTATCAAAACACCAAAAAAATTTCTTTGAAATGAACTTTGGCGTACAACAAGCAAATAAAATAATTGTAAAATTCATAAAGCATAACATCCTTTTATTTTTCTATATTTTCTTATCTGTGAGTTCCCTTATCTAAATCCATTATTGTTCTAGAGAGATAATATATAAATTGGTAATGCTTGGAGTAGAATGTGACATGAAGTTAGTTGAGGGAGACAGCCCTTAAGCATTTGGGTGATGAGCCATGGGACATAAAGGCCTTTGTAATTGTACAAATGATTGAAAATCAACCTTCTAGAGCAAAATTTGATGAAAAGCTGCTTCAATGAATACTCTATCACGAGGACTACCACCAGATAAAATGCCCTTAAATACTTGCTTCCTTTTTTTTTCATAGCCTTACAGTTCCTTTATGTATTTGCAGCTCTGGAAAGTGTCAGATAGTTCACTGGAGAATAGGTCACAAGCAAGAATGTCAGCCACCAGATAGCAGCACTAAACCTGATTTTCCGATTTTGTTCAAGATGGAGGAAGTTAAGTCTTTTGATGTGAATATACAAGAGGCAAGAAACTTTGGTTCTGGGTCCCAAAAGTTGGGTTCTCTTAGTGCTGAAGTTTCTGAAACCTCTTCTTCAGAAGCGACTGATTTGCAGATAACTAATTCTAAAGCAACAGAAGAAATCTCAGAAATTGAGTTTTCTAATGTGACCGAATCTAGAGAGCCAGCTGCTTTTACTGTTGAACCTGAAGTAAACAACTCAGATATCCATTTATCAAGTAGCATCTTGACACATATCCCTGCAGAGACTCCTCCCATTAATGGCATTCATGGCTGTCAAAGTGCATTATCTGATGCTTGCAGTACATGTACAGAAGCTTTACCAAATTATGTCAACTCAGATACTGGCAGCTCTTGTGAAGGAATCAGTCTTTCCTCTGAAAATATTGTGAATCATGCCCCCTCGCTTGCAGATGCAGCAAATCTTATCCCTTGTTCCAGTGAGAGAATGTTCAATGCCTGTAATAGTAAAATGTGTGATGTTCCGGTCTCTCCCAGTTTTGTCAAGAATCTGACAGGGTGTCCAGTTTCTGAACACAAACTTAATAGGTCTTTGAGTTTCACTCATGATCTTTCTAGTCCTGGTAGATTTATTACTGAAATAACTCCAGATGGTACATGCGAAAGTTATAAATCAAAGAATAATATCTGTGACCATCCTCTTGATCACTCTTCAAGTACTGATAATCATATTGTTGATACTGTTAATTCTGAAAATCATATTTTGAATACTGATAGTGAGATTTCTCTTTTGGATGTTCCAAGCTCCGGAAACTCTGATGTCAACATCTTTAGCTCTGCTATTTCTAGCCTTAATGTCCCTTGTCTTCAGAGTTCTACTAGCACATGTTCAGAAAGATCTTTGATAATTGGTGATACTGGTTCTAGCTCCTTATTCAATATCTTCAAGTTTCAAAGTCAGGAGCCAAATGAATCTAATACTACAATTTCGGCAGATGAAATCCAGGGTCCAAGCACTTCCACGTCTAATGGTGCAAGGGAAAGGTCTTCTAAAACCGTTCTTTGTTCTTATCAAAATAAGGAATGGGCTTCAGGTTGCACCTTTTCTAACAAAGATGATTCCAACATTGATGATGACTCAATTTCCATGCATAATCCACATCTCACTGCCAATGGTTTGAATATATCTGAAAAGAAATCTGCATGGCATACTAGATTTCCAAAACCTGTGACAGCAAACACTGCAGAAAGAAAAATTGAATTTCTAGTAGAACCTGCCAAGGTAATTCAGCCTCTGCTTGAAGTGTTCACTGTTATAAGTTGTGGAATAAATATACTTGGCAAATTAACAAAAGATCAAAGTAGAACTATTTTGTGTTTTCAAACAATGTGTTCCTTCATTATTATGGAATTTATCTACAATTGTAACGTTTTTCATTCTATTTTAATCACCGTTTCTCTGATTGGGTTTCTTATTTTATCAGTTACTCTTTCCATATGAATATTTTACCAAGCTTTTCAACTGGGACAATTTGGAACTACCACCTCGTGGATTGATAAACTGTGGAAACAGGTAATCTCAGCATACCTGTGTGGTATTTATTCAGGATGAATGAGAAAATCATTTGCTTCTTTTCTAGTATCCTTAGATTATCTGTAAACTACCAATTTAATAGCCTGTGTTGGTTGCTCTCAGACATGTTTTCACATTGTATGACATGAAATTAAACAGTAAAGTATATCTTGTGGTTTAGAGATAATACAATCTGATCTTCGTGGGACATTTTAGTTGACCTGCAACTAATGCATGTTATTCTTCTCACTGAAAAGGTCTATTATAAGCTAGTTCTTAATTGAAGTCATCCACCTGTGCATCTTACTTAAAGAGGTGCTTTAGTTTTCCTGAATTTCATATTTATGGAGTTTGTGTAATATTAACATGTAAGAATAGAAACATAGCAGTTAAAATAACATTTAAAATTAAGAAACAGTTTTCTAAAGTTGTGTCACAAATAAATATGTCAAAAATAACTTTGAATACAGCCACATCTTAAATTAGCATTCAGGCCGTTTTTACCCATGAAAGGTGGGTCACATTTTTAACCAATGCATACATCTTCTCTTTTCAATCTTACACCATTGAAACTTTTTAAAAATACTCACTGCATGATATACTCAGTACTTACAGATAAAACAATCATAGTAATTGTTTGGCTTGGCAATTCTATGATGCTTTATTGATTTTAGCCTTATCGGTATCTATAATTTAAAAACATTTACACCATAAACTGATTGATTTGGCTGGGTTCATTGCAACTTCTTCTCAACAGAAATGAGCGAAATCCAATTACTTTTAAGAGTTCATATTTGTAATTGTAATTATTAGATGTTAACAAATTTGCAATGATTTCCGTGTTATATTTTTTGAGCTTAACACGAGTAGGAGTCAATGATTCCAAGAAAATGCTTTAAATCTTCACCTATAGGGCAGGGATATTTGTTTCCAGAAAATAATTTCCAAGATTTTAAGATGTGAAAGGGGAACATTCCCTATTCAGAATTCATACTGTAATCAGAATAGATGCCCAGCAAAGCCATCTCTGATTTTGGATGTTAAAAATTCAATAACCTCTTTGTTATCATGCTTTAGGATTTAGTGCCTTCACCATTATGGGTGGAATGTTGTTGTTTGTTGACCAGTATAGTTTATCTTTTGAAAAATTGAAGTCCATTCCCCATCCAGATCTGTCATTGTGGTGATAACTTCCAGAACTTTATCTGTTATCGATCTTAAAATTACTGGTGGTATTGGCTAAAGATAGATGAGTGACTATATAGGTAGTTAGATCTAGTTTTGGGAGGCATATAATGGATTTACAATGTTCTTTCTCTGTTTTATTTCAACTGTACTTTTGCTGAGTATTTCAGCAGAGTGCTTGAAATTCTTTCTTGTAGGTATTTCAATGCGCTTAACTTTGAATTGGCTGAGGCTAAAGATCTCCAGGTTTTTTGGATCAATCTGACAAGATATCCTTGTGACCTTGTATTGACCCTGCTTGATATAAAAAATCTACCAATGAATAACTTATTAAATAATTGACAAATTTTTTTGAAGATAATGTTAGTGCCATCCTCTTTTTAACACCGTTACTCAAGAAATAGTTTTTATGTTAACTGACGATGATTCCTCACTGTGTACAATGTACCTTTTCCTCCAAAATCAAACGATCAAATTGGTGCAAACTATGTAGCCTTTACTAGATGCATATGAAATAGAAAGCATCTCTCTGACAAGTTAGCTAGATATATGCATCTGTGTAATGTATGTTAAGGACCATCTTATGCTATAAGTAGAGTAAGATTTTTTTTATTAGAATTGGATATAATTTAGCCAATTGTTCATATTACGTGACACACAGCTGCAACAAGTAGTCTAGTGGTGCCAGCTGGACGTAACTATTGTTTTAAATGTTGATGACCACAGCTGCAAAGGATCAGTTATGTATTGATGTTTTGGTCTCCTTTTGTGTGCTCTCAAATGTTGCCTGTTATGGGCATAAGCCTCTTGGATGCTATATAAATATCTTAGCTGTTTTATGGCATGCACAAAAGAAGCTTACTTTATCTAGCTGAAAAAATTCCTTATCCAATTGCTTTTATGTTGGCAAAAGTTTGTCAAAATTCAAGTGCTGAAGCAAAAAAGGAACCATTTTAAGTCAGGCTTCTTAGCTAATCACGCACCGATTTGCAGTCCACAATTCATATTAGCTATGTTTTGTGCATATTATGATTTTATCACAACCAATCCTAATCATGTACCGTGCACATCATGACTCAAAGGGAACCGATCTCAATACTGGTAATTGACAACTTCGCAACTAAATGCATTTTGCCTTATGACTGCAATGCATTATTCTGGGGGACAGATTGTGTCTGAATTCTAGCTAATTGTAAACGCGCAGATGCGTCTGAAAAATATGTAGGATGATTTATCTAATACAAGTTGGGTGATGTTCAATCCTGTATATTCTTATATTTTTTGAAAGTTTAATTTCCCAAAATCAAGGAGTTATTCACATCTTAGTCAGGAGTGTAGAAATGGTTAGTCCTGCCACAAAACTGAGGTCAAGATTTAAAATATATGTATGTGTATCCTTGAAATTGAATTTGACACGACTAGATTGAAAGAAGCTTTCTTTCCATGAGTGAAGTTTTGCTTCCCTCATATTTATGATCTAAATTTTCTCATTCAAATGATGAATCGGCAATACAACTTGGGTGATATTTCATTCTGTATGTTCTTATATATTTGAAAGTTTGTCTTCTCAAGTCATGCAGTTATTCAAATTTTGATTAAGGTTATAGGAACAGTTAGTCCTAACACAAATCTGATATCAAAATTCAATACATATTTATTTACTCTTCAAATTGAATTTGACTTTGATTAGATCAAAAGATGCTTTGTTTCCATGAGTGAAGTTTTGCTTCACTGACATTTATGATTTAAATTGTTTAATTTAAAGGATGAATCAACAATTGTATCATTTTCTTCTATCCAATTTTTGCTAGCTTCAATTTATTACCTTTTGCTGTCTCTAAAGCTCTTTTTCATGCCTGTAAAAAGATAGTAACTGTGATTTTTTAGTTGTAAAGAATTAGTTCTCATGTACTTTGTTATCCATGATTTGTGTCTTTCCACTGGTCTATGGGTAGCTGCTTTGCCAATGTGGTGCTTCAATGCCTGACATACACAAGACCTCTTGCAGCCTATCTACTCCATGGATCTCATTCTCAAAAATGTATGTTGTCATTTCTCAGTAGATTTATCCTTACACAGAGGCATGGCAATTTTAGTTGTGGTTTTACTTGTTTTCGGACTTGCTGTTGATTGCCAAAACAATTCACTAAGCCATTTATTGTGTTTGCTCAGGTCAGAAGAAAGATTGGTGCTTCATGTGTGAGCTTGAGCTTCTTGTTTCAAGGGTAAGAGGAGGAGATGATGCCTTATCACCAATTAGAATACTTTCTAGAATTAAAAGCATTGGCAATCACCTTGGATATGGGAGACAAGAAGATGCCCATGAATTTTTAAGGTAACATGGATTGCAAAGTGCATAGTTTCTTTCACTTGTCAAATCATAAGGACATTGTATCAACATAGAAATGTTCATTGCAAAAGCAATATTTAAGAATAGGCCACAAATTGCATGCACATGGAAATTAATCTTCAATACTTTTTACTGCTTAGCTAATGCAATTGAGAACTAGTGTACTTAAATGAGAGAGAGAGAGAGAGAGAGAGAGAGAGAGAGAGAGAGAGAGAGAGTTTTGATTTTGTTTTACTTTTGCCCTTTCAGGTTTGCCATTGATAATATGCAGTCAATATGTCTTGATGAAGCTGGTGGAGTTGAAGCCATTCATCCAATAGCTCATGTGACTACCTTCATTCAACAAACTTTTGGTGGCTATCTTCAGTCAAAGGTAGTGAAAATTTTACCTCTCCAAAAAACAATTGGATAGTTTCCTTGAACAATTCAAGACACTTTGCTTGACATTTCTTCTGAAAAAGCATGATTTATTGAACATTTCTGTGTACTGAGTAATGAATTGAGTAGCAAATCCCCAGTATGAAAGACTTTAACACGAAGTCACTTTTTTCTGTCCATTTATTTATTTTTCCTGCTAATCAATAGTTTTCAAGCTGCACATTTTATGCATGATGCATCTTTATAGCAAATTCTGGTGATCGCAGGCAGTTAGTGTAGTCAGTGTATAATGCCGATTCTTATATTTGATAATATGGGTTATCCGACTATGTAATCCAACTATGTAACTTGACTATGTAACCCAATTATGTAACCCGACTATGTTATCTGACTATGTAATCCGACTATGTATTAATTGTTTGTTGGCTCTCGGGTAGTTGCGACTTGAGAGTTAGTTAGAGTCGGTCAGTTGACAGTTGTGTTCCTCTTGGCAACCGTCGGGTCCTTTAAATAGTCTTTGTATTGTCAAGGAAAGTAGTATGATGTAGTCAGATTGACTCTGATTTTTGGCCAACCATCTTTGGTCTTTGGCCAACCATCTCTGGTCTTTGGCCAACCATCTCTGGTCTACTTCTGTAATAATTTCACGAGCGAATAAAGATATACTTTTACTCCTCTATCTGATATGCATTGTTAGTTCTGTTAATTATTACAAGTATTCATTTTATCAGATAGGCGAGTAAACAGTTAGATGGATCTGTACATGCTTCTGGCCATGCCTTCTCTTAATGCCTTATTTGTCTAAGAACAATTAATTACAAATCACAAGTCTTCTGTAATGAAACAAAAATCTTTTTTTTTTTCCACCAATTTTCAATCACGTATATGGAGCTTGATCAAAGCCATAAGAACTGTAGTTATTTTTTATTTTCTTATTGCATGTGCAGTGTTCTTATGCTCTCTTCTTTCTATTTCAATCATAAATCCGAGGGAAAGAAAACAGAAAAGAACAGAAACTCAGAAGGGTTTTGTCACTTGTGTTAGGAAGGGAGAATTTCTTAAGTTGCTCTTTAATATATTTTGGATCCAATAAAATTTCAGAGAGCTTGTAGAAAGCTCTATATTAAAATTGCAAATAGCTTTCTTTGGGTTGTTTTTGGTGTATTTCTCATTCTACTATTTTTATTCGTGTTTTAGTTATGCATCCATTACTACTGTAATTGTAATTTTTTCTGTTCACCACAATTGGCAGGTGGAGTGTAAACAGTGCAACTATGAATCTAATCGATATGAAATTATGATGGATTTGACGGTGGAGGTAAATGGGAATATAGAATCTTTGGAAGATGCTCTTAAACAGTTCGCAGGTGCTGAATTTTTGGATGGAGAGAACAAATACAAATGTGATAGGTTAGTGCATATTCAATTTTATAGATTATCAGCAAATATTACTGAGAATCAAAATACTGATCACAGTTATTTTGTTTTTGCCCACCTCTCTAAGAACCGTAAAAGGATAACAAATAATCCAGGATTTTTATTGCTGTTTTGCCATAAAGGAGATACAGTATCTTGGATATATTGTTGATACATAATGCAGTCCATGTGGATTTGTGTAATGAGTTGCCCCTATTTGTTTTTTGTTTTTTTCATAATTCTTATTGTGTTATTTTGATTATTATTATTGTGGTCTTTCAGAATTAGACAGAAGTTGTAGAAGGGGTTTTTTGTTTTGCATGCGATTGTTTTGCCAGATAACAATGAAATATATGACATGCAATGATAACCCAGAAAAACTATGATAGATATAAGCAAAATAACAAATACCCAGATGTTATTATTGCTTAAAATGAATTACTGTAACATACCCATTTCAAGTTCTTCAACTTCATACATCCGTTGTAAGTGAACCAGCAATACAAGTGCTAGGAAACACCTCCAAATGCATATAGATAGATATACACACTCACACAAATGAAGGGAAGTGTTATGCAGCCCTAGGTGCCAACAATAAGTAACATAGCAGTCATGAGTGAGGAGCGCACCAACTCCAAGATGACCCACGTTTTCCCTAGGCAATTGTACGGCCCAGCTGGTGATAGCTGCAGCAATAAGCACTTCTCAAATGCCCCAAATTCTGTCATAAACCCTCAAATCTGAATTGCAGATGAAATATAGTTTCCAACTCTAAAAATATGAATGGAGTCGATCATCAAACACTTCTCAAAATGCTGCCATAAAGTGGTACGACCAAGGTTGGGAATGTACTACCAGCAAAGGGAGGCTGGGAACTCCACAGAAACTCCTCAAAATCAGTGCCAAAACCTGCAATATATCCCTTAATGTCTTTCAATAATTATTGTGCCAAGAACATAGAGATATGTCTATGAAAACCCTCCTGCGACAACCTGCATTCAACCATTGAAGCACAAATGCAAACATTGAGTGTATTTGCCTCTTTGAGCACCCGGGGTTGATATTTCACACTTGCGGAATGTTGTTACTAATGGAGGTTTTCGTCTCCAAATCCATGGCTTCGAATTTCTCCAAAACCCTCAAACTCTTTGTAGAGCCAAAGCCAAAGCAAATGAAAATAATCAACATGCCAAATGAATTGCTTTTTCCCCTTTTTATAATTCCTCTAAGGGGGGTCGATTCACCTTTTGGAGGGAATATTTAATTAAGTCACCTTTTTAAAATCCCAAGGTGAGCGCTCCAACAATACGGCTTAAGTGACTTTATTAATATTTCATTTTTGACACTTAACCATTATAACCCAAAGTCCAATATTAAATAAACATTAATAATTTATTGACTTTAAAATGGAGGCCCAAATGATCTCGAAATCCAGTGATCTATAGACCATTGGAAAGGTCTCGCCAAAATGCTTCATCTCCAACACTGAAAATCTCAAAACGGACAGAAACCCTAATTTGCCAAAAAAAGTAAGTCCGGGCCTAAGCAATCAAATCCACCCCAGAAAGTGCCAAACTGAAGATCACACCGAAACCATGCCAACATACACTCAAATACTGACAAACCCATCCACGTCAACGCCAACAGTGGTTCCCTAACCAGGTTGGTTAGTCTACGGGAACTCAATAATAGACTAACTCTTCATCTCTCTACATGGGCTAAAAAAGGGACATTACAATTTGGCAAAGATTTGTGTCATTCAAGAATAGCCTATGTCAAAGACCTTCACAAATCTAAGAATCTTTGTAGTTTCTTGGGATTGGCAAATTTATATAGGAAGTTTATACTTGGTTCCTCACACATCACTTGGCCCTTGAATGAAGATGCCAAACAAGGTTGATGCAAAGACAAACTTTAGTTGTTCAACCACACAATAGAAACCAATGAGAGATATACTGTTACAGTAAGAAAATGTCCTATATATGACCGAAAGCTTCATGCAATTGTCCAGGTACATAAGCATTGGAAACACTACATGTTGGGAAAATAGATCATCATCCATACAAATCTCAAACCTTTACAATTCTTGATGATGTAGAGAAAATTGTAGGAAGAGTGGCATCTTCAAACCTTCAGCAGTTACACTCAAACATCGGGCATGAAGAAGGAATTGCCAATCTTGTAGTAAATTGTTTTGAGTTGACCCCCTGTTGAAACTCTCCTCTTTATGCATGACACATGTGAACATGAGACCAACACATGGTAAGAATTGTACAAGATGGATCCGGACTTGAAAGTGCCAATTTCATAGCAATTGTTTGAGTTGACCCCTAGTTGAAGCTCTCCTCTCTACGCATGATGCATTTGGACATGGGATCAACACATGGTTGGAATTGTACAAGACGAGTTAGACTTTGTAGAACTAAGAAATATTTTAAACATTGCATAACAATAAATCAATTCCAAATTACTACTTGTAGGATGAACTCTTGTATCATTTGGGACACTCATGGGTACAACATGAAGCAGAATGTCAGAATTTAATATGGGAGACTCACTTCCGCAATGTTGTAGGTCATCTTTGAGTTGAGAAGACCCTCGTGGTATTGAAAAAGTATTTCCTATGTCATCTCTTAGGTCTTATGTTGCAATATACTGATACATCAGATCTTGCACCACATGTGCTAATCCAAATTGGCCAACAAGAAGCAAATATAGTACACTCTTTTGTCAATACCTTAGAGGCATTAGGAATTAGTTTCCATTGATTTCTTTTTTTAGCTCTACTTGCTACCAAGAATAGCAATGATTCTCAAAGATGTCAATTCTTGGCCATGTAAAAAGCCTATTTCATCTTAGGAATCAACTCAAATATTGTATGGGTTCACTTTGGATGACTAGCCGCCATTGTATCTAATAGAGATACTATAGTCTGGAGCAATGTTTCAAAATTGCTTTGAACGATGACGGACACAAAGCCGACCAGAAGGGCTTCACTAGGAATGATGAGAAGGTTACTACCACTATGTATACTTTTGATCATCCAGTTTGTGATACATGTGTGGTAGGAAGGAATCAAAAGGAATTCGAGTTCCTCTTGGATCAACATGATATGAAGGATGAATAGCAAAAAAGGTATGTGGTAGTGGATGGATTCAAAGAGTGCATAATCTTCCATCAGAATGGATTGTTGTTTGCATATTTAATATCCAGAGTTGGGTGGAGTATTTGCTGCTGTTATATGATGTTAATTACTATTCCTGAACAGTATTATTGCTGTTCTAGATCAGATTGTGAAGTTGCATTTAACATCCTTCAAGATGAGGCAAAGTATGAAACAATTAGTGATGATTTCAGCAAGGTGTATCTTCACAATGAGAAGGTAAAAGAGGTGATTGTTTCAAAAAAATTTATTTGCTGTTATGGAAGATGCATGGACTGTTGTAATAGTCCCCTACACTATAAAAATCAGAATTATATCATTGTCAGAGGGGGTAGGAGTTTCTAGTTTAACTTGTCTTGTGACAGTGCACATACACTTTGGGAAGAACAGGCTAAAAGAAAGGGGTTATTGATTGAGGAAGATGCAAGGCATACTACAAACCTACAGGGCATGGTCACTAAGGAATCAAAATCTTTAGGTTTGCACTATATTTTTTGGCAAGAGTTGTCTCATTTGACAGGTATAGGATCAAGGCTTTTTGAGCAGTATAGCATTACTTATCACATTGGCACAATGTTTCTTGAGCAATCTAAGTCTACATTGCTTGAGGACAAACAATCTTGGGAAGGGAGGACTTGTCATGTCCCCTTTTTATTTAATTCATGTTGGAGGATATATTTTTCAATTCAAAATATTTTCTTTGGGCTAAGGTATGGAAATTGGAAAATAATTATAGCTAAAATTGGTTATTTGGGCCCGAATCATTTATTAATTCTTATTTATGATAAAAGGGGTCAAATAATTGATTTAATATTATTACTTTGGATTATTTACCCAAGGAAGGGTGTGATATTTTATGTGAGAAGATTTGTAACCTCCAAGTTTAGGTGGCATGCTATTATTAGCAGTTTCCTTGGCAGTTTTTATGACAGTTTGCATCCATGGAGTTATTATTTAATTTTGGTGGGGAATCTTGTAGCGGTCATTATGGTGGGCCTATTTTGGATGGAAATTGATGTAATAATATTATTTTATTTAAGTTTCCAAGGGGTCGTTTGGGTTTGCTCCTCTATTTATTTGGAGGCCAAAAACACATTTGGGACTATTGTAGATTTTACATTTTCTCTTGCAGAGCTGATGCTTTGTGATTTTTTTAGTGGATAGGGAAACCATTGGAGATGAAGCTTGTGGCCGGTGGACATGAGTTTCTAGTAGTCTGAGGGTGATGTTCTTGGGTTGCAGATAGCAATCTCACTTCAGAGGTTGCATCAGAGCTGAAGGATTGTAGCAGATTTAATATTGTTTGTGTTTGCAGGGGATTTCAATGCTTCTTTTGAGTGTTTTAGGTGCAGTTTGTGGTGATGTTCGAGTTTGCTGTTGTGTAAGGGTTTGATTGCTATGCATGTTGCTGTACATCATCATCCACAACCCCTTTTTCCAGCTATTCCAAGTGTGGATGCCATTCTGGGGGTTTGGAGGTTGCTGGGTGAATTTTACATGTGCATTTCGGCATTGTTTTGTTGTTATGTGTAGCTGAAGTTGTAGATTTGATGTAGTAATTTGCTGCTGTGGTAATTTATTGTATTAGACCTGTATACATGTGGTTTGCATCAGAAAATTCAATAAATTTAAATTATTATTGGAGTGATTTTATGCATTTTGGGTTTCATTGGTTGTCGGCAGTGTTGTGCGGATTTGCAGTTTCAGTGAGTTTTGGTGCAGAGATTCATTCTCAGTTTGGTATTTCAGATTGTTGTAGGTGTTACTGCTATTGTGTGGATGTTCTTATTGGTTTTCCCACATTTTAGCTCAGATACTGAGGTTGCATGTGTTATTCATGTTTTTTAAAGTAATTTGGCAATGTTTGGTGAGATGCACAATGTGTATTTCAGCACAGTTGAAATAGTTTGTTATGGGTTTTGTTGAGAAGTGTTGCAGAAGTTGTTGTAAATCAGTGTTGTAGGCTTGATTTGATGTCATTTATATCAGAAAATCATAATAAAAATATTGGATTTGTTTACATTCATTTTTGGTGTGCAACCTGTGCAAACTAGTTAGCTAGTTTGGGTGTTTTGATGCACATATTATTGTTAAATTTGTTAAATGCATTTTCAGATTGGGATTTTATAATAAAAATCAGGTTGAGGACATTACAGCTGTAATGTCCCAAACAAAATGTTTGCATCCAAAATCAAATTTGAAAATGAATTTTTTATTAACTTCAAAATACCCAGTTTTTCCCCTACATGGATTGATCCCGAAATTGACAATTTTAACACAAATGCAAAGGGGAAACTTCTTAAACATAAAATACTGATAATTATCTTAAAATATCAGTAATGGTACGGCCTCATGTTGTTACATATCAGAAAATTACCATATTTTGTAAGAAACATAAATCTGCATATTAATCTAACAATTTCACTTCAATCGATTTCACTAGAAAGCACAAAAATGACAACAAATAACCTCCAGCTTATATTAATGATATATCTGATATAATTACAGCATAAAGGTACTGTTTTAAAGTCACAAAAACAACAATAAACAACCGAAACACCACTCTGAAATTTACTTAAACTGCAAACACCAAAACACTACAACAACACACCAACTGAAACTACATTGAACAAAGCTGTGAAGCAACCTCTGTAGCTGAACCAAGAGGATCTAATAAGAATATAACATCTGAAACATAGCTTCTACAACAACCATAACAAACACACAAATCACAAATCTAATCTCCACAATGCTGTTATCAAAACCTGCAAAACACATAAACTGAACTTGCTGAAATCATGCAACTGTGTGAAGCTCCAATGCAACCTCTATATGAGATTACCCTCATGTACCAAAGGGGTTTCGTCCTCTGATACCTGCAACCAATGGGTTTGCGTCCACTGATCACCAATCTCCAATGGGTTTTCGATCACAAAAGATTATTTGTTGAACACAATTGTTCAGACAATTTTTGGCAGAGTTTTTGTATAAAAAAATGAGATGCCTGGAATGTGAAATTGCTTGCAAATATATAGAGGGACAAATCCAAACGACCCATTCTTGGAAAAATAAATAAAATAAAATCATTCCCATCAATATCCCTCCAAAATAGGTCCTATAAAGACTTTTCATAACCTCCACTTGATTTCTGGCTAAAAATAGGCAATAACTCCCTCTTGCAAGTTGTCATAAAATCTGTCATAGAATATTCTAAAATTAGGTGCAATATGATCTTTGAAATTATTAATTGCACCACAAGATACTCTACACCCCACTTTGAATTTCCAACACAATAAAATTATAAAATATTTAATATTTAATTGGCCTCGATTAAGTAGCTTGAAAATATAAATTAATTGTCGGTCCAAAATATTAAATATTAAATAAATTATTTTCCAATCTCCTTCCTCAACCCATAATATGAAATGTTGGAATGAGCATTTTTCCCATAAAATTGAATTAATAAAAATTTGGGACATGACAAGTCCTCCCTCCTCAATATTGCTTGTCCTCAAGCAATGCAAACTAAGATGCTTCAAAATCTCCATGCCAAAATAAATCATGTTATACTGCACAGAAAGCCTTGATCCTGTACCTGTGGGAATGTAGAATGCCTTGTATCTGTCCCATTCAACAACCTCTTCCTCTTAGCTTTGCCCCTCCCAAAATGTGTGTGTACTATCACAAAACAAGTTAAACAAAAAATCCTACAACTCCTTCCAATGATACAATTCTGATTTTTTCTTCTATTAGGACTATTGGAACATTCATTGCATCCTCTACAACAATGAATACATATTTGGAAAACAACAACCACTTCTACCTTCAAAACAATGAAATCAATATGGCTGAAATGCACTCTAATTCGCCCAATTTTTACCCCAACATAAGAGATGATACCTTCAGCTTCAAGGACTGATTTATAATAGTAATAGTTCAATAGAGGAGTGAAAAATAGCATCATACAACAGCAACATATGCTCCATAATTCTCCAAAAACTGAACCAAAACTCCAAATCACACAATATTGCCCAACATTGTTCCGCTCCCAATTGAAAGACTAAAAGCACTTCTGAAGCTGATATAAATGGATAAAATAACAATATAAAATGGTATACATCAGCATCAAATTGTTCCACAATAACATCATACTCTCATACACAACACCCACAACTTCAGTGGAAATCTGCAAACAATACACATGATGTAATAATTGCAAAAATGGCAAACCTGTGCAACACTCATCCATGTGATCAATGAGAATTTGATGATTAGCCATGTAAGGACTGAAAACTCCCCATTAGAAGTCACAAACTGAAAATTACTCTTCTCCATGACTAGAATTCCCACTATACCATAGGCTGCAATAAGCATGAATGTGTACCAATCATCTCATATGCAAGTGTGCATGTTGCAATCAGCCATTCAAGGTTATGAAACATTAAAATCATAAATTTCAAAGGGGTTGAACAATAGTATATCAAAAATGTCTGCAATATGGAGGTAATTAACCACACAATGATATAAAATCCCTTCACAAATATTTGCACACTTCTGAAACCCTTCAAAAACAATAGTCTAATCTTTGTCATTATAACTTGATCCAAGTAGGTGATGTTCATCTCCCCTATAGATACTTTGGAAAAAAGATCATGTTGCTGAAATACAATCCTAATTGCATCCAAATACTCCCAAATAATTTTCCAAGTCTTGTTGGAGATCAAAATATCATCATCATAAATACAATCAAAATTTCTTACCTTCTCTTCCTTGATCTGAGACCAAGGCATGCTCAAAATTTGGCTCCTCTCTTCAAGATTGTAGTCATGATAATTACCATGTATTCCAAGGACTCTTACCATGTTTTCCAAAGCTCTACCGCATGAAAGATGGTTCGGATCTGATTGTATGTGGGCTGGAAGGTGGCTATAACAGTCATAGTTAGTTTGAAATTTTGTTTCAAACAACAATATATCAGCTAGAATATTGGCACTTAGTATCCCCAAAGGATGAAACTTCTTACACACAACATGAGGCAAAAAGAACTTCGCAAAACCATGGCTGTAACACTGCATTCTTTTACTAAAAATCAGAAATGTAATATTTAGAAACCACCTTGTATTAGTTGCAAATACCTCAACAATGACCACGGGCTGGAAACTCCTCCACTTCATGACTAAAAACTCTTCTTGGGCTTGCAAAAAGGCCAGGAATGTCTCCCATTGATATTTCATCCACATTACTATGGAACTTTTGGAACTTCATCTTCAATGCCTTGAAGCCCTACCTCCCTCCTCTTGGATTCCAACTCCAGAGTGAACTTCCCCATAGAGTGCACCCATTGCAAGCTCCATGTTTTGTTAATACCTCCAAGATCCATGATATAGAAGTCTTTGCATATCTCTTGTTCACCCGATAGGATGACCAATTTCCTTGCCTTCATGATGCTAGGAATTTGTAGTGTCTCCTCCTTCATGAGTCTTTCAATTTTCTTGTAGCTTGATACCCAAAGCACCATAACAAACTTAGTCACAAAATCTTGAACTTCAAAAAGACACTTATTTTGCTTACCCACATCTAACATCAAGCTTCCCAAAAGGGCTATCTCCATTTGGCTATCAATCATGAGCTTGTCTTCAATTTTGGTGCATGGCTCCCACAAGTTCTCTATAAACTGTGAACATTGGTCCTTCATGATGGAGTTAGAAAATAAAACAAACCCTATGTGATTTATCATAAACCTCCTTTTATTCCATATGCAAGAGATGAAGAACTCAATAGTAACATCAAATCTGCTACATGTTTTAACCCTCGAGATTACTTGGATCCTTTATGCAACAATAATTTTGAACTTGAAATAAATAGTCCACATGCCCTATACTGCAAGTTGTATCCCTTACCCTATCACCCATTTTTGCATGCTTTCCATGATGACAAAAATTTTGTAGTGACATAGGAAGCATAAAATCTGAAATATTTTCATACCTTGGGCTGCAAATAAAATGCTCATCCACCATTGTCAAAAGAGACATTGTTGAGATATCCTTAACACTTCCATCCAAGTGGCTTAACTTTTTTGTGCTAGGGCTGACCACAATGCTCTTCCCACGTGTATAACCATCTATAATGATAGTCTGAGCATCAATCCATGACTCATTCCCAACATCACCATGCTCAACATGCTCTTCAACTAAAGCTTCTAACAAGATAGTCTGAAAATCTTCTTGATCCACCTTCTTTTCATCTACTACTCCTGTAACTTTTGAATCTTTCTCTTTTACTTAATTGATATTTTCCTGACATATACGATCATTAGAAGTCAATAAAGAATCTTCAATGAACAAAGATTTTTTACCTTCAACCTCTATGGCTTGGAGTGCCTCTGGTTCATCTCTTTCTTCCTTCTGCAAGAAAATTTCCTGTGGTTCATGTTTGATGATTTTTTCCGTAATAACTTGGTGTGACTCAGGTGTATCAACCATTGACTCTGGTTCCATTATCTTCTTTTCTCGCACTCTGGATCCTTCTTCTAGCATCCTCTCTTCATTGTTCCCACATCTATGACTTGACTCCCAAGGTTCTTTGCATGTAAAACAGAGCCCCTTTCTTCTAAGTTCATTCTTGGTGCCTTCTTGCATCTTATTTGTAACAACTGGACTTGACTTATTTTGTGGCTTCTTTTGGAATCCTTCCTTAAACCTATTCTTCAGCTCTCCATTACCTTGAATATGGTAATGCTCTTGACCTCTTTTCTGAGGTTCACTCTTCCTTGCAACATCCTCATATTTTTTATGAGACAATTTCAATTTTACTTCTTCCACCTTCTGATCTTGATATTTTTTCCTTTTCCACTTACCAAAAATTTCTGGAAGTCTTTCAAATGAAATAGCTGATTTGTAGGCTTCAGATTGTTTGGAATATTCTTCAAACCACTTTGATATCTCAACATCTTCAGCCATGATTTGCTCTTCTCCAAATTTGGAATCAACTATTAATTTCCTTTGCTCTCTTCTCAAAGCTCTGAGGTCTCATTCAGAAAGAAGCATGAATCGAACAACCCTACAGGCTGGCAAGATCGAGCTTTGATACCACTGTAATGTCCCAAACAAAATGTTTGCATCCAAAAATCAAATTTGAAAATGAATTTTTTATTAACTTCAAAATACCCAGTTTTTCCCCTACACGGATTGATCCCGAAATTGACAGTTTTAACACAAACGCAAAGGGGAAACTTCTTAAACATAAAATACTGATAATTATCTTAAAATATCAATAATGGTACGGCCTCATGCTGTTACATATCAGAAAATTACCATATTTTGTGAGAAACATAAATCTGCATATTAATCTAACAATTTCACTTCACCCGATTTCACTAGAAAGCACAGAAATGACAACAAATAACCTCTAGCTTATATTAATGATATATCTGATATAATTACAGCATAAAGGTACTATTTTAAAGTCACAAAAACAACAATAAACAACTGAAACAAATCTGGAAACACCACTTTGAAATCTGCTTAAACTGCAAACACCAAAACACTGCAACAACACACCAACTGAAACTACACTGAACAAAGCTCTCAAGCAACCTCTGTAGCTGAACCAAGAGGATCTAATAAGAATATAACATCTGAAACATAGCTTCTACAACAACCATAACAAACACACAAATCACAAATCTAATCTCCACAATGCTGTTATCAAAACTTGCAAAACACATAAACTGAACTTGCTGAAATCCTGCAACTGTGTGAAGCTCCAATGGAACCTCTATATGAGATTACCCTCATGTACCAAAGGGGTTTCATCCTCTGATACTTGCAACCAATGGGTTTCCGTCCACTGATCACCAATGGGTTTTCGTCCACAGAAGATTATTTGTTGAAAACAATTGCCCAGACAATTTTTGGCAGAGTTTTTGTATAAAAAAATGAGATGCCTGGAATGTGAAATTGCTTGCAAATATATAGAGGGGCAAATCCAAAAGACCCATTCTTGGAAAAATAAATAAAATAAAATCATTCCCATCAATATCCCTCCAAAATAGGTCCCATAAAGACTTTTCATAACCTCCACTTGATTTCTGGCTAAAAATAGGCAATAACTCCCTCTTGCAAGTTGTCATAAAATCTGTCATAGAATATTCTAAAATTAGGTGCAATATGATCTTTGAAATTATTAATTGCATCACAAGATACTCTACACCCCACTTTGGATTTCCAACACAAAATAAAATTATAAAATATTTGATATTTAATTGGCCTCGATTAAGTAGCTTGAAAATATAAATTAATTGTCGGTCCAAAATATTAAATATTAAATAAATTATTTTCCAATCTCCTTCCTCAACCCATAATATGAAATGTTGGAATGAGCATTTTTCCCATAAAATTGAATTAATAAAAAATTGGGACATGACAGAAGACCCTCGTGGTATTGAAAAAATATTTCCTATGTCATATCTTAGGTCTTATGTTGCAATATACTGATACATCAGATCTTGTACCACATGTGCTAATCCAAATGGGCCAACAAGAAGCAAATATAGTACACTCTTTTGTCAATACCTTATAGGCATTAGGAATTAGTTTCCATTGATTTCTTTTTTAGCTCTACTTGCTACCAAGAACAGCAATGATTCTCAAAGATGTCAATTCTTGGCCACGTAAAAAGCCTATTTCATCTTAGGAATCAACTCAAATATTGTATGGGTTCACTTTGGATGACTAGCCGCCATTGTATCTAATAGAGATACTATAGTCTGGAGCAATGTTTCAAAATTGCTTTGAACGATGACGGACACAAAGCCGACCAACTCTTTGCATCTCATTCTCAAACTGATGAACAAACTGAAGTGGTGAAAAGGACGATCCTACACATTCTCAAAATATATAATTCCAAGATTTATTAAACTTTAGGATGAAAATCTTTACTTTCAGTCAACATAGATACAACAAAGATCTTTGCAGCTCTAAGAACACAAATCTTTCAAAGTTTGTTTGGGTTTGCAATCATTGGCACCCATTAATGTAGTTTATCGTATGCCATGATCGATTGCAATAGCTCCTTTACCGAAAGAAAGAAAGAAATAAATAAATAAATAAATAAATAATATTAATGTCCATGAATGACCAAGAATAGGTCAATGGGACTAGAACACACAAATGTTACAATAGAGAAGTACTAGGGCAAAAAGGGCACTAGACAGAAAGCTAACAAAATAAAATAAAGCAAAGAAGAGCAAGCAAAGAAAGTAATAGACAAGTGGGGTAAGCACAACATGGTAACCCCAAAACACGCACAAGACAAATATCTATATGAGGTCAGGACCCCTCAAAGAGATGGGAGCTGACAAAGACCAGAGTAACTTTCTCCAACTAAAGTCATTTCCTGTGAATTCAATGATCTGTAAGGCCACATCAAGAAATGTTATTACACAGAACCAAAGGCTCACTGGTTTCTAACGCCACTATCATTTTTAACAGCAAAAAAGTGAACAAAAAAATGGCATCAAGAAGAAAGACACCAGAAAGTAGAAGCAGAGAACAGGTAAGTGATTACAGACAAGAATAACAGTTATGCCCATTGAGCACATCCAATAGCAAGTGCAAACCATTTTGCAAAATAGCAACACTTAGTATCTACCTTGTAGGCCACACCAATTCAAGGTTGATGATAGAGAAAGGCTCACATGTCATTACTGCAAGAGCTGTCCTCTTTGGTATGGCTCAAATGGCATCAATATTAAATACAAAGGTCGGAGATAATGCCTTTGAGCTTAAGCTTCCAACTTATCTTGGTCTTCATCCTGTTTTCAATGCAAAACTCTCGAGCGTTTACTTTCCTCCTGTGCTGGATACCCCAGATGCAACAAAAGAAGTTCAACCTTCAGTAACCAATCCTAATTGTAACATCAAGCAGGAGGGGACCATACTTAACACACAGATCAAACGCACAAGGAATTAAGAAATTCCTATCTACCAAATTCTCAAGACAAGTCAGATTCCTCATCAAGGGAAGAGCTCAAGTTGTAGAACACTTTTGGCATCTACACTCACAACTGCCCACAATAGGGACTACTGCTTCTCAAAGAGGTTTGACTGATCTAGGAGGATCTAAAATCTTGGTTATATCAAAATATATGATGGTACTCCAAATAACATGTTGTCTTAACCACTAGCTTCTGTAGTCAATGTATAATGCCGATTATTATATTTGATAATATGGGTTATCCGACTACATATTGATTGTTTGTCGGCTCTTGGGTAGTTGAGACTTGAGAGTTAGTTAGAGTCGGTTAGTTGACGGTTGTGTTCCTCTTGGAAATCGTCAAGTCCTTTAAATAGTCTTTGTATCGTCAAAGAAAGTAGTATGATCTAGTCGGATCGACTCTGATCCTTGGCTGACCATCTCTGGTCTACTTCTGTAATAATTTCATGAGCGAATAAAGCTGTACCTTTACTCCTCTATCTGGTATGCGTTGTTAATTCTGTTCATTATTGCAAGTATTCATTTATTAGATAGGCGAGTAAACAACTTCAACATCATCCCAAGCACACATGGTCAAACTATGAAGTTCTAGTTTAACATATCTGATACCAAATAACTTGGATGGTGTCATCCTTGTTTGGCACACATGTTCAGCGTATTTGGTGAAACTGGCAAAATTGAAAATAGAGAATATGAACCAATGAGATGCAAGCGATTGTGTTTCTTATAATTACCAAGCTGTCTCTTCATGTCCTCCTCTCATATAACTATGTAACGTAGCTATTCATCAAAAAGGCATCATGGGAGAGTCTTCTAGATGATACATCTGATGTCTCAGATCAGTGTACAAAATTTGCACTTGAACCCACAACATACTGAACCCATTGAGAAATGCCAAATCATCAATGTTGATTTCAACAGTAGCATGGATTCGTATGCTGTACTTTTTTTAATGTGAACATCAGATTAAGGCTCTGCTAACTCTATTGCACTGATGACAATCTCTGCCCTGCCAATCTGGGGTGCGCCAACAATGCTAAAATTTCTCAGCATTAGCCTGGCTCTAGTATTTTAATTGCAAAAGCAAACATTCAATGCCAATTGTGCTTGATCACTGGCATCAATAATGATTAGTTTTTGTTAGTGCTGGAATGATAGCAATTTCTAGCATTGAAAATGAATATTGAAAGTGATAATTGTTAGTACCAAATCTTCTCATTTGAGGATAATCTTGTCATTGAGTGCCAAGGCAGAGAAGTGAGCTATAACGTTTATGAGAGCCGATTTTTGTCATTTGTTATTGGTGTCACAACCTAACATTATGCCAAAAAGAACCAACTTCCTTTGCTGTACATTATGTCCAAAATGATCATAGCATCTAGGTTTGCACAACTATAATTGTGATTTATAATTTTTAATAATATTTTAATTGCAGTCAGTTTTGTTTTTCCTATGAAACATTTGGTATCTGATTTTTCCATCATTCCTATCCCTTGTCCATTGCTATACATAATCTTCTCTCGATACAATTTGTAGACTCGTTGGGCCATTCACACCTGTCTGTGTCATGACAATTCACACAAGCACCCATTTGCATTAACTGTAGCACTAGTTTCTATGAATCTTAAGAGGTTTCCAATCATTTTTCTAGTGCTCCTTACATGAGATTACAAAGCTACTTTGGATCGATGCTTCCATTTAGGAAAGAGTAACTAACATAAACCAACTAACTATGATATTGAAGAGAACTAAAGAACAAGAACTGAAAGTAGGATGCATTGCTTGGAAATGTGGACTGCATTGTTTATATATGCAAACCAAAAGGTGTCACCAAAGGGCCTTGTAGCTGAAACCTCTTATTAGTAATGATTCAAAAGAATTAAAACCATATTTAAGTATTTAAGCTATCCAGTTCTGGTTTGGATCTTGGTTCAGGTTGGTGAATTGGGTTCGTTCGTACAAAAAACATGTAAAAATCATATATATATATCCCACAACCTCGTGTCTCCTTCCTTGTAGCCATGTTGATTGTGTGAAAGGAGACGCAACTTGGAATGTATGTACACTAAGTTCTCTGCCCTTTTGGAGTGTATTTGGTTGTGCTTTACTGAGTGGATGAAGGCGTATGTGCTCCAGTTCCTCTTAGATGCAAATGAACTAGCAACCTATTAAGACAACGTAGAGAAATAGAGTTATACATTATAAAAATTAAAAAATTAAAAAGTTATAAATGAAACTTCAAAGATAAAAAATTAAAAATTTATTAAACTTACTTGCGATAAAACTTTGATCGCAAGAGGTTGTAGGTGTTGGAATTGTTGGCCATGGAAGTACCACTAATTGTGTTCTTGAACTTATCACAAAGAGCCTCAATAGTTTGACCATTGGAGTGTACAAAATCAATGAACTCACTTGTGACTACATCCTGCAAATCAGGATTAGAGAAGAGTACGAAATGCTACTTTGTACCCTTTAGCAACCTCAAAATTCCTATATGGGGCAATCCTTGTTGGCACAGAAAGAACCTCAACAATAGTATTTTGGACTCAATGCAAAGGCAAGAAGATGTAGTGGGGTGGTCATTGTGTTCCATCTATCTTCAATAATTTTGTACACTTGTTTGAAAAAAGTTTCTTTAATATCTTGCTCTCTCATTTATGATGGTTTTCATCTTCTCAATCATTGAGTTGATGCCATCATATATCTCTCCCAAGCAAGGCTTGTCCATGTCGGTATAATGAATTATACTCAAAACAGGCTGGGTGAAACTAGTGTTTCTCTAGGTTTCCGAGACGGGGAGACGGGTTTCCAGGGACGGCAAATTTTTCAAAAAATTTGGGGACAGCGAGGGGGCGGCAAGGGGACGGCTATATATAAATTTTTATAAATATATATATATATAATTTGGTGTAATAATATATTAATATAGATAATAATAAATATTATTAATATAAATAATAATTTTAATATATTAAAATTTAATATAGACAGTAATAAATATAATAATATTTATAATTAGTATAATATTATTAATATATATTATAAACAGCTTCCGCCCCTCCAATCTATTAGTTGTGAGAATCAACCTGCTTGAAACTATAGGCATCGGCCTGCTCGAAACTATAGGCGAGATGGAGAATCGGCTTCTCCAGGGAGATAGCTTTCTTCATTGTCCCCACTATCTAGAGCGCACCATGAACTCGATCCGGTCTCACCCTCACTTCCTCTCCAACCGGGAGAACCAGACTATTCAAGGGCACTATGGGCCACTTTGTTGCTTGAGCAAATCCCGCTCAGTCTTTAGTCCCGACCGGGCTCTCCGACTTACCGATCAAAGGCATGGATGCAGGATGAGTGCTTCCCATATATATATGCGGGCCTCCTAAATAATAATAGATGGGGCGTTCGGGGACATTGCCCATGTCGAGGGGGTGTCCCTTGGACGTCCCCATAAAAACATAAAAAAGGGGTCTTTTGGGGGGGGGGGGGCGCTGTCCCCATCCCCGCGTCCTTGAGGCGTACTAGCCGACGGGAGAGGGGGAAATCAGGGGGGAGGCGTCCCCTTGTATCAACGATTTCTCACATGGGCAGAGTTTTGTAAGGAAGTCCTGTTGATGTGTTTTTTATGCACATGCAAACTCAAAATAAATTACTAAGGTAATCTATCCTCTCTTGAACAAAGATACCCAAAAGATAAATAATGTGATCCAGTGGGTTATCTCCAAGGTTCTAGTACGTTGGCTCTCAACTTGCTCCAAGGTTCCTGTCCCCATCCCCGCGTCCTTGAGGCGTACTGGCCGACGGGAGGGGGAAATCAGGGGGGAGGCGTTTCCTTGTATCAACAATTTCTCACATGGGCAGAGTTTTGTAAGGAAGTCCTGTTGATGTGTTTTTTATGCACATGCAAACTTAGAATAAATTACTAAGGTAATCTATCCTCTCTTGAACAAAGATACCCAAAAGCTAAACAATGTGATCCAGTGGGTTATCTCCAAGGTTCCAGTACGTTGTTTCTCAACTTGCTCATAGGATAGCCTCAGGTGGTATGATGTGATATTGCTGTTTCCTTAAAGGGACTTATGTAGACTTCTTCTTGCTTCACTCAACTTATTTCTCCTTTCAGTGTGGATGATGTATGTACTATGCCTCAATAATAAAGAAAAGGAAAAAAGATAAGAGTTTAGAGAAACTAATCTAAGGTCAATGAGGCAATGATGATGTATGAATAGACAAACTCCTCAAATAAACCTAACTCCACTTCGCCAAGAATGCCTACAACTACATGGAGTAGGTGCAATATTTTAAGGTTAGCGAATGGTTTTCAAATCATGAAAGCTCATATAAGCACCCATTGGACGGCGCAACTCAAACAAGCATTTATAATCGAACTTAAGCGAATTATAATGAAGCTCAGACTAGCTTTACATAACACTCCACCAGCGATGGATGTCAAAAGCATGAGCTAGGAGTTGATCAAATATTCAATACATACATGCATTACATCAATGAGCTACTACTCTACTTCTAATCTACTTAGAAACATCTCTCCATTTCATCAAGATACAAGAAACCATGTTATTCCACAAGACAACACTTAGCACCAAGCGAGCTCCAATGTCTTTGCATTAATCTTGAGAAATATTTACAACAATTTTCAAGTACTCTCAGAGAATTTTGAGTCTCTTCCTACTCTACTCTACTACCAACTAACTAACTATTACAAATGAGGCAACAAGGCCTTTATATAGTTTTCAAAAATACATGAAAGGCTAGGATTGATTGGCAAAGCCAATGGCCTAGATTATGCCACATCGGCAGTTAGTTACAACAAATTGCTATTTTTAGTACATAAGACAGGCAATGAAGGCACATTTTCCAAGAAGATAAAGATGAAATGGAATCTTTAAAACATCTTCCACATGGGCGCCCTCTTTAACCTATTGTTTGTTGTAGATGCAGGTACAATGTACTTAGACAAGGATGATGTGGCAACATTTGATTGGTGAGGATGATGTGCATGCCACGTAGGTGCCACCTCAACAACTCTTATGGATTCCAACAGTTAATTCAATATGCTTTTGGGCATATTCCCAAATTGCATCATCTGTGTGATGTCTTTGAATGTGATTGCTTTGATGAACTTGAATGTTTGGGAATGTATCCTTGCTGATTTTGCCTTGTGTCTTTTGTACGTCAGATGTGTATGATACATGTTGCTCATTTGCCCAACTCTGTGATACTTCTTCTCCTTGCAGGATATATGTTGATCTTCTTTGAATGCTTCTTCATAGAGAGTAGCATAGATAATGATGATTCCTTCATATCATCGAGTAGGAGACTTCTCTCAGAGACTTGAAGATTGTGGAAGAGCTTGAAGTTCGATAGATGAATGTCTTCCATGATGCAGATGATGAAGTGTATTGGCATGATGAATTTGAAATGATCTCTTGGAATGGTAACATGATGTCTCTCTTGCAGTGACTGCCTCTTGACTTCGTTCCTTGCTTGAAGATGGTTCCAGGCACCTTGCTCCTTGGATGACTACTCAACTCCATTGATGCTCCTGCAACACAAAGAAAGCAACATGTTAAACCATTGATAAATATTCGATTTCAGAGCACAACGGAATCATCCCTAAGAACTTTCTAGCACATTTAACATCTTGCTTAGTCTAGGCGCAGATTTTGGTTTGTAGAGAGGTGAAAGTGCGCCTAGCATACTTGGTGCAAACTTATGATTTCAAACTCTTGTGGATTCTTAAAAATGCTTATTTTTGACAAAGTAAGGTCTCCCCATCATTGATTGATGCCTTTACAATTGAGGCACAATTTTAGGGTTGAAGAAGTGGAAAAGTGCACCTAACATACTTTGGCTTGTTTTTTGGCATTATGTGGTTTCAAACTCATGTTAAAGCTTTCAAGAGACTCTCCCTTACTAGGCGCCAATTCTTATGATTTCAAACTCTACGCTCTCTAGGTGCCAAAAGGTGACTGTTCAGGAGCAAATTTGTGCCTAGACTTAGAGATAGTGAACATGCTCAAATTAATGATTTCAAGCCAATGTATTGATTTCTAGAGGACTTATTGTTTCAAGGTGATATCAAATTTCATGATTCCAAACCTCCTTTTGCCTAGGCGCACTTTGGTGATTCTACAAGTGTGAAATTGCGCCTAACTATAGATAGGTGTTCACTTCAACTTTCATGGCTTCAAAACATGGTGTAAACTCAAGGAGAAGTTCAAGACACTTAGATTTCCTCAAAGTTCATGGAATCAAGCGTATTTTTGACTTAGGCGCAAAAGTGGACTTCATCAGAGGTAAAAATGCGCCTAGCCTTAGAGATGAGCACTTTGTGGACTTAAATCAACCTTGGAAACCTTAGGAGAGTTATTCTTCTTAAGGTACCATCTTCTATAGGTTTAGACATTCATTTCATGTCAAGGCGCCAAACGGTGATTGTCCTGGTGCAAAATTGGCGCCTTAGCTTAGGTGAGTGAATTCTTTGACTCAGGTAATTGTAGGTGTCTTTGGGAAGTCTAACTCTTCAAGGCGCCACTTTCTTTCACAACCTCTGACATCTTTTACTGAAGGCGCACAATTGAGTCTCTACAAGTGGTAAAACGCTCCTAAACTTACTTGAAACAATTTGACTAAGCTTGAACCTTCAAGGTGTCTCCAAGCACACATTTATCATTGATTTCACAGGCTCTAACTCTAGGCGCACTTTTGGTCAAGTACAGAGGCCTAAATGCGCCTTCACTTCCTTGATGTTTCTCAAAAGTTTCTAAGTCATAACACTTCACGTTTCATCCTTAGGCGCAATATTGGGTCTCTAGATGATATTTTTTCCTCCAATCCTAGGCGCACTTTGGTGATTCTACAGGAGCAAATTTGTGCCTTGGGTTATTGTAGCATTTTCTTGTAAAATTTTCAATGTTTAAGGATTACAAGGATCAAAACATCACTTTCATGCATGGCGCCTTGGTTTGGAGTGATTATAACGATGAAAACCTCCTTCTAGAGTAAGGCGCACATTGCTTACTGTCAGACTCCTGAATTGCGCTTTAGTGTATGCTTATCATTTGTTGAGATTTTGTTTAAGTCCAAAACATGAGGTTGTCATTCACACACCACTGACTCCATCATGAAATAATCCTAAGACATCATCCAAGACTCAAGGCAAAGCACCGGGGCTTAAAAAAAAGGGGGTCCCCATTTGCAATGGGGCGATGTTGTGTAAACGTCACAACAAGTCCTTAGCCACTATGGTCCAAGTGCATATGAAGACTTTACAAGAGCCCTCACTAAATTGTACCAAACACATTCAATTCAAGAATATCAAACAAAGTTTGAGAAATTAGCTAATCAGACAAGTGGCCTTGATGAATAATTTTTCAAAAATTGTTTTATTAGTGATCTCAGAAAAGATATATGGGCTGAAGTCTAAATGTTTAAGCTGATCATAGTGTAAGACACCCTTGGTTCAGCTTGCTTAGCAAAAGATAAATTTGCAGTACAAAAAGAGTTTTAGGATCCTCTCCTTAGTCCTTTAGGAAAAAAAGTAATATGATAGATTGAGGCAATAAACCCACCACTATTCATAGGTTATCTAAAGAAGAGTTGGCTGAGAAAAAGGCCAAGGGTATATGTTTTAGTTGTGATCAAAAGTGGGAAAAGGTTCACCGAGGTAGGGACCAATGATTGTATCTCATTGATTTTGTAGGGGTGCCCAGTGACACTAAGGAATCTTCAAAAGAGGGAGAAGAGTTTGCCTTACTGGAAAGTGAGTTCATTGAGGATGCTCACATTTCTATTCATGCTCTTGCTGGATTCTGTTCTCCCCAAACCCTTAAAGTCATTGGCTACATCAGATGCCAAAGGTAGTGGTTTTGATTGATGGGGGCAACACAACTTCATTAGCATGAAACTTGCTAACCAACTAATTTTCAAATTATGGTGGCCAATAGGAATACCATGTCATATGGTGGCCAGTGCTGTAATGTAAAACTCACTATGGGAGAATATCTATTGACTACTAATATGCATGCTCTTTCCTTGGGAGGCATTGATGTAGTTTTGGGCATAAAATGGCTACAAACTATAGGGCCAGTCATTTGTGAAGTTGTGAATAACATTTAGTTAAGCAGGTCAAGAATATACCTTACAAGTTCTAAAGGTTGGCGATGTTCAAATGGTTAGTTCTCACCGCATGGAGAAGTTGTTAAAGAAGGGGTGTTCTAGCATTATTTCACAATTCCACTCTATTGAAACTCAATCTCTTTTGCATCCTTCTCTGTTTGATTTGCAAGAGCTATTAATATCACCAAGTGTTTGAGGACCTCAAAGGGTTTCCTTCTCTGTGGTCCCATGACCATGCCATTCCCCTAATTTTTTGTAGTCAACCTCCAAATATTAGGCCCTATAGATATCCATTTGAACAAAAGATTGAAATTGAAAAGATGGTTAAAGAGCTACAAAAGGAAGGTGCCGTCCAACCTAGTAACAGTCCTAATTCATCCCCTGTGGTGATGGTTCCCAAGAAAGATGGTGGATATGCCTTGATTTCTAGGAACTTAATAAATTGACCACCAAGGATAAGTTCCATATTCTAGTCATTGATGGTTTGTTGGATGAGCTTCTTGGGGCCAAATTATTTACAAAACTGGCTCTTTGCTTTGGCTATCACCAAATTTGTGTCAAGGAGAAAGATATTCCAAAAACAGTCTTCCGGACTCATGAAGGTCGCAATGAATTCTTGGTGATGCCCTTTGGCTTAACTAATGCTCCTTCTACCTTTTAGAGTTCGATGAATAAGGAGTTACAAGGCTGCTTCCACAAATTCATCTTGGTCTTCTTTGATGACATTTTAATTTACCGTCACTATTGGGCTGATCATAAGGCATGTCAAGATAGCTCTCAAGATTTAAAGGATCATTCCCTTTTCACCAAGCGCTCTAAGAGAGCCTTCAGAGTGCAATAGTTGGAGTATCTAGGACATGTTTCACAAGAGGGAGTTCAAGTCAATTCAAAAAAGATTGAGGCAATAGGAGTAGTATAAACCCAAATTTATCAAAAGTCAAAGGGGTTTCTTAGGCTTGACTGGATTCTATTCCAAGTTTGTCTACAGCTACGGTAAAATTGCAGTGTCTTTGACAACATTACTCAAAAAGAATTCCTTTGTCTGGACTACAGAAGCTGATATGGCCTTCGTTGTCCTCAAAGCTGCGATGTGTTCCACTTCAGTTTTAGCCAAGCCTGATTTTCATAAACCATTTGTCCTAGAATGTGATGCCTCAGGGATAGGTATGGGTGTTGTTTTGATGCAAGAGGGTTGACCACTTGCCTTCACAAACAAGCAACTAATAGGGTGAAATCTCACTAAATCCACCTATGAAAAAGAGATGATGGCTATTCTCCATGTTCAACAATGGTGTCTTTACCTTTTGGGCTGCAAATTCGAGATAAATACATCACAGTTTGAAATATTTTTTGCAGCAAAGGGTGTCCTAGCCTAAACAACAAAAGTTGGTAGCTAAAATGCTTGGTTATGATTATGAGATCATTTATTAGAAGGGAAAAGAAAATGTCGTGGCTGAGGCACTTTCACACAAATATGAAGAGAAAGGTTCATTGTTTTCTCTATTTATGGTAATAACCACCTAGATGGAAGAGGTTAGTCAGGAATTAGCAGTTGATCCCAAAATTTAGGTATTATTCGTCATTTGAAACAAGATCCTCAATCAGTGCTGAGGTTTCAATGGTAGGGACAAGTACTCAAATATAACGATCTTGTTTACTTATGTCCCAACTCCCACCTTAAGCCTTGCTTGCTTAAAGAACTTCACTCTGTCACTGCAGGTCACTCAAGTTTTTTGAAGATGTACAAGTGTGTCAAGTGGGATTCCTTTTGGGATGGACTTAAGCAGGATATGAAAACCTTCATGGTTGAATGTGATGTGTACCAATGTGAGGAAGGGGAGACAATCAAACTTCCAGGATCTTTACAACCCCTTCCTATGCTAGACATGGTTTGGGCATATATTTCTATGGATTTCATTGCTGGGCTTCCCAAGTCGAGTGAAAAACAAGTCATCTAGTCATTGTTGATTATTTGACTAAATATGCTCATTTTTGTGCCTCAACTCACCCCTATACAACTACTGTTGTAGCACAACACTTCTTGGACATAGTCTTCAAGCTTCATGGGATGCCCTGTTCCATTGTCTACGATCGGGATCTTGCTTCCACAAGCAACTTCTAGCAGGAATTGTTTAATTTACAGGGAACCCAATTGAAGGAGTTTAGCTTATCATCCTTAGAGTGATGGCCAAATTGAGGTTGTAAGTAAATGCTTAGAAACTTACCTGCGGTGTTTTGTGTTAGAGAAACAAGTACAATTGACAAGGTGGTTGCCGCTAGTTGAATGGTGGTACAATACCGCCTATCACAATATGTCCCATATCAGGCTCTCTATTGTCAGTCTCCACTCTCTTTGGCTACTTATGTTCCAGTTTCTTTTAGGGTCCAATCGGTTGACAACTCCCTTTCCCAATGGGAGAGCATTCCCAGCATCCTTAAGGATGATTTGCTACAGGCACAAAACTGCATGAAACAAGTGGATCAGCATAGGTTTGAGCGTATCTTTGCAATTGATGATTGGGTCTTTCTGCATCTCTAGCCTTACAAGCAATCATCTTTGGAAGACATGGTGGGTCATAAGTTAGGTCCAAAATTTTATGGCCATTATTAGGTGGTGTAGTGCACTAGTGAAGTGGCATATAAGCTTGCGTTTCTCTCCTTTTCAAAGATCAACCCAGTTTTTTAAGTCTCATGCCTCAAGCGAGTTATTGGGCAAGCTACACATGTCTCGATAGAACTTCTCACATTAGATGAGGAGGGCTCTTATCTTTCTAGAACCAGAGGCAATCTCGGACAAGCACACCAAACAACTTTGCAGGCGGCTATTGAAGAGGTTTTAGTTCCATTTAAAGCCCCATAACTTGAAGATGCCACGTGAGAGCCAACCAACATTCTATCCAAGTTTCCTCATGTCAAGCTTTGAGGACAAATCTTTTTAAACGGGGATGTAGTGTTCAGAACCTCCATTTTGATATTATTAGGTATTAGTTAATAGAAGTTGGGGGCATATGCTTTGTAAGTCACCTTCACGATAAATTAGAATAAAAATATTTATCCCACATGCATGGGATAGTAGTAGTTGTCTTTAGTTAAACTCTATATATTGTAATGACTTCCCAAGTGTAAAGCATCTTGGATATTGTAGTTGGAGTTTATAATCTATTGGGAGGTTGACTCTCGAAGTGGCACAGCAAAGATAATACTAGAGCATTTTTCTTATCTTATTTCTGCGTATATCTATGTGAATTGTCATTAATTTTTATTGCAATTTCCTTATAGGCTTGTTGTATGCAATTGCAATATAGTTCATCTAGTTTTTTGTAGATTCTTGTGATGTAACAAAAGTTTTTATTTTTGTTTTGAAATTCTTCAATACTAGATCAGAAGGAAAGAGTGGAAAAGCTTGCATAAAAATGAGCGTTGGTTGTGTTGATGCATATATTCTATACAGAGACATGGCTTGATACCTACAGTAAATGCTATGGAAAGCAGTTATTGCAATAGGCAATGTTCTTCCGGCAGCTGTGGGGAACCTCTGCATGACATGGATCTATTGATGTTTAGACTTTAGAGTTTAAAGCACGTTCTTGTAAGGGTCACATATAACATATCTGTAGATCTTATAATTCTATCCTCTATGGTAATATCCATAATTTAAAATGTCACCAAAAACTTGACTCATAAGTACTCGCAGGTTAAACCAGCTTGGTGAGTAACTTGCTGCCAAGTTTTTGGTGAGTACTTGCTGAAAACTTGCACAAGAACTTGGCAATAACTCACGAGTCCAAATCAAAAAACTTGGCTAGTGACAAAATGCATTAGTCCGCTAAAAAAAAAAACTCATTTTCATCATTTTTTGCATTGATTTTTTTAAGCATTCGAGCGTGTGCCATGAAGGTTCATGTGTTCTTGAAGGCCTTAATTTGGGCTCTGCCTCCAAACCCCTGCGAGGGGTGCTGCCCCCAACCACCCGTGAGTGGGGGCCGCTACCCCTAGACTCTTGCTCTTGTTTTAAAAAGAAAAAAATAAAAATTGTTTTGGGCCCATGTTTTCCATGGTTGAAATTTGTAAAATATTAATACGGATATGTAATTTATAATCATATAACACTATGATGTGAATTGAACTTATTTTTTGATCTATAAATGCATGAAAAACTACCTATGACCTTTGTAATTTCAGTTTTATGCGTTTTTTTAAAGATTATTTTACAAATGTATATGTTTTCTAATGTTTGGAAATTTTGCCAAAGCTGGAGTTTTTGAAAATTTTTGATCTATGGTAATATCACATATGCAGTAATGGTTATTTGATTGAGCTTGTTCTTGATACACACTACTAGTATAGAAGTAGATACATTTAATAACAGTGTTCCATGGGGACCCGTCCCCCCCCTAAAACCACCCGTCCCCAAGTCCAGGACGTTTCCGAGACTTGGGGATGCCTGCGAGACGTCCCCCCACCGCCGCCGGTACACAAGATTCGTTGAGGAAACTTCGGGGACTTCTAGATGTCCCCGAGATGTCTCGGGGACTTCTAGATGTCCCTTGAGCGTCTCGGGGACTTCTGGACGTCCCTGGTGCTGGGGGTAGCAAAAAGTCATTTTTTTTTTTTTAAAAAAAAATTGTTTTGCCTTGGACTTAGAGCCTAGGTCCGAACCCTAAGGAGGTGTTTGACCATTTTAAAAGCAAAAAACTCTCATTAAACTCTCATTCTTCATTTTATTTGCTCAATATGCCATTTCATGTTTTGCAACAACTAGGTGAAGAAGAGGAAAACCAGTGAGAAGAGTGGGTGAAAGAGTGAGTTTGAGGTGTTGCAAGTGCAAGAGGGGTGAGAATGAGAAAGAAGAAGAAGAGGAGGAGCCTCCCTTCACTACATTTTGATTTTTGCATTTTGTAGTTTGTACTTATTTTGATATCAATATCATCATATGATACTCATTGTAACCATCTTTAAGACTTTATGATACATTGATATGATATTATGATGTGACATGTTATATTTTCCATTTTCAATATAATAGAAATGAAAATCTCAATCTCGACAATTTCATTTGTCTTTTAGTAATAGTATTCAAGTATTTAAAATGTTAGTATTTGCAATTTTGCTATTTTACTAATTTTCCAAAGTTTAATTTGAAATGTTATTCTTAAACATCTTTTTATAACTAGTTATTCAAGTACCATATGTATATCAGCGCCGCCGTCCCCCCGCCGTCCCCAAACTTAGACCCTTTGTCCCCCCGTCCCCGACAGGAAACTCCATGGAACATTGTTTAATAATTTCTTTCTATGAATATCTGAATCTGTGCAGTCCTTATTTTAGGACATGATGATATTGAACTTGTTACATTTGATCATGAACAGATGGTTGGTTGTATGCAATGTCATTCATTATTCTTTCTGGAGGCATCCATCTAAAGTCTTAATAAGCATTGAAATATCTATGTTATAAACAAGAGGTTAATACGCATTTTTCTGAATGTCTCTTTGGGCATCATGATTTTTATTGCAAAATGTTCAAGGCCAAGTTACCCGATGAGTTTCCGCTTTATATTTTGGTGGTTTTAAGGAAATTCTTTTTAATCTGTTATTGTCAAGCATTTTTCAAATTATGTATTTTTATTTTTACTTGCTTTATTAGACACAGTGCTGACATTGTAATTGGGATTTGGCTAGTTATTTTCTGTATTTCTGTTCATTGTAGGTGCAAATCCTATGTTAAAGCTCGAAAGTGGTTGACTGTGCATGAAGCTCCCAATATTCTTACTATTGCTCTGAAGAGATTTCAGGTAGCACCTGCATTTCCCTTGCTAATTATAGGGAGTGCTTCATTCTTTTCCACAAAAGCATTGTCTCCAATTTTGACTGTTTATCTTGGAATTTTGAACTTTGTTTTGCCTCTTATCAGACTGGAAGCTTCGGTAAACTCAACAAGATTGTTGCTTTTCCTGAAGTCTTAGACATGTCACCATATATGAGTGGAAAAGGTGACAAGCCACCCCTTTACAAGTTGTATGCAGTGGTGGTTCATTTGGATATGCTGAATGCTTCATTTTTTGGTCATTATATATGTTATGTGAAGGACTTGAAAGGGGCATGGCACAAGATTGATGACAGTAAGGTCAGTTTCATTCACATTCCCATTAAAAATATAATATTGACATTGTTCCATCTTCATAAGAAATTGAGTTACCCGACAATTTAACACTGATTTTTCTGTTTCTGGAATCTATAAGTATACAGACTGTATACCGTTTGCAAAATTTGAAAAATAAGATAATGTCAATATGTGGTTATAATCTTCTACCATTCAAAGTATTGGATACATTTTATTGTCATTGTTGTCTTCTGCATCACATTTTTATAGAGAATCTGCATAACTGTGTAATGTGTACTAATTTATCATTTACCTTACCACCTGTGACTAAAGCAATAAATGCAATTGTTGATTGTGCTTCATTTTCCTCATCTGGTTTATGATAATAATTTTGGTAATTAAATGTTCATGATGCAGGTCAATCCAGTGTCAATTGATGCAGTGATGTCTGAAGGAGCATACATGCTTTTCTACTCTAGGTGAACAATATAACTATGCAGCAGCCAATTGTAGATTTTTTCTTATCATTCAGAGATAGCACTGTTTTTTCTTGCACTTTGTTTCTGCATCTAGTATCTCCTGGAATTGAGAAGTTTAGATCACAGAATCAACATATTGTTAACATTTTCAGGTCTGCTCCAAGGCCGCCAGCTATTATACCGGATGGAAAGGCCCCAGGCTTTAAAGATGTTCCTACAAATCATTCTGCGTGTCTTGCTATGCAAACTTCCTTATGCAATGAACATGATGTAGAAGCTGATGTGCCCATTAACCAATTTCCTTCATTGGGCATCAGTGGAGCTGCTAGTATTGATATAAACCATCCTGCCAAAGTTCAAGGCATAGAGGATTGTTCCATGGATGTAGACTTGATAATTCCAGATAAACTTGATACTTTTGGTTTCAGAGGTGAAAGACTTTATCCAATCATGCGAGACAGGAACCATGACTTAGTTCCAAGGGAGTCTGGAGATTTAACATCAAGTGATGCTGGATCTCTTTTCAGTGGCTCTGATGAAACTTCGTGCAGCACCGATAGTAATAGGGATTCAATTAGTACAGTAGATTTGGCCGAAACAGTATTAGGAGACCCAAGATACCTTGCATGTGGCAGTTTGAATATAGCCGAGGCTTGTGGAATTTCTTGTTCATCATCTTGCATGGAATCATTGCCGTGCCCTTCTGAAACAGAGAGAATTGTTAAAAAGAAATCTTCAAAGTGCCCACCTGAAATAGATTCAATTTATGGAAACAATTCCATTTTCCCAAATCAGTCCTTAATAAATCAAGGACTCGGGAATAGAAGAATTGTCCAGGGATTATCTTCTTTATCTAATTCACATATTGCAGATACTGATAAATTTCTCCCCTGGACCAGTGCAAGCTCCAGTAGAATCTTTTGTCAGCCATCATCCGATTCCATTGTTTCTGACAAATCTCAGCCAAAAGATATGTTAGATTTTAGGGAAAGTATCATAAAGAGGGAAGAATGCTTACCTCAGTCTCCTGATTGTTTTGGTGTCTCTGAAAATTTAGATTGTTCAAAAGATAATTTGTGCCAAAATCTTGCTGTCTCAGCAAAATGGAAGCATGGTACAGAAAAATGGAAAGCTGAAGAAACAAAAAGGTTGAGACTTCAATCCACATCCCGAACTTGTAACACTGGTAATAGATTTGAGCATTGTTTAGCAAATGACCCTAGAACATCATCTCTTTCTGCATTTCATTCTTTGGGGTTTGAAAGATGAAAGTGTACTAGTACTGTAACATTATAAAATTTTGCTTCCCATGGGGGTATTGTTATATTTTAAGTGGGTAGAGTAGTGCTGCAAAAGAAGTTTTCAATGCTTTAACAGTATGCATGAATTTGTATTTAACTTAATATTGATGTTCACTATTGGCCAAGGGTAACCTGAATGTCCAATTTTTTAGTGTCAATGATCCTTGTTAAACCTTGATTCCAGGCCAGTTAAAAATAAAGTAGCCTTTTATGTGATTTCAGAAATGAAATGACATATATCATAGCATTCTTTATGACATCTCTTATCTATATATATATATATATATATATATATATATATATATATATATATATATATATCCAGTTAACTCTTCAGTGTCTCATGGGGGACTCACTACGTTTTTGAGAGATAAGACAGAAAGTACAGGAGGCAATAGTCCTAACTGGTAAATTATTAAGACTTTTATAGTGAAACCCCAGTTGAAATCCAAGGATACATGTTAAATGTTGAAATTGGGTAAATTATCACATCCAACTTTGAGTGTGGCATATCAGAACATTTGAGGGCAGGCTATCTCACTAGGGGAATTTATCCAGTTAAAATAGAATTGTAATATCTGACAAACTAATTGGCAAGTAGCAATGGCACTATTAGATATATCTATGAATTATTGAAGTAGAGTCAATTTTTCCAAAGTACGATTTATGTTACCGTTTAGTCTCATCAAATAGAGATTTATAGCAATCAATTTCTATTGATATCAAGTGTAGCTAAGATTGAGCAACCAACTTCACTAACTAAATCAGAGAGCCATAATGAACTGCCAATACACATCTTCACAATTCAACTATGAGATTGAGCTACCTATGTCTTTGGATATTGCAAACTTAGCTTTGAGATCTACTCTTCAAATATGTTCAATAGCCAACTTTTGAGATCTACTCTGCAAATATGTTCTATTTATGGGTCATGCATATATCTCTACATAAAATTTGAGATTTGTTAATTTTATCTAGAATTACAAAAACTAACACTTTTTATATTTTTATACATGCTACTTGTTTAAAGTTATTCACTTTTACTTGCTATAAAATATCCTTCTTGTGAAGATTGATTTTGAGAAAGCCTATTACTGCATTGAGTGGTTTTTTCTTTTTCTTTGGCAATGCCCAAGGCTTTTGGTTTTGGTCCCAAGTTTGTTCATTTTGTGCAAACTCTTTTCATGGAAGTTTCAACTTGAATCGCCATTAATTCTCATCAATACAAATAATTTGACCTTTGAGACCTGTTCATCAAGGTATCTTGGTATCCTTACCTTTTGTCTTCGTAGCAAAACGGTTTGGGTATCTGCTTGCAAACTATATTTCCAAGGCTTAGTTAAAGGTGTTGCACTTCTTGGAGATTGTGATTCCCAGTCGGTCAATAGCCATATTGTATTCATTCCTTGTTCTTTGGGACAAGGATTTTTATGCCTAAAGCTGTGGCGTGTGGACGATTGTGTCTTGTCTCTGGTTCTCCTATTTAGTGGGGGAAAATCTCATTGTTATTCAATGGAAGTGGATTAAGCTGAGGGAGATGTTTAAATTCCTTAGCATTCCATTTACTTTTCAGGCCACACCCTCTAAATTACAGAATCATGTTAACCAAAGTGTGGGAAAAATTACATACTAGGTTACCAATTCTTTCTCTCTAACTAGTTCATCTCAGATCTTTTCAGTAGTGCTTTCAACTAGTCATGTTTATAACTTTTCTTTGATCTGTAATTGACAATACCTAGCTACAAGGAGATGTTTAAATTCCTTAGTATTCCATTTACTTTTCAGGCCACACCCTCTAAATTACAGAATCATGTTATCCAAAGTGGGAAAAATTACATACTAGGTTACCAATCCTTTCTCTCTAACTAGTTCATCTCAGATCTTTTCGGTAGTGCTTTCAACTAGTCATGTTTATAACTCTTATTTGATCTGTAATTGACAATACCTAGCTACAAGATGTTTAAATTCCTTAGCGTTCCATTTACTTTTCAGGCCACACCCTCTAAATTACAGAATCATGTTATCCAAAGTGTGAGAAAAATTACATACTAGGTTACCAATCCTTTCTCTCTAACTAGTTCATCTCAGAATTCAGTAGTGCTTTCAACTAGTCATGTTTATAACTCTTCTTTGATCTGTAATTGGAAATACCTAGCTACAAGTTCTATGTTTATTTAACTTTTAAACTTGCATACAATGATGTTCCTATAATATGTGAATGTTCAATCAATCCACATAACCATATTGCAACCAAGAGTATGCTTACGTGAGGTCAGTTACCATAATCGAGAACTCTGCTAGTGAATTGCTTATACAATCATTTCTTATCCACTTGTGCTATGAGATGTTTATTTGAACGCAAACTATGATGTTCTTGTATCATCTATGGCTGATTTTAACACCATACATTAATTATCCAAGGGTTAACTAGCACACATTCATGCCTACACCCATTCCACATTTTCCTTCATACTGAAAATTGTGCTTCTACAAGTATGTGAATGCTAAATCAATTCACAAAACCATAGTGCAACCAAGAGTATGCTTATTTGCAAGGAATTTTTTAGTGGCCATATGTCGCTATTTGGCTATTTTTTCAATTTCTATCCCCCAAATTTGGCTATTTTTGAGCTCTTTATAAGTGTCCAATTCGCCCATATTTGATAGATTTTTCCTAATCTTGAAACAAAATTACCTTGAGTTTGAAACTTTTATTCTTTAGTATAGACACAAATCGCATTATTGTATATAAAAATTTGGGCCCTAATCTCTCTAGTTTATTTGGAGCTATTTTTTATTTTTGTACTTGCCCCATTTCAACATCTTTGTTTAACAATTATATGTTGACAATAAATTTAGACATTGAATCACCATAAAAGTTAAATATTAATTAAAAAAATTAGTCACTAAATTGCAAAAAAAAATGGTACAAGGCTAAAATATTGCCATCCACTCTAAAATTTGATTCCCAATATGAAAAAAAATCACCTAGTATAGTATGCTTCTTTGTAGTGGATTCACCAGGGTTTTTATAAAATTTTAAAGAGGCCATTTCTTAAAGTATACCTTGCTTATGCGAAGTGAATTCCAACAATAACAAGAACTATGCTAGTGAATGACTTATCCACCTGTGATGTGAGATGTTATAAACTTGCAAGGAAATAGCATAAGCAAGTAGTAGAAACAAAATCACCATAAAAGAAATCAACTGAAGTGAGTTACTCTAGACAAACTTGAATATGAATAAAATTCTAATACAAAATCCATCATTAATCAGGTGTACAAGCATGCTCTCTTCATAAGGGCCTCTAAGAGCACCAATCTAGCATCCTTACGTTTGCATCTAGTGAATTCCATGACTAAACATAGTCAAATTATCTTTAGAATTCATGGGGATTGATTGAAACCTTAATGATCACATTCTTTGTCAAGAATTGGAGTACATTCGACATTCTCAAATTGGGCTCCTTCTAAGCTCTTTCCAACTTCTTACATGCCTAATGACATAACAATATGTGTATTTATGCTCAAGGATGACTATGAGTCAAAAATGGAATCAAAACCTCTCCCATGCAAAGAGACAAAAGAATCAATTCAACTCCCTAAATGAATCTCAACTTTGTTAATTTGTTCTATATGGTACAAACTCAGTCATGGTCATAATTATTAGTTGTGTCCTACCTATTAGTGGCATTTTAGGCCTTCGCTAGAATTGTAAGATGTTCATAGATACAACATAAACTATCATTCATATAGTGTCTTGCAACTTGTAGAGGTTGTAACTTCCAACCATGTAGCCAAATGAAAAAGCACATAGTAGAACTCAATGGAACAACAAAATAAAATATGATCTTTATTTATTCACAATCACAAATGAATTACAATTTCCACAGTGAGCTTACAACATGCTAGGTTGCAGCCGTTTGATTACAAATGAGCACATTATGTGTGAAATATAAAATTTGAATAATATTGCAATACAATACCAATGTCGAGTTAACACCAAATTGTCTACCTTCTAATGATCATGAGAAATGTTTATATAGTAGTTTCTAGCCTTAGGATTGATTCTTATTGGCCACAAGGTAGTACAAAACTTGATACCAAGTGAATTGTATAGTTAGCCAAATGTGTAGAAGGAACCTTCTCAAATGAATGCGGTGATGATGGATCAACGAATCTCAATGTAGTTCATAATATAAGCTCTCCTTGGTCTAGTGAATCTAGAAACACGTTCCTTTATCACTACACGCTTTAAAGAGGCATCACAATTTGTGAACAATGAAACTTGATATCTTCTTGTTATGCCTCGTAGTAAGTTTGGAAGTGAATTATGCTTTTGTGATGATCAAAATATTTTGGAAATTGGATGTGACATTGTAGGCTTGATGTAGAACATGTTTTTCAAATCGTTATGTAAGATATGCAAGTGTGGTGAAATGCGGTAGGACCTGTGGTGACTGGGTGATGCCTGGAATGTTTTTGATTAATGGGTAAAATAAGTTTTGAAAGGACCTGAAACTTTTTACAAGGAAAAGCAATAGCCCAAAAGAGCTAATCCACAGCACAACTATAGCCATGCTACCAAAAAAAGACCACACATTAGCAAAACAAACAACATTAACGGGTCAACAACCTATACAACACCTGACCTCATCCGAGAAATTTGTACACCCTTAACGCGAGTATGAGAATCAAAATCAAATTTAGAAAGACCTCTATTCCTTTGAACAATCATCCAGGATACATCATTATTTAGATCCTTAGATCGAGGAGAGGGGATATCCTCTACTGTCACCTCCACCAAAGATGTCTCACATAAAGAGGAAGACAATAGACTCAAGGAAGCTGAAAACCGCCTTAAGTCTACAAACAATTCTAGAGCAAGGATTCCATCACAACACGTCATGGGGGGGATGGTGTTGCAAGTATGTGCAGTCGGTGTTGTCATTGATGTCAACAAGCTTGTGTTGTCATTGGTGTCAACTATGTCATCTGTGTGAGTAAGAAATGGTGCAAGAGTATGAGTAGTTAGAATTGAGTAGATATTGTCTCTGATGATGAGGTTGGTTGAGCAGAGATAAGGCTGTTGCAATGGTATGAGTTGTTTAGTTGAGTTGCTTTGTTGAAGATGATTTGGTTGCTTCGAAGAGGTGCTAAAGATGTCAAGAATATGTTTCTATTGGTTGGTTTCCAAGTGCTTTTGAGAAAATTTGATTCATAAAGGAAACAGTGTGTTGAAGTGACATTTTGGTTTACAGAGTAGTGTTTTGGTTTTGCTCCGCATTTCCTCTATGTCAAAGATCTGTCTTTACGATTTGGATATGTTGTTTAGAGATGTTCAAAGATGTTATATTCCAAATTTGGTGCTCCAGTTCGTTGTGCAGAGGAAGTTGTGTTCACTAGTGTGTAGACTGTGTTTCTGAGTGTTGCAGAGGCGTCTGAGAGAAATGTCTTTGCTCTGCATTTCTCCGCAAAGTGGTTTTAGGTCTTACAGTTTTGGAATTGTGCTTATAAGGTTTATATCTTTCTTCTGTTGAAGTTGTTCATGGTTTGGTGCTCTAGAAGTCAATTTCTAGAGATACAGTGTATGACAGAGATAGTTAAGCATACTGGATAAACAAGATAAGGTTGTGCGACAGGTGAAAGTTGTTGCAGAGGAATTTGTTGAATTTTAGGATGTTTCAAGATGTTCGTGGAATACTCTAGACTGTGTCAAAGCCTTACATGTGGTCCGCAAGTCATCGTTGGGTTTGAGGAAGCGTGTACTTAAAAGTTCATTGTGTTAACATGGGTTTGGCTGACCTTGGGTGTTTACACTATTTGCGGAGGTGCTTCGGTGATTGTGAAAGCACAAAGTGGCGTGCTTGGATGAATTTAGGTCCAAGCTAAGATGTGTTGTGGTCTGCCTTCATTTCTTTCCATCGCAGGAATGTTTAGGTCCAGACCTAATTTGAATTTTCTAGGTTAAGGTGATTTCCCAACCTTGGAGAATGCTCTCAAGGTTGAAGACAATATAAATGAGTGTCAAGGGATCGTGATAGGGGGTGCACACGTGATGGATATGATGTGAATGATAGTGTGATTGAATGTGTAGTGTAGTACAAGCTTTCATGTGTTAGATTTGGATCCAGTGAGTAGAAGGTGTCTACAATTCTTCAGTGATGTTGTGAAGGTGATGTTTGTAACATGCCACTTGTTCTACCAACTAAGATTTACCAAGTTTAACTCAAAAGTAAAATGATCAAGATATTGATAGTGAAAACAATAATTTTTTTTAATTTATTTGATAAGATGCACATTTGAAATATAGTTCAAACTCTCATTGCATAATCAAATTACATTTCATCAGTAAAGGAATTGAATGTTCTCCATTACAAAATTTCCATAGAAAGTTACATATAAGCTTCAATGAGCCAACTGAAAATAAGATACAAAATGATTCTGATGTCTGTCTTCAATTCTCGACTGCCAACTGCATGAGGGGAAGCATCACTCAAGTGCTTTACCTCCAACCACGGACTAACTGCGGTCCCCCACACATTTACCATACTGGTAAATGACCCTACCCTTCGACGAAGGGATTGGTATGGTAACCTCAAAGAATAGCATATACTGAGCTGATGTTGTGTCCTACATATCTAGTACTGTCATACATTCTGGCTTCAACCCCAAGCATGATTGCCCTTCCTAGTATGTAAACCTGGATCACAGTGAACTGATAATGCAAACGTTGGCTGTTTACACTACTTTGGCCAAAGTTTCATCACCCCTAACTCGTAATGGACGTCACACGCTCACCTATCATTCAAGATCGATTTACGAAGAGATCTAGGTTATTCCCATCTATGGATCAACATATCCTAGGCATAACCCCACTGACAATTCTAGGTTATTCCCTTCCATGGATCAATAAATCCCAAGGTTAACCTATTCCCAAGTTTTACTATGACACATATGTCAAAGTAATACTAGTTGCAAAGACTCTATTCAAGAGTGTGATCTCATCAATAAATGGTTATAAAGATATAACTTCATATAAAAATACCAAGCAACCAATCAAGAGACAACTCCGACTTAATATGTAATCCGACCTATGGTTCCAATCAAAAAGTAATTCACAAACTCAAGTGATCAACTTAATCACAAAGGTGAGTCTCAACCTTGATATATATATCCTAATCCTAGGATAAAGTCAACAATCATCAATATGTAGGTTAATCCAAACCTATGTGTTCCAATCAAAGATCAATTAAGTAACCCAACCAAATAGGCTAATCAACTTAGGGTTTCATTCCAAGGAAAAGTAAAGATCAAATAATTAATCAAGTATAGATTAGCAATATGCCATCTCACCATATCATATCTTTCATACTATCTTTATTGTTGCATTGTTAAACCTTATTATTCCTAAGGTTTCCTAGCATAATAAGCCACAATGTCAAGTCACTTTATGATTTTGATACATATCACATTATACATGTAGTAAAGACTAACTATGTATAGAAACATCATTATTAGAATTCCCTAATCGGGTATATAAGAGTATTTAATAACTTCTCAAGCTATTCATGTTCATCAATTCCTAATATGTAATACTGATGATAGCATACACTCCTTAATATGGAGTGTATATTTAAAATACTCATAAGGAAATCATATCTACACGATTCTTTTCCTTTTCATAAGCAAATAATACAATTCACTAATGCAATCATACTATGCTATTCCAAGCAAAACATTTAAACAATCATTCTTTCATGATAAAAGATAAGTAAATGAAGAATTGAATTCTCATGCCTGTTGACCACTTAATCCAATTGATCAATCTGGTTCTCAGCTATCCCAAAATCAACTTACTAGGGTTCACCTCAAATACTATAAACTCTCAATGCAATATCTCTCAATAATCTCCTCAATGCTCTCACTAAACAACTCTAACTCAGAATTATAACTCTCAGATTGAAAGCAACAGAGTAAGTAAGCTCTTGGCTAGAAAAAATTGTAGAATGGAATGAGAATGCTCCCCTTTTTATACAAAAAACCCAAGACAACGTAGGCTACAATTTAGCTTGCAAAGTTGACACAACTCCCCCTTCAACAAAATTGAATTAGAGGTGGCAAAAAGAAATTTAAAAGAAATGACACATAAGTGTACACTCAAATAACAACTTAGCAACAACAAATAAATCAGACTTCTAAAGGATAAAAACCTCTTCCAAAATTGACACATATAAGACCACATTCCCTATTTCATATTAAAAATTAGTTTCAAGGAAATAGTCAAATGTACGTTGGTAAACAATGAAAAGCTCTTTTAAATCTTTTAACTTATTTTCAGCTCCCCATATGCGTCCAAAGACAAAGTCAAAACTGCCTCAAGAGTTTGTTTTAAAACTCTTTTAGAAATGAATATAGTGCTCATACTTATGCGCTTGCATAAGCGGTTGAATAGGCTTATAAATAGACTTTTTTTTAACTAACATAACCTCCAAACAGCTATACACGTGCCTCAAATCTGAGCACTTAATGTGTTGTCCCTCGAAGTCTTTAGGTTGCATGCCATGTATGGCGGTGCCCATCATGCCATATAAACCATATTCTATATATACATATATTCTGTTCAAGCATATCAAATTAATAATAGAATTCACATAATTTCATTTCTCCAAAACATTATAATTACATAATTTTAATATATGAATTTTGTATACACATAAAAATGGCTTGAGTCAAATTAAATAAATATTTTAATATTTATTTTATTCTTTGTTATTCCTCTATCAATAAATAAATTTCTTAATTTAATTATTTGGTTCACGTTTATCATATTTCTTCTAACAATTAAATATCTTAAATTCCTCTAAGGTCATCTCTAAATAAATAATCCTAAATTTTTTAATTATTTCCTCTAAGACAAAGTCCTATGTCTAAATTCCATGTCATTCATCCTTGTCATCTTACACATCATTGGACACCTCATCATGTTGCTCCAATAATTAAATATTCTTAATATTTAATTAGTCATCTATCCTCTCAAACATGTGCCCTATTACCTCTCAACCATCAAACATGGTCAAAGACACTTGTCTCCTAAATCCTATATTCCCTCTCACATTCCAACAACAAAAGACTCCTTCCTCCATGTTCTTCACATGGTCTTCCACCTTTGTCTCAATGGTCCTTATGAGCATTATGACATGTGGCTTATGGTTCCATGTATTCCTCCCCCTTGTCATCGTAGTAGGAACATCTTCCACCTTTATCTCCCTCATCCAAACCAATTTGATCTTGGCCGTACATGTGACAAGACTTATTCTTCCACTGTGGATCTTTTGACACTTGGATTTGAGCCTCCTTGGCTTATAAAAGGAACCTCCTCATCTTCATTTTGCAATCACAAGAGCTATAGTACTTACATGCTGCAGAAATTTCCATCAAGCAATTAAGCGTGCCTTTGGCCCCCCATTTGCATTAGTTTCATAATCTCCATTGTTGTACAATTATTGAGCTTCATAACATCATTTAGCATCATTATCAATATCATGGCAGTATCAAAATCATCATCATTATCTTAGTTGCATTGTAGGTATCTTTCACATTGCATAGTGAATCCACAATTCCATTCATCTCATTGTCATCTTGGAAAGCAAAGAAGTACAATTCTGAGAGCAATATCAATATCAACAAGATCATTGAGAAGATAGGAGACAATGGAACAAAAATGATAAATCAGTTTGCAAGGTATAACTTATGTTTTCTGTATTTTTCTTAGTTTCATTGATGTATTGAATTTGAGTAGGAATTCTAGAGTATTTGTGATATCTTAGTAGGTTCTTACAGTAGTTTCAAATTATCAATCACAAATTTAATAATAATTAATTTACTATATATATATGTATAAATACCACATATATACATATATATGTATATATCACCAATATAAAAAACGCATACAACTTATCATTCATAAAATCATTTATTGACATTAAATCCACATATACATAATTGACATAAAATTCACATTCACATGAGTGACAATAACTCTACATGGTTCAATTCGATATCTTCATACCTGTGAGCAATACGCTCATGAGTGTGCGTAGGTACGTCTATCTATGTACACTCGTGCTCATATCGACTCATATGTATGAACTTATCATGGATTTGCACGAGTTATGATCAAACCACAATAAGACCTTGCCTATGCAACCATAAACTCATCAAAGAAGACTTAAATCAACATGCAGGTTAAATCACAATCTTCACCCAAAGCATTCATAAAACCATATCCACATAAGCACTCAAGATACCATAGGTTACTTACCTTTACCCACACTGACTGACCTAACCTAGACCAATCGGATAATGGTGTGTGTTTGCTTAGTTTAGGCTTTATCCAACGTTTACTACACCAAGTCCTTCTCCTGAGTGATACTTCCCCTCCTTTCCAGAGGAGCAACTTGTTTCTACATCCACTTAGATCACCATCACAGTAGTTAGCTAATCAAAATATAATCATTTGCTTCATACATTACTTAACAATAATCACTTTTAATACAAGACATTGCATTATTCCATTTTTTCAACAAACTCGATTCAATATTGATAACACACATAGATGCAAAGATTCATAATCATTCAATTTTCAAACAAATTAACCAATCTAGGTGAATAGTAAATGGATAAAACACACAGGCTGTAACAATGTTGGTGTTGCGGTGGAATTTCCTATTGCATTGAGATAGTTTTCTCCTTGTAACAATCTTCTCTTTCTTCTTCTCTATTCTGGCAGTGAGCCTTTTGTAATTCAGTGTTGATACTACTTTATATTGTGAGCTAATCCTTACCGTGGTTTTTCCCTTCTTGGGTTTTCCACATAAATTTGGTGTTCTCTTGTGTTTGATGTTGGTTTGATTCAGTTTATGTTATTTTCTTTTCATGCTTAATCTTCATAACAGTTTAAGGGTCGAGTGTATCTATGCGGATCTAAATATGTGTGAGGGTTTTGAAATTTTAAGCTACAATTGATTCACCCCCCTCTCAGTTGTCTTGTGCATTCAACAGATGGGAGCTAATGAAGGATCTACCCAAGCCAGATTTGAAGAAGAGGTAACAACAGTAGTTGAGGAACTCGCCAAAGCCACACCAACCATAGGAGAACACATCTCAAACACGTGATTCATTGTAGGGGCTAAGAGGAGAAGAACTAGCAACCTGAGAGGACTTGTCATCCCTAGAAGATCCATCATTGTGAGATTTAGGATCTTTAACCATTAAGTGTGCAATGCGGGCATTCTGCCACCACGTCACACCAACCTTGCGACAAGAATAGGGACAATTAGAAGCTAGGTGTCTGATGGTAAAACATCATCTGCATCAGAAGGGTAGACCCTCATAATGAGTGGCTAAGATCACAACCTATCCTCCACCATCAGTACAATATCCCTATGAAGAGCTTTGGAGAAATTGATGTCCACCAAAATATGGGCATACATAGTGAGCTGATGTAGTCGAAGAATGAGAAACCCCAATGGAGTTGTCAACCTTTGCAGCCTTCAATCACGAATACCAATCCACAGACAATGGAAGCAAATAGTTGCAACAAAAACTAAACTAGTTTTATTCAATTCACAAAATGAATACAAAATGTTTATCAAAACAAAATTTGCTGCTACACATTACAAGCATTTGCCTTCATGGCCTCTTACTGTTACACACATTCTTGAGCCTCTCAGCGTGAACCTCTCAAGCTAGCCTTTGACTCATTTCTTTTTTTCTTTTATTCCTCCTCTGGATTTTCCAATTGTTGCAGAGTTTATGCCTCCTTCCAGGGTTCCGAATCTGCCTTAATTCTGCCCTTGCCTTCTTGTCTTCTTCCCCAAACTGCTATATTTTTCTGATTTTATTTATTTAGCCACACATCCAATATTGCTTCCAATCTTCTCTATTCTCCAACCCTAAATTCTACCATATCTGGCGCCCCCTTATGAAGATTATTTTCTCTATTTTTAAACACCTCAAAATAGGCAAATTTCTCCCCATTTCTAATGCCTCCAACCCTTCATTTTCCCACGCACCTTCCTTTTTTTTTGAAGAGATATGAATTCCCTCATAAAAGAAGGTGCTGCCATTTGTTTTCAACGCCTCCTAGAAGGGGGAAATAACTGTTACAAATTTAAAATTGTAAGATTCTTTTCCTTAAAAAAAAAAGGGGCCTTGACTTCCAAAGTGGTTTTGAAACAACCAAAGACTTTAATGCATTTTCTTTAATCATTTCACCTATTTAGAAATTAAATTTTTGTTGCATTCCTTCATGCATACTAGAAGATAATGAATTTGATTTAATTTTGATAAATAATGTTAAAACAATTTAAATCTTGACGAAGGCATCCTTTTCTCCCCAATCCTGTTGTAGCAATAAAATGGAATTTTAATAACTTTTGCTTGGATGCTCAACTTCTCCTAAAAGATGACCATAATTTGTGGAATATCTTCATGAAGTTTCCCATAAAATCTTTTGACTCTAGCTTATATAAAACTCTGGAATTAATTGTTTCCTTAAACTATTAGATGAAAATAGAGAATATTAATATATATCAATTGGTGAAGAATCTAACCACAAAAACTTGCCACATTGGGCAAAATAAAGTCACAAACACCTCTATAAAATGATTTGGCTCTATCCCTCATAGATTTTTATATTTAATTGTTTTGGTGAACCTGTCTAGGTGAAACATCACTCCTGCAAAATTTGATCCGAACAAGAAGCTTCTGCAATAACAAGATGCCAAGAAATGTAAACACACCAAAACTGGAAATAAAATGAAAAATATTTTTGGTTGATGCGGGATTGCCTGTGGACCTAGATACTCTTGAATTAGACACGTTAGGTAAGAAGTTTGTGAGCATGGGCTCACAAAATAGAGTTTGATGATAGAACCACCCTTCCAGGTTGTAAACAACCTGCAACAAACTCCATCACTACAACATGTACCTTAAAATACGTCTTCTTTCTCCTCTTGCAACATTTGGCTGGGACATTCTCCATCCTCTTCCACCAAGTCAATTCTCCAATCTTCCTTCCTCTCGTGGACCTATGTCCACCATAGCTCGACCTCCTCCTCCAAATACAACTCAATATTCTTCCTCATCTCATGGGATTTAACCCACCACATTCTGACCTCCTCCACCAATTTTATTCTCCATTCGTTACTACAATGCCTATACTCAAATCAACATAATCAATATCATAGAAATGAAAAATTTCCATCATTGTTACCTTGTACTCTTCACTTGCACACTCTCCTTCATGCATACCCACAATTTCATTAGTGTTTTGTTGCACCTCAACTCTTAGCCCCTTCATATTTTCTTCTTCTACACTTCTCTGGTCCTCATTCACCATCATACTGGTACATAAATAAACATCACAAATTTTAATGAAATTAAAAATTTCCAACATTACCTCTTCTTCTGCTGCAACTCTATCTCCACATGCATACTTATTCTCCAACACCTCCATGCCCTCAAGAAGACATGCCTTTGCTGCAACATCATTCTTTATTTCTTCAATTCCTTCTTTAGGGTCAACAACATGCATCCCCATATCTTTTATTAGCACCACAATTTCATTTTCTTCATTAGCCTATGTCGTGAAGACTTCATTTTCTCATCCTTTACCTTCCTCTACATCTACAAATGAAATATTGTTAGACAAAATAATACCTTCATCTTTATTTTTTTCCTCTACCACAACATTATTCACTAACACTTCCATGCCACTGCTATGACACTTTGCTTCTTCTCGTTCTTCTTCTTTTCTCTTTTCTATCTCTGCTCTACTTCCCTGTAAAACTTTCAATGTCTTCCACGTATTGTTAAGCTCATCTTTTAATCTTCTCTCTCTTTTCACAAATAAAGAAATTCCTACAACCTTCCCAAGGAAAACCTCATTCTCTTTTTCCTTGACATTTTCATGCAATCTCACTCACAATTTGCAACTTCTGCAACCTCACACAACTCAGTAACCTGCACACACACCTGCAACAAAACTTAAACACAACCACAACTATCCTCTACTCAACAAAGACTCTAGAAGATGCACCTGTCAAACCTCGTCTATCTACTTTCACATAGAGGAGGATGTCTGTATACCTTCTACCCAGCTTTGATCTCTGTTGGAGGACAACCAACATGTCTCACACAAAATTCATCCTCGGCTCTCTACAATTAGAGGACTGTCTGATGTAGGAGCACGCGGGCGAATCAACAATCCTGCATCGCCAAAAAAAATGGTTGATTCAGTTTTGTTTGTTTTTCATTCAGTTTGTTACTTCAGTTGTGTTTTGTCATGTGGCGGTGTTGTCGCAATTGTTGGCAACTTCACGTCATGTCGGGTTGTGTTGATTCTTGTTTCAGCTTTGGTTTGATGGCATGCCGTGGCTGAGTGCTGATGACTAATATTCATTTCTGTATGCTTGTTGAAGTGTTTCAAAAGCATTGTGATATTGCCGGCAAGTATTTGATGAAGTCGTAATTAGTTTCATTCAGCCATTTGTTGATGTGCATGGGTACTGAAAAGCTCAGCTAAGTATCTTTTCACTATCTCTCTTTAGAGTGTTGAACTCTACCAAAGGTGAGATGCTCCTCCATGTTGAGGTCAAATTTTGTATTGGCTCTCATGAAACAAACTTCAGTTGTTTTTTAGTGTAATGAAAACCCACGATTGGATGATGAGTCATGGATGGTGCCACCTATATCTACCTTTAAAGAAGAAGTCCAAAGACCATTTGACGACCTGGGGGTGATTTTTGTTTGAATTATATTTGAACTCAAATGAATAATAAATTCATTTCATATAATTCCCTCAAATGGTCGATTCGTATGCCTGGGTGATTCATTTTGGTCTGTTGTTCAATTTAATAGAAAAGATAATCAAAACAGGGTAGAAAGGGCTCGCTCAACATTTTAGAAGTCAGAAAATATGAAAAGAAAAGAAGGAAAATACGATAAAGAATATAGAGAGATACTTGAGACTTGCTAAGGAATAGGACGGAAAGTGGATCGATGCCAGTTTGGATAGTGAGAGGGGCAAATAGGAAGGGGTGGGATTTGCTAAGAATAGGAAAAAGAGTATGGTGAAATGATAATAGTACATTGGAGCCACAAAAATTGATGGTAAAGGAAGAGCGGTTGAAAATAGAGAAAATCATCTTGAATGTGAAGATTGTTGAGTCGGCCTACCAGACAGAGGAATAAAGAACCCACAAGAAAACTACAAAAAGAGGAATTCAAATTAGGATGACGAGTGGATTGGTTGCCTGAAAACAACATAGAACAACAAAATAGATGAGAAGATTGAATGGAAATGAACAATAGATATAAAGGATCTGCTGAAATCATTGTATTCTATAGTGAACAAAAGAAATTGTAACCAGATTGAATAAAACAATTGATTTCTAAGAGTGGTATTCTTGCAAATTTAAGAATAACACAATTTGAAACTTGTGAATATCAAATACAATAAATGGAGTTGCATTCAAAAGTGTGTTTGTGCTGCTAAAACTTGTTGTCTGGTAAGACACCCAATTTTAGGCTGCATCATTTGGTATCAGAGACAGTAGTGGGTGTGTTGAGGAAAGAAACCCTGACAAAAAATTTTGTGGGTGAGTGTGAGGGCGAAGAGACTTGCGATTGCAGGGAGCCCATAAACATGACACAAAGAGGACGAGGGTGAAGAGGAGCATGAAATGGACCCCGAAATAATGAAAATCTGGCAGTCATGGAAATGTTGAGAGGTATCACAATGAGATTGGATGCAATGGAATTAGCACAACGAAGATGAATACTTGTGGTGGATGTCAGCGAAGATGAAGGAGAGGTTGAGGCTCCTGAAATTGAATTTGAGGATGAGGATGATGGAGTGGAAGGTAGATTTTTGAAAGCAATGGAGAGAATCAACAACAAGCCAAGAGTGGATACCATGGAAGTCTAAATCCAATTCAGAGGATTTAGTTGATTAGATATCTAAAATGGAGAAATACTTCAACTATGAGTCGATAGAGGATCCAAAAAGAGTTAAATTTGCTTGCATAAAGTTGAAGGGACACGCATCATTATGGTGGGATCATATGCAGATTGATAGACAACGAACAGGCAAAGATAAAATCAGAACTTGGGAGCGGATGGTAGCAAAAATGAAAGCTCAATTTCTGCCAAAGGATTACTAAATAAGTCTATTTCGTAAATTGCAAAATTTGAAGCAAAAAGAATTGAGTGTGCAAGCTTATACCGAGGAGTTCTACAAGTTGAATATCCAAGTTGGACGTGTGGAGGATGATGTGGAAAAGGTTTCAAGGTATGTAAGTGGATTAAGATATAACATTCAAGATGAATTGGCTATGTTGCAAGTTTATATGGTGGAAGAGGCATATCGATTTGCCTTGAAAGCTAAAGAAAAGTTGTCAAGAAAACACCAAGGTAATCTAAGAGGAAGAGGAAGGTATGTCATATGAAGTGAACCATCAAATAATGTGAAAGAAAAACAAGTTTTTGAGGAGGAAAATGACACCATTCGCAAGGAAGAATCAAGTCAAAACAACATGGGAAGAGGCTATTCCGGTAGAGGTAGAGGAAGGGGATTTGGAGGCACATGTTTTCAATGTGGAGAGGTTGGACATAGGGCTTTTGAGTGCCCTCAAATACAACCAGATGTTAGTAGAAAGAGTACAACAAAGAACTATGCAACACAAGCTGATGAAGAAATCGTGAATTCTCCAAAGCAAGTGGAAGAGACCGAACAAGGAGAGGCATTGATGTTGAATAGAGTTCTATTAAAACCAGAAAATGAACAACCGGAGCCAATACAAAGGCAGAGTTTATTCTAAATGGTGTGTAAATTAGGTGGCAAGTGTTGTAAGGTAGTTGTGGATAGTGGAAGCACCAAAAATTTGGTGTCACATGAGATGGTAGAGAAGTTGTAGTTGAAGAAGACAAAGCATCCAAATCTGTACCGAGTCACTTGGTTACATAAGGATCATCAAATTCTGGTAAGTGAACAATGCTTGGTTCAATTTCAGATTGGTAGTTATGTTGATGAGGTGTTGTGTGATGTGATTCCTATGGACACTTGTCATATCCTTTTGGGTAGACCGTGGCAATATGATAGGCATGCTATGTATGATGGATGGGCAAACATGTATACCATCACAAAAGATGGAAGGAAGTATCATTTGAGTCCATTGAAGGACAAAGGAAAACAAGTGGAAGATAGTTCATTGGTTTGTCTTTGTGCAAATGAACAAGTTGTGACTATGGCAAGTGAGGTTGGGAGCAGCCCAACAATTGTCTATGAGAAGAGGAAATTGAGTGAGGTCAAGGACAACGATGAAGAGTTGGTGGAACAATCGCACAAGGAAGAAAAGAAGAATAAGGGGCAGCCGAATGGTTGTAAAAGAAGTGAAGAAAGTCCAAGAGGAAAATAGGATTTGACATTAGAATCAAATGTACTCTTATATGAGAAGTCCGAAATGAATCTTCATCATTGGGAAGAACCAAGTGGAGGTGGCCATTGGGGTGAGTGTAGGTTGTAGCATAAACAATGGAAGAATGTAAAAGGGGAAAAAGGTAAAGATGTTCTATTCAACAGACAGAAGAAAAAGCTGATTGATGAGGAGGAAATATGGATAAAAAATGAGCATGACATTACCATTCGAAGCTTCCAAAAATGTTCATGAGCTGCAGCCTCATGGACCATTTCTCCTACTTGGCATGTCTGATGCAGGAGCACACAAGCGAATCGACAGTCCTGCATCACCAAAAAAAATGGTTGATTCAATTTTGTTTCTTTTTCATTTGGTTTATTACTTTAGTTGTGTTTTGTCATGTGGCGGTGTTGTCGCAATTGTTGGCAACTTCACGTCATGTCGGGTTTTGTGTTGATTCTTGTTTCAGCTTTGGTTTGATGGTGTGTCATGGCTGAGTGCCGGTGACTAATATTCATTTCTGCATGCTTGTCGAAGTGTTTCAAAAGCATTGTGATATTATCGGCAAGTATTTGATGAAGTCGTATTTAGTTTCATTCAGCCATTTGTTGATGTGCATGGGTATCGAAAAGCTTAGCTAAGTATCTTTTCACTATCTCTATTTAGAGTGTTGAACTCTATCAAAAGTGAGATGCTCCTCCACGTTGAGGTCAAATTTTGTATTGGCTCTCATGAAACAAACTTCAGTTGTTTTTTAGTGTAATGAAGACCCACGATTGGATGATGAGTCATGGATGGCGCCACCTATATCTACCCTTAAAGAAGAAGTCCAAAGACCATTCGACGGCCTGGGGGGTGATTTTTGTTTGAATTATATTTGAACTCAAATGAATAATAAATTCATTTCATATAATTCCCTCAAACGGTCGATTCATATGCCTGGGCGATTCATTTTGGGTTTGCTATTCAATTTAATAGAAAAGACAATCAAAACAGGGTAGAGAGGGTTCGCTCAACATTTTAGAAGTTAGAAAATATGAAAAGAAAAGAAGGAAAATACGGTAGAGAATACAGAGAGATACTTGAGACTTGCTAAGGAACAGGACATAAAGTGAATCGATGCCAGTTTGGATAGTGAGACCGGCTGATAGGAAGGGGTGGGATTTACTAAGAACAAGAAAAAGAGTATGGTGAAATGATCACAGTACATTGGAGCCACAAAAATTGATGGTAAAGGAAGGAAGAGTGGTTGAAAATAGAGAAAATTATCTGGAATGTGAAGATTGTTGAGTCAGCTTGCCAGAGAAATAAAGAACCCACAAGAAAACTACAAAAAGAGGAATTCAAATTAGGACGAGGAGTGGATTGGTTGCTTGAAAACAACATAGAACAATAAAATAGATGAGAAGATTGAATGGAAATGAAGAATAAATATTAAGGATCTCCTAAAATCATTGTATGCTACAGTGAATAAAAGAAATTGTAAGCAGATTGAATAAAATAATTGATTTCTAGGAATGGTATTTTTGCAAATTTAAGAATAACATAGTTTGAAACTTGTGAATATCAAATACAGTAAATGGAGTTGCATTCAAAAGTGAGTTTGTGCTGCTAAAATTTGTTGTCTGGTAAGACACCCAATTTTGGGCTGCATCACTCTCTCTCACTCCCACAACAAAATATTAGAGCCATATTATCTCAACCTAGCAACATACCATCTCACCTCAACATACCTCTCCCAACAAGCAACCTTCACTTTGATACCAATTGATGTAGTCGAAGACTGAGAAACCCCAATGGAGTTGTCAATCTTCACAACTTTCAATCATAAATAGCAATCCACACACAATAGAAGCAAATAGTTGCACCAAAAACTAAACTAGTTTTATTCAATTCACAAAATGAATATAAAATGTTTATCAAAACAAAATTTGTTGTTGCACATTACAAGTATTTTCCTTCATGGCCTCTTATTGTTCAACACGTTCTTGAGCCTCTCAATCTACACCTCTTAAGCTAGCCTTTGACTCATTTCTTTTTCTCTTTTATCCCTCCTTTGGATTCTCCAATTGTTGAGACTTTATGCCTCCTTCAAGGCTTCTAAATCTGCCTTCTTGTCTTCTCCAAATTGCTATATTTTTCTGAATTTGTTTTTCAGCCACACATCCAATATGGCTTCCAATCTTCTCTATTCTCCAGCCCCAAATTCTACCATATCTAGTGTCCCCTTCTGAAGATTATTTTCTCTATTTTAAACACCCCAAAATAGGCAGATTTCTCCCCATTTATAATGCCTCCAACTCTCCATTTTCCCACATCCCTTCCTTTTTTTAAGAGATATGAATTCCATCACAAAAGAAGGCACCACCATTTGCTTTAAATGCCTCCTAGAAGGGAAAAATTGTTATAATTTTAAAACTATAAGATTCTTTTCCTTAAAAAAAATAGATGCCTTGACTTCCAAAGTGGTTTTAAAGCAGTCAAGACCTTAATGCATTTTATTTAATCATTTTTCCTATTTAGAAATGAAATTTTTGTTGCAAAAACAATTTAATGCTTGACTAAGATATCCTTTTCTCCCCAATCTTGATGTAGCAATAAAATGGAATTTTAATAACTTTTGATCGGATGTTCAATTTCTCCTAAAAACTAACCATAATTTGTGGAATATCCTCCTGAAGCTCCTCGTAAAATCTTTTGATTCCATCTTTTATAAAACTTTAGAATTAATTGTTTCTATAAACTATGAGGTGGAATAGAGATTATTAATTTCTCTTAACTGGTGAAGAATCTGGCCACAAAAACTGGCCACAAAAACTTGCCACATTGGGCGAAACGAAGTCACAAACACCTCTGTAAAATTATTTGGCTCTAGCTCTCATAGATTTTCATATTTAATTGTTTCGATGAACCTGCCTAGGTGAAGCATCACTTTTGCAAAATTTGATTTGAACAAGAAGATTCCGCAATAACAAGATGCCAAGAAATGTAAACACACACCAAAACTAGAAATAAAATGAACAAATATTTTTGGTTGATGCAAGATTGCCTATAGACCCTAGATGCTCCTGCATCGTGAGCTCATGATGGTTGTAGTTTTGTCAACCTTCAAGAAACAACCAATAGCATTGTCAATGGCCTCATAATAGGATTCTACCCAAAACTGGAGAGGAAGATTGGGTAGCGTGACCCAAAAATTGGCTTAATATTGAGAGGTTTTGAAAGAGTGTTAAAAGAGGAAGTCCAAGGTTTGAGAAAAAGGGAATGTCCATCCTTTGATGCAGATCAAAGACCGAGAACCCCAAAGGAGTTGTCAATCTTTACAATCTTCAAACACAAATTCAAAATCCACACAGTGGAAGTGAACAAATGCAAACACTTGCAATGATTTATTGATATCAAAATTGAATACAAATTACACAAATCTGCGACAATACATTCACTATGTTCTCTCACTCTTCATCACAGATTTGACCCTCTCAGCTAGCCTCTCCATGTTCTCCAGCTTCAATCTGCTCTATTCTCCTCTGTATTTTTGCAACCCATTTCTTTTCTTCTTTGTATTTTTATTTTATTTGTTGCACCTTTCTTGTTCCTAATCTCCACTCTTCTTGTTGTTCTCTCTTTTCTTCAATCCTGTCAATCTCTTGACAGTAACCTCTATATTCTTGGGTGGCTTCTTCTATATTTCCTTAAAAAAAAATTACTTCAACCACCTTTCATTTTGGCGTCCCAAAACTCTTTTAAACATCAGCTAAAAATTCTCATACATGGCGCTGCCTATTCAAGAATAAAGAAAACATTCTCATTCAAGGCTACCCACCTCCCAAGTTTAGTGCCTCCTTTTCTACACTGCTTCAATTTCAAAAAAAATCATTTTGAATTTAATTTGGAACAACAAACTTCTGAAGGGTGTGCCTTGTTCCTTGCTTCTATTAAAAAAATAAATAAAAGAAAAGGAAACTTCACGCTTTCTCTTTATCTTATCATTTCAAAACCATTTTTGGCACTTGGTTGCCCACGTATTAATGGTTCATCATATCACAATTGCCATCTACAAAATAATAAATGAATTCTTCCTAATGTCATATTTTGGTGCTTGTGGATCTTCCACAAAGAGCAAGTGTAGACACTTTGGATTGAGAAAACTTCTTAGATTCTTTTGGAAGAACTATCCACCAAATTTGTAGAACATTGCAAGCTCCAATACACCTAGGAGCAACAAAAAATTTGTACTGCCCATGATTTAGCACATATCTATCTATGGAGAGGAACAATATTATACGACTTCGACAAGTTGCGAAACTGGATTCATAAGACCAACACTGATTGTTACATAACTTTTGACGAGATGCACATCTTCACTTGAAAACTGGCTAGTATGTGTGGAATCACCTCTTGAAGCTCCCCATAAAATCTTTTGACCCCAAGTTTTATAAAACTCTAGCATTAATTGTTTCTATAAATGTTGTGATGTTCACAACACACCCCATTTTACTCCTTGGCAAAATAAGGACCCCTGTTGTGGCTTTTTGCTTTTTGCTTGTGTGTGTTGTTTTGCTTGGTGGTAAAGGGAAAAGTGAGTGAAAATTGCAAACCTTGATAGAAATAGAGAAAAATGCATTTTCAGTACCAGTGCATAGTATGGTTGGATTCCTTGTCAAAAATGAGCTAGGGTTGCTTTTTGAACCATCTTAAAATTCACCATATTTTGCAAGTTATGAGCATTTTGGTAAAATGTACAAGGGAAGGGTTTGTTGTTTGCACATACAAGTTCCTTTGTATATCGGGTTGCATATACAAGGCCATTTGTATGCGAGTTCGCTTGTATACAAAGACCTTTGTATATCACTTTCCATATACAAATTCGTTTGTATATGCAAATGTCATTTTATACTTGGTCGCATTTACAGTCGGGTTCATATACAAAGTCAATTATATGTCTTTTTGCCTTGTATACGTGTTAATGTTATATTTGTACATACAAGGTGGACCCGAAATAGTTAAGAGTTGAAATGAATGTTTGTTTAGGTCCGTCGCATGTATGTTTTTGTTTGTATGTATCCAACATACATTTGATATATACATTTGCAATGTGCAGGCCGCGAACCTGAAAGCACCATAAAGGGGAGTTAAATCGTTGTATATTTGGAGTTTGTATGTTTTTACATACAACGCAAATATACAAGCGTCCATATACAAGTCGCGGACTCGAAAGTCTATTAAAATAGTTTAAGTCCTTGTATGTTTTCGGTTTGTATATTGGCAAGATACAAGTGTCTTATGCATTGTGCCAGACCCGAAAGGTTATCAGAAAGAGTTAAATCGTTGTATAACTCTGCAATGTATATTACGAAATATACATTGCGTTATATACAAGCAATGGAGCCCAAATGTTATAGATTAAAGTAAAATGCTTGTATGTTCCCCGCAATGTATATTCCGTAACATACATTGCATTTTATACATCGCCAACATGCAAGCCGTAGATTTGAAAAAGTTATTAAAAGAGAAATAATGCTTGTATATCCGCGACTTGTATGTTGCGCAACATACAAGTCAAATGATACATACAACGTTCATGTGCAAGTCGCAGACGCAAAAGGAAGTTTAAAAAGAGTTAAGTCTTTGTATATTTTGTGCTTTGTATGTTTCGACATACAAAGCCGATATGCAATAACTTATACATTGCGCGGACGCGAAAAGGGAATAAAAAGGAGTTAATTCGTTGTATAATTCCGGCTTGTATATCAAAGATGCATTGTTATACATACAAGCCGGATTCGAAAGGGAAGTCCAATATAGAAAATTCTTTGTATACATATGCGTTTGTATGTTGCGATATACAAACCGAGATGCATTGTTATACATACATGCCGGAATTCAAACAGTTTGAAATCCGATTAATCTGACGTATCACGTTCGGCTTGTATATCAGAAGATACAAAGATTTAAACAAGGAAAAAAGGGTAGGAAAGCGAAGCGATTAGATTTTTGAATCCATTTTTGGAGCCCGAATGCATGTTTTTGGTCAACGATGGTTGACCCGATTGGTTTTAACGTTGCATATGCATTTTTTATGCGCGATTTCCATGGTTTTTGAGCCCGATGACTGTGTTTGTGCATTTGGAACCTGTTTCAGTGTAAATGTTTATTTTTCCTGCTGACTTACCAAACGATGATGCTTATTCCTGCTTATTTATTGCAGATTGTTGAAGTCGTTGAAGAAGCAGAGTTGCTGACACAGTGGCGGCATGCAAGTGAACATAAGGACGGAGCTTTAATGGCAGGATGGCACCAGATCCCAAGAAACCTAACACACCAGAAGAAGACGAAGCTTTCAATACGGAGGAGTTTGCAGGTGGAAACATTATTGAGCGAGCGGCGCCCTGTCTGGGTATGCTGCTCAAATTCTTGGCGGGATTCATTTCTCACCGTTTGATGCTGCATTTCAAGATGCAGACCGTCGATCTCCTAGGGTTCTGGGAACCATTTTTGGGGAAGAAACCAGAGATATATATTGAGCCCCCTATACTATAAGAAAAGGAAGGAGGTCATTCATACAATATCAGACCTATAGTAATTTTAGGTAGGAGATAGGATTACTAAGACTACTGAGGATTGAACTGTTGAAATATTCAAGGTTCTTTCTTCAGATCATTGTAAAAGTACCTATTTTATGAACATACTGTATGGAGATGAAGCTTCAGATTACATCCTGATTGTAAAACTTAAGTAATCTTCAAGTTGATTTCTGGATATGTACTGGTGAATGTTGTGTTCTATAGAAGCGCTTTCATTTCATTGCATGTTGTTGTCAACTTTTCCCTTGAAGATATGCATTGAATCATGCATATTTGTGGACTATCCTGGTGAAGTATGATTTTAGTTTTCTTCTCTTCATTGTTGTATGGGAACATGTATGTGGATCAATGATCTCAGTCAAGTAATTTTAGGAATCTCACTCTCTAACCCTTTTGCTCATTTTAATTTCATTAAAATCACTTTCATAAACTACACATCATGATAAATATTAAGCAGAACAGAGAAATATGCTGACATCCCGAAGATAACTGAATATCATTAGCATGTTTTGAGCCAAATGCATGTAATATTGAAAATGTCATGCAAAGAATCACAAATAAGGGTAGAACTCATGCAAATATCAACTTAGACACATCATTTGGAGATATAGGCTATGTAGAGTAACTTCCCTGTGTAGCATTGTTGCAGAAACAGAATCTACAGATCTACGTAAGACCCCTAAATGGAAAACAACAACACACATCAACCACAGAGCAACATCAGTAGATTATGAACTAATCAACGGGGACTTGGGATCATGAATTCCATGAATTCATCATATCTTTCAGGATAAACAAGGGTTGTTGTGTGACTTTTGTTTTGTGTGCTTGGTTGTGACTAACATCATCACCAACATAAAACTGGCACTAGAAGGAGGGCCAACAAAGGGAACTGTAGATTCCTGCATACATTGCTTAAATGTCCCGTTAGTTTCAAAATCTGGCCATAAACCTGCCATTTTGCCTTGAAAACTAGAGAAATCCTAGCTTTTAGGCCAAATACAAGGTCCAGATCTAGTGGACTCTTTGAAGAACTACCTGTCGGGGGATTCAGACCCAGAACTGTGGACATTCACCACACCCCCGATTCTAGTGTGATAGGAGCCTCACCAGAGCATGCTCCTGTAACCCCTATTGGCTTTCAAATACCCACAAGACCACCTGTCACACCTCAGGCCCAGCCTCAGCCTGTCGCACCCCAAATTCAACCCTCGCCCTTTCCAATGTCATTCTTTGCTGCAGAGTCACCGCTGGCCTTCAATGCATATCATGCTTTGCCTAAAAATCCAGATAAAATTTGTCTTAGGTACCATCCATACCAAGATGCTGATGATCATGTCAGGACCTTCAAGGAAGCCTGTTGTAGGGCTAGAATTGAGTATGAAGATGTGGTATGCAGATTGTTTCCATTCTCCTTAGGGGAAGAGGCCTATAACTAGTACACCAGTCTAAGTCAGGGTTCAGTCCGTTCATGGGAAGCCTTAGAGAAAGCTTTCAAGGATAGGTTCAGGGTACCTATAGATCCTTCAATGAACTATCATCTATTTTCCACCATCAAGAAATGTGAAGGGGAACCTATTGCAAACTTCAACGCTATATTCTAGAAGATGCTATCTAAACTAATTGCCCCCTACGTCGTAACAGATGAAGCTGCTAGGAGCATTTATTATTCAGCTTTAGATCCCCTGGCCTCCATGTTTATCAGAAGGACTCACCTTGGTGTAACAACCTTAGCACAAGCTTTTGAGGAAGTTATCAAAGTTAGTCAGCAATTGGCTCCTGCCCCCACACCAAACATTGCTTTCCCTACACTCCCTAGTTATCCTACATATCCTGTCCACCAACAGACCAATGGAGACATAATGCCTTCAGCTATGATACCGGCCCCCTTGCAGATACCACCACTCAGCGTCATGCCACCACCAAGTGGGAGTAACCAGATGTTACCATATCAAACACAAATGCCTCAGGCTATAGAACAATCATACAATAACAGTGGGTCTTCCTTTTTCAAGCCTCAGACGGAGACTGTAGTGGCCAAGGTTCAGGAAGAGAAAGAAGAAATCAAAGAAATGTCTGCTTAATTAAGGAAACTTACTACTGAGGTCACTCATCTGAGAAACCAGAACTTCTACTCTCAGCCTAATCAAAACAGAGGTTATGCCAATGATAGACCTAATTATCCTGACAGGGGGTACAACAACAATTACAAGAACAACAATGGCAACAACAATCCTCCTAGGCAACCTAGATTGTGGAACACCAGGCCAAACAATGGTTCCTTACCATCACCCCTAGACAATCAGCCTCCTAGTGAACCTAAATAGACCACCAAAGTAAGCCTTGCAGAGGCAGCACTTACAAACTGGTGCAGGATACATAACACCAACGCTCATGCAGAGTTGGACTGTCCCCAATTCAGGATTGCTGCTAGCATATTCCAAGCTGAAGTGGCCAGTACCTCAGGTAACCCACCTTATGCAGAGGGAAATGAAATTGTCCCCTGTGAGTATGATTCTGCCCTAATGCTGGAAAGCTTCATGCATTGTCCTTATCAACAAACAATATCATCACATCAGGATTACACTTCAACATGTGAGGAATCAGCCATGGCTTTCAAGTCTAACTATGTTTTCCCCTTTCAAGATGAGAATGAGCCATCAATTGGGCATGAGGAAGTCAATGCTTATCAAAGCAACCTCAGGGTAGGAATAACTACAACTTAAGGAATAACCCAAACAGATCTGCTGATCCTTTGACTACCTCATTGCCTCCAAACAACTTCAATACCCCACCTGATCCCCAAGCAAGCAATAACCCTGGACTCCCCAAGGTCAATGCTCAGTATTTGGCACCACATAGCACAATGCCAAAAGCTACAAATCTACTTCTTGAATCTGACAAATTGGTTACATATCTGGCAGATGAAATAAAAAAGGTTAAGATCAGCCTGCCAATGTCAGAGTTGCTTAAAACCCCTACTATCAAGATTGCTTTCATGAAATCATTGGATGGTTATGCTCAAAAGGAAGATAGCCATACCCCAGGCCAATTTGGAAATAAAGATCATGCTGCCAAGGATGTTAGTGCCAAACCTAAAACCTCAGCTACTGTTCAAGCCGCAGATACCTCCCACATGACCTTATACAAAGACAAGAATGAGTCGCCTCCTTTCCTCCTTACCATAAGGATGTTTGGTAAAAATTTGCACAACTGCTTAGTAGACTCAGGAGCATCTACCAATGTAATGCCCCTATCCATATGCAACGCTTTAGGGCTACATCCTGCTAAATCATTGAATAAGGTAACACAATTGGACAAAATAGAAGTAAGTGTGGTAGGAGAACTGACTCGCATTCACATGCAGCTAGCATCAGATCCTTGAATCCAACACTATATTGATATTTAGGTGGTTGATATACCTGATACATATGGAATGTTACTCAGCAAAGACTGGTCAAAAACTCTCAACGGATATATGTCAACCAATTTTAGTCATATGTGGCTGCCTTGGAAGGGTACACCAAATCAGATAAAGATCGAAGTTGAACCTCGCATGAGACACATGATCACCGAATATAACAAAACCAATGAAATCATGTATGTGGATGTGGAACCTAGAGTTTACTCCATCAGACCTCAAACCACCAGCATAGAAGAGATCCTAATGCTTGACATACATGATCATAATGGTGACCTTTGGAGTGATGAGATAAATTCAGAGCCTGATTGTAACCTTGGAAATGAAATAGAACTAGATCATTTCAAGAAATTTGAGATGCATTTATTTAGGCAGGTGAAACGATGTCAATTATTAAATGTGCTTGTTCATGATATTCTAATTGATGGATGGTGCAGGTTGCATGATGAGGCTCATTCTGAAAAAACTTGTGATGCCTGTTTAGACATGTTGGAGTTGGAACAAGCATACAACGAAGTATCATCGCCCGCGGTGACCTCCACAGATAACGATAGTGATACTGATTTTTGTTTGTCTTCTGCAGGAACAGGAGGATGCACACAAAAAGATGAAAGTTTTGTTTAGATGGCAGGAGAGATATTAGTATGCAACGGGAGTAATGCTAAGAACAAGAAGAAAATCACCCCCGAGAGTGATTGTTTAGTGGAGTCAGATTACGAGTTATCTGATGAGCATAGTGGCAGCAATTTGTCCAAATTCGAAGAGTTTCTTTCAAAAGAAATCCAAAAGATGATGCAGCAGCATAGGCCTCCCCAAGATGCCTTGATTGAGAAGTGGTGCAGGTTGCATGAGGCACCTCACTCAGAGACGTCTTGCTCGTTGTGACTGCATATCTTGAGAAGGCATGCGCTACCTGGTCCAGAGAATGTTCCTCCTGATGATAGGAGAAAAGAAGAAATATCAGCTTCTCATAAAGCCGATAAGGTGGTGCCTAAGAAGGCTAGGACACCAAAATTAAAGTGGATATCGGGTGGTGCAGCAGCCAGAGCCAAAAGAAAGAAAGAAGCACCAGACAAGCTTTTAGATGAAGATAGGACTTGGATCCTCAGGTTTGAAGGATCCAAGTCAAAACAAGGAGCTGGAGTAGGAATAAACCTCATTAATCCATCTGGAAAATCCTACTTAGCTGCATATAGATTGCAATTCCCATGTATAAACAATGCGGCAGAATATGAAGCTCTAATTCATGGGATACTATTCGCACTTAGAAAGAAGGTGAAAATTATGCATGTCTATGGAGACTCAGAATTAGTTGTCAGACAAGTAAGAGGTATATACTCTTGCAATTACAGAAGGCTATTGAATTACAGACATAGGGTGTGGAACTTAATAGAAGAGTTTGACGCATTCAATATCACCCATGTACCCAGAGAGAAGAACCACCGAGTGGATGCTTTGGCCCAAGCTGCCAGTACTCTAGAGCCACTGTCCATATCAGGTTTAAAAAGATTCTCAGTTGAATTAGTATAAGTACCCTCAGTACCTGATAATGTAACTAATCTCCAAGTATTTGATGATGATCAACATATATTGGATTTTATTTCCAATAGAGGTGTTTTTGAAGGACAGATCATTGATGAAAAGAATCTAGAGGATCACGTCTGGGAGGAAGAAGAAATCCTGGAGCTGCCAAGTAACAAAATCCCTAGGGGAATGATAGAACTAGAGAGAGCATTTGATTTGGACAGCATGCTGAAACAAAAAGATCTTCGAAAGGCTGATGAGGGACAGTATTCGCAGGTTGACATTGGGCAAGGTGATAAAAGAAAAAAAGTTCTGATTGGGAAGGTCTGTATAGAAGAAGAGTTGAGAGGGATAACTCAGGCCCTCAAAGATTACATCCATGTTATTTCCTGGACGTATGATGAACTGAAGACTTTTGATACGTCAGTCATCACTCATACGATACTGTTGAAGCCAGATGCCAGACCGTTTCGACAGAAGCAAAGACCCGTCAACGCTTTGCTGGAGCCAATCATTTTTGAAGAAGTTAAAAGACTGCTCGACGCCAGGATCATATTTCCTATGAGACATTCCACGTGGGTGGCAAACCTGGTGCCGGTGAGGAAGAAGAACAGTGACATTAGATTGTGCATGGACTTCAGGAACTTGAATCGAGTTTCTGAAAATGATAATTATCCTTTGCCTTCTCTAGATGAAGTCCTGCAGATTGTGAATGGCACCAAGATGATGTCCTTCTTGGACGGTTTCTTTGGATACAACCAGGTGATGGTGGAAAGAATTGATAGATTGAAAACTGCATTTACCACGAAATGGGGGATCTTCACCTACAGGCACATGCCATTTGGATTGATAAACACTGGAGCCACATTTCAGCGAGCAATGGACATAGCCTTCAAAGGCTTGGTTGGTAAGTGCATAGTAATATATATGGATGACTTAACGGTGTTCTCCAAAGATAGAGGAAACCATGTGGAGGACCTAAGAAAGGTGCTGAAGAAATGCGAGCAATACGGGATATCCTTGAATCCCAAGAAGTGCATATTTGGGATGACCATAGGGAAATTGCTAGCCCCCCTGATAACTGAGAATGGGATCATCGTTGATCCTGACAGAATATAATCCATCATGAAGATACAACTGCCTGGAAGCAAGACAAAGCTCAAATCTTACTTTGGTAAGATTAATTTTGTTAGAAAATTTATCAGTGGCTTTGTAGAGATTATCAGGCCCTTGAACGCCATGCTCAAGAAGGACACTAAAATTGAATGGACATCGGAAGCTAGAGTAGCTTTTGAAGACATTAAGAAGGCCATATCAAATGCTCCAGTTCTGATCAATCCAGATTACACCAAGGACTTCTACATCTATTCATTTGCTTCATAACATACCTCTGCAGCGGTGTTGACACAGAAAAATGAAGAAAAGGAAGAAAAGCCTATAGCCTTCATGAGCTGCCCTTTCAGAGATGCAGAGCTTAGGTACGTGGATGTTGAAAGACAGGTGCTTGCTTTGGTTCGAGCAGTCAAGAAGTTCAGGCACTACATCCTGAGAAGTAAGGTGCTTGCTGTAGTACCTGATGCAGCAGTGAAAATGTTGTTAATGCAAAGTGAACCAGGAGAAAAGAGGGCTAAATGGATCACTGTCCTCCAGGAGTACGATATGGACATAACACCTATGAAGCTGGTAAGAGGACAAGCATTGAGCCAAATGATATCAGAGATCGATCCCAATATCTTGAACCAATAGTACGTCGTAAACACAAAAGATGATGGAGAATGGTACTCAGATATAAAACACATCCTGATCACTGGAAGATGTCCCTCAAGACTGCAGGCCTCACAGAGGAGGGCCTTAAAAATAAAGTCACAGAAATACATGATCAAAGGAGGAGTCCTTTTCAAGAAAAACTATGAGGGGATATACCTAAGATGCTTAGAAAGATCAGAAGCAGATAAGGTGCTAGCAGAATTGCACGATAAATTCAGGACTGCACATGGGTCATCCTTAGCCACCACTCATGCTATCCTTAGGGCGGGGTATTATTGGCCCACAATTTTTAAAGACACAGCTGGACACCTCAAATGCTGTCATATGTGTCAGGTTGCTACAAATAGAGAGAAATATGCTGCTCAACCTTTGCAGCCAGTGATGGAGATGCACCTCTTTGCTCAATGGGGAATGGACTTCATAGGACCCATCAATCCTCCATCATCCTCAGGCCACAGGTATGTTTTAACTATTACTGATTACTGCACCAGGTGGACTGAGGCTGTCAGTAGCAAGACATGCAATGCTGAGGATGTCATTAAGTTTTTGGAAACCAACATAGTGACCAGGTATGGAGTTCCATATGCTTTAGTATGTGATAATGGACTTGCTTTTGCTTCAATTAAACTATCAGGTTGGGGTTTTGATCATGGGGTCATTTTAAAATTCTCCTCAAATTACTATCCCCAAGGGAATGGATTAGCAGAATCCACAAACAAGAACCTATTGAACATCATAAAAAAGTTGACAGATAAGAACCCAAGGGAATGGAACACTCTATTGAAATATGCCTTGTGGGTGGATAGAACCAGGAACAAAGCTGCATTGGGAAATTCACCTTTTCACTTAGTGTATGGGGTGGATCCCATCCTCCCTGTCAACTTAAAGATTCTTACACTGCAGTTTGCACAAGAGTACTTAGGCATAGATAATAAACAGGAAGTTAGATTGCTACAACTAATGCACCTAGAGGAAAAAAGAGCTATAGCAATTAACCAATTTGCTAAACATCAGGCTGTTGTCAAGCGCTGGTTTGACAAGAGAGCTAGAATCAAGGCTTTTAGGATCTCAGACCTAGTCCTAATGTGGGACAAGGCACACGAAAGGAAGGGTGATCATGGTAAATTTGACAAACTCTAGATAGGCCCCTTTCAAATTTCTGAAATTTTAGGAGACAACACCTACAGGCTCAAGTCCTTAACAGGTGAGGATGTTCCATTACCAGTTAATGGATAGTTCTTCAAACACTATTTTCAGGCCTGAAGTTGCATCATGACAGTCATGTGTATCATAGTGTACTTTCTTTGTATAGTTGTTTGTACAATGGCTTTGTTCTGCTTGTTTTGTTTTGTTTTGGTTGCTTTGTTTCCTCAGCAGGGATCTTTCTTTTGATTTAGAGTATGAAGGAGCAGATTAACAACCACTGAAAACAATGGAAAATTTAGGTCATTAAGGTTAATTATTTGAAATCTATGCATAACTTGTTGTGACTGTCACGAATGTAGAGAGTTGTTTAACTTGTGAAATCTTGTATTCAATAAGAATGGGTTGAGTATTCAAGGAATGTTTCTCACAATGACACACCTAAAATCCTTGGGTTTGTTGAACTTACCAGTGTAGATATTAGGTGAAAAATCAGAGGTCACCCTTGCTACCATTACAATTCTAAGCTTAATTTCAACAAGTGACCACTCCTTGCATCATGAAGTTACAAATGCAATATCTAGTGAAATCTCTATCAGAAATTCAAAAAATAATAATGAATAAAATGGATTATACTGAAAATCTAGATTAAGCCATCTAAGTAACTCTACCGGGGCTATGGACGCTCGCTGGCAGTGGGGCTCTACTTAGGAAAATTGTAACAATAACCTTGCCGGGGCTATGGACGCTCGCTGGCAGCAAGGCTCTATCCGGTCGACTATGAGGGAATGTCCTCACCTACGTAGTCTAATATCAGTCACTGGTTTGTTTAACTAATCTTCAAGATGAGGCTTATTAATCACGTGCACCCACTTAAACTAAAATGAAAATTCATGCACCTTATTGAATACATTAAGTCCTAAGTTGAATGATGATTTGCAGAAAAGATAGTTGGAAGTTATACATTCATTTCATTCAGTTTTCTTTAATGGGTTGAATTTGATTGTTTTGTTTGGTTGCTAGTTGTTGTGATGTTCACAACAAGCCCCATTTTACTCCTTGGCAAAATAAGGACCCCTGCTGTGGCTTTTGGCTTTTTGCTTGTGTGTGTTGTTTTGCTTGGTGGTAAAGGGAAAAGTGAGTGAAAATTGCAAACCTTGATAGAAATAGAGAAAAATGCATTTTCAGTACTAGTGCACAGTATGGTTGGATTCCTTGTCAAAAATGAGCTAGGGTTGCTTTTTGAACCATCTTAAAATTCGCCATATTTTGCAAGTTATGAGCATTTTGGTAAAATGTACAAGGGAAGGGTTTGTTGTTTGCACATACAAGTCCCTTTGTATATCCGGTTGCATATACAAGGCCCTTTGTATATTGGGTTGCATATACAAGGCCCTTTGTATGCGAGTTCGCTTGTATACAAAGACCTTTGTATATCGCTTTCCATATACAAAGTCGTTTGTATATGCAATTGTCATTTTATACTTGGTCACATTTACAGTCGGGTTCATATACAAAGTCAATTGTATGTCTTTTTGCCTTGTATGCATTTGTTAATGTTATATTTGTATATACAAGGCGGACCCGAAATAGTGAAGAGTTGAAATGAATGTTTGTTTAGGTCCGTCGCATGTATGTTTTTGTTTGTATGTATTTGACATACATTTGATATATACATTTGCAATGTGCAAGCCGTGGACCCGAAAGCTCCATAAAGGGGAGTTAAATCATTGTATATTTGGCATTTGTATGTTTTTACATACAACACAAATATACAAGCGTCCATATACAAGTCGCGGACCCGAAAGTCTATTAAAACAGCTTAAGTCCTTGTATGTTTTCGGTTTGTATATTGGCAAGATACAAGTGTCTTATGCATTGTGCCGGACCCGAAAGGTTATCAGAAAGAGTTAAATTGTTGTATAACTCCGCAATGTATATTACGAAATATACATTGCGTTATATACAAGCAATGGAGCCCAAATGTTATAGATTAAAGTAAAATGCTTGTATGTTCCTTGCAATGTATATTCCATAACATACATTGCATTTTATACATTGCTAACATGCAAGCCATAGATTTGAAAAAGTTATTAAAAGAAAAATAATGCTTGTATATCCGCCCTTTGTATGTTGCGCAACATACAAGTCAAATGATACATACAACGTTCATGTGCAAGTCGCAGATGCAAAAGGAAGTTTAAAAAGATTTAAGTCTTTGTATATTTTGTGCTTTGTATGTTTCGACATACAAAGCCGATATGCAATAACTTATACATTGCGCGGATGCGAAAAGGGAATAAAAAGGAGTTAATTCATTGTATAATTCCAACTTGTATATCAAAGATGCATTGTTATACATACAAGCCGGATTGGAAGTCCAATACAAAAAATTCTTTGTATACATATGCGTTTGTATGTTGCGATATACAAACCGAGATGCATTGTTATACATACAGGCCGGAATTCAAACAATTTGAAATTCGATTAATCCGATGTATCATGTCCGGCTTGTATGTCAGAAGATACAAAGATTTAAACAAGGAAAAAAGGGCGGGAAAGCGAAGCGATTGGATTTTTGAATCCATTTTTGGAGCCCGAATGCATGTTTTTAGTCAACGATGGTTGACCCGACTGGTTTTAACATTGCATATGCATTTTTGATGCGCGATTTCCATGGTTTTTGAGCCCGATGATTGTGTTTGTGCATTTGGAACCTGTTTCAGTGTGAATGTTCATTTTTCCTGCTGACTTGCCAAACGATGATGCTTATTCCTGCTTATTTATTGCAGATTGTTGAAGTAGCGGAAGAAGCAGAGTTGTCGACACAATGGCGGCATGCAGGTGAACATAAGGACGAAGCTTTAATGGCAGGATGGCACCAGATCCCAAGAAACCTAACACACCAGAAGAAGACGAAGCTTTCAATACGGAGGAGTTTGCGGGTGGAAACATTATTGAGCGAGCGGCGCCCTGTCTGGGTATGCTGCTCGAATTCTTGGCGGGATTCATTTCTCACCGTTTGATGCTACATTTCAAGATGCAGACCGTCGATCTCCTAGGGTTCTGGGAACCATTTTTGGGGAAGAAACTAGAGATATATATTGAGCCCCCTGTACTGTAAGAAAAGGAAGGAGGTCATTCATACAATATCAGACCTATAGTAATTTTAGGTAGGAGATCGGATTACTAAGACTACTGAGGACTGAACTATTGAAATATTCAAGGTTCTTTCTTCAGATCATTGTAAATATACCTATTTTATGAACATACTGTATGGAGATGAAGCTTCAGATTACATCCTGATTGTAAAACTTAAGTAATCTTCAAGTTGATTTCTGGATATGTACTGGTGAATGTTGTGTTCTATAGAAGCGCTTTCATTTCATTGCATGTTGTTGTCAACTTTTCCCTTGAAGATATGCACTGAATCATGCGGATTTGTGGACTGTCCTGGTGAAGTATAATTTTAGTTTTCTTCTCTTCATTGTTGTATGGGAACATGTATGTGGATCAATGATCTCAGTTAAGTAATTTTAGGAATCTCACTCTCTAACCCTTTTGCTCATTTTAATTTCATTAAAATCACTTTCATAAATTGCACATCATGATAAATATTAAGTAGAACAGAGAAATATGCTGACATCCCGAAGATAACTGAATATCATTAGCATGTTTTGAGCCAAATGCATGTAATATTGAAAATGTCATGCAGAGAATCACAAATAAGGGTAAAACTCATGCAAATATCAACTTAGACACATCATTTGGAGATATAGGCTGTGTAGAGTAACTTTCCTATGTAGCATTGTTGCAGAAATAGAATCTACAGATCTACATAAGACCCCTAAATGGAAAACAACAACACACATCAACCACAGACCAACATCAGTAGATTATGAACTAATCAACAGGGAGTTGGGATCATGAATTCCATGAATTCATCGTATCTTTCAGGATAAACAAGGATTGTTGTGTGACTTTTGTTTTGTGTGCTTGGTTGTGACTAACATCATCACCAATAGTAAACTACCGAGCGGAAACAAAGAATATTAATTTCTCTCAACTGGTGAAGAATCTAGCCATGAAAACTTGCCCCATTGGGAAAAATGAAGTCACAAACACCTATATAAAATGATTAGGCTCCAACCCTCATAGATTTTCATATTTAATTATCTTGGTGAACCTACCTAGGCGAAACATCACTTCTACAAAATTTGATCCGAACAAGAAGCTTCCGCAATAACAAGGTGGCAAGGAATGCACACACACCAAAATTGGAAATAAAAAGAACAAATGTTTTTGGTTGATGTGGGATTGCCTATGGACTCAGATGCTCCTGTATCATGAGCGCATGATGATTGTAGCTTTGTCAACCTTCAGGAAATGACCAATAGCATTGTCAGTGGCCTCATAATAGGATTCTTCCCAAAACTGGACAGAGATATTGGGTAGCTTGAGCCAAATTGGCTTGATATTGAGAGGTTTTGAAAGAGGGTTAGAAGAGGAAGACCAAGGTTTGAGCAAAATGGAATGTTCACCCTACATCCATAACTTTCCATCTAGCACCGAGTTCTTGTCTATTGAAGAAGCAAAGGTCGTTATGAAGAAACCCCTTGCATAGGGAAATAAGTTGATATCGCCTTGAACAATAGGCCTCCAAGATTTTGAACATTATTTGTACAAGTCAAGGAGAGAGGGCCATAGACCATTGAATCTACAAACCAATTCACACCTGACATAAACGTCTTCATTTTCAATGACCTCCAATCCACAAACCATAATAAGGGAGGTTTGGGAGCATGGAAGGGGGCAGATTTTATCCCATAGTGGCAGGCGAGAAGGAACCCTTGAGCCAACCATGGCCACAAATGATGTAGGGGATCCTGACTCCTACATGCTATGAACCCTTGTGTTTCCAGTAAAACCCTTGTCGGGAGAGGACATAGTCACCAAAACATCCACAGACGTTTTGTGACCACCATCAATAACATGCTTAGAAATAGGTTGCACCACCACAAAACTAGGTCCATCACCATGGAGTGGTGGGAAAACCTAATGCAACTATAAGGGAAGTGTCAAGACAGGTTGGAGTAGATCGAGCAAGCCTCTAGATGATTGTGAAAGAAGGGTTCCTAGAGTAGGTAGGAGAAGAAGTAGAGCCATTAGGTGCTATATATTTCCCAAGTTACCGTGATTACTCAAATGTTATTCAAAACCTACAAGCAAAGTAAAATAAATTATTTTTGGTGATGCAAGAGTGCTCTTAGACCCTAGGATGCTCTTACATTAGACACCTAGGGTAATTTGAAAAGTAAGTCCCTCACTTTCTAATGGCTAGAGTGAAATCGAGACGGTTTACCTCAACCTTAGAGATCCAAGATGAATTTTCTTTAGGCCTTCCTTTCCACTTCACCAAATGCTCCTCATACTATTTGTTTCTAGTGCTTCTGTCAATCCTACTATCTAAAATCTCCTCAATCTCCTCTTTTTCTATTACAGTATCTAATTCCTTTATTGTACTTCTAAGCCACTATCTCTTGACTCTCCTTTATGATACTAATATAAATCCGCAACATTGAATACTGGTGACATGTTCAAACCTTCCAATAACTCCACATCATATGCATTAACTGAATCAAACTTTTTAACAATTCTACAAAGGCCAAACTTCTTTGTCTTCATCTTATTGTATGTCCCAACAACAAATCATTCTTGTCTAAGATACACCATTACTTCATCTTTAACTATAAACGCCTTATGCTTTCTTTACTCATAAGCTTTCTCCTTATATCCACCATTCATCCTTTTCAAGTGACTTCTTACTTCTACATGCACTTCATGCATTTTACAAACTCCTCTACTTCCACACTCCTCTTTTGCTCATTACTGCTATCTCTCAACTCTGATACATTCCTTGGACTACTACCATATGCTACCACAAATGGTGTCTTCCTTGTACTCCTATTTACTGAATTGTTATATGCAAATTTTACTTGTGTAGACACCTAAAAATGCATTCTCGCATTTACGCTACATCGCATCAGACTCATCCTGCATTCCCCATTCCAACATTAATTAAATAAATCATATTTATTTAATTCATTAATTTAATCATTCTTTTGGCATTAATTAAATAAACAACGTTTATTTAATTAAGAAGCCTACTTATTCTTCTAACGTTAATTAAATAAATTTTATTTATTTATTTAATTAACTAACCTAACCTCTCTTCTAATGTTCCTGCATTAATTAAATAAATCACATTTATTTAATAAGTCAACCTTATTCCATGAAGTTGATTGGTCTTTTGCATTGGAGGAATCTGGTTCAGTGCTGGAGGAGGATGAAGAAGATGGGTTGGGAGATACTGGTAATGTAGGGGCATGACAATCCCTTCTACGAATGTAGGTCTGGGGAAAGTGGAGTATATGTTGATACAATGTTTTTATAAATATAGACATATATAGTTGAAAAGTATGATAATGCACAATGAAAGGTGCAATTTTGAATGTAAAATGGAAGTGAAAATGCATAGTGATGAGTGCAAATTTTGATAAGACTGTAAATAGGCCCTCCTTTGGAGCAACCAAATATCAATACATCAGACTTTTTATTTTAATTCTTTTTATGGGTATGGCTCCCAAAAGCCATTTTCATTGATAAAAAAAATAAGTCAACCTTATCCCCCTAACATTCTTCCAAATGAATTAAATAAAAACATGATATTTATTTAATCACTGCAAAATCTCCTTTCATCATCAGCTAAATAAAAAATCAAGTTTAATCAACTAATTAATCATTTGCACATTCCTCAACCATTTATATTAAAATAATCAAAGTCAACTTGCACAAGGCTCCAATCAAGTTTAATCAACTAATTAATCATCTCTTTCAATCTTTACCCTAATCATGAACACTTATCCCAAGTTTACACTTGTAAGCTCTTGTCAATCTCCTATGCAAATGGATTGACCCCATCCCTACATTGCACGAGATCAAATCTACACCATCCATGACTCGCATCCCTAATCTATAAATCTCTCATCTCCCAAGCCATTTCTAAGAGTTCAAGTTGTATGCATAGCAAGGTCATGCTGTAGGAATTCTTGAGCAACTACACATCTCTCAACAACAACAACCTATCTTGAGCATAGCAAAGGCATCAAGGGTTTGTATTGGTGATAATATTATTTTATTTTCATCTTTATTTGCATTATTTAGCTCAATCCAAGGTGTTCTTAGGCTTAAAATTAGGTTCTTTTGTATTCATTGCTTTAGTTCCTTATTTGTTTCAAATATCAACATACACATTTTGTCATGCCCGATGGGACCACATTCCTATCTAATTTTCATGTTTGCAGGATTGTTTTGAGTGTTTCTTGTAGGTTTTTCATCCATTTTTATTTTTCATAGACTGTCATATTTGCTATGTCAAACAACATATTTGCCTTCAACTTTGAAACATATCTACACATTTTTTTAGTGCATTTGTGTTATCTTTAGGCTTAAACCATAAACCCTAGTGGTGTATACACTTTGCGCAATAGCATATTTACACCTATTGTGGCATGTGTGATAAGTTCTTTAGCGTATACACTCTTAGGTATTTTTAAAGCACTTTAGTGTATCCGGTCTATATATTGGTGTATGCACATTTCTTGTAGCATATACAGACTATGTTTTAGTGTACTCACTCTGGGGCCTATTTTTATTATTCGGCGTATTCGGATTTAGAAATGACATATGTACTCTTCTCATAGTGTATGCACTCTGTTCTTTAGCACATCCACTCTCAAGATTTCTGTGTAATTGTACGTTGGCATATGTGCTCTATTTAACAACGCATACACATTTTTCGTAGCATATGCACTCTATGTAACAATGTATGTGCTCCTGGTTTGGCATTTTCTTGTGTAGTCAGATTTTTCTTGCTAACACTAATTATTGCATATGTTTATCTTGATGATTATTGCTATTTATTGACCCTTCATTGTAGGTTCACTTATTCAAAGATAAAAAATAGCATGAAATTACTAATGCGTAGGTTGTAGGTCTATTTGATGAAGAGACAATTTTAGAACCCTTTTGCTTTCATCATTTTTCTTAATGGTGAATTAACTTACTTGTTTAACTTGTGCACTAAAGGGTGTGTATGCTCTTCTTTCGCACCATAAGGTGACTTTGGGAATGAAAAGCATCCATTTTTCATATCTGTCATCACACTTCACATTGTTGTTTCTAAGGTGAATTAACTTGGTTGTCATTTTTGTGTGTTAAAGCGTGTGTATGCTCAGTGACCTTGAGAGTCAAAAGCATCCATTTTTCACTTTGTTTCTCAAAATACTAGTTCCTATGTATGCTCTTTTCTTGCATTGCAAAGCGATCTTGGAAACCAAAAACAATTAGTTTTTCTTTATTTATTTTTAGCGGGTCTGGCTTAGATTTCATTACCAAGTGGTGACCTGAACCCACATGTTCCAATGAAGTATACAAATTAGGGAGAGAATCGAAAGACTCTCCCTTCAAGGTACATTTGTTGTTCGACTAATCTTGCAAGAAGCTTTATATCTTTCTAAGTGACAAATGAGAGTGGGTTACCCTCGCAAGCCAAGCCTTTAGACATACACCTTGATTCCATAGATTTGGGCCTTCCGTACTACAAGGTATATTGAGCATATCCTTAGAAAACCACTTTTTCAACCTAGCTTAAGAACCTTTTGGTCATTCATAACTTATGATGCGCTGGTAATAAGTTAGCCTCAAGAAGTTACCACATACCTTTGGAACCGAAGTAGTAGGCTACAAAAAATAAAAATGAATTTGTAGTTAGTGCTCTAAGATCATGGCCAATACTATTCATGACCAAGAATAGGTATAGTTGTGAGCTCATAATCCAAATAATCCCAGTTGAATAATTAGGTTTTTCTTGTGTTTGCATTGTTTGTATCTTGTGTGAAACTTGTCAAAAATCCAAAAATCCAAAACAAAGTAAAAAAATTAAAACATCCTCAAAAAGCCAAAGTTTGAAAATCCACCAATCCAAATCTTGTACAATCCAAAGTCCACAATCCAAGTTAAATCTTAAAGTCCCACATCCTAAGGTTAATCCATCCAAGATCTTAAATCTTGTGAACCAATCCCAAATCCCAAAATCAAACATCAAACCAATCTAAAAATCCCCTAAATTAAACATTGTCCTTAAATTAAACATTCCAAAATCACAACATTTGAGCCACTTCAATCCCCCAAGTCAAACTAACCCTAATCCTAAATCTAACCAAACTTCTTGGATCTCAAAGGTATCCAAAAATCCAACCCCCCTGAGTCAAATCATTTAAGGAGATAGATCCATTAAACCAAATCCCAAATCCAACATCAAGTTACCTAAGGTCTTAGACCTTGTCTTTCAAATTAAAATCAATCATCATCAAGCTACTTTCTAGTCAAGCTCAAAATCAATCAAAACATCAAGTTACCCAAGGTCCTAGACCTTAATCATTTCCATCATCAAGTTACCTAAAGTCCTAGACCTGCCCAAATTAAAATCAATCCTCCATTATCCAATCAAAATCATCACTTTTATGCTCCCAATCACTAGACTTCAATGAAAATTGAAGATGGGGTTTAACGAAAAATAACCCCTTTGGACAAGGTTTTGTTCACAATTCACATGTTGGGATAACCTCTCATTAAGGATTTCTTGATAATATCGGCGAAGCTAGGAGTCTACATAATTAAAGTGAATACTTGGAAGGGTATAAAAACTTCCTTACCTCTAACCAAATCCAAATATTGGTTGATCAATTTATGCATAGTCACAAAGGCCTCTTGCTTCAACACCTTATTGAAGTAGGAGATAAACTCCCCTTGGCTATAATCTAGACAACCTCAGCAACATCATAAGTCTTGAACCAACCACTCAAGACTTTGACAGTCATTGAGCTCAAGGAGCCATTCCACCAAACCAAAACCCTACCAATTGCCACATTGAACAAACTAATGAGGATGGCACTCAAGCACTCACTATCTTTAGAAACACTACATCTAATAATCCACTTAATCACGATAAGCCACAATCTTCTTCACTCAAATGTTTGTGGCATACTTACCAACCCACTAAAAAAAATTGGCATCCCAATCAAATCAAAATCTCCATTCAAACCAACCTAACCAAGCATTTCCCAAAACCAATCCACAATCCAAACCAACAAATCAATTCATCCCTAATCAAACCATTCCAAATGAATCCATACCCCCTCCATTTATTCCTAATCATCAAGCCTATCAATCAAACCTAACACCTTTGAACAATTCCCTCCATCAAACCACCCAACATAACCCATTCTTTTCAAATCTCATTCTACCTCCCCCTCTTGATACCCCCTTTGAACAAGAGGAAAGAAATGAAAAATGCCATCAAAGGGTTATAATTAAAAACATAAAACAAGCAATATAATTTCAAGGAACTATGTCCCTATCCTTTTAATAGAACCATCTCACAAATCCCCTTTCCTCCTCACTTTAAGATACCAAAATTTGACAAATACAAAGGAAAGGGTGACCCTCGAGACCACGCAAAAGAATTCTTCATGACATACCAAGAAATAGCCTACGACGATATACTTGCTAAGACTTCTCCCCTAGAGTTTGGGAGGTCAAACCTTGGAATGGTTCTTACACCTTCCTCAAGGCTCCATCATCAAGTTTCTAACTTGATAGTAAAGTTTGTCACACACTTTTTGTACAACATCGAGCATGAGCTTACCATGATGGACCTTTGCAATGCAAAGCAACACAATGGGGAAATCTTCCCATCCTTCCTACAATGACAGAGAAGTCTTATAGGTAGATTTCCCTTGCCTATCCCTACAAAACAACTTGTTCATATTTTCATCACAAATTTAAACCAATAAATGTCCTTTCTTCTCTAGGTGCATTGTGTCACAAATTTGATGAAATCATTGAAAAATGGGTACACATTGAAAAAACTCTTATTGCCAAAAGTTTGGTAAAAATATTCTCCAAAGACTATAATCAAAATGACAAACCTAAGGTTTGGGCTAAAAATAAGAATCTAGTTACTGAAGGGGGCATTGATTCAAAGCATGTGTAGAATGTACAACAACCTACTAACATCTCTATTCCATACGACCAACCCAAGCAAAATGACCAAAGATATCAATACACCTCCTTTGATGAACCCTTGGAGATAGTCTTCTAGAAACTCATCCAAGAAAATATGGTGACATTTTAAATCATCAAACCATTTGATGATATGAAACCCAATCCTGTATGGTTCAAAGACAATGAATACTATGATTATCACAAAATCAATGGCCATGCCACAAATAAATGCATGAAATTAAAACATTATATTTAATACCTCATTGAGATAGAGGGGAATACCTTACCTTCACCTAATAACTAAATGGGGATATATCAAAACCCTCTTCCAAAGCATGATAAATCGCACCCATCAATGTCTAAGCAAGGACATAACCAAGATCACCATGCCCACAATATCCATCACAATAAAGCCTCCCACTCCTATGACTCCATTGTAGGACATATTGGCCAAGCCAACACGTGAGTTACAACCATCAAAATCAAATCATCCAAATTTTCCATCACCATGAGGAGTGGGGAAGTCAGCATTCAAGGGTCCTCTTCATCTACTCTGGCCAATTGATATAAACTTATTGAGCATCTTGAGAAAACTCTGGATCAGATATCCATCTCAAAGCTTCTTAAAACATCCCATGTTCATAAAGATATATTGGATCACATCTTATAGAATTCAAGAATCCCTAATGATGTTGACCCTAATCAATTCCAAGCCCTCGTGGGACAATTGTCATCCACCTATCAACTTGCATTTAGCTACAATAACATGCCTGCCATCGATCCATCCCACAATCACCCATTACACATTGGAGCCTTCATATCCAAGTATAAAGTCAAAAGAGTTCTCCTAGATAATGGATTTGGCTTAAATCTTTGCACATTGAGACTGGTAAAACAACTGGGCTATTTTGTCAAATATCTAGGACAATATATGATCACCATCAAGGATTATGATATTGTGAAACGTGATTCAAAAGACACCATTTGCCTGCCCATTAAGCTGGGACCAATTTTGCAACAAATTGTCATGTTATTGATCTTGACTTGTTATCTAACATCCTCTTAGGTTGTCCATGGATCCATGCCATGCAAATTGTTCCATCCACATACCATCAATGTCTAAAATTCCCTCATGATAGTGTGAAATCACTATTCTCTCTAATCCTCACCCTTTCCAATATTGCAAAATATTGGAAGGCCCATCATTGTCCTAGCACCGAAGTTGTCACCCATCCAAAAGTCAAAACATCATCCTCTTGCATTGATCTTGAAGATCTCGCATCTACATTCACGCCTCAACCCCCCAAAACCCAAGTCAAGATCATTAACAACAATTATAGGAAGTATGAGTTGCACAACACCTTCCATGTAGGCAACCTTCCTCTATCCCCATTGCCTCATGGTCAACCTAGTCCAGTGGACCTTCGACTATCCAAGTCACCTACTCAATCTGCATCAACAAAAACCTGTATGTCCAATGTCTTATCCACACTGTTAGTACAAGAATAAACCAAACAATAATCAAAAGTACCACACAAATATCTTAACACCCTCTTTGCTTAATTTCAATGCTCTCTACCAAGGTTAGACATAAACTTGCTCAAAACTCCTACTACTTGTGCAATATCCGACCTAGTGCATACCATTGCATACATCAAACTTCCTACAACACTAGCATATGGCACATTAGACATATCCTCAAAATCATCTTCACACTTGGGACACATATCTAACATAATCTTAGTGTCAACTGGTAAAGGAATTGTAACTGGATTATAGTCCTACATATTAAATATGTGCAAAATAGTATTCACATACTTACTTTGAGATAAATAAATTTTTTTGTAGCCTTGATCTCTTTTGATTTTCATTCCCAATATGTACCTTTCTGCCCCCAAATCCTTCATCTCAAATGCATATGAAAGTTGAGCTTTCAACTTACTAATCATATCCTTGATGTTATTGAAAAACATGTCATCCACATACAAGGGAACAATTAGTATTCAATCATCAATACATTGAATGTAAACATTGTGATCTTCTTCACTTCTCACAAAGCCTAATTTAAACATAAAAGAATCAAACTTTTGATACCACATCTGAAGGGATTGTTTCAAACCATAAAGAGACCATTTTAACTTGTAAACCAAGTGTTCTTTCCCTTTTACCTCAAAACCTTTAGGTTGTTGCATGTAAATTTCTTCTTCCAGATCTCCATGAAAAAATGCAATCTTAACATCCATTTGCTCAATTTCAAAATCATAACCAACAACTTCGATAAAATAAATCTAATAGAAGATAATTTAGCAATAGGAGAGAAAATTTCACCAAAATCAACTCCCTCTCTAGGCGTAGCCCTTGGCTACTAGTCTAGCCTTGTACTTCTTCAATGAATCATCTACTACAAACTTCTTTTTGTAGACCCACTTACAACCAATGGCCTTCGTTCCTTTGGAAAAATGAACAAGATCCTAAGTATCACAAGAGTCTAATTTCATCATCTCCTCCTGCATGGCTAGTTGCCAAGACTCATTATCATCTGCAAGAAGAGTTTCCCTATAGGATCTAGGCTCATCGTCAATACTTAATAAATAAAATACACAACGAAAATCTAGTGGGCTATACTTGTCAACTGGATTCTATTGTTTTGTGGATCTTCTCAAGGGTGGAGTAAGAGATTATTCCTCATGTTCTTCTGTATGCTTGACTTCTTCTATAATAATAGAGTCTTCCTCATCAAAACTTTCACTTGAACCTTCTTCCTCTCCATCTTCAAATCCATCATTTTGTTCTTCCTGATATGCATCTTCTTGCTATAAATCAAAATGCACTATCTTTTTTCTTTCTATCTCTTCTGGTTGTATAGGATCATAAATAGCTCTAAGTTCCCTAAAAATCACATCTCTAGAATGTACAATTTTCTTGGTTAGAGGATTCCAAAGTTTATAACCTTTAACATTCTCACTATATCCAATGAAGATACATTTCTATGCTTTTGGATCCAACTTAGAATGCTTTTCCTTAGGCACATGAACAAAAGCCTCACAACTAAAACCCCTTAAATGTGAAACAAAAGGTTTCTTACCTATCCACACTTCATAAGGAGTGGAATCAAGAGACTTACAAGGAGATTTGTTTACCAAGTAACAAGCGGTACTCACAACTTTTTCCCAAAAATATTTGTCCAACTGTGCATCACTCAACATACTTCTAGCTCTTTCCATAAGTGTTTGGTTCATCCTTTCTACAATACCATTTTATTGTGGTTTATATGGAGTTGAATTTTTTCTTATGATACTTGCATGCTTGCAAAACTCATCAAATTCCTTAGAGCAATATTCCCCTTCATTGTTAGATCTCAATACTTTTATTTTCAATCCTGATTGGTTTTCTGCTAAGACTTTAAAAATCCTTAAACTTAGTGAAAACTTCAGATTTATGCTTCATAAAGTAAATCCATGTAAATCTGGATACATCATCAATGAAGGCAAAAAAATAATGTGACTTTCCAATTGAATCATTATCCACATGACCAAACACATCCATATGAATAATTTCTAATTTCTCCTTTGCCTTCTTACTTCCTAAAGGAAAAGATGCTTTGTTTTGTTTACTAAACACACAATGCTCACAAAAATCAAAGTGCTCATCAGAATAAGAGAAACCATCCAACAACTTTTTATTGATAATAGTTTTCAAAACATTTTTACTTATGTGACCCAATCTATGGTGCCACAACATACATGTATTTCAATTTTTTTTCACATAGGTGGATGTGCAAATAGTAGTGGCATCAAGCCTAAACAGAGTTTCCATCCCTGTTCCCCTTGCTACCACCAAGCTTCCTCTCACCAATCTGCAACCATGCTTGTTAAATGTTGCATGCATTCCCAAATCACTCAACTTTGAAACAAAAATAAGAATTCTAGCCAATCCAAGAATATGTGAAACACTAGGGAAGGTTTTAATCCTCCCATCAATGAAACACAACAATATCCTTTTCCGTCTAACTATTAGATATGTAGTGTTGTCCCCAAGGTAGACATTACCTCCATCATATTCTTCAAATGTGGAGAACCACTCCTTATGAGGAGTCATATGATAAGAGCATCTCGAGTCAACCAACCAATGTTCATTAGATACAATATTACAAGCAAAAAGTAAAACATCATCACCTGCATCAGAGGACTTTTTGTGAAGGAATCCCATTATTGATTTTTATTTTTGCATTCCTTCTTCACATGTCCTCTTTTTCCACAATTACGACACTTAACTCTATTATTCTTTCCAGGAGTTTTAGACTTGCCTTTTGATCTTTCCTTAGGCCCTTTTTTTATCTCCTTTTGGTCCTCTTTCTTTCGACCTTCCCCTGACATTAAGAGCATCCATCGAGCTATCCATAGCCTTCTTTCTCATTTCTTGTGACAAACAGAGTTGCAACAATAGCATCCATCTTTGGATCTTCGAGGTTAGCAATGATAGCAAGAATGAAATTCTCCTAAGACTTAAGTAAAAAACAAAGAAGCATAATATATTTGTCTTCTTTCTCAATCTTAATATCAATAGAGGCTAATTGACTCACAATTAAATTAAAAGAATTTAAATACTTTGCAACAAATTCACCTTCCTTCATCTTAAGAGAAAATAATTTTCGTTTTAAATACAATTTTTTTACCAAAATCTTGGCTTGATAAATCTCACCCAACCATTTCCATAAAACATATGCAGTCTTTTCCTCAAAGACATTCAATATAACAGTGTTTGCAAGACATAATTGGATTGTACCCTTTGCCTTTTTGTCCAATCTATCCCTTTCCTCTAGACTGGCATCATCAGGTTTCTTTTCTTTTGATTCCGCCAACCATTGATCCCTCTCTTCAAAGAGATCCTCCATTTTTAGCTTCTATATCTCGTAGTTTATTCCATTAAATTTTTTAACATCCAATCGAGATGTAGATGTAGCCATGATTTCCACACACACCAATCTGCAAAACTAGAACTCCCACTACAGCATAGAAAACCTTCACACTTCCACCTAGTAAACATAGTTAGCCAGGCTCTGATACCAAATGTTAGAAATGAAGGAAACTACTACAATATGGAAATATGAAATAAACTTGTAAATCTAAAATTGTACTATAGAATATCAAATGAAGATGCAAATGAATGTCAAATAAATCAATAATACTCAAGAGCCATACACATAACAATTAGATTTACATGGAGAAAACCCTTTCGAGGAAAAAACTCCACCAATAAAAGAGGACAAATTTGTATTATCTTAAAGAATATTACAGTACATTCAATTTCTTCAATCTTGTATCCAATCTGACACCATTTGTGTACCTACAAACAAATTCATCCTCAATCTTTACTCTCTAGCTTCTATTAAATAATAAAATTTCAAGCTTGTAGAAGAAGCCACCAAAACATCGGGTCCAACATGGGATAAGAAATATTTAATGGCTTACAACTATCATAAGAAAATCTAAATGCCCCTCCTTGAAATTCCCACTAACAGGTCAAAAATAGGCACCATTATGCCTCTTACACCTTCTTAGGTGTTGTCATAAGATGCTCCATCATAATAGTCTAATAATAGTTGATTTCTTACAACATGTAAGGCACAAACAATAATTGATGCTCTTACATCTGTCATAAGACAAATATAGATTTGGGCACCCCTATTTCACCCATAGTAATCCCAAGTTTAAAAGTAAATAGTAACTATTGTTGGTAAATAATTAGTTATTGTTGCCAGTAAATAATTAATTATTGTACCAATAAAAAATAAATTACCGTGTTAGTGGATTTCTCATCTCTTATGATTACATTAACAATTACAATATTAGGAGTAAACAATTAATCATATTTACAAGGTTGATGGCACCTTAATCCTAATACTCAAATGTTATTTATCTTTCCACATTAGTTATTGCATCAACACATGGCAAAAACCTAGCTCTTGCACTAGGTCACTCTAACACCCATTATGTTGCATTTCACTTGCATCAAGTCACAAGACATAATTATTTAGCATTTGTCATAGCCACATCAACATCGCTTGCATTCATTATTTCTTGTTGTCTTCCAACACTTTCCAAAATCGTTAAATCAATCAATAGAGCTTGTCATAAGGATAAAATCCTTGCTTAGCAAGATCCCAAAGGTGTTTGTCAACACAACCAATCTTTTATTGTAGGTCTAGACATCATGGTGAATTCGTAGTTGTAGGACTAGAAGAGTCATAGTTTGCCAGATTGAATCCGTGCAAGTGGGGACTACTTATGTGGGCACGAAAGTGACCCAAAGGTTTGCATATGTTAGGATTAAGGTGCTATCAACCTTGTAAATCCTATGTAATTAATTACTCCTAATATTGTTTGTAAATTGATCACCCATAAGGGATGAAAGGTTTCACTAGCAGCGGCCTTGTTTCAGCTACATGTTTATATTTGGTCCTCGATGCTAATTCATCCGCGACGGGGGGTCGTAGGTGGGTTTGCCCCCTGTGAAGGGTCCGGGGGGGTCATCCCCCAATGGGGGGTCTGGGGGCTGCGTGCCCTGGCAAAGATTCGGGGGCAACACCCCTGAAACCACATTTTATTTATTTTTTATCATTGTAAATCTAGATCGTTCATCATTAGGTCACATATCTGACGGTGGAGATTTTGTTGGTTTGTCTTGCCCTAGAAGGCAACCCATTTTATAAGGATATGGTATTACGACTATGTATCAATGTATTACAGGTGCTGATGGATTGAAGGACTGAAGAAACATAGGAAGTGCATGTATTGTAATCTCATATTTGAAGATAATACAACTTGGAGCCTCTTTTCTTGGTGGAGTTTTTTACCTAGAAGGGTTTTCTCCACATTACATACTGTGTTATGTGTTCATTTCTTAATGTATGTTTTTTCTGTGTAGTGGGTTTTATTTTTGTTGCAATCTCCATTGATTCTACATTGTTTAGAGGATATAAATAAGGTTTGAATCAGATTTCTATTGTGTGGTTTGTACCTTCATTTCTAACATTATAGTAAGTTTATTAGTCTAGAGGTAGTTCTAACAGGTTGCAAAGTTTTGACACAAGGAGAAAGCATTTTGCACAATCTGTTATGATCGATTCAACATTGGATCCAAAGCTAAGTATCCTTATTTAGTTTATTAAATTCCATGCACATTAATAATCATAATTTTGTAGCATAATTAGCCCCAACTCTTATATCTAGGGTGAATTATTTAATAGTGCTTATTTACATTTATTTACCCTATAAATTATTATTTTTTTAGTGTTGCTTCGTTGTTCTATGATTGGGCATAGAAATCAATCCTAAATTTAGTGTTGAATCCCTATAGTTGGGTGGCCAAAGTCAAGACAAGATTTAAAGTTATTTTTATTTTATCTTGTTTATTTTTATTTTTATGTTATTCATCTAATTTATAAGCTAGGCATTGGAGTTTTTTTATTTTCATATATTTAGAAGGATTCCAAATTTATGAAAAAAAGAATTATTTCCAATATTAAGCACTTTCTTTATTCTATTTTTCTATTTTAATTTTTAATTTTTTTAAAGTTAAAGTGATCCAATTGATTGGAAGTGCATAAAAGCCAATAAGTCTTTTAAGTGACCTTGGGATATCAAACAAATGTATGCAGAAAAATTACAGAATAAAAAATAGCGATATAAGTATAGTTCTTATTTCAATTTAATAAAAAGAAAAATAGGTCTTTGTTGGAAATATGCAGCCATAAAGACTAATTCCTCATAACCCAATAAGAGAATAATGTGCAACAATAACCAAAAATCCACATGCAAAAGAAATAGACAATCATACCACCAATGGTGACACAAGATATACCATGGGAAAACCTCCCTGAAGGAAAAACCCAACCACCAAAAGCATCCATCTCATGTATTATTCAAAAATAAAGATTACAATACATATGCAGAGATCACCTCTGAAACATCAAGCTCTCTACCTGCACTCCATGTGAACAAGCAAGTAACCATACGTTAAATGCCATGCTTCAAACCCTCACAAATGCAACCTGCAAGAGATGCTCAAACCCATCCAACAAGCTCACAAGCTAAACAACCTATCTCTACAACTACCTGTGTGTTTGCTTTTATGGACATAAGCTCACATAAATACATGTGGTATGGTAAAACCATATTCCCCAAAACTACGAGTCTACAAAACCATTGACCCCCACTTAATTATTGGTACTAAGTTTTTCCAATAATTAAATAATTACAAATAAACACAATGTTACATACAACTTTTACAAGTGGCACCAATAAATATTTAATGTGGATAAACACATCACATGGATGCACCACAAATAAATATTTATTTTACATAATAAAATAAAATCAACGTTATGCAAGGTGTACAACACACCTACTCCAACATTCTCCCACTTGTATACATTGCATAAGGAATCAACATGTAAACTTAAAACATCAAGGGAAACCATCCATATGCCAAACATGTACCATATAAACATCCATGTGCTCCAAGATACCTGCAACAATAATCAAGGTGTCCACCATCTCAAACAAGAATCCCCTCATCCTCCATCTAGCCAAACCATGAAGAATAAGATCCTCCAAAGAGATGCCATACTAAACTGTCACATTGAAGCAAGAAACATGCATCAACTGATATCCAACACACAATCACCAAATCCAATGGTAACAAATAGGCTCAGGTAGCTAACAAGAATCAATCATCATATCTAAAATAGCAACCACAGCTAGTTGCTAATGCATCAACTAACCATACCTTCAAACCAAGGTATACAAAAGATAACAAGTAGACCTTATGTCATCAACATATTCATCTCAAAACACAATGATAACAAGTCCCTATATATACTCAACCCTACATAACGAAGTCCTCCAAGGTAACAACACAAAGCATGTGATAAAAAAACCACAAGACCCTCCATACCGCAACATAATGAGAACATCCAACAAAGGAATCATATACATCCTAAAACTCCCACTGCATGAGTAAATGTCAAATCTGAAAATAGATTAAGGCATCCAAAGATCCACTAATAGTATGCACATAGAAGATGTGGCTAAATCCTCTATCACATAGTGTCAAAGAACACACACATAGATATGCAAAATATGCAAACTAAATGGCTACAACATAACTCTCTCCTCAAGTCCATATCTCTCCCAAATCCTCCACATCATAAGAGAAAAAAGTCAAAGAGACTCAAAAGCTCCATACACATCTCAACTCCAATGTCATGTGAACACAAATATCCAGGAAGAAGAATAAGACCAATCAAGAGAGAACCTACAAATCATAACCATGTCCTTCTATCCAGACTAATGTGCTATAGCTATTGAAAGTGTGATCTCCTTTACAACCCAAAAAATAAGAAGCCTCCTCAACATCCAACAAATCAAGATGCAAGCCTCTCAAACCAAAGGTAGATCAAACTCATAACCATCCCAGAATAGGAATAAGGCCAAAGCCACTAACCATCTCCATTACACACAATGATCTCATAACAACTTAGGATCAAACATAATGAGGTAACTAATCATAACCATGCATCTACTCCTCAAACAAGTTCTCACAACCACAATCCATAGCTCAAGACTCAAGCATGAGAAGACAAGATATAAACAAAAGAATGCATTTGAATAACAAGTGGGTATGCCTATCAAATCATTCACCGTCGAGTGGACCAAGAGTGGGAATAAGATTGCTCCTTCAGGATGCACCAAGCCTTGAAGTCTCTCTCCAAGAACAATCTCCTCAACATGTCCATGTTGAACTCATGTCCAACCAAGGTGTAGGCTCCTCGGTCTTACTATTGAAATCCTCATAAAAGAGTAACCATATCAACACATCTATAATCCCAAGAAAACTCAAGCCTCACCTAAGTCTCCAAGTATCCATGAGTACCTCCATGATTAATCCATGCTAAACTCCAAATGCAACACCACACTATCATTAAGCTACCAAGCACATGACCAATGTACTCAATACCAAGAGAACCATCAAGATCATAGTCAAAGCTCCCACTACACATATGCATAATCAAGGAACATATCATGACAACATGATCTAATCATCTCCTATAGGAAGATCATATGCACTAATGCACACATCTTGTCTCAAGAGAACCTGTATCATGCCAACACTCTAATCCTGAATTAAGAGTAAAACACGACACAATACTAACATCTCTAAACCAAGGATCAACATCTCCAAATCACATGAAGATAACCATATCCTACCAAAGCTCCCATTGAACCATGATACCAAGCTATACATGGCAACAACATAAACATCAAACCATCACTGTCCAAAGCTCCCACTAAAACATGCAACCAAGCTATCCATGAAATTGTGATAAACATCTCCTAAATGAAGATCACCCATGGCCCTAACATAATCAAAGAATCCCACTGTAACGACATCAGCTCCCAAAAAGTCAAGTAAACCATAATCTCCAAACCAAGAAGATGAACAAAACCTGTAAACCAAACATCAATCCAACACCACCAAAACTACACCTACAAAACAATCATGTTGTTGGGAATTAAGGTGTCTCAACCTTGGTAATTCTCTGCATTTGTAATGTTCGTATTTATTATTCAACTGCCTATGTTGTAAATAATTGGAAATTTCACTTTGTCATATTGTGGGATGTGGCACAGTGATGTGTCAATCCTACATGGATTATGACAACTTGTTATTTTGTCCTCACATGAGGAGATAGGCATCCCACTTAGTGGTAGGAATATTCTGTCATGTGTCGGCATCTTCTATGTTGTGTAAGGAATGTTTGACCGAAACGGTTATGATGGATTTCTATGACGAATCTATGACATGTAAGAGTCGAGAATAAAAGGTTGTAAGACAGGTAATGACATGTGTCATGAGGCATCTTTGAATGAGGCATATTTGAGCACCCCAAGGTGGAATATGATGTGTTGTAAGAGAATATGCTATTTATAGCATGTGTATGACAGATTCTCTTACAACTGTAAGTTGTAACTGCTATGACATATTTTATGACGATCGTAAGTGTCGTAAGAGCATCTGTCATAGCCCATTTTGGAAATAGGCAACCTCTTCGGGATGGGAGCTATGGACAAGTGTCAAACACATTCTACAATGTTGACCAAGTGTCCCTAGGCATGGGTTTTGGTCCAAGATGCCATATTGGACGCCCATTCCAAGAAAGGTCCAAAATTGCCTTGTATGTTCTATTTAAACAGGTGCTTGGAGATGGAGTTTGTATCACAGGTTTACAGGTACTGTTATGCTACCGGATTGACTCCAGACACGAGTGTCGAAGACCATTGAAGCTTGCATTGCAAGTGTATTGTAGACATTCTTTTAGATTTGTTAATACATTGTGCAGGTTTCTGAGTGTGGGGTTTTTCACCCGATAAGGGTTTTCCCCACCGTAAATCTTTGTCTCTTTTCTTCAGTCTTCTTTCTGGCTCTTGTGTTTTGCTACTATATCTCATGTTAATGGTTTAACATTGCTATAATAGTTAGGATAAAATTGAATTTGCATAGCCCTCTCCTCAATAGAATAGTGTAGGAAGCGTTTCCGCACACCTAGCTTCCTTTCACATGTCATGCCAAAGTCCCAACCAAACAAGGAACATCCATGGTACCATGATCATCACCCAATATACCTGCACCAAACTCCCATCAAGTCTCACACAACTATACCATATAGTCAACAAACGTAGGTCCCATATCATGATTGTATCAAGTAATACCATCTCTCTCTATATCTCATAATGACAAGCAAACCAATGCAAAATGTGACTAAACCAAGCCACAAATCAGAATCTACATTAGCAATGAAACATCTATGGGCATAGACAACCCACATCCAAGTCATATATGCAACATGTAAGCATAGACGACCTACAACACTGCACAACCTGTAGAACTCACAATACAACATGCAAACTCAACAATACATGTATAATTATGTCAACAAAGAATAATCAAAGATAAACATGTAAGTATGTAATGACTCAAACACCAAATTATCCTAGATTCGATTTGCCATCAACTCACAAAAGCACCAAAAGTCAAAGGGACAAAAAATAGCTCAAATTGATACAAATTGAACAAACCTTAGAATATCATCTCCAAACCTACTTCATTGTGCAATGCTCAGAAATACCTTTCCAACGCCTATAAGAAGTTTGAAATTTGACTCTGTATGCACAAGTTATGCCCGGTCAAAGCTCAAATCATACATCTGGCTTCCAACTGACAAAAACTAGTCAAAATGGCAAAATCTAGAAAAATCTCTGATATCACAAAGACATACGTGGAAAGATCTTTTTGTCAATTATAAAAAGTTGAAAATCCAACATCGTGGCACCAAGTTATGCCTCCTGGAAAAAATCTACCCAATTATGCTTAACAACCAGGCCCTGGTGGCCCTCTGGTAGCTGTTGGGTGGCCAGGCGGCAGCCCATCGGTGGCAGCAGTGCTCTAGCAATGCCCTAGTGGTGTGTTGGTGATGTAGCAGCGGCAGATTCCAAAATGGCTTTAAATAGAGTTTAATTTTTAAAATTTAAAATTTTTGAAAAGGGTTTTAAACCCCTGCTGGAGGCGAGCCCTGGCCCATCAGACCAGGGGCCAAAGGCCCACCAGCCATGACACTCCTACCGGTGGCTAGTTGGGGTTGTCGGTAGTGGCCGACAGGGCTGCCAGTCCTGGCAACGATGGTGGTACCGACAGTACCTTGCGGTTTTGCCAACACCTATTGGCACAACAGGTGGTACGAGGGTCTGCGGACCCCCACCCCCCACAATTAATTTTTTTTTATTTATTTTTTTAAAATTTTATAAACAAGATATTAAAATGCAAGAAGTAAAATATTATTTTTTTATGTGTACCTGCAGACACCTTCTTGCTCGTACAACTAGGGTTGGGGAGCAAAAAAATTTGCATTTTTTTCACAGTGGCCAAAATAGGCTAAATTTTATATCAATTTTCATCTCTTGGGCCTCCTGAATCCAATGGTGAGGTCCATTTTTTTCCCATGAGATCATTTGTGAAAATTTCTCTTTCAAATTCTCATTGAAGCGATCCATGAAGACCCTTTTTCCAACTCGGATTTATAAACCTAGATCTGCAAAATATCACCACAAATCTGCAACCCCAAAACCCTCAATCTACAAACTAAAACCTGCACAAAATCGTCATATATTGCAATGTCTTCATTCTTTTCCTACAAGTCCATGAATTCAACTATGCACAAAAAATCCACTCATGGCTAGGGTTATCAAATAGGGATTTCCTCTCACAACCAAGCAATAAAGCTCTGATACCAAATGTTGGAAATATGTAGCCATAAAGACTAATTCCTCATAACCCAATAAGAGATTAATGTGCAACAATAAATAGAAATCCATATGCAAAAGAAATAAACAATCATACTATCAATGGTGACACAAGATATACCCTGGGAAAACCCTCCATGAGGAAAAAACCTAGCCACCAAAAGCATCCATTTCTCATGTATTATTCAACACTAAAGATTACGATACATATGCAGAGATCACCTTTGAAACATCAAGCTCTCTACCTGCACTCCATGTGAACAAGCATGTAACCATACATCAAATGCCATGCTTCAAACCCTCACAAATGCAACCTGCAAGAGATGCTCAAACCCAACCAATAAGCTCACAAGCTAAACAACCAATCTCTACAACTACCTATGTGTTTGCTTTTATAAACATAAGCTCACACAAATATACCCTGTGGTATGGTTAAACCATCTTCCCCAAAACCATGAGTCTACAAAACCATTGACCCCCACTTAATTATTGGTACTAAGTTTTCCCAATAATTAAATAACTACAAATAAACACAATGTTACATACAACTTTTACAAGTGGCACCAATAAATATTTAATGTGGATAAACACATCACATGGATGCACCACAAATAAATATTTATTTTACATAATAAAATAAAATCAATGTTATGCAAGGTGTACAACACACCTACTTCAACAATCTTAAGCGTTCATACTTTCAATAGGGCGTGTTTGTAGGTTAATGTACTCAATCTTACAATTTTGATTGAAGTTTTAGGTGTCCAACTTAGGTTAATTCTCTAATTGTAGAATTGGCATGTACTGTGGTTTGAATTTAACATGGTATCAAAGTGTAGTAATTTAAATCTTCTAGGGTCATGAATGGAATGTGTTGCTACTTGTGTAGAAGGAGTTGCCATAAGATTTCAATTCCCTTACTTTAGTGACTATATTAGTGGATTTGCCTCCTACAGGTTTGGGTTTAGGTTCGATCTGAACTAGATTCGGATTCAAATTTGATCTAGCTGGGGATTCTAGTAGGATCTACCATTATCTCTATGAATTTGTTATGGATGAACCCAAGTGACTCCTAGGAAAATCTGGGATGAATCCAAACGAATCCATAGAATTTGACGAGTCACTTTTGTTTTTTTCATGTTTTTAATATTTTAACTCATTTGACTATGAGTTGACTTTTCCCTAACCCTAAAAACCTCTTTCCAATATATTTTAAAGACAAAAAGACTACTATTTACCTCATTGTGAATGTAAAACATAAATCTCATTCATTTTTGTTGATCTTTCATTCTTGCTTGGCATCAAATAAATAGAGGTGAAGTTTGATTAGTGAAGGTTCCCAAGAATTGGTTTCATATTCCTATGTGTGTGCAACAACCCATTTGCTATAAAGGAGATTGTAGAGGAAATTTTCTACAAGAAAGGTTGTTTTTTTAGTTTTTTTTTACATTTTTGTTTTGTTTTGATTTTTTTTCATTTCTTCTATGAATCAATGGCATATAATAATACTTTTTAAACTCAATTAGGTTTTGCATATATTTTTTTGTTTTTATCTATTTGAATTTTCAAATGTGTTTATTGAATTTGTTGCCATAGGGATTACAATGGCAACTAGTTCATCCTCTGTGGGCAAACCCCACTTCAACATAGACTCAAGTTTACCCCTTTAGAACTATGTTAATATGGTATAGTAGGTAATAGGTGGTGGGTGTTATATTTGGATTTGTAATGGGTGTGATGTTAAGTATTCAAGCTCTTATAGTCAGGTGAAAATCCATTTATGTAACATCCATGGGATGGGCATCAAAGCTTTCCTAAGAAAAGATAATGTACTAATAACCTATATTAATGAGTCAGAGAAAGCAAATGAAGCAACATGTCATAAATCAAATCATCCTTTGTTAAAGAATGGGTCTCAAGGAATGAAGCCACCGTTATTGTTATCTCATCTTCAACATGTAGAGAGCCACCTTTTTAGACACACCTCAAAGTGAAGAACAACCCACTACATGTAAGAGATCAAAGGGCCTACTGAAATGACATTTCAAAATGAGTCATTGGAGATTACCAAGATGTTTTCATGCAAATGGATTGGCTTTCAATGTTGTTTGCTCACCATATTGACAACAAATGGTGAAAGCAATTAATGACGCTCCAAAAGGGTACAAAGGCCCAAGATATGAAAAGGTACATACTACCTTGTTGGAAAAGGAGGTGAGTTTGTAGAGGATTCATTGAAGCCCATAAGGGATTCTTGGGTCGAGGTAGGGGTATGTATCATTTTTTATGGATGGAAGGATGCAAAAAATCATCCATTGATCAATGTTATTGCATTATCCCCTAAAGGGTCAATGCTTCTAAAGGTAGTGGATTGTGAGGGCGAGGTGAAGGATGATGCATTTATTTCTAATATTCTTTGTCAAGCCATTGAAGAAGTGGGACCTTAAAATGTTATTAAAGTCATAACAGACAACGCCAAAAATTGTAGAGCAACTATTTTATTGGTTGAGTTGTGTTATTCACACATATTTTGGACACCTTGTGTAGTCCACTCGCTCAACCTTATGCCACAAAAAAATGGCACCAAAATTGACTAGATTAAATAGGTGTACAATGAGGTTGAAGACTTCTAAATGTTCATCACCAACCACCATATTTCACAAGGAATATTCAAATCATTCTCAAAATTGGAGCTATTGAAGAAAAGTGAAGGAATAAGATTTATGTTCAAATTTAGTAATTTTTTTTAAGTTAAGTTTTTTGTTTTTTGAAATTTTCTTTAAGATTCAATAAGTTAAGAATCTTTATTTTCTAATTTTTTAATTTTGAAATCAACATTGAATAGGTTGCTAAGTCTCATTTTGCTTCCAACACAATTGTCTTAAGACAACTTGTGAAGGTTTGAGAGGTACTCTCTAACATGGTTATCAACCAGAATTGGTCGATATGGAGGCAATCTAGCATTGAAAGGGCAACAAAAATTAAACAGATGATCCTAGATGACACTTGGTGGGATTGCGTTGAATATCTCCTTAGTTTTACCGAGCACATATTGATTATGATTTGTTATACTGCTATGGATAGGCCTTGTTTGGGAGAGATATATGATTGCATCAACTCAATAATTGAGAAGATTAAATCCATCATAAATGCAAAAGAGAAGATCTTGAAGAGATTTTCTTCAAACAACTTCACAAAATTATTTAAGAGAGATGAAAAAAAATGACCACCCTACTACATCTTCTTGACTTTGAATTGAGTCCTAAATATTATAGTGTTGAGGTCCTTTCTATGCCAACAAGGATTGCCCCATATAGAGACGTTGAAATCAGCCAAGGGTACAAGGCAATGCTTCATAGACTCTTCATTGATCCTGACATGCGAGATGCAATTAGACAAGAGTTTATGGATTTTGTACGCTCCAGTAACTATAGTCTTGATTCTCTTTGGGACAAGTTTAAGGTTGGTGTTGTAATTTGGTGGTGCTTCCATGGCCATCATTCAAACACCTACAACCTCTTGTGATGAAAATTTTATCGCAAGTAAGTTTTTTAATATTTATAAATCTTATTTTATCTTTTAAGTTTGATTTATAATTTTAAATTTTAAATTTTATATTTATAACTCTCTAGTTTTGTCTTAGTAGGTTGCTAGTTCATCTACATCTAAGAGACATTGGAGCACATACTTCTTCATGCACTCATTAAAGTGTAATCAGCTGCACTCCAAAAAGGCAAAGGACTTAGTGTATGTACATTCCAACTTGTGCTTGATTACACACAAAGAAGGTGGCTATAAGGAAGGGGACACAAAGAAGTGGGATATCAAGACAAAGCATACTGACTTGGAGTCTACCACTTCCCACCTTATTGCACTTGATGTTAAGGACAAGCGAGCTAGCGAGCATGAGAGTGCTAATGCCAATGCTAGTGCCAGTGCTAATGTCAGTGCCACTATTTGTGGTTCTCCTAATATACCACTACCTACATCATCAAATATGGATGATGATCTTTTGAAGGCCCATATGACACTAATGCCTAATAAGTGATGGTTGGTTGTTGACACTTGACATTATTATTTTTAATTTTGATATATATCATGACATTCGAGTTTGACTAATTAACATTGTAGTATTTTTAATTTTTATTATTTTATGGAGATTTTGTTTATTACTGTTGCTATGTGGTATTTTGAACTTAATTTTTTTTTATTGGTAAATTGCTGACTTGGAGTTAGCTCCCATTATAATAAACTTTAACCAAATTTAACAAAAATATGTAAGTTCAGCATGAGAATAGTAAACAAACTAAAATAGGGTTCTTCCAAAATCCATGTAGCCCAACCAACTACTACCAACTATTACATACTACTATCTTCTATACCTTCTATCTAATACATATAATTATAGCATTTACAAAAAGAGGATTAAACACTGGCGACTCCACCTCAGGCATTCTCATCGGTAGCATAGTACTGCTCCAGAATTTCATTCATCCAGTCAAACTCCACCTCCAACCCAATGATCTTCTTCAAGAAAGCTAGCCCCCACGTGGCTCTACGTTTACAACCAGCAATTTTGGCTTCCCTTGCTTCTAAGGCACATGGCCACAATTCACTACGTCACCCACGAAATTCACCCTGTAGAAATCTCCAAGTAGCGGCACCCCTAAACTATAGTGTGTTACACCCACCACCTCCTTCCATCCACCTATGTACTCTGGCTCAACAAATTCCTCCATTGGCTTCTAGATAGTGGGGTTTTCCTCGTTTAAGTCTAACATCACCGCTAATAACATTGATGACAAATTGGTATCTACCCTATATCTATTACAATTCACCATGAAATCTTCCCCAAGGACCCATTCGATGGAAAAGAGGACTATGCCACTTTTCGGCTTAAACACCATTCCCATCCTTTTATCAGTAATGTTGCCTAAGAAAGACATTTGTCTTTTACTACAGACTAGCTGGATGGGAGTATCCATCGCTACCAACACAAACCATGCTAAAAGCCACCGCGACAAATGGAATGCCTTCAATCATGTTTCTCTGTAAGCTTTAACTCTCCTTGCACACTTCGCCAGCCACATCTCACTGAACGGATTGGACGGCCTATGAGTTGAGTGGATTGGTGCCATCATTGTTCTTTATTTCCCACAACATATCATTCAAAGCTATATGGTAAGGTTCACCAACTCGTCTACCTCATTATTCCCTTCCCGCAATGCATGGTTGAAAACCACTCTTTCAAATCCTTCGACTAAACATAGGGATTCATTCAACAATATGGTTAGTTTCCATTTTGCCATGGACCTCGATTGAAGGGCATTTATCACTATCATTGAATCCCCTTCCACCTCCACCTTCAAAACTCCAAGGTGACGACATAAATTAAGACCAAGGATAAGTGCTTGAAACTCCGCTTCATTGTTGGATCCCTACACTAACTTCTTCGATGCCTCCCCAAGAATGTTACCCCTCCAATCTCTGACTAGACAGCCTGCACCCGAGACACCTAGATTTTCTTTCAAAGCACTGTCAAAATTAAGCTTTACCCATCCTTTTGCAAGATGCGTCCACCTTGTCTCCCTTCTTCTTTGGATGTCAACATCACCAAACCCATTAATGGGGGGTATTCTAAACTTAATTACTATTGTAAATTTGTACATATTTCTAATGTTTATATGTTTTTGTATTAATGAATCTAGACCAAATTTTTTGACCAAATCCATGAATCCAAACCTGAATCAGTACCAAGATTAGTCATTTAGTTTAGTGATTGAAGTAACTTGGACCTATGAGAGGTTGTAGGGTGCAATGTTTTAATTGCTTCAGTGATTGGAGTGTTGATTTGTAATTGTGATAGTCTGCTAATCTTATTTATTTTTAGTAATCATCATTAGTTTTAGTGTGTTCCAACAACCACAAACAATGACTAGTCTTGGTCTTAGAGAGTGTGACTATCTAAAGGGTACTTCCAAATTTACACCCTAGAAGTGCAGATTGAAGATTCTATTGGAAGAAGTTGATCCATGGGTCTATGTGGAGACCAAGGTTGTACCTTTTGTTAATCTTGTTCAATTGGTTGAACATAACAAAAACATGGCCAAGGCAAAATCTTAGATTTAGTGAAGGATCATATGGTCCCTCACATTGAAAAGAATGTTGATAACTGAGAGGGGGGGTGAATCAGTTATCTTAATTATTTCTACTTTCTGAACTTCCTTATTAATTAATGCAGTATCAAATCAAATAAGCAAACATAACCATGAAATGGAAATAACATCAATACACATGACACAATGATTTTGACGTGGAAAACCCTGTTAGGGGAAAAACCATGGGGTGATTAACCCAAGATTGTATTCTCTGTTAGAAGAATAATATAGTACAAAATGGCACTTGCCAATTAGGGCTCACTACCCGAGCACACTGCTCACAAAAGGCTCATTGCCTACAATAGTTTATACAAGGAAACTGGATACTTGAACTGATGAGAAGCATCCACATATGCTGAGGTTTAGTTTCGGTTAGGTTCAATATACTGATCTGCTGCACTTCATTCTTCCTCTTCTTTGTGCTGCTGTCCTGTCACATATCGGACCTGCCTTACTGCTTCCACACTACACTTTTGCTTTTATTCACACACTACAACACACACACCTTTACTCATACCAAAAACAATCTGGTATATACATCCGCACCAAGGATTTCATCCACTTTCTAGTCGGCATCCAGAATACTTATTATTTTCCCAAACTCTTGGTTTGTCGGCTGAATCCTTGCTTATCAAGTGATGCGTATCAAAGAGATGCTCATATAATTCATCAATCATGTCGGCCAATCATGAATGCTACCTTAGCAAGCTTGATCACCATCAATATCTCATCCGGATCAAGGTCTGATGCTCTGCCGGTCAGTTCTTCCTCTGTTACTCTGCCAAACCGGAACCCGATACTTAGGTGCTTATATCTCTTCATTCTTTCATCACCGGAGGCTCAATCCCTAGAATCTATCAGTCAAGTTACTCCTCTTGACTTCCCCAAGTCCGCACTTTACATAGATACTTCATCTGAGAGGTCCAAACCTGATTGTCGGACCTTGCTGCATACTCTATTCTTGGTCATCGGACCAAGTTACTCTACAATCTGACTTCCAGTAAAGACACACCATGTCCTGGGGATGTGTGGGATGGACTTTGTTGCCATCAATGACAACATTAATGAAACCACACAATGTCTCTTGCCAACAATCTCCCCCTTTGGCATTGATGGCAACACTTAGTGAAAAATGACTAAGTGTCACACTATACTCCCCCTTGTCTAATGCTCTATTCTTATGAACATTTTCTGGAGCTCCCCCTTAGCTGGATGCCTCATTTTTCACTGCTCCTCACTCCCCCTTTGACATCAATGGCAAAGGGTGGGGTTCGCACACCAAAATTTGCAAAACTCAATCTATACTTAGCCGCATAAGTATATAACAGGTTATACTCACATATACTTAAGTATGTCCGCAAAGGTATTCTTTAACTACACAACTTATTTCACCCAACTCTGCTTCATCCTATCCAAAATTGAGATGTGGCCACTCAACAAGAATGCAAAAGCTTCTATTTTCTTAAGATCTGTCGGATCATTTGTTCGGGTTGTGGCCTGTGCATCAGTTAGGGCCTCATGCATGGCCTCTAACTTAGGGATAATGATCCCTCTGAGTTCACCCATCCAACTTATTATGTTCTTCCTTTCCTTCTCAAGTTTCTTTATTTTGTTTATCACTGCAATGGTTTGACACTCTTGATTTATTATGGAAGAGGAGAGAAGATCAAAACTTTGAGATAAACTTAGCAGTTTATCCTCTTGCTCTTTTACTTTCTTCTCAATATCCTTGGTTACTATAGACCAAGATAAACAAAATTTATATATATCTCTGCCATCTTTGAGAGCATTTTCTAGGCTCTTTATTCTAATATCCATAACTCTCCTATCATTGGTTATTAGCCCTTGTACCTCTGATAATCTTTTTACCAAAAACTCCTTCCGGACCTTATCTTCTACTGACTTTTCTAAGGAATCAAAATGTGTGCTAACACTATTAACTAGAGATTTGAGATTACCAGATGAAGAGGCTGAGGGATCCTTCTGAAAAGATGGCAAGATCTTCTCCAATACACCGGGTGCAATTTTTATAAGCTTGCAGTCTTCCATGTGAGACTTCATAAGCTTTTCTTTTGCCTTTGCTGAAGTAAAGGATGCTAGCTTCATGGTTCGAACTGGGGAGAGGGAGTCAAAATTGAACGGTCCTTGAAGAAGTTTCGGTTCATCAAATTCCATCATCTCTTTGGTTAAGAGCTCTTCAACTGCCTCTGCTGTGTCTCTTGCCGGAGACAGAGTTTTCCCCCCTTCTGTACCCTTACCACTATCATCTGTGGCCTTCTCTGTTGGAGTTTTCTCTCCTTCTATAGCCTTACTACTATCATCTTCTTTTTCCTTCTCCTCTTCTTCTTGACTGATCTTCTCTTGTACTCTTTCTTTTTCTTTGGATCCGGAGTCTACAAGGGAAACTGAAGGAGAGATGTTTGCTTGATCATGGACCTCCTCTTCCAGAGCAGAGGAATCTAAGTCCTTACCTTTTTCTTCACCTGGCTCCTTTACCTCTTCTGCCATTGTCTCAGTAGATTCTTCTTCAATATCTATAGCCGAGGGATCATCACCTAAGTCCTCTATAATAGGAATGTTGAATCTTTTGTATGCATTCCAGAGGATCTCTTCTGTCTCTTTTGCTACTTTGTCAGTTTCTCCGAGCATAAGCTGATTCATTCTAGCTTTGCTCTGGAACTCATCCTTACAATCTTTGAAGATCATGTTCTTCTACTTAGGAGTGATTGAAGGATATAGCCGAATAGCTATCTTTTCTCGAATCTCAAGATCCTTTGCCATAGCATTATTCTTTCTTATTTCTAATTCCTTTTCTAGGCTTTTGGGGATAAGAGATATGATTTCAATAAAAGCCTTGTTGTAGATATTCAGATACTTGACTGTGGCTTCTTGCAAGATCTTTTGGTCAGCTTCATTGTAATCATCATAGAATTCAGCCATTGGTTGAAGGTTCCCATCCACAATAACTGATTTTATGATGTCATCAATGCACAGAGTAGGCTTCTCAACAAATTCTTCTATTACTTCTTCAGTAGAGGGTTCACTGGATGTTTTCCTTTTCTTCTTCATTTTCTTTACTTCCTCATCTGATTCTGTCTCTTCTTCATCCTTTTGGCTTGTGTAAGACCTTGTTGCCTTTTTCTTGGTTCTCTTCTCTCCTTTTCCAGATGTCTGAGTTTTTGGTTTTGAAACCTTTTGACCCTTGGAAGTGGTAGGTACAAAGCTTTTGGTTGATCTGCTCTAGGAGGGGCTTGCACCGGAGCACTTTCTTTTCTAGTTTCTTGCTTTTCTTTCTCCACCCTTTCCATTTTCTCTCTGTTGGCATTAAGTGCTTCTTTTGAGATTCCATGCCTCTTAGCAAATTCTTCTACCTCTTTTCTCACTTTTCTCTTCATCTCCGGTTGTCTGAGCTCCACATGGATTTGTACACTTAATTCTTAAAAGGTTCCAAACCTTTCTGCCTTAGGATCCTTAGGCTGACTTAGCATGTGTTGAACATGTAGCTCTACAATTTTCTCATCAACTTCATACCCCATTGGCATGGTCCACACTGTTCTTGGTTCCACTGCCTCCATTAGGCATTGATCAGTTTCTACCATAAAGCATATTGTATTCTTATACTTTTCAACTAGTAATTGAGGAATTCTTTCTTTGGTTTGCATCATGTTCTGAAAGTTCTTGAAATAGCCCCAGAGTGCTGTGTTTTGTGCCTTGGCATCACCAAGTCCATGCAAGTAATCTCTGATTTGTATGGCAACCGGTCTATCATTTTGCCATATCCAGCCACTAGATCCAGGTAGCTCATTCATATAATAGAAGAACAAACAGAGTATCAAGCCACCATATTTGAAGGAGTTCTTGTCCTTCTTTATCTTCTGCAGATTTTCCAAAAGTTGGTTCAGAAGGAGCTCACAGAGATCATAGTCAGCATTCTTCCTTAACATTTCATAGGCAGTATATACAGTAGTTCTGGATACTGAATTCTCCCTGCTGGAATGATATATCTTATATCCAATTATCATTGATTCAAACTTGATATCCGGATCTGTGATATCCTCAATTGTCATTGCTCTTTTATCAAATTTCGATCCGGTAGCCTCACTTACAATTTGGTTTTTGATAGATTTGAGAGTAGGTATCCCACCGGTTGAGTGTAATCTGGTTACTGCCCTAATGGCATCCTTAGTGATCTTAAACGGCCTGTTCAACCATATAAAGTTATCATGTATTCTACTTAGAACATACCGGACCCATTCATCTTCTGGAAAACAGGGGAAATGAATGCACTGTGCAAAATGTTTGTCTCGGATAGCCTTATACTGAGGTTTGAGATCAAAAGAGTCGTCTATTAACTAATTGTGATAGATATCTAACAGCTTGGCTTCCGCAAAATTTTCAATGTTCACATGAATATATGCCCTAACATCTTCAACATGCAAAACCCTATGTGGAATGCTGGAAAAAGCCCCTAAGGGATCCACTTCTAGAGATTTGTAAGGATGTTTCTTAAATTTGGGTCGAGGCCTATCAGAAATCTTTACAACATTTGGAGTAGCCATCTTCAAAAGATTTACAGAGAGATATTCAACAACGGAAAATACCTTTTACGCTTCTAGGGTTCACTGAATGAGCCAGATTAATTTGCTAGATGAATCGACTTCAACGGTTGATCTTTTGAGAATTTGAAATGATTTGTTTCAGATCTTTTCTTTTCTTCTTGAATGCAAATGTGCAAATGACAAACGAATGAACCTTTTTATTTCTAGGAAACCCTAATTTCATATTGCAATAAATGCACAACTCAAGTCATTCCAGTTGCCTGGTTCTTCTTATTTTAAGAAAGATCTTTTTCTGGATCACTGATATATACTTAGAATTATCCTTAGTGATTAATAACAAACTATCTTACTTTCCCCAAACATTTGATCTATCTACAGATCAAGATGCCTCAAATTTGAATCATACCGGATCTACTGTGATAATCCTACTTTGCCAGATGACTATTAAACCGGATCAATCTTGGAAGATTAGACTCTTCAAATCTTCCTGCAGATCTTCCATATCTTTACCAAGCTTTCTTTAGATGTTTCCCTGAGAATCCTTTAATCCGTAACTTCCCATGTGCCAATTTCAGGCACCAATTGACTGGCTGGGGGATTTGTTTTTCTTAGTGACTCCCCCTGAGCCAGAGCTCATCTACTCAATTTTTGGAAGGATTATCAACACTAGATTCTGGTGCGGATCCATCCCCAACATTCTCTATGCTTCTCTTCACCCAGATCTTATTCATCTCCCTTTGAATTTCATCTGCGTTCACTTTTCCCTTTCCTTTGTATTGGCTATAATTATACTGATCTGGACCCCTTTTGTCTTGATTCTTACTTCTACAGAATTTGGCAATATGACCGGATCTATTGCAATTGTAGCAAACAACATTTCTTTGCATATTTGACTGATATCCTCTTGATCTACACTGATTAGCCATATGTCCCATTCTATTACATGCAAAGCATCTACCATAGAATGAATTATTTATTTGTATGTTTCTACACTCATGGGATTTGTGACCATACCTTTTGCAATTGAAGCATTGTTCGGAGAAGGATGTATTAGTCTGATTCATTCTTCTTCTGCATTGATTTGCTTTATGACCAAAGTTGTTGCAGTTGTGGCAGTAACCATTGAAAGATGGATATCTTTGAGCATTTGGTTGTCTTACCGGAGGTCTTCTAGGCCTATTTCTTGGATGTTCTGATCTTGATTTCTTTTGACCGGATCTGGAGCTTTCACCTTTTTCATACCCCAAGCCTTGCTTGTCATCCACCCTCTTTTGGCTTTGAAGAAGAACTTCAAGTTGAGCAGAGCTTATCTTGAATTTCTCTTTGTATTCATTTGTTGTTTGAAGATCCCTTTTAAGAGTGTCAATCTGATTCTCAAGTTGTTCTTCATTATCTCTAGCTTCTTCAAGATCATATTCTAGATGCCTGATTATTCTATCCATTTTGTGGTAGTCTTCTAACTTCTCCTTGAGAGATTGTCTTAGATCATCTTCAGTTTTTCTTTTCTCTTCAATTTTTTGGGTGAATTTCATAACTCCTGATTCCATTTCATGTCTTATCATAATGACCTCTTTTGATAACTTTTCACATAACTTGGTTTTCTCCTTTAGATCTTCATTTGTACCATTGTCTTCACTTTGGCTTGCCAATTGCTAAAGTAGATCTTTTCTCTTTTTCATAGAGATACTTAGTTTCCCTTTTAATTCATTTATGAAATCATCAGCCTGTTTGAGTCTTTCCTTCAATTCATTGACTTCAGAGTTGGATTGCTCAAGATCATTTAGGGTAGACTGAAGTTGTTCCCTCATACCATACACATCCATTTGAGTTCCCAGATCTTCCTCAAGCTATTAGGCTCTGTTTGGAGGAACTTGGCTCTGATACCAATTGTTGATAACTGAGAGGGGGGGTGAATCAGTTATCTTAATTATTTCTACTTTCTGAACTTCCTTATTAATTAATGCAGTATCAAATCAAATAAGCAAACATAACCATGAAATGGAAATAACATCAATACACATGACACAATGATTTTGACGTGGAAAACCCTGTTAGGGGAAAAACCACAAGGTGATTAACCCAAGATTGTATTCTCTGTTAGAAGAATAAGATAGTACAAAATGGCTCTTGCCAATTAGGGCTCACTGCCTGAGCACACTGCTCACAAGAGGCTCACTACCTACAATAGTTTATGCAAGGAAACTAGATACTTGAACTGATGAGAAGCATCCACATATGCTGAGTTTCAGTTCCGGTTAGGTTCAATATACTGATATGCTACACTTCATTCTTCCTCTTCTTGGTACTGCTGTCTTGTCACATATCAGACCTGCCTTACTGCTTCCACACTACACTTCTACTTTTATTCACACACTACAACACACACACCTTTACTCATACCGAAAACAATCTGGTATATATATCCGCACCGAGGATTTCATCCACTTTCTAGTCAGCATCCAGAATACTTATTATTTTCCCAAACTCTTGGTCTGTCGACTGAATCCTTGCTTATCAGGTGATGCGTATTAAAGAGATGCTCATATAATTCGTCAATCATGTCAGCCAATCATTAATGATACCTTAGCAAGCTTGATCACCATCAATATCTCATCCGGATCAAGGTCTGATGCTCTGCCGGTCAGTTCTTCCTCTATTTACTCTGCCAAACTGGAACCCAATACTTAAGTGCTTATATCTCTTAATTCTTTCATCACCAGAGGCTCAATCCCTGGAATCTATCAGTCAAGGTACTCCTCTTGACTTCCCCAAGTTCGCACTTTACATAGATACTTCCTCTGAGAGATCCGGACCTGATTGTCAGACCTTGCTGCATACTTTGTTCTTGGTCACTGGACCAAGTTACTCTACAATCTGACTTTCAGTAAAGACACACCATGCCCTACGGATGTGTGGGATGGGCTTTGTTGCCATCAATGACAACACTAATGAATCCACACAATGTCTCTTGCCAACAAAGAAGAGGATAGAAAAGAGATGTATGATGCCTTGATCACTCTATATTAGAGTGTGAACATCTCCAGTAAGACTGTGCTAAAGAAGAAGCTTAATGCCACATGTATGAGTAACACATACATAGTAACCACCTACTTACTAAAGATCACAAAACTTTATGATCAACTTGTTGTAATCAAGATAAAGGTGGAGGATGAAAGGTTGGTGCCCATAGACTTAAGTGAATTTCCTCCATCTTGGGACTTGAGTGTTTGTGGCATCTATACTTATGAGAAACTTACCACTTTTAAAAAGTTGTGGAATGATTTTATCCAAGAAACTAGACTTGAATCTACTTTAGTCAGAATAAAAGATAGTTAGAACCAAGCCCTCATTGGGAAGGTGAGGAAATATGGCAAGAAAGGAACTACAAAGGATTAGAAAGGAAAGGAGGAGTACTCAAATTCTTCTCAAAAATGGAAGATTTTTTTAACAATATGAAGTGTTTCAAATGCCATAAGAATAGATGTTATGTTTCTCAATGTCTTGATAAGTAAAAGAGAAAGGGAAAGTAACAATAACAAAAGTAGTTTGTAAGGAGCATAGAAGCTTTAGCAATGGATGAGCTTTCAATTAGAATTGATTCAACTTTCTCCATGGTGTCATACTTATCCACTAACGCCTTTTTTTGGTTTAAGGTGGTATGTGGATAGTGGAGCATCAAGATACATGACCATTAATAGATTTTAGCAAATTTTAGGAGTAGAAGGCGCATATGCAAGTAGATCTTAGTGATGATGTTACATACTTGTTATAGGAATTGGAATTGTCTCTTTCTACTTTCTTTTAGGTGACTCTTGAACTCCATGATGTACTATTTGTTCTTGGATTAGAACCGACTTTTAGTTTCAACCATAGACAAATCTTATGTGTGTGGTTGAGCTTTATGGTCAACAATCTATCATAAAAAATCATAGCTATTATTCTAGTTAAGTATTGGCTAGAGGTATGCAAGAGGGTGGTCTTTACAAGTTGATTGCTAATCTGATCAAGTAGGAAGCCTTGATACATGACAATGAAAATTGTGCAAGATTTGGCATAAGAAATTTGGTCACTTACACATTGCAAATCTATCTCTCTTAAGGGATATGGTGTAGGATTGTTGAATTTAAAGATAGAGAAGACTGGAGTGTGCAAGGGTCGTGCACTTGGAAAGCACATGAAGATTGATTTTTCTCATAGTGAGCATAATAGATCAAGAGAGATTCTTGATCTGATTAATTTAGATGTATGTGGACCTAAGTCAACAATTTCATTGATAAAAAACATGGTATGATCCTTTAAGGAAAACATGGATTTAATTCATGAATACCAAAGATGAGGTCTTTGGGAAATTCAAGAGTTCAAAGCTCTTGTGGAAAATCAAACAAGTAGGAAGATTAAGGTTTTAAGGTTTAACGATGGAGGTGAGTATTTTTCAAGGGTTTTGATGTGTTTTGTAAAGATGCAAGGATCAAAAGGGAGTTGGTTGTGCTTTACAACCCTCAACATGATGTCATTATAGAGAAGAAGAGCAGGTCCATTATAAAGATAGCAATGGCCATGATTGATGATAGAGTAGTTGTGTTGTGTACATATTAAACAAGCATCCTCACATGGTGTTGAAGGACAAGACTTCAAGGAAAATTTCATAGGAGAGAAACATGATGATTCTCATTTTTAGATGTTTGTGAATCTTGTTTACATTCATTTTCTAGAGGAGAAAAGGATAGACTTTGATCCATCTAGCCTGAAGAGTATCTTTGTAAGTTTGTGGTATACAATGAGTCTTCCAAGGCTTACAAGATCTATGTTTTCACAATGAAAGATAGTAGTGAGTTGAGATGTGAAATTTGATGAAGATGTTTGGTCCTCTAAGTCTTAGGATCCTCCCATGGAGGTTGATGAAAGTGAATAGGTTATTGTTCTAAGTTCTGATTAGAAAAATTTAACAACACCAACTACAGATCAACCAAGTTCTAGTACAATGGCAGTTACCTCAGGATGCCTAAAACAACCAATAAGCGTAGATGGATTACTTATATAGAAGGCAGATGAACAAGTAGGATTACCAAAAAACTTCTTGTATAGTGAGTCATCTACCTAATAAGTTTTTGAGTTATGTTCCTTTGATGTTTTTGATTAGATCAGTTGGAGAAGAGGGTCTAGAACCCTTTACAAAACAGCCCCCGGGCTACAGACTATTAACAAACTAGAAATGACACATTAACAATGTATTAACAGCGGATAAAAAACACCTAATCAAAAACAACAGAAACAACAAAAGCAACCAGAAACTAGGGATTGCCATCCGTCCCAAACTTGGCTAGGAAATCCATCATGTCTTTGTAGTCTCCAAGGCTATCAAGCCCCACCTGCTTGACCTTGTCATCCATTTCCTTGACAACCTCAAAGATCGACGCCACACGATGCAGGGCCTTAGCAGCAAACCCGACGATAATCTTCCACTTCTTCTGCATTCCTTCCATCTTCCTCTAGAGGTGCCTCAGATCCTCAGCAGTCTTAACACACAGGAAGCAATTCCCCTTACTATCTTGTCCCCTAGAAACCCTAACAGCTTCACCCAAGTCCTCAGAACTGGACTTTTTCATGGAGGCGAAATGACTCACTCCTTCTACTTCGTGCATAGACTCAATGGGGGTTTCCTCTCCTCCTTCCTCCATCATTTCCTCAACAAACTCCAATTCCTTAGAGCTCTCCACCCCCTGGGGATTCGCAAAAGGTTTTCCAGCAATGCGAGTAGACCGACGAACCCTCGGGTTAACATCCTCTACACCTTCCCCACTACCAACAAGTTTATGCCCAGTGTCCAGCTCCACAATTTTCACAGGCTCAATCGCAGTCACAGCCTCCTTACCCTTTTTAGATTTTTTCTCAGTAGTAGCCCCTTCATTCTCGGAATCCATTCTATCTCTTTTTGACACCTTTTTCCCTGGCCCCAGGGTGGCAGTTTTCTTCTTAGAGGTAGCAGGGGTTTCGATAGGGATATAATCCACAGAGTGGGAAGCACCTTTAGGGGTTTTGATGGAAAACTTAGGGGTCCCAACATAGGTCTTCACCTTGCCTTTAGAACTAGGAGACACGCTCAGATGGGGGTCCTCAAGTAGCTTAACCTTGATTTGTTTCAAGGGGCACAAGGCGAGGTGGAACTGGTAAAGTCTCAGAATGAGGCCCTGATGAATGGGAATTAGCAGGTGGCCAGCATTTTTAGCCCTAAGCTCTCTAACTGACTTGATAGAGTTATCCAGGGAAGAAAGCAAAAAAAAGGAAAACTAATTTCCATTTTATTTCTAAAGTGGTTAAGGAGAGCAAAGTGGTAGTGGTAAAAAACCTTGAATCTCCCTTCCAACATGAAAAACTTCATAATCATTAAGCAGATATGGCCCCATGGCTCCGGCAGCTTTTCTCTCTCGAACCCACCATGCAACTTCACGTCCGCCTCCCCCTCTCTAAAGAAGAGAGCCATATGTTCAGGGTCGGGTACCCTACTGCATCTCGAATGCTTCTTCCCTCTAATAGGAAGCCCCGTAGCCTGCCCGATCACTTCCTCAGACACCTGGAACCTAATGCCACCAATCTTGACTTCTCTGGTTTCATCATCCCAATTCTTCGCAAACTGGTGTGAAAGGTTCTCATTGTGGCCAACCACCCCTTCTAGAAAAGAAACCACCTCCCCTTCTTGAATGATATGCCACACTATAGGATCCTATTTGAATTCCTCCACCAAATTGGGGTCAATCTTAACAATCGCTCTGCCCATTGTGACAGTTTGAAACTTGCAGAGGCAACTGGATTGAGAATTGTTAAGGTAGCTAAAATTGAAATAGGCAGTATTAAAAATAGCAAGCATCCCATTAAAATGGAAAAGCCAAGGCAAGGAAATAATAATAGCAGCATAATTAGTGAGGCGATACGCTGCATCCTTGCCACTCAAAAACATCTTCTTGGGGAGAGAACTCAGCCACCACCTTGTGTGATAGTAGATGTCACAAGCCACAGCCATTAACCAAATATAATTACCCATGTGCAAAACCATCCAATCCATCCTTCGTAAACCTACCATTAGACCACATGGTGTCCTTTTTATCGAGTTGTGCCTAACTGCTAGATAACCCCTAGTCCTGATGTTCGTATAGTTAATGATTTGCTACCCTATCCTCCCAACCATCCACTTATCGACAAGAGGGGAGGTGGCAGTCCAACATTCCACGTAAGCCTCAACCCCAAAGTACATAGGAAATCTAGTCCGCTGACTGGACCATGATCCTTCCAAAGCACTTCTATTCCTGCCTCTGTCATTTTGAAGAGTCAAATTCCTGCTTACATAATTTTGAAAATTCAAAAGGTTGGACTCGTTGTTTGTACGACCCATACCACAGCCCTCCCTTGACTGGCCACCAACAAAATCACCATTCCTACCATCCTCCAGCCAGCACCAGAGAATGACAACAATCTTGAGCCACCTAAACCTTGTATCTATCACCATCCTTCTGAATGAGTATGAATCTCTTTAGGCAGGCTGGACATACTCTTCCAGCAATGCCATCCTTCTTTGCCACAGCCCGCATTGGCCAAGGCATCAGCAATATCATTCCCTTCTTTGTATATATGTGAAATCTTGAAATCCTCCATTCCATTGAGGAGCAATTTGATATCTCCTATGATGTCTGCTAAGTTCCACCCAATTTGGGTCAAAACTAGGGCATCATTAACCACAAGTTGAGAATCTCCTTCCACATGAAGAAACTTGATATTCAGGGAAATGGCCAGCTTGATCCCCCATAGCATAGCAAACGCTTCCACCTCATTGTTGCTCTTTATACCAATGGCACCTAAAAAGGCATCCACAAAGGTTCCCATGTCATTTCTAATAATTCCTCCTCCGCTGGCAACCCTCAGGTTCCCCTTAGCAGCTCCATCGAAATTGAGTTTGAACCACCCTTGCTAAGGTAATGCCCATTTGGTCTTGGCCCTAGCAATCCTTTTGGATTTGTCAACACAGCAAGAGTCTGGGCTGATGTTCCATTATTTTAAGAACCTGTATTCTTCTCCCCCTAGAGAGCAATTTACAGCTTTAAACTTGCAAGAGTTGATGTTCTCCGTAATTAGTTTGGAAAAGCACAGGAAAACTTCCATAGGAGTTCTACACTTCTGCCTAAAAATTCTATTGTTGCATTCTTTCCATATGCTCCAAGCTAAATGGGGAGGGATTTGGGACCAAAACTCCTTGGAAGCCAGGAGAACAATTTTGAAGGGGGGCCTCCAATCCCAGACCAAAGCTTCTAAATTGTTGTTCAAGGACCAGCACATATTAAGTTTTTCAAAGATTAAACCCCACACCTCCCAGGTTAAGCTACAGTGAAGAAAGAGATGGTTAGTCATCTCTTCCTCAGAACCACAAAGAATGCATCTACTCAGCATTTGGAACCCTCTCTTTCTCAGATTGTCAATCGTCAGAATTCTGTTGTGCATAAGGATCCACCAGAAGAAATTGACTTTTGGTAGAAGTTTGGGCATCCAGATTTTCCCCCATAACTAGTTCACATTTGGGTCTAACAGCAGACCATAGGCACTTTTGATAGTAAACAAACCTCTGTTGTCCTTATCCCAAATCATTCTATCTCTCTTGGGGAAGAGAGAGTCTATAATCATCCAGTTCCCTTTGGAGCCAAAGGGCTAACAACCTATCCTCATCCCCCTCTTGGCCACCAACAGACATGATCATCCAGCTCCTAAAACCCCCATTAGTTCTTATGTAATCAACCACCTTAGCGCCAAAGACCCTGCAGGCCCTATCCGCAATTCTACCATACTCTAACTCAATTAGGGGTTTGTCCTTCAACCATCTATCGTTCTAGAAGTGAATCTCCCTACCATCTCCTATTTTCCACCTGATGCCTTGTTGAAGAAGGCCACAGGTCTTAAGTATCCCATTCCAAATGACCAAGCCTTTGGGGAGACCAGCCTCTGAGAGTAATCTCCTACCCTTATCCCCATTAAGATACTTGGCCACCATGATGTCCCCCCAGTTAGTATTACCTTGAATAAGGTTCCACCCCACCTTGGACAAGAGGGAACGATTCATAAGATGAATTCTTCTTAGCCCAAGACCTCCTTGATATCTAGAGGTGCAAACCTTTTCCCATCCAACTAGAGCAATTCTCTATTTCTCTTCCACACTAGACCAGAAGAACTTCTTCTGTATCTGTTCCATCTTCTCCGCCACAAACTTAGGAATCTTGAAGAGACTTAGAGAGTAATTGGGTATCCCCTGGAGGGAGGCTTTGAGTGTTAGGGAATGCATGCAGAAGATATCAATTAAATGCAAACAAAGATTAAATAGAGGAAGGAGAATACACAGAAATAATAACAACGAGAGACAAGATTTAACATGGTTAACCCAAACTCGGGCTACATCCACCAATAGAGAGTCCAATATTATTATCCAGTAAATCAAATCGATTACAACCAGCAATCCTTGCAACTCAATACCGCAGCAAAATGTTACAATACAATACCAAAATCTCCCCCGCAACATACATCCCAGCTGCTTATAACAAGCCTTTTGGAAGCTTCTAGAATTAGGGTTTTACAATGTCATTTTTCTTTTGTCAATTAACAAAAAATTAACAACCAACTCCGAACGGGCAAAAAGATCAGTACAATACTTGCATGATCAATCGCCACATACCAACAATCTCCCACTTGGAGACTGATCAGGGTCCACACCAAACAATCTCCCACTTGGAGATTGATCCTGGACGACACTACTGCGCGTGTAGCTCCCATTGGAAATAAGAACTCTAAACTCTCTTGTTCTAATTTTTGGTTTTTAGTCTTGAAGACCAACCGAAGTTGAAGAGGAGCTTAGCTTCTCCCTTGTCACTATCTTCATAAACATATCCGCTGGATTTTCATCTATATGTACCTTTTCCAGCCTTAACTATCCATCATCTAACACCGACCGGATGAAGAGATACCTAAGCTGTATGTGTTTGGTCTTTGAATGCAAGGCAGAATTCTTTGCAAGATGTATGGCACTCTGACTGTCTGTATACAAAGAACTGTTATCCTATTGTTTGCCCAATTCTTCCATGAAAGATTGCAGTCATATCATCTCCTTGCTTTCCTTTGTTGCAGCTACACACTTTGCCTTCGTGGTGGATAAATCAACCACCTTTTGCAACCTAGAGATCCAACTCACAGTTGTCCCACCTACAGTAAAGACATGACCTGTAATACTCCGCCTAGTATCAATATCCCTTGCCAAATCTGAGTCCACATAGCCTGCTAAATCAATATTAGAGCCCCCAAAACATAAGTGTTTATTGGATGTACCTCTCAAATATCTAAGAATCCATTTTACCGCATTCCAATGCTCCAATCCAGGATGACTCATATACCTGCTTTCAACTCCTACAACATGTGCAATATCCGGTCTCGTGCATATCATGGCGTACATTAAACTTCCGACAGCTGAAGCATATGGTACCTTAGACATTTTTTCTTCCTCCTCTTGTGTCTTAGGACACATCTCCTTAGTCAATTTCAAATGACTAGGCAAAGGTGTGCTGACAACTTTTGCATTCTCCATATGGAATCTCTGCAACACCTTTTCAACATAATCAGACTGAGATAGAGTTAATTTTCTATTCTTCCTATCTCTGCAAATTTTTATACCAAGGATTTGTTTTGTTGCCCCTAAATCCTTCATAGCAAATGATTGTGCTAACTATTGTTTTAATTCTCTTATGTGATCCATGTTAGACCCCGCTACAAGTATGTCTTAAATAATTTAGCCAAAGCTTTCATCAATTCACTTGTTGTCTCCGCGTCTTTTATATTGAATGCCACAGATGGTGTCAGGCACAACTGAATAGTTCCCAGTGCCTTTCTGTCTAGAAGATTCCAATCCTCATCAGTCATTGTTGCCAGTTTCTTGGCTATTCCTTCCAATGGCCTCCATAAATCCTTCTGATAGAGATAATCCTCCATCTGCATCTTCCATAATTGATAGTTCTACCCATTGAATTTATCTACCTTCAATTTATCCTCGTCTGCCATTGCTCCCACTCAACTGTGAGACTCCCACTCAACCGTGAGACCTTCCTACAGATAATAATCGAACACAACCCGCTCTGATACCACGTGTTAGGGATTGCATGTAGAAGATATCAATTAAATACAAATAAAGATTAAACAGAGGAATGAGAATACACATAAATAATAACAATGAGAGACAAGATTTAACGTGGTTCACCCAAACCCAGGCTACATCCACCAACAGAGAGTCCAATATTATTATCCAGTAAATCAAACCGATTACAACCGGTAATCCTTGCAACTCAATACCGCTGCAAAATACTACAATACAATATCAAAATCCCCCCCACAACATACATCTGAGCTGCTTATAACAAGCCTTTTGGAAGCTTCTAGAATTAGGGTTTTAGAATGTCATTTTTCTTTTGTCAGTTAACAAAAAATTAACAACCGACTCCGAATGGGCAAAAAGAGGGAAAAAAATTTTCCTTACATGACGAGTGTACAGTACTTCCATGATTAGTTGCCACATACCAACATTGAGGAGTTGGAACTTCCCCGCCTGGCTCAGAAAAGCCCCTTTCCATTCGGTCAGTTTCCTTTGCATTCTCTCCAACAGCCCTTTCCAAAATTCAGCAAAGACTTTAGTAGTGGTGAGGGGGAGGCCCAAGCAGGTGGCTGGGAACCTATCGCTTGAGCAACCCAGGACTCCAGTGATCTTTTGCTACAAATCCTCCAGGGTATTCAAAAAATAAATATGAGTTTTCTAAAAGTTGATACTCTGATCCGAGACCCACTCATAGGTTTTGAGGAGGTCCTTCCATCTTCTGGCTTCCAAAACAGAGGCCTTCCCAAATAGAATAGTGTCATCCATGAACTGTTGTATGATTGCAGTCTGAGCGGTAGAGGCAGGTTTGATACCTCGGAGGGTCCCCTGCATCAACAAATTACAAGCATTCCTACCCAGCACTTCCACAAGCAATATAAATAGATAAGGCGAAAGAGGTTTGCCTTGCCTAAGGCCTCTCTCGGAGGTGTTGTTATATGCAGCCTAAACAGACTCAGAGGTTAAATTTTTCCCACCTTTATCAACGCGGTTTCCCCCCAAATTATTTAACGGGGGAGTGCAAGGGGGCTATTTTTTTATTAGCCAACATAAAAAAAACCTTATTTTTGTAACTGACATAAGGCTTGATAAAAGAAACTAAGGGTTAGGGTTTCCATTGATATTGTATTGTAGCATTTTGCAGTAGTATTGAGTTGCAACGATTGAGGGTTGTAATTGGTTTGATTTACTGGATAATAATAATCGACTCTTTGTTGGTGGATGTAGCCCAAGTTTGGGTGAACCAAGTTAAAATTGTCTCTCGTTGTTATTATTTCTATGTATTTTTCATTTATTTGTTTAATCTTTATTTGCTTTTAATTGATAGCTTCTACCGTCTAACCTTACAAGTGGTATCAAAGCGGGTTGTGTCCGATTATCGTCTATAGGAAGGTCTCACGGTTGACTAGGAGCAATGGCGGATGACGGTAGATAAATTCAATGGGTAGAACAATCAGTTATGGAAGATGTAGATGGAGGATTATCTCTATCAGAAGGATTTATGGAGGTCGTTGGAAGGAATAGCTAAGAAACTGGCAGTAATGACTAATGAGGATTGGAATCTTCTAGATAGAAAGGCACTAGGAACTATTCGGTTGTGCCTGGCACCATCTGTGGCATTCAATATAGTAGAAGCGGCGACAACAAGTGAACTGATGAAAGAATTGGCTAAATTATTTAAGACATGCTTGTAGCGAGAGGGTCTCACGGTTGAGTGGGAGTCTCAGGGTTGAGTAGGAGCAATGGCAGACGAGGGTGAAATGAAGGTAGACAAATTCAATGGGCATAACTATCAATTATGGAAGATGCATATGAAGGATTATCTCTATCAGAAGGATTTATGGAGGCCATTGGAAGGAATAGCCAAGAAACTGGCAACAATGACTAATGAGGATTAGAATCTTCTAAACAGAAAGGCTCTGGGAACCATTCGGTTGTGCTTGGCACCATCGGTGACATTCAATATAACGAAAGCAAAGACAATAGATGGTCTGATGAAAGCATTGGCTAAATTGTATGAAAAACCCTCAGCCTCAAATAAGGTATTTCTCATGAAGCATTTGTTTAATCTGAAAATGATTGAAGGTGGATATGTGACATATCATTTAAATGAGTTTAATATGATTATCAGTTAGTTAACTTCTGTAAAAGTAAGTTTCGATGAAGAGGTGAGGGCTCTCTTGATATTATGTTCTTTGCCAGAAAGATGGAATAGCTTGGTAATGGTTGTAAGTAACTCTGGCTCTGGTTCAAATACTTTAAAATTTGATGATGTTGTTGGTGTTATCCTTAGCGAGGAAATGTGACAGAAAAGCTCAGGAGGGTCCACATTAGGTAGTGTTTTGAATGCAGAAAGCAAGGGCAAATCAAAGGAGAGAGGAAAAGGTTCTAGAGGTCATGGGAAGTCATGAGGAAAATCAAAGGACAAGAGATCCCAATCTAGAGGATAGAAGGATTGCTAGTACTGTGGGAAACTAGGTCATCTGAAGAAAGATTATTGGTCTCGAAAGAATAAAGAAGGAGACAAACAAGAAGGAAATAAGGAGGCAAATGTGGTAAGTAATAAATCTGAAGATGATGCTTTGATTCTTTCCCTAGATAATGCTGATGATTCATGGGTTTTAGATTCAGGGGCCTCATTTCATGCTACGCCCCATAGAAGTTATTTTCTTGATTATGTCCAAGGGGATTTTGGGCTAGTTTATTTGGAAGATAACGAACCCTGTCAGATTGTTGGAAAGGGAAGAATTAAGATTAAGTCGTAGAATGAGAATCATTGGCTACTACAAGAGGTAAGGCACGTTCCAAGGCTTAGTAGGAATTTAATTTTAGCAGGGCAGCTAGATGAAGAAGGTTGCATTGTTACATTTACTAATAAAAATTGGAAGGTTTCAAAAGGTGCCTTAATAGTAGCAAAAGGTGTGAAAGTAGGCACCTTATATCTTTGTACAGGTCATACTGTTCCTTCTACTTTAGTTGTTGCAAAAAAAAAATAAACAGGTTCAAGAACAGTTGTTGCAAGTTCGCAGGAAGAGACTAAAACAATTGTTGTAGGTTCTGAGACAACACTGTGGCATAACAGACTTGGGCATATAAGTGAAAAAGATATGAAGGTACTTCATTTAAAGAAAGTTTTACCAGGTCTGAAATGTATTAATATGGATTTGTGTGAAAGTTGTGTGTATGGAAAACAAAAGAGAGTCAGTTTTCTCAAGGATGGGAAGCAAAAGAAAGATGAAAAGTTGGAGCTTGTGCATACAGATGTATGGGGACCAGCTCAGATATCTTCTCTCGGTGGCTCTTGGTATTATGTTATATTCATAGATGATGCAACTAGGAAGGTATGGATTTATTTCCTTAGGCAGAAATCTGATGTATTTGAAACATTTAAGAAATGGAGAAGCTTGGTTGAGAATGAGATAGGTAAAAGATTAAAATATCTCAGATCTGATAATGGTGGTGAGTATTGCAGCAAAGAATTTGAGGATTATTGTTCCTTTAATAGAATTCATAGGCAGAAAATGGTTCCAGGGACTCCACAGGAAAATTGAGTGGCTAAACGCATGAATAGGACAATAATGGAGCATGCAAGGACCATGAGATTGCATGTTTGGCTGCCTTTAAACATGTATGCAAAGGTTGTCAACATCGTTGTATATTTAATTAATAGTGGTCCTTCAGTTCCTTTGGGTTGTAGTATTCCAAAGGAAGCATGGACAGGTAAGAAGGTGAGTTATTCTTTTCTCAAAACCTTCGGATGTGAAGCATTTGCACATGTAGATTCTGAAAATAGAACCAAACTGGATGCAAAATCAAAAAAGTGTAGCTTCGTTGAATATGGCATTGATGAATTTGGTTATAGGCTTTGGGATTTCAAAAATTAAAAAATTGTGAGAAGCAGGGATGTTGTATTCAATGAGGTGTTGTACAAAGATTAGTTGCAGCAGCATGAGAAGAAAGAAAAGGATTATGTGGTGTTGGATGATACTCCAAATAGTGATGTTCCAGTGGTTCCTCATGCTCCAGAACAACAACAAGAAATACCACAAACTCTAGTGAATGTTAGACGGTCAACAAGGCTAAGTAGACCTCCTAAAATATTTTCTCCCTCTTTGTATTCTATTTTATTAACAGATGCTGGTGAACTAGAAGGGTATGATGAAGCTATGCAGGTGGATACAAAGGTTCACTGGGAGCTTACAATGAAATAAGAAATGGCCTCCTTGCTAAAAAATTAGACTTGGGAATTATGTAAGTTACCTGCAGGTAAAAAGGCTTTACCAAACAAATGGGTTTATAGGTTGAAAGAGGAAGATGGAGGTAAGAAAAGATTTAAAGCCAGGGTAGTTGTAAAAGGATTTTAATAGAAAAAAGGCATTGATTTTGATGAGATATTTTCTCCGGTTGTCAAGATGACTTCTATTCGTACTGTTTTAAGTATTGTGGCTGTTGAATATTTACATTTGGAACAACTAGATGTAAAAACTATCTTTCTCCATGGTGATTTGGAGGGGGAGATATATCGAACAACCCCAAGGATTTGAGGTCAAAGGTAAGGAGAAACTGGTGTGCAGATTGAAGAAGAGTTTGTATGGCCTGAAACAAGCACCTCTGCAACAGTACTTGAAATTTGATAATTTTATGGCTGAGCAAGGCTATAGTCAGTGTAATTCTGACCATTGTGTTTATTTTAAGAGGTTGGATAATGGCAACTACATTATTTTATATTTATATGTTGATGATATGCTTGTAGCGGGGTCTAACATGGATCACATCAGAGAGTTAAAACAACAGTTAGCACAATCATTTGCTATGAAAGATTTGGGGGCAGCAAAACAAATCTTTGGTATAAAAATTTGCAAAGATAGGAAGAATAGAAAATTGACCCTATCTCAGGCTAATTATGTTGAAAAGGTGTTGCAGAGATTCCATATGAAGAATGCAAAAGCTGTTAGCAAACCTTTGCCTATTTATTTAAAATTGACTAAGGAGATGTGTCCAAAGACACAAAAGGAGGAAGAAAAAATGTCTAAGGTACCATATGCTTCAGCTGTAGGAAGTTTAATGTATGCCATGGTATGCATGAGACCAGATATTACACATGTTGTAGGAGTCGTAAGCAGGTATATGAGTCATCCTCAATTGGAGCATTGGAATGCAGTAAAATGGATTCTCAGATATTTGAGAGGTATATCCAATAAACACTTATGTTTTGGGGGCTCTAATACTGATTTAGCAGGTTATGTAGACTTAGATTTGGCAGGGGATATTGATACCAGGTGGAGTACTACAAGTTATGTCTTTACTATAGGTGGGACAACGGTGATTTGGATCTCACGGTTACAAAAGGTGGTTGCTTTATCCATCATGGAGGCAGAGTATGTAGCTGCAATAGAGGCAAGCAAGGAGATGATATGGCTGCAATCTTTCATGGAAGAATTAGACAAACAACAAGCTAATAGTTATTTATTTAAAAATAGTCAGAGTGTCATACATCTTGCAAAGAATTATGCCTTGCATTCAAAGACCAAACACATACAGTTGAGGTATCACTTCATTCTGTCGGTGTTGGATGATGGACAGTTAAGATTGGAAAGATACATACAAATGAAAATCCAGTGGATATGTTTACAAAGGCAGTGACAAGGGAGAAGCTGAGCTCCTCTTCAACTTCGGTTAATCTTCAAGATTGAAAACAAAATCAGAACAATAGAGTCCAGGGTGCTTATTTCTAGTGGGAGCTACAGGGTTAGCAGTGTTATGATTAGTCTCCAAGTGAGAGATGATATGGTGTGGAGTCTGATCAGTCTCCAAGTGGGAGATTATTGTTATATGGAGCCTAATTAGACTCAAAGGTTAAATTTTCTCCACTTTTATCAGCATGGTTTACCCTCAAATTATTTAATGGGGCAGTGCAGGGAGGGCAGAGCCCCTCTTGCGGGGCTTGGGGCCAGAGCCACGGTGGGGGTCTGGGGGCTGCTGGGGCCAGCGCCCCCAGCCAAGGGCTCATGGGCAGTGCCCTCAAAGCAAAAATTTCCTATTATTTTATAAAGGCGTCAGGAGTTATTTTTCTATTAGCTGACATAAAAAAACCCTATTTTTGTAACTGACATAAGGCTTAATAAAAGTGGCTAAGGGTTAGGGTTTCCATTAATATTGTATTGTAACATTTTGCAACGGTATTGAGTTGCAGGGATTGCTGGTTGTAATCGGTTTGATTTACTAGATAATAATATTGGACTCTCTGTTGGTGGATGTAGCCTGAGTTTGGGTGAACCACGTTAAAATTATCTCTCGTTGTTATTATTTTTATGTATTTTTCATTCCTTTGTTTAATCTTTATTTACATTTAATTGATATCTTCTATCGGCTAACCTTACAGGAGGGAAAGAATCCTCTGGGAGAACCATTAACAAGCACCAAGAAGCACACCATGGAAATACATTCTTTAATAATATTTACAACCTTCTCATTGAAGCCAAATTTCCTGAGGACTTTAAACAAAAAACCCCAGTTTACCCTATCACAAGCTTTAGAGATATCCAATTTGAAGATCATACCTGAGTTGTGGATGGAATGGATAATTTCATGAGTGGTGATAGTTGCATCCATAATCTGTCTCCCTAGGACAAAGCCCTTTTGGTTCGGAGCAATGAGTTTGTCCAGGAGGGGTTGCAGCCTGAAGACCAGGATTTTGGTGAAGATTTTGTACACAGTATTGCAGAGACTAATATGCATGAAGTCTATTATGAGATTAGCGTCGATCTTCTTCAAAATTAAGGCAATAAAGGTACTATTCAATTGCCGCAAGAGTCTTTCCGTCCTAAAGAAGTCCTTGGTAGCATTGAAGACATCTTTCACAACTATCTCCCAGAAGGTTTGGAAGAAAGCTGGGGGGAAACCATCTGAGCCCAGGGCTTTGAAGGCGCCCATTGAGAAAACAACAATTTTAACCTCCTCCACTAAGATGGGTTTAGTCAAGGAGCAATTATTATCCTCTAAAAGTATGGGAGGAATGACCCTTAATAGGGAATCAATGTCCTCACCAAAGGCACTGGTATGCGGGTCAACTAATAGAGATTCAAAGTGATTAGAAGCTAAACCCCCAATCTCCCCATCATCTTCAAGCTCCCTCCCCTGCTCATCTCTAAGCATCCTGATCGTGTTTCTCTTCCTATGCCTTAGGGTGGATTGATGGAAGAAAGAAGTGTTCATGTCCCCTTCCCTCAGCCATTGGACCTTACACTTCTGCTTCCAATAGATTTCTTCTTCTTTGAGTGTCCGTGCCCATTCCTTAGATAAATTATTCTCAAGGGGCTATAAATCCTCCAACTTGTCCCCCTATTTCATTTTTCTTTGCACCTCCTTAAGTTGCTCCATAATACTTTTCTTCCTGGTCAAGACATTACCAAGAGTATATTTATTCCATCATTTCACCTTGTTCCTCACGTTGGCCAATTTCTGAGCCAACTTGAACATCGTCGGTCCTTGGACAGGAATATTCCACCATCCTGAGAGGCAGTCCCTAAAATCAGGGTGAAGGGCCCACATAATTTCAAACCTGAAGGGGAAGGGGCCTTTTTTGCATCTTTCAAACTAGTTAAACAACAGAGGGTTGTGGTCTGAGCCCACCTGGGGAAGGGCTGATAGATGCACCAGATTTGTTATGGCCCAATAGGAGGAAATTAAGAATCTCTCAAGTTTTACCTAGATAAGGTTGCTCCCTTGTCTCCTGTTGGACTAGGTAAAAGGTTGCCTCATCAGCTCAATGTCCATGAGTCCAGCATTTCCTAAGAAATCCGCAAGGTCTAACATATTATCAAAGTAATTTGAAAGCCCCCCCATTTTTTCTGAAGGATATAGGGGGGAGTTGAGATCTCCCGCAACCATCCAATTGGTGCCTCTATTATTCTTTATTTTCTCAGCCATGCTATCCCAGACCTCCTTCCTACTGCTGTGGGTATTAGGAGCATAGACATTAAAAAGGTTCTACTTGTCAGTAAGACACTGGAATGCCACTTTTATATAATGCCTAGCATATGAGATCACATTGCCAGTAATATTCTGACTCCATAAAGTGGCAATACCACCCGAAGCACCCTGAGCCCCACTGATAGCATAGTTCGCATTGGGCCAGATGTTCTTTAGAGCAATTTTAAAGTTTTCCTCCATCATTTTAATTTCCTGCAGAAGAAGAATATCAACTTTATTATAAAAAATACAGTTTCTAACCAGTAACTATTTTTGAGGGCTATTGAGCCCTCTTATGTTCTAAGAGATAATCTTCATTTCTTGAGTCTTCTAAAGGGTGCCAACAAGGTGGCCTACTTTCCCCTAGCAATTTCTTGCTCCATTTCTCTTTGTCTGGTCTTCACATGCGAGGGTCTGCCTCTACTGCTATCTCTCCCCACATCAGTAGTTTTCCTACTGCTTCCCTTTCCCTTCTTCATGATAGACCAACCCTCCTGGTCCTTCACCTCCTTGCTCGGGCCTGCACCTGAGGATGGGGAGAAGTTCTTCTCCAGAGAGCTCATTCCAAGTTTGGAAAAGCCCATCTTCTCACCTAGGTTGTTCACTCCATTTACCTTGTTCTACTGTGAGAATACACCCATCCAAGAACTAGAATCGAATCCAAGTTCTCCTTCTTCCCAATCCTCCTGTCCCCTATCAATTGCAATGGCCTCAACCTCCAACTATTTAGGGGTGTCCGCTAACTCTTTGCCTTCGGCCTTCTGGGTCTCCTCATTGACAACCAACAAGTGTTCAGCAACCTCTGGGAGGGTGACTACCAAAGTTTGAGCCTGCTCCACTGGGGGATCCTATAGTGTGACCTCCTCTGAGACCATGACTGCCAAGGAAAGGGCCTGCTCCATAAGGGGATCCTGTTGTGTGACCACCTCTGACACCCCCTCTGATTTCCCTGGGGAGGCTGGGGGCGAGTCCATAATTTTCAAGATGTCATCTTTGAAGGGGTAGTCTTTTGAGGCCTCCTCCGAAGCCACTAGGACTTCCTTCTGGGGTGGGGGTGCTTAAGGGCCTTATACTAAGTGAAGACATGACCAGATTTCATGCAGTTCTAACAAAAAACTCTAGAGTTCTCATACTGAATACCCCGAGTCCATTTCTCGTATTGGGATTCCAAAATAATAGAGGTAAGAAGGACTTTAAGGACATCCACATTGACGCAGAACCGAGCATATACAAGCCTCGCCTTGGCCTTAGTGACTTTGTCCACCATCATGTAATCTCCAAAGGTATTGCCTATCCAGGCAAAAATTTCCTCATCCCAAAACTCCAAGGGAAGACCTGGAAAGCGCACCCAAATAGGAGCTGATTGGTTAAGATCCGCCTTGGGGTCAAAGCCAGGTTTCTATTTGCATAACAAGAGTGAGTGCTTCCCATACATCCATGGACCACCCGCCAGGACTGATAGCATGTCTTCTTGAGAGGTAAACTTAAACATAAATAAACCCCCTGCCATAGCACTGGCGGAGGCACTCCCCTTGAGAGACCATTTGGTCGCCATCCAACGACAGACCAGGTCAATATTGGTCCTGAAGGCAAAGAATTTGCCGACTAGGGTGTTATCCATAGATGCCACCACTCTCAGAATCATCTAATCAGGAAGCTTGAGTGCCTTGGCTCCTTTAATCTCAGAGATAACTGGCAAGTTGACCGAGCAATCAGCCTTGCCATTAGCGTTTCCCACAAGAGCCTCCTTCCACTTCTTGGGATCATGTTTCGAAGATGAAAACACGTGATCCCTCTAACAACTCGTGCCATCAATAGAGTCCCCTGGAGTTAGGGGAGGGGACTGGGTCACGCCCCCCTGGGACTATCACCATCCATTCCTGCCCGGAACCAAATTCAAAACAAGAGCGGGAAGTTGCAAAGAAAAAAAAAAGTTAGCTAACATGCACATTTGTTGTGTTGCTTTGATGTTTTCCATCATTGATGTAGAGCCTTTTAGTTTTCAAGAGGCAAATTTAAATCAAGTGTAGCAAGGTGCCATGATAGAGGAGTAGAACTCCATTATACTGAATAATGTTTGGGAGATTGTGCCAAGACCAGATAGAAATTTAGTGAGTGATTTATTCCAAGTGGTTGTACAATGTGAAGCATGTGGCAAATGGGAGTATGGAAAAGTACAAAGTGAGATTTTTTTCACAAAGGTTCTCTTAGAAATAGGTATTTAATTATGATGAGACCTTTGTTTTAGTTGCAAGACACACTTTTATCAAGGTAATTATGTCTCTTACATCTTATCTAGGTTGGTCTTTATATTATATGGATGTAAAGACAACATTTTTGAATGAAATGTAGAGAAATAAGTGTATATAAATCAACCTAGAGGTTTTGAGGTGACACATGTATGTAGGTTGAAGAAGGGCTTGTATGTGCTCAACTAAGAAACATGTGCTTGGAATTCACAAATTGATGAGTACTTGTTGAAGTTGGGCTTCACCAATATTGGTACATGTCTTAATCTTTATTATCTATTTGATAAATTTGATCTTTTAGTTTTAGTCCTATATGTGGATGACTTGATCATTATGGGACAAGGTGAGAAGCCCATAACATGGTGCAAGAGGGAGTTGGCATCCAAGTTTGATATGAAGGATATTGGCCTTATGCACTATATTCTAGGTCTTGAGGTGTGGTAAGGTACAAGAAAATTTTTCCTAAATCAAGGGAAGTACATAGTAGAGATTCTAAAGAAATTTTAGATGATGGATTGTAACCCCCTTGCTACTCTAGTGGTTCCAAAAATGAAGTTAACTATAGATTCAGAATTAGATTTGGTGGATCTTTTTATGTACAAGAAATTGATAGGTTCCCTCTAGTATTTGGAAAATACTAGACTTAATATTTGCTTTGCAGTAAATACATTGAGCCAATTCATGGTTGAGCCAAAGAAAAATCACTAGATTGCTGCAAAATATGTTTTTTGAATATGAATTAAGTTATGTTGGAGACAATGAGTTAATGTTGCATGGCTCCATGGATTCAAATTGGGTAGATGATGCTAGGAAGAGCACTTAAGGTTTTTGTTTTAACTTGGGTCAAGAATAATGTCCTGGCTCATTAGGAAACAAGCTATAGTAGCATTAAGTTTAGTTGAGGTAGAGTACATAACAACTTCTTTTGCTAGTTGTGAGTCTATTTGTCTTCCCAAGTTGATATTAGAAATTATTGATTAGATGTTGAAGCCAACAACAATGTACTATAACAATCAAAGTTGCATCAAACCATCTAAGAATCTAGTGTTCCATGATTGCTCCAAGCATATACACATTCATTATCATTTTCTTAGACATAAGAGTTCAAATAGAAGCAGCAATTCTGGTGCAGGAGCACCTAGTTGATTTCATGCCTATATGAGGCAATTTTGTCATTTTTGGTTTTAGTTTTGTGTCTTTGATGTAATAAGGTCATTTTGACCATGTCCAATGTATTTGAGTCAGTATTAGGTTGTTAAGTGGGTTAGAGAGTCAAGTTGCATAAGTTAAGTTTGCAAATGTTACTAATGTTGTCAAAGTGCAAAAAATAGGGAATTTGAAAGGTCACCGGTTGTAATTGAATGAAGTTGGATAGTTGTAATTGGAAAGTCAGTTAGAAACCATTTAGGAAATGTTTAAAAAGCTTGAGATGGTCGACACAAAGGTGGGTTGATTGTATTTTGAAGAAAATCAATAAAGATTAAATCTGTTTTTGCAAATCAGAATGTTATTTCTCTGCTCCAGGGGTGTGTACGTATGGCCTAAAAGTGAACAAATTTTGATTGGAAGTGATGGTGATTTGAGTTATTGTTCTTCGACATTTGGTTTCACTTGATTTCATCAAGTTTGGTGAAAGTTAGAGTAGATTTATTAAAAACTGTTTGAAAACCTCATTAGGGTGTGGATTGACTGTAAATAATGGATTCCTCTCCATTTCACCGATGAATTGGCCTCAAAATTAGTGGTAAGGAAGTAGTTAGGGTATATTTTGTGTTATTGAAGGTTGCAGGAGCAAGGGAGGAAGATTAGTGAAGATTTGTTGATGCCTTAGGTTGAAGACCTCATTATTTAGGCAAATAAGATGCATAGAAGTTGGGGTTTGAAGAAGAACTCATTGGAAGTTGTTTGAAATGTCTGGGGATGTTGGGATAGACCTTATTTGACTTATCTAAGCCATTGGAGTCAAGAATTAAAGCCTGGGTTTTGAAAATCTTGTTGTTGCCCATTCAAATAAGCCTAATTAGGCTAAATTGCAGCGTAATAGTCCTATTTTGACCCTTGTGTTACAAAACAACCCCATCTACATGTGAAGTATGTTGTGTAAGGGGATAATGGGTATCCAAAAAATTTTTTAGTTCATGGGTTTGAGTTGTTTCCTGCAAGTTATGTCAGAAAAAAGCTTGTTTGTTGTCCTGATTGGCCTATTGCAAAACGGGACAATCAAAATAGTGTTGGATCTAGGGCATACAACTGAGAGGGGGGGGGGTGAATCAGTTGTATAAAACTTCTTGTTCTTGCAAACACTTGATTCTTGGTTGTTAGTTAACAGCATATCAATTAATCATCCATGAAAGCATAATACATAAACACAAGAGCAGATAAACATCAACACATTGAACACCAAGATTTTGACGTGGAAAACCCGGTTAAGGGAAAAACCACAGGGTGATTAACCCAAGAATTATTCTCTGTTAGAAGAATAAGAAAAAGAATGGCACTTGCCAATTAGGGCTCACTGCCCGAGCACACTGCTCACAAAGAGGCCCACTGCCTACAAGGAGACACACTGTCTACAAAGTGATAAGAATCACAGTCTTGAACTGGAGAATGACATCTCTACCATGTCCGGATCAGTTCCATTTAAGCCCAAAAACTTCTGCTCTGCCTTTCGCACTTCTCTTCACTATGCCACACTCATCCACACAATCAACACTTTGAAATGAACTCACAAACCGTTATTTATACAAGACATCGACTTAGGAACAAACATCTAAGTCGGCAAACAACCATAAGAGTATCCGCAAGATGAATAACACATCCGGTCGGCCACCACAAGAACATTCGCAGGATGAACAACTCATCCGGTCGGCTAAACAGAGCAAGAACTTCATCCGGAAGAATAACTTCAATTCCGGGCTCTACTATCAATGCGGACCAGCAACACAACCTAAACATGATCCAAGAACCTTCACAAGCCTGCCTGAATGACCGGATAAATCCGCACTTCCTCTACTTATTGGAATCTCTTGTCTTCCTCATCCGGAACTTCAAGAACACAGTCTGTCGCCACTGTCATAATGCAAAAGGTACTTCCGAACCTCCAAATCATACACAAATCAGGATGACACATCACAAGGACATCCCAAACACTCCTTCCAATCCGCAGATTAGGATAATACAATTCCGGATCTCACCGGACCTTTTTGTGATCCTCTGTCACCTCTGAATACTTGCCGGAACCGGTTCCATACCGACAGCCACAACTCTTTCAGATCTTCATGCGGACCTCTGAAATCTTAACTGAAGCATCTCAAGACTCATATCTACTAACCCTTTAATCCGCATCCTCCGGTTCTCATCCTATACAGTACATTTGCCTTCTTCTCATCACTGTTCTTCACTGTTCCTGACTGAGGCTAATTTTCTCAATATCCTCAGCACACAGCTCATCAAATCCTTCTTGTCAATGCAATATGAGTATGTTGACATCAATGACAACACTGGCTCACCTCATACTTGCAACAATCTCCCCCTTTGTCATTGATGGCAACATATGATGTGAAAAACCATTAAGACAAGAACTTCTCTTTTCTGTCACAGCTCGCCCTATCAACAACAACTTTTCACATGTCTTCTCTTCCTTTACTGCTCCCCCTTTGATCATCAACCACTTGTTTTTCACATGTCTTCTCTCCCCCTTTGACATCAATGGCAAAGGGCTCATACTTGCAATTCTCATACATCAGAATCATACCAGCTGCTCCCCCTTAGTTGCAGCTCCCCATCATCAATCCGGATCACAAGATATGACTGTGATATCCACCGGACTGATGCACATCAGTGCATCCTAGTTCATCACTGGAGGGGCCATGACCCCTAACTTCTCCCAGAGATTTTCAAAAGAATCCTTGGGAAGAGGTTTAGTAAAGATATCTGCAATCTGATCCTTGGAGGGAACATACTCCAATCTGACTTCTTCCTTGTTTACTTGTTCTCTCAAAAAGTGAAACTTGATAGATATGTGCTTAGTCTTAGAATGCAACACCAGATTCTTAGAAATATTAATTGCACTTGAATTATCACAGAAAATTGTGATAGGCTCCTCATATTCAATTTTAATGTCTCTTAGCATCTGCTTCATCCATAAGATTTGAGTGCAACTACCTGCTGCTGCAATGTATTCTGCTTCAGTTGTAGACAGAGATATTGCATCTTGTTTCTTGCTTAACCAAGAAACCAATCTCTTCCCCAAAAAGAATGCTCCACCACTAGTGCTCTTACGGTCATCCACATCTCCTGCCCAATCTGCATCTGTGTAAGCATGAAGAGAGAAATCTGGATCTCTAGGGTACCATAGACCATACTCAACTATTCCTTTCAAGTACCTAAAAATTCTTTTGATTGCCATAACATGAGATTCTCTAGGATCAGCCTGGAATCTTGCCACAAGACCAATAGCCTGCATTATATCTGGTCTAGTTTGAGTGAGATACAACAATCCACCAATCATTGATCTATACTTTGTCTGATCTGCCTTTAGAGAATCATCATCTTTGCTTAACTTACATCCGGTTGCCATAGGAGTGTTCATTGGCTTTGAGTCTTCCATACCAAATTTCCTTAACAATTCTTTCACATATTTGGTCTGAGAAATGAAGATCCCTTCTTTTGTTTGAGTAATTTGCAGACCCAAGAAGAAATTCATTTCACCAAGCATAGACATTTCAAACTCACTTTTCATCTGATTTGCAAAAGTTTTGCACATACTATCTCTTCCTCCAAAAATGATATCATCCACAAACACTTCAACAATCAAAATGTTATCATGATCAATTTTGAAATATAAGTTACTGTCAGCAGTACCTTTGTTGAATCCAATCTGCACAAGATGCTTATCCAACCTTTCATACCATGCTCTTGGGGCTTGCTTCAATCCATACAAAGCTTTCTTCAACTTGCAGACCATATCATCATTATCAGACAATTGAAATCCATCCGGTTGTTCAATGTAGACTTCTTCTTCTAGATCACCATTTAGGAAGGCAGACTTGACATCCATCTGATATACCTTGAAGTCTTTGAAGGCAGCATATGCAAGAAGTAATCTGACTGCTTCAATTCTTGCCACCGGAGCAAAAGTCTCTTCAAAGTCAATTCCTTCTATTTGAGAGTACCCTTTGCAGACCAATCTAGCTTTGTTTCTGATTACTTCACCAGCTTCATTTAGTTTGTTCCGGAAGACCCACTTGGTTCCAATTACATTTCTGTCTCTAGGTCTGGGAACAAGATCCCAAGTATGATTTTTCTCAATTTGCATCAATTCATCTTCCATTGCTTTGGTCCAGTTTTCATCATTGCAGGCTTCATTTATTGTTTTAGGTTCAATCTTTGAAATCAGACAACATTCATCCTGATTTTGAGCAACATTCCTTCTAGTTTGTACACCTTTACTTATGTCACCTATGATCTGATCTTCAGAGTGGTTCAGTCTTACATACCTTGGAATTTTGGGAGTATCCTGCACTGCTGCTTCTTGATCAGGCTCATTCAAACCTATCTCTTCTTCCTGATTTACCGGATCAGGCTGACTCTGTCTCATCGGAGAGGATTGAGTTCCTTGAACACTGTCTTGGTCATCTTCATCAAACTCATAAAATCTTGAAGGCTTCTCAATTCCTTCATTAACTTTCACATTGGTGCTTTCTATCATCTTCCTCAATCTCTTATTGTAACACCGGTATGCTTTGCTTTGAGTGGAGTAACCCAAGAAAATTCCTTCATCACTTCTAGCATCAAACTTTCCTAGATCTTCATCTCTTTTAATATAACACTTGCTACCAAATACTCTGAAATATTTCACAGTAGGAGTGATGCCAAACCAGAGTTCATAGGGGGTCTTACCGGTGTTGTTTCTAATTTGAACTCGATTGAGAGTGTAGACTGCAGTGCTGATAGCTTCTTTCCAAAACATCTGAGGAACATTTGCTTCCAACATCATTGTCCTGGCAGCTTCCTGGATGGTCCGGTTCTTTCTCTCAACTACTCCATTCTGCTGTGGAGTCCTAGGAGCAGACAACTGTCTCCTTATACCCTGCTTCTCACAAAAGTCAATGAACTCACCAGATGTAAATTCACCACCTCTATCAGACCTTAGACACTTTAGTTTCAATCCGGTTTGATTCTCTACCATAGCTTTGAAGATTTTGAACTTCTCAAATGCTTCTGATTTTTCTTTTAGAAAGGTAACCCACATCATCCGGGAATGATCATCAATTAACAACATGAAATATCTATCACCTTGCAGACTCTTGATTCTTGTCAGACCACAGAGATCAGTATGTACTAATTCCAACAATCCGGTAGAAGACTGATCTTTGCTTTTGAAAGAGACTCTGCTTTGTTTACCTAACTGACATTCTTTGCACACACTATTTGTAGGTTTCATCAATTTTGGAAGATCTCTTACAGCCCGAGTATTGCTTATCTTGATGATGTTATCAAAATTTACATGACACATTCTTCTATGCCATAACCAACTCTGATCAATTTGAACAAACAAACAACTTTTATTTGAACCAACTAGATGAAAGATATTACCTTTTGTCTGAGTACCGGATGCAATTTCAGTTCCAGAGCTTGTAAAGATTCTGCATTTTCTATTCTTGAACCGGAGATCATAGCCTTTGTCCACTAACTGACCAACACTGAGAAGATTGTGCTTCAATCCTTCAACATATAGTACATTACCTGTTTTGCTCTTTCCATCAAAGGAAATAGTTCCCCTACCTCTGATTCTGCCAGCAGAATTGTCACCAAACTTTACCATTCCTCCTTCATATCTTTCCAAATCTAAGAACTTATTCTTGTCACCAGTCATATGGTGAGAACATCCACTGTCAATAACCCAATCATCCTTTTCTTCCACTTGAGCAGCCAAAGCTTTTTCAACAACTTTGTGATTGACAGATTCAGAGAGTATTGAATCTTCTTCCTTGATGGCAATAAACACCCACTCATTTCTGGATTTGCTTCCTAGTTCTGATTCATCATCTGTTACTCCTTCATTGTCATCTTCTTCATGAACATAATAGCAATTCTTTTGAAACCTTTGTCTGTTAGTATTAGACCTTGCAGATCTTTCCGGACATCTTGAAGCAAAATGACCAATCTTATTGCAGTTGAAACACTTAAAGGGTAGTTTTCCTTCATACTTACCGGATCCTCTTGGCAGTCTCTTTGCAATGAGGGCTTCAAGTTGAGCTGTTTCTGCTTCTTCTTCTTCCATGTCTCTTCTTGCTTGATCATACCATGACATCTTCCTTGATGAGTTTTCTCCCGGATCAAATCTCTGTTTGCCTTTCACATAGGTACTGGCTTTGAAAGCAGATTCAGTCTTGGGAGGATCATCTCCAAACTCGGTCATTTCAAATGCAGCTAGTTTGCCAGCAAGTTGTTCTCTTGTGACAATTGTGTGGGCTCTGAATTCATCAAAGGCAGCAACCTTGATTTTGTAGGCAGCAGGAAGGGATCTTAGGATTTTGCAGACAATCTCATTTTCATCTAGAGTTCCACCAGCATTTCTAATTCCACATACCAGCTCATTCACTCTTGGCATAAAGGTAGTGATGTTTTCATCATCTCTCATTTTCAATCTTTCAAATTTCCCTTTCAGACTTTGCAACCTTGCACTTTTGACAAACTCATCTCCTTCATACAGAAGTTCCAGTTTAGTCAGGATCTCATATGCAGTTGGTAGGTCAATAACATTCGAGAGATCTGAGTCATTCAATGCGCTTAGAAGAGCTTCCTTGGTCTGCAGATTGTTTTCAGCTTCTGTGATTTCATTCAGAGTTGTCAGACCACCTTGTGGAGGTACATATGGTTTTGAAACCATAGCCAAGTATGCTTTTCCCATACATTCCAAGTGACACTTCATGCGACCTTTCCAAAGAGTGAAGTTGGTTCCATCGAACTTCGGACTATCCTTTTTGTAAGACGACATCTTGGATCTCCTCAAGCGGTTAAGCTCCTTTCAGAGGAACTTGGCTCTGATACCAATTGTTGGATCTAGGGCATACAACTGAGAGGGGGGGTGAATCAGTTGTATAAAACTTCTTGTTCTTTCAAACACTTGATTCTTGGTTGTTAGTTAACAGCATATCAATTAATCATCCATGAAAGCATAATACATAAACACAAGAGCAGATAAACATCAACACATTGAACACCAAGATTTTGACGTGGAAAACCCGGTTAAGGGAAAAACCACGGGGTGATTAACCTAAGAATTATTCTCTGTTAGAAGAATAAGAAAAAGAATGGCACTTGCCAATTAGGGCTCACTGCCTGAGCACACTGCTCATAAAGAGGCCCACTGCCTACAAGGAGACACACTGTCTACAAAGTGATAAGAATCACAGTCTTGAACTGGAGAATGACATCTCTACCATGTCCGGATCAGTTCCATTTAAGCCCAAAAACTTCTGCTCTGCCTTTCGCACTTCTCTTCACTATGCCACACTCATCCACACAATCAACACTTTGAAATGAACTCACAAACCGTTATTTATACAAGACATCGACTTAGGAACAAACATCTAAGTCGGCAAACAACCATAAGAGTATCCACAAGATGAATAACACATCCGGTCGGCCACCACAAGAACATTCGCAAGATGAACAACTCATCCGGTCGGCTAAACAGAGCAAGAACTTCATCCGGAAGAATAACTTCAATTCTGGGCTCTACTATCAATGCGGACCAGCAACACAACCTAAACATGATCCAAGAACCTTCACAAGCCTGCCTGAATGACCGGATACATCCGCACTTCCTCTACTTACTGGAATCTCTTGTCTTCCTCATCCGGAACTTCAAGAACACAGTCTGTCGCCACTGTCATAATGTAAAAGGTACTTCCGAACCTCCAAATCATACACAAATCAGGATGACACATCACAAGGACATCCCAAACACTCCTTCCAATCCGCAGATTAGGATAATACAATTCCGGATCTCACCAGACCTTTTTGTGATCCTCTGTCACCTCTGAATACTTGCCGGAACCGGTTCCATACCGACAGCCACAACTCCTTCAGATCTTCATGTGGACCTCTGAAATCTTAACTGAAGCATCTCAAGACTCATATCTACTAACCCTTTAATCCGCATCCTCCGGTTCTCATCCTATACAGTACATTTGCCTTCTTCTCATCACTGTTCTTCACTGTTCCTAACTGAGGCTAATTTTCTCAATATCCTCAGCACACAGCTCATCAAATCCTTCTTGTCAATGCAATATGAGTATGTTGACATCAATGACAACACTGGCTCACCTCATACTTGCAACAAATAGACCCCTGTGTTACAAAGAAAACCCACTTGCAAATTTGATATGTTGTCAAGTGGCATAAAGGGTATCCCAAATCATGATCAGATTCTGGGTTTGAGACCTGGTTTGGAAATTATGCTAGAAAAATCTTGTTTGTTGTCCTACAAGGCTTAGTGTCAATGGTGAAGAAAGTCACTTTATTTGAGGTGTTAAGACTTTGGCAAAGTGTTGTTTGAGTTAGTTTGAAGACATCCACCCTGCTCTGCATCAAATTGGTATCAAAGCATAGGTTAGGACTGTAAGTGGGAATGTGTGAAGAAGAAAAAAAGAACAAAATGCCTCCAAAAGGGAATGCCATTGCTAGAGAATTGATTGAGTTGAAGGAGAAACAAGCTAGAGATGAGAAAGAGATGAAAGAGTTGAGGGAGAGGCTTGGTGCCCTGGAAACAAGTCAAAAGAGAGGTATGGTCACAGGTGATGTGAGTGACCATGAAGAGGAAGGGGAAAAGGAAAGTTCCCAAGGGTCCGAAGAAGAGATGGATCCTGATGACTTGAGGATGGCAAAACTCCTGAAAATAGTCAAGGGAGATGAGCACAAGATCAAAATGAATTTACCTATGTATGGAGGAAAGATGGATAGTGAAGAGCTCCTAGATTGGATAGGAGCATTGGATAACTATTTTGACTATGAAGATGTGCCAAAAGATAAAAAGGTGAAGTTGGCCAAGACAAAATTGAAGGGCCACACTTTGCTTTGGTGGGATTATGTACAAAGTGAAAGGAGAAAGAAAGGAAAGTCCAGAATCACATCTTGGGATAGGATGGTGGCTAAACTCAAAGGTAAGTTCCTACGTGCTGATTACACTATTCAATTGTTTAAGAGGCTTCAAAATCTCAAGCAAAAGGAGATGGATGTGCAAACTTATACAGAGGAGTTCTATAAATTGAGTATAAGAGCAGGTCATATAGAAGATGATGAAGAAATAGTAGAAAGATATATGAATGGGCTGAGATACAACCTCCAAGATGAATTGAGCCTCACCACTCCAAGAATGATGGAAGAGTGTTATCAATTGGCCATCAAGACTGAATATAAATTGAAGAGAAGGAAAGAGAAACAAGGTAGAGGTAGAGGTAGGAATCCTAGAGGAAGAGGGTCATTTTCTGATACAAGGCAGTCATATGAGAGCCAAGAAGATACAAGCAAAGACAAAGAACAAGTTACAGATTCAAGAGGTGGTAGATCAGGCTTTAGAGGCAGATTTGGTGGTCAAGGAAGAGGTTCTAATGCATTCACAGGAAGGTGTTATCAATGCAACAAGTTTGGACATCAAGCATGGCAGTGCAATGAAGGTCAGGCTTCTACTTCACATGGAGGAGAAAGAAGGACTCAATTGGTGCAAGAAGAGGACAATGAGAGTGTAAACTCTCCATCACAACATGCTACTCTAGAGGTTGGTGAATCACTAATGGTAAGAAGAACTCTCATTAAAGTAGCAGTAGACAAGGAGCCATCACAAAGGAGAACTCTCTTCAAGACAACTTGTAAGTGCTTGGGTAAGGTAGGTAAAGTTGTAATTGATTCAGGAAGTACATATAACATGGTTTCAATTGAGATGGTTGATAAAATCAAGTTGCCTAGGATACCACATGCTACTCCTTATAAAGTCTCTTGGTTAAATGAGGGTCAATATGTTTTGGTGAATGAACAAAGTTGGGTACATAGGAGGATATAAGGACAAAATTTTGTGTGACATATTACCTATGGATGTATGCCATTTGCTATGAGGGAGGCCTTAGCAATTTGATAGGCATGCTATGTATGATGGGAGAAGAAATACTTATGAGATAGACAAAGATGGGGTCTCCTATACTTTGACACCATTGAAAGAGGATGATAAAGGATAGACATGGGGATCTAATGTGTTGATGGTAGGAAAAAAGGAGTTCATAAAGGTAAAAGAAGAGGACATGAATCTTGCAGCCACTACGAAGCATGAAGACACTATGACAGCAGACATGAAGGATGAATTGATTTTGGATATTCAAAGTTGTCTTAAGAAGTATGTTGCCATGGTGATAGTAGAAGTGTTTCATTCATTGTTTTCAAAAGAAGACATTGGCCAAGCAACATACATAGAGGTACCACAACGGATGGAAGAGGTGAGTAGCAAAGGTGAAGAGGTTAGGGGTAAGTTGCAAATAAATGTGGACAAGTCCAAGAAAACAAGGGGAGTGAAGAAGAAGGCAGTGCATTACAAGGCAGAAGGAGATGTGGTTGTAGATGAAGAAGTAGATTTGACAACATTCTCAGATGAGGGAGAAATCAAAGATCATCCATCAAGTGAAGAACAACATTCTCAAGGGAAGAACCGGTCAAAGCCAAAAGACAATGCCTATTTTCAGTCTTTGGTTCATTGGAAGGGATTGCTAAATGGAGATGTCACTTGGAGGTCAGAGAGGGACAAGAGCAAACATGACTTTATTGTTGCAGGACTGTCCTCAAGGGGACTTGAGTTCATTTTGCCCGGGGAGTATGGTGCAGGAGCACCTAGTTGATTTCATGCCTATATGAGGCAATTTTGTCATTTTTGGTTTTAGTTTTTGTGTCTTTGATGTAATAAGGTCATTTTTTACCATGTTTAATATATTTGAGTCAGTATTAGGTTGTTAAGTGGGTTAGAGAGTCAATTTGCATAAGTTGTTAAGGTTGCAAATATTACTAATGTTGTCAAAGTGCAAAAAATAGGGAATTTGAAAGGTCACTAGTTGTAATTGAATGAAGTTGGATAGTTGTAATTAGAAATTTAGTTAGAAACCGTTTAGGAAATGTTTAAAAATCTTGAGATGGTCAAGACAAAGGTGGGTTGATTGTATTTTGAAGAAAATCAATAAAGATTGACTCTGTTTTTGCAAATTAGGACGTTATTTCTCTACTCCAGGGGTGTGTAAGTCCTTGTACGGCCTAAAAGTGAACAAATTTTGATTGGAAATGATGGTAATTTGAGTTATTGTTCTTCTTATTGTTTATATGGAGTCAAATCAGACTCGGAGGTTAAATTTACCCCACTTTTATTGGTGCAGTTTCCCCCTAAATTAATTAATGGGGTCAAGGGGTAGTGCCCCTTGCGGGGGCTTGGGGGATGTGTCCCCAAGACGGGGTCTAGGGGCAGCACCCCTAGCGCGCTCCCTGTCGCGATACAGGGAGGGGTCGAGGGGCAGCACCCATGCGGGGGCTCGGGGGCAGCACCCCCAAAACCTCGAACAATTTTTTATTATTTTATAATGGCGTCAGGAGTTATTTTTCTATTAGTCGATATATTAAAAAACCCTTTTTTTAACCAACATAAGGCTTGATAAAATGGGCTAAGGGTTAGGGTTTTCGTTGATATTGTATTGTAGCATTTGCAACAATATTGAGTTGCAAGGATTTTTTGTTGTAATCAGTTTGATTTATTGGATAATAATATTGGACTCTTTGTTGGTGGATGTAGCCCAGGATTGGGTGAACCACATTAAAACTTGTCTCTCGCTGTTATTATTTCTGTATATTTCCATTCCTCTGTTTAATCTTTATTTATATTTAATTGATATCTTCTGCAATTCCTAACAAGTAGTATCAGAGCAAGTTGTGTTTGATTATCGTCTATAGGAAGGTCTCACGGTTGAGTGGGAGTCTCATAGTCGAGTGGGAGCAATAGCAGACGAGGGTAAATTGAAGGTAGATAAATTCAATGGGCAGAACTATCAATTATGGAAGATGCATATGGAGGATTATCTCTATCAGAAGGATTTATGGAGGCCATTGGAAGGAATAGCCAAGAAACTGGCAACAATGACTGATGAGGATTGGAATCTTCTAGACAGAAAGGCATTGGGAACCATTCGGTTGTGCCTGGCACCATCTATGGCGTTCAATATAACAGAAGCAATGACAACAAGTGAACTGATGAAAGCTTTGGATAAATTATATGAAAAACCCTCAGCCTCTAATAAGGTATTTCTCATGAAGCGTTTGTTTAATCTAAAAATAATTGAAGGTGGATCTGTGACAGATCTTTTAAATAAGTTTAATATGATTACCAGTCAGTTAACTTCTATAAAGTGAAATTTGATGAAGAGGTGAGGGCTCTCTTAGTTTTATGTTCTTTGCCAGAAAGCTAAAATAGCTTGGTAATGGTTGTAAGTAACTCTATCTCTGGTTCAAACACTTTAAAATTTGATGATGTTGTTGGTGTTATCCTTAGTGAGGAAATGCGACGAAAAAGATCAGGAGGGTCCACATCAGGTAGTGTTTTTAATGCAGAAAGTAGGGGAAGATCAAAGGAGAGAGGAAAAGGTTCTGGAGGTCATGGGAAGTCACGAGGAAAATCAAAGGACAAGAGATCCCAATTCAAAGGATAGAAGGATTGTTGGTACTATGGGAAACTAGGTCATTTGAAGAAAGATCGCTGGTCTCGGAAGAATAAAGAAGGAGACAAACAAGAAGGAAATAAGGAGGCAAATGTGGTAAGTAATAAATCTAAAGATGATGCTTTGATTCTTTCCTGAGATAATGCTAATGATTCATGGGTTTTAGATTCAGGGGCCTCATTTCATGCTACGCCACATAGAAGTTATTTCTTGATTATGTCTAAGGGGATTTTGGGATGGTTTATTTGGGAGATAACGAACCCTGTCAGATTCTTGGAAAGGGAAGAATCAAGATTAAGTTGTAGAATGGGAATCATTGGCTACTACAAGAGGTAAGGCACGTTCCAAGGCTTAGTAGGAATTTAATTTCAACAGGGTAGCTAGCTGATGAAGGTTGCATTGTTACATTTACTGATAAAAATTGGAAGATTTTAAGAGGTGCCTTAATAGTAGCAAAAGGTGTGAAAGTAGGCACATTATATCTTTGTACAGGTCATACTGTTCCTTCTACTTTAGTTGTAGTAGAGAAAAAAAACAAACATATTCAAGAACAGTTGTTGTGAGTTCGCAAGAAGAGACTGAAATAGTTGCTGCAGGTTCTGAGACAACACTGTGGCATAACAGACTTGGGTATATGAGTGAAAAAGGTATGAAGGTACTTCATTCTAAGAAAGTTTTACCAAGTCTAAAATGTATTAATATGGATTTATGTAAAAGTTGTGTATGGAAAACAAAAGAGAGTCAGTTTTCTCAAGGATGGGAAGCAAAAGAAAGATGAAAAGTTGGAGCTTGTGCATACAGATGTATGGGGACTAGCTCAGGTATCTTCTCTCGGTGGCTCGTGGTATTATGTTACATTCATAGATGATGCAACTAAGAAGGTTTGGATTTATTTCCTTAGGTAGAAATCTGATGTATTTAAAAAAATTAAGAAATGGAGAAGCTTGGTTGAGAATGAGACAGGTAAAAGATTAAAATACCGCAAACTCCAGTGGTTCCTCATGCTCCAGAACAGCAACAAGAAATACCGCAAACTCTAGTGAATGTTAGATGGTCAACAAGGCTAAGTAGACCTCCTGAAAGGTTTTCTCCCTCTTTGCATTCTATTTTGTTAATAGATGCTGGTGAACTAGAAGGGTATGATGAAGCTATGCAGGTGGATACAAAGGTTCAGTGGGAGCTTACAATGAAATAAGAAATAGACTCCTTGCTAAAAAATCAGACTTGGGAATTATGTAAGTTGCTTGCAAGTAAAAAGACTTTACCAAACAAATGGGTTTATAGGCTGAAAGAGGAAGATGGAGGTAAGAAAAGATTTAAAGCCGGGCTAGTTGTAAAAGGATTTGCACATAAAAAAGGTATTGATTTTGATGAGATTTTTTCTCCGGTTGTTAAGATGACTTCTATTCGTATTATTTTAAGTATTGTGGCTGCTAAAGATTTGCATTTGGAATAGCTAGATGTGAAAACTACCTTTCTCCATGGTGATTTGGAGGAGGAGATATATATGGAACAACCCCAAGGATTTAAGGTCAAAGGTAAGGAGAAACATGTGTGCATATTGAAGAAGAGTGTGTATGGCCTAAAACAAGCACCTCGGCAATGGTATTTGAAATTTGATAGTTTTATGGCTAAGCAAGGCTACAGCCGTATAATTCTGACCATTGTGTTTATTTTAAGAGGTTGGATAATGACAACTACATTATTTTATGTTTATATGTTGATGACATGCTTGTAGCAGGGTCTAACATGGATCACATAAGAGAGCTAAAACAACAGTAAGCACAATCATTTTCTATGAAGGATTTGGGGGCAGTAAAACAAATCCTTGGTATAAAAATTTGCAGAGATAGGAAGAATAAAAAATTGACTCTATCTCAAGCTGATTATGTTGAAAAAGTGTTGCAGAGATTCCATATGGAAAATACAAAAGTTGTCATCACACCTTTGCCTAGTCATTTGAAATTGACTAAGGAGATGTGTCCTAAGACACAAGAGGAGGAAGAAAAAATGTCCAAGGTACCATATGCTTCAACTGTAAGAAGTTTAATGTACGCCATGGTATGCACAAGACTAGATATTGCACATGTTATAGGAGTCGTAAGTAGGTATATGAGTCATCCCGGATTGGAGCATTGGAATGCAGTAAAATGGATTCTCAGATATTTGAGAGGTACATCCAATAAACACTTGTGTTTTGGGGGCTCTAATATTGATTTAGCAGGCTATGTGGACTCAGATTTGGCAGGGGATATTGATACCAAGTGTAGTACTATAGGTTATGTCTTTACTGTAGGTGGGACAGCGGTGAGTTAGATCTCCAGGTTGCAAAAGGTGGCTACTTTATCCACCATGGAGATAAAGTATGTAGCTGCAACAGAGGCAAGCAAGGAGATGATATGGCTACAATCTTTCATGGAAGAATTGGGCAAACAATAGGCTAACAATTATTTGTTTACAGATAGCTAGAGTTCCATACATCTTACAAAGAATTCTATCTTGCATTCAAAGACCAAACACATACAGTTGAGGTGTCACTTCATTTGATCGGTGTTGGATGATGGAGAGTTACGGCTGGAAAAGATACATATAGATGAAAATCTAGCGGATATGTTTACGAAGGTAGTGACAAAGGAGAAGCTGAGCTCCTCTTCAGCTTCGATTGGTCTTCAAGACTGAAAACAAAACAAACAAAAATAGAACAGAGTCCAAGGTGCTTATTTTTAGTGGGGACTACAGAGTTAGTGGTGTTATGATCAATCTCCAAGTGGGAGATGATATGGTGTGGAGTCTGATCAGTCTCCAAGTGGGAGATTGTTGTTATATGGAGCCTAATCAGACTTGGAGGTTAAATTTACCCTAGTTTTATCGGTACGGTTTCCCCCCGAATTATTTAACGGGGTCAAAGGGTAGCGCCCCTTGCGAGGTACAGGGGCATCTCGGGGGCAGCACCCCTGAAACCTCCAACAATTTTTTATTATTTTATAAAGGCATCGGGAGTTATTTTTATATTGGCCAACAAAAAAAAAAAACCCCTTTTTGTAACCAACATAAGGCTTGATAAAAGCGGCTAAGGGTTAGGGTTTTCATTGATATTGTATTGTAGCATTTGCAGTGGTATTAAGTTGCAAAGATTGCTAGTTGTAATCAGTATGATTTACTGGATAATAATATTGGACTCTATGTTGGTGGGTGTAGCCTAGGATTGGGTGAACCACATTAAAACTTGTCTCTCACTATTATTATTTCTATGTATTTCCATTCCTCTATTTAATCTTTATTTGTATTTAATTGATATCTTCTGCATGCAATTCCTAACACTTCTACATTTGGTTTCACTTAATTTCATCAAGTTTGGTGAAAGTTAGAGTAGATTTATTAAAAACTGTTTGAAAACCTCATTAGGGTGTTGATTGACTGTAAATAATGGATTTCTCTCCATTTCACTGATGAATTGGCCTCAAAATCGGTGGTATGGAAGTAGTTAGGGTATATTTTGTGTTCTTGAAGGTTGTAGGAGCAGGGGAGGAAGATTAGTGAAGATTTGTTGATGCCTTAGGTTGAAGACCTCATGATTTAGGCAAATAAGATGCATAGAAGTTGGGGTTTGAAGAAGAACTCATTGGAAGTTATTTGAAATGTTTGGGGATGTTGGGATAGACCTTATTTGACTTTTCTATTTCATTGGAGTGAAGAATTGAAGCCTGGGTTTTGAAAATCTTGTTGTTGCCCATTCAAATAAGCCTGATTAGGGCAAATTGCAATGTAACAGTCCTATTTTGACCCTTGTGTTACAAAACAACCCCATCTGCATGTAAATTATGTTGTATGAGAGGATAATGGGTATCAAAAACAGTTTTTAGTTCATGGGTTTGAGTTGTTTCCTGCAAGTTATGTCAAAAAAAGCTCATTTGCTGTCCTAATTAGCCTATTGCAAATCGAGACAGTAAAAAATAGACCCCTATGTTACAAATTAACCCCACCTACAAATTTGATATGTTGTCAAGTGGCATAAAGGGTATCCCAAATGGTGATCAGATTCTGGGTTTGAGACTTGGTTTAGAAATTATGCTAGAAAAACCTTGTTTGTTGTCCTACAAGGCCTAGTGTCAAATGGTGAAGAAAGTCACTTTATTTGAGGTGTTAAGACTTTGGAAAAGTGTTGTTTGAGTTAGTTTGAATACATCCACCCTGCTCTACATCAAATTCTTCAGTATGTACTCTTAGATGAGTAGGTTGTAGACATTTTGACAAAGCTTTTGTCAAAAGGAAATTTGACATATTGAGAGACAAGTTGGGTTTGATGGAGAACATCTTCCTCACAAAGAGGGAGTGTTAATTCTTTTAGTGTTTTCTTGGTTGTTGTTCTTCAACAACTAGGCATGAAAAACCAGTTCTAATTTTAGAAATGAATCTCCTACAGCTGGGCATAGAAATTGAGACAAGATTTAAAGTTGTTTTTGCTCTATCTTGTTTATTTTTATTTTTTCCTTTATTCATCAATTTAGTTGGGCCCTAGAGTTTTCTATTGTCATATATTTAGAGGGATTCTAAATTTATATAAAAGAGATAATTGCTTATGGAATTAAGCATTTTCTTTATTTTCTTTATTTTTAATTTATTGTATGATCCAATTTATGGATGTATAAATTAGGAAATATTGTTTATTTTGTACGAATAAACTAGAATAATGAAGCTACTACTAAAGTTGTTGTTACAGAAGTCACTATTGCTAATAAACTAAGGTTTGTTGATATAGAGATTCAATAAGCTGATTTAAGCAACCAAGATAGAGGAGGATCCAATTTTGCATGTCATTGAATGTTGCAGGGCCATTCCACAATTAATGCATGAATAGTTGGACATCATAAGTTACAATTACCACCTAAATAATGTCATTTTTTTATTCGTTAATTGTGTGCATGGGTTCTACTCCCTTTGAAATGTAATGTCTATGAAATAATAACAATTATGAATCAAACCCATGAACAGAGGTGCATCTAAATTAAACAAAAAGGCTACAAACATTGCTAAGAGGGGATCCAAAATGCCAAATACCTAAGACTTCTTCATGGAATTAATCTCATAATATGCCTTTCTGACCTTGTTTGGCATTAGATCAGAGCATCATCTTGCTACTAGAATTGAAGCTTTTTTGTAGAGAGACTACTTATTTTCCCTGTCCACTGTAATCCAAGCATTTATATACTTGGAGAAAGGTTGGTAGGTGTAGTTAGTATGAAATGACTTTGAAATGTTTCGTTAAATTATTTATGTATTATTTACTTGTCGTCTTATGGGTAGTTGTTAGTAGTTGTCGATAGTTGTGTTCTGCTTGTCAACTATTGGGTTCTTTAAATAGACTTTACATAGTTAGGGAAAGTAGTCGAATCCTTGGTTGAGCATCCTTGGTCTACTTCTGTGTAAGAACTTCACATGAATAAAGATATACTTATGTTACTCTAGATTTGGTATACATTGTTATTTTTATTCTTGTATGCAAGTACTAGCCTTCTCAGATAAAGAAGTTGTAGGGGCTTTGTCATGGTCAAGAGAAACCAAATTCCCACCTGTTGAAGAAGTAGGAGGGGTCTCAAATCCCATAGGATGAGGGGGCTCAGATTGAGCCAAAGAAGTGTAGGTTGAAGAATCTTTTGAAAGGCCATCATCTACTATTCCCTCCCTGTCGTCAAGAAAATATGTTGATGGCTTGGGGCGATTGCTTGCCACTAGGTAGCTCATTTCACTTTTTTGGTTGAAGGAGAGGATTTTGAACACTCATCTATCCTATTCCTAGTAGCATAACATCATTTACACTTGAATTTTAATACTTCATAGTCCACTAATTGGTTCCAAATTTTTGTGCCTATCTTGATCCTGTTTCTATTGGTAATTGTTTGGACAAATCTAATTCCACCAAAATCTGAGCAAATGTGAAAGAAGACCAGAATTTAGACAAACATGCCTTGAGATGAATTTTTCTATGGTCTTTCCAATAGAGGAGAAGTAGGAAGTACCCCACAAATACAATGGTAGGTCGAGGTGTGTCATGTCCCTTTTTAAGACATAAGTAATTAGGAGTCCCCTAGCCTATTATTTCATTTCCCATAGGCTAAAGGGGTAAGGTGAGGGAAATAATTTAATAATATAACTTAATTTTTCCTAGTAACTTTATGTAATATTTATTAAAAAAAGTGACTTATTAATTATTAAAATATGGTCTAATATTAAAAAGTGTTTCTAGAAAAGGGGCCAATGTAATGTTATATAAAAAAGGTTATTCCTATATACTTCTAGAAAAAGGCAGGAAAAGGATTTTAAAATTAAAGAGGATTATATAAGGAGTAGCTAGGCTTACAAGAAGATCTCAATTTTATGAAATCGAAACCCCTTTATTCTACGATCAAACGTTTGTTCATCTTCTTGTCTAGGGATGAAAACCCTCTTGGTATTTTGGAATTTGAAGACAAAAACTCTCCAGTCCTTCATGGTGATTTCATTCAGAGAGCACAAATATGCTAAAAATTGTAGAAGTATTTCCAGTTCAGTTAGTTTTTTTATTTGTGTTGAAGATTCCCAGATTTTGATTTGGTGTTGAAAGTTCTAGTTCTTGTGTGTGAAGGTTTTTCTAGTTGGATATTATAAAATATCATGTCATTTGTTGCAAAGTAGCAAATATGATCACTGCACTTATTTATATTTCGTTGTACTATATTTCGTACCATCTGCAGAAGTGACCGTACCACTTGAAATTCTAATCATAACCTATGATGGAGTCTATTGTACAATGCTAGAGAGGGCATTATGTTTGTATTATGTGATACCTTTTTAGTTGGGTGTCTATATCTTATTGGCTATGATTCCTTCTTGTTGCCTGTCATACATCATTTTTGGGCACTTTGGAGGGTTTTTGGAGACCTGCTGTACATTTGAAGTTCATCGATTCATTGTTCATTACTGTTGTATCATTTATTGAGGCCATACAACCCTACTGCCAGCCATACCATTCCAATTGTAGGTTTTTTATAAGTATTTATTGCTACATATCATCAAAACTATTTTGTCTTGATATTGAAATTATATGTTCTGATATTCATTATTATTTAGCTAGATATTGATGAGTATCCTAATTTAATAAATTCATCTTGGAAATATGAGTGGTTCTCTACTATAAATAATATTGATTTTGTAATTCTTCTAGAAGGCTTACTGCTAGAAATAACATTTCATTGATTTCAAAATTTGTAATTACATGTTCATAGGTTGTGTGGCCCGTTGCTGACAAGTATAACTATTGTTTATAACCTAATCATTGTATGCTCTCACCATGCCCATTTTGAGATCTTGGTGATCAAAAGGTGTAAGGTTCATGCATTAACATTGAGAAATTGTCAAGTGAACAAAAATTTCAATTTGGGACAATACAAGGTGTCTCACCTAAACTGGAATAACAATGACTTAGAGAGGGGGTTAAATTTTGGATACCACAATTTCAAATAGAGGTATGATTTGTTCCATGCCCAAGGTCCCTTCTAAAGTAGCATATACCTATCCTTAGGAGTACTACAAATCACATAGAAAAGTCCTTTAGCACAAGGCTTGATGTGAATTTCTCCTTCTAGGAGAGGCTGCCAAAATTTCAAAATTTGTTTGTTTAATTTTGCCAAACTTGGCTAAAAGTTATGGAAGTAGCACATCATAATGTGTTCTTTGTGAACTGTTGCCTCCTCCATAACATCTTCCAAAGAAATAATGGGAGGGGTAGTATTTTTATTTATTCAAGAATTTAGACCCATATGACAATATTCCTTTTTTAATGGTTCATTGTAGTAGGGACATTGGCAAAATCATTCACAAAGAAAGCTTGAAATGAATTTTTGGGAAAAAACTCTTCCCCTATAGATTACTTCCCACCACATCTAGAGCATGACTTTTACAAGCATGAATCTACCCTGAGGAATGTAAGTTTACCCATACTACATTTTTCAAGGGTTTATGGAGGGTTGAATGACCATAATCATTTGGAGAAATGGAATAAGTGTCAATCATCATTGTGCCCTGCTTAGGGTTTCAAGATTCATAGCATCCCAACACCTTTGCAAATGTTTTGGATCGACATGCCTTTAGTATTGCTTTGGTGCTTTCAATAACCATGTGGGGATTTGAGCCATTGGAAACAAAATTAGGATCTTAGATCCTAGGAAGAAACAACATTAGTGCCTTCACCATTTGCAAGTGGTGCAACCATTTCAGTAGCGAGTGTCCTAAATAAATTTATTATTGGATGGAAAGTAACATCATTATTGTTTCAGATTTCTACCTTGATTATATTTTATTATTCTATTTTCAAATAAAAAGGTAGAGGTTCCTTTGGTTTGGTTGTATGGTTATTACAAAAACACCAAATTTTAAATAGATTTTAGAAATATTTGATTGGTTGATTGTTACAACCACACCATTTATATTTTAGCATGTTTCTTGGGATTGTTAGAACCACAAGGGATTTTTTTGAGATCTTTATGATAAGATTATCGTAAAATATTTTAAAATAGTTGTTTTGTTACAACTCTAAGAAATCTTAATTTTAATTTGTTAGGAATGCTCTCTGTATATATTCTCCTTTGGATCACTTGGAGAGGGGGAGAGTATTTATCTATGTAATCTTGGAATAATAATAATTCTCCTACATCTTGTCTTAGCCCACTTTTACTTATGGATTGAGGAGGGCATGGAGATTTCCTTCGGATGCAGCAAGGAAAGACACTTTGTTTGCATAAGGAGAAGAGATCCAGAGCCCGCTAGAGCAGAAGTAGAATAGATTTTTTATTTTAGTTGATTTCCTTTCCTTTATTTCTAGATAAGATAGATCCAAATATTTCTTATGGAAGGGTGTCTACAACACATGTCTTGGTTGAAGTTTGAATAATCTTTAGGTTGGCAATTTGTGAAGGATCATATGCTCAATGCCAGAGTGCTACTGATCGGGTTGATTCCCTTGGGTTGAAAGAAATGTTCCTCAATATTGAAGGCTTAATCATGTGCCATCGACATATACACACATGTATGTATGTATGCTTATAGGTACATATATATGTGTGTGTGTGTGTGTGTGTGTGTGTGTGTGTGTGTGTGTGTGTGTGTGTGTGTGTGTGTATGTTTTGTGGGATTGCCCTACTATCTATAGACAGCCCTACCTCCACCTCTACATTTAGAATGGAGGTAGGGGTGGGAAGAAAGGTTAGTTGTTTCCTTTTATCTATCATTCAACATTGTTAGTTTGGCTACACTAGCCCTATCTCTATCCCTATGGTTTAGTTCTTTCAATGCCTAATGTATCAGAATGCATTGGATGGATGACCGTGCATCCATTCCTCTCTATTCCATTGTGATATGTGTGTGTGTATATATAAATACAAGTTTTGAAGCTTTTTAGTTGCATATTTATTTAAGGTATAAATCCAAATGACATATGAAATAATAATAATATAAAGAGATGAAATCTCCAATAAAGAGTTGGTAGTTGTTGTAAACCTATTCATATTACCTGTTGGAATCCACCTTTTGAGTCATAGATTGGGTTGAACTTTAATGGGGCTACAAAAGTGAACCTAGGGCATTCAAGGGATGGAGTAATTTGATATCACCATAGGATTTACTCTTCTTTATATTATGAATGATTTGGAGTATTGATAAATAACATGGTCAACATTTTTTCTTTTGTTTGTGGCAGGAGATCAGTTATAGAGAAAGGATGGAAGTTTCTCCAATTGAAAGGGAGCTAAATGATAAGTGTACACATGCAAAGGGTCAATAGTGTTCTTTTATATCTTATATGGAAGGGCAATATTAGATATAACGATATTCATAATTTAGCTATGTATGCAAATAAACAAATATGAATTGCAATAGAATGATGATATTTCATACCAAAACAAATGAATATAAATAAGTCTAAGTTGATCATCAAAGGTCACACCTTTGATGATGCATTTTCCTAATCAAAACAATACTTAATTATTTATGTCTTGAGATAGTTACATAAATAAGTTACTTGGTATTATTAATCTTACAAAGTATCCACTATGTTGTCTACATTATTATGTCGCCTAGAATTTTAGATAGACACTTGTTTGTCATCCTTGTGTTGGGTTGGGGAGGGAGTGGTGCAGATCAAAATTTGGGGGTTTTATCAAACCACCAAAATTTGCAGCTAAAACTTTAACTCACAAAATTTATTCAATTAAGGAGTACGAATTCCACAATATACAAACATTCAGATTAAATAAACTTCACAAGAATTATCAAAGAATATGATTTTATTTGTTCCACCAAATTTTCTATAGAACAATCTCTTACATTCACAAATTTGAACTCAAAATTTTACCTTATTAAAAAAATTCTCAACACTCCTTCATTCTTGGTCAACCTCTTGTCAATGGTTCTTTGTTTTCCAAATTAATGGCTACCAAACAGCAATTGAATGATTGCCTCTGCAACCAGAAGCCCCAATTCCTTTCAACAAGTTTCTTTTTTTCAAACTTCATGCATCTTTTTTTGTGGCACTACCAAATTTTATGTTTGTGACATTCCACTCTTACCTTCCAACTCCATGCAACCCTTCTCCTTTTCAAGGCACTATAGAAAACTCCTCCCAAAATGTTGCATTGCTTTCTTTGTTTCTTATCCTTCATTCATTAGCGCCAAAACTCTATCTTCTTGATTTCTAACGCCCCTTTATGAAAGATTTGTCTTTTTGAATGCCACTCCTCTCCAACTCTTTTTTTAGCTTCCCTTTTTATTTCTTTCTTTTCATTTAATATTTACATTTCTTCTTTTTCTTGGCATTAGGGTAGGAGGATGCAAAATTGAATTTGTGGAATTATGTTAGGTGCCGGAAAAATACAATTCCAATGACTTTTTTTGCATAAATTGACAAGCTGTATATTTTTACCTAAAAACTGGCCACATTATATCAAAAGACCTCTTGAATCTTCCCATAAAACCATTTTATCCCAACTTTTACGAAACTTTAGAATTAATTATTTTCGTAATCTTTCGAGTGAAAATAGAGAATCTTAATTTCTCCCAACTGATATTGAATCCTACCATGAAAAGTTGCCACATTGAGTGAAATGCATTGATGAACACCCCTACAAAATAGTTTGACTCTAGCCCTCATGGATTTTCAAATTTAATTATTTTGGTGAAGCTGTGGGCTAAATCAGATAACCACATTCAGACAAAATCTTCACTTTTGCAAGTTCGATCCAAACTAGAAAATCCTTGATGTAGCAAGATGCCAAGAAAAGCAAACACAAACCGAAACTAGAAATAAAATAAATAAATGTTTTTTGGGATGCAGGATTTCTTGTGGACTCGGATGCTCCTGCATCAAACATAATGGGTAAGTAAAATATTCCATGATTTGGAAACTCATGAACATTTAAAGGTGTTTGGGATGGCGATCCCATGCTTATTTTTAATCCACACTTCTTCCTTATCTATTTGATCTTTCTTCTTCACCCCACACTGAATTTCTATAACTCCTCCTTCACTTACCTTTCTTTTCTTTTTTGTCTTTTGTTGTTCTCTACCTTCAACTTGTAGGTTATCACTGCTTGTCAGTCCTTCACAATAAAGATTTAAATCCACTCCATGTCCTCCATGAGAAAATATTAATTTTCCAACCTGTGGTTTCTGCTTTTTCCCATTAGAATCAACACCTCCCTAGTGATCACTTGTGTTCTTTATGCCCTTCTTCACTTCTTTAGACAGTCGGTTCACGAAATCAACATTGTTTTCTTTATTCTCAATTGTATTCCCCTTTTCATTAAATTCCTTTGGGTTGCTCCCAACCTCCTTTTCCACCTTAATCATCTATTTTCTAAATTGAAACAAATTGTAGGACTGTTATCCTTTACTTCATATTCTTTTTCTTTTACTGAACTCAAAGTATATTTCTACCCATCCTTTATAATAGTGTACAAATTCTTTCTTCCATCATAGATAGCTTCTCTATCAAATTGCCAAGGCCTTCCCAAAAACATATGACACACGTTCATTGTTATGACATCACATAAAACTTCATCTTTGTATGACCCAATCTATAGACTCGATAGACACTGTTCTTTCACCTCCAATTCATGTTCTTTTTGCAACCAAGTAACCTTATATGGACTAGGATGTTTATTCTTCTTTAAACTTAGCTTCTCTACCATTTAATTAGAAACTAAGTTATTGGTACTACCATAGTCTATAATTACTTTACAGCACTTAACTGCAAATTTGCATATAGTTTGCAAAAGATTCCTCCTTTGAGATGATCCATCTTCTTTCGTGCTTGGTTTCACTAATACCCTCTTGAACATAAGAAATTATCCTTCCTCTGATTCTTCCACTTGTTTTGGTGATGCCACACTTTCTTCATCCTCTTACGTAATGTGATTTATAGCCACACTCCTTTTGCTATTTTCCTACAATAATTGAGGGCACTCAAAAGATCTATGACCAACTTCTCCACACATGTAACATTTTCCAAAGAACCCTCTGCTACTACTGCCATGTCCTATTGTTCCTTGACCTATTTCATTGTTTAATTTAGGACTTGCTTCTTCTTCATAAGTCTATTTCCCTTTGCTGCTACTTGTTTATCCTCTCCCAACTAAGAATCTTCCTCTTCCTCTTGAACTATTATGTTGCTTTTTGGATAGTTTTTCTTCTTTTAAAGCATATTGATAAGCTTGCTCAACTATAGAAATTCTCAACATACTCATCTCATCTTGGATATTAAATCTTAACCCATTTATGTACCTAGTTGTCTTCTCTATGTCTGTTTCATGATGCCGAAATCTGATTACCATCTTGTAGAATTCTTCTGTATAATATTTTACACTCGTGTCCTTCTATTTCATATTTTGAAGCCTTCTAAATAACTCCAATTTATAATCTCCAAGAATAAATTTTTCCTTTAATCTGGTAACCATTTGATTCTACCAGGTTATTCGTATTTCTCCATTTGCTACTCTCTCTCTCTGCAAATCTCTCCACCAAAGGTTAGCATGTCCCTTAAGTTTTATTTGTGTCAATCTTACCCACTATGGTCATGAATATTTTCAAATTCAAAATACTCTTCTAATTCATTAATCTAGTCTATTAACTCCTTATGATTTAACAAACCTAAAAAATTTGGTACCTCCATTTTATTAACTCCACTAATCTTGGCAAGAGCTCTTAGAAAATGTTCTTCTCCTTCATCTACTAGTTGTTCATTCTCTCTTTCTCCTCCTTCATCTACAATTTCTTCACCATTTGCACATTCATCTTCATGTTTAGATTTCTTCTCAAACCTGCAACTATAACAGTTACATCATTTCTAATATCAGCTCGTAACTGTTCAAACATTTCCTCTATTCTGGGAACTATACTTCTTGGGGGCATTTTTGCAGTATTTTCACAACCAACTCTAAATATTACCTCTGTTGTTTTCTACCCATGTATTGTGGAAAATAGGAACTTATCCTCTCATAATTTTAATGTCCCTCACAACCCTCTGCAATTGTAGGGTTCCTCCTCACACTCCTGCAACAAATCTCTAGAGCCTTTCAGACACTCTTGACTGCCTTAAACCCTATATAACCTCTTCAACTTCTTCCTACTCTAATACCAATTGGTGTAGATCAAAATTTGGGGTTTTTATCAAACCACCAAATTTCACAGCTAAAAATTTTACTCACAAAATTTATTCAATTAAGGAGTGTGACTTCCACAATATACAAACATTCAGATTAAATAAACTTCACAAGAATTATCAAAGAATCTAATTTTATTTGTTCCACCAAATTTTCTATAGAACAATTTCTTACATTCACAAAATTGAACTCAAATTTTTATCTTATTCAAAAATTTCTCAACACTCCTTCATTCTTGGTCAACCTCTTGTCAATGTTTATTTGTTTTCCAAATTAATGGCTACCAAATAGAAATGAAATGATTACTTCTACAACTAGAAGCCCCAATTCCTTGCAACATGTTTCTTTTGTCAAACTTCATGCATCTTTTTCCATGGAGCTATCATTTTTTCTGTTTGCAACACTCCACTCTTACCTTCCAACTCCATGCAACCCTTCTCTTTTTCAAGGTGCTATAGAAAACTCTTCCCAAAATGCTACACTAATTTCTTTGTTTCCTGTCCTTCATTCATTAGCACCAAAACTTTGTCTTCTTGATTTCTAATGCCCCTTTATGGTAGATTTATCTTTTCGAACGCCTCTCCTCTCCAACTCTTTGCTTAGCTTCCATTTTTTCTTTCTTTTCATTTAATATTTACATATATTGTTTGTCTTGGTAGTAGGGAAGAAAGATGCAAAATTAAATTTGTGGAATTACGCCAGGTGTCGAAAAATACAATTAAAATGGTTTTTTTTGCATGACTTGACAAGGTGCATATTTTTACCTGAAAACCAGCCACATTACGTGAAATGACCTCCTGAAGCTTCCCATAAAACCATTTTATCCTAGCTTTTATGAAACTTCAGAATTAATTATTTCTGTAATCTACCAAGCAAAAACAGATAATCTTAATTTCTCCCAACTGATATTGAACCCTATCATGAAAAGTTTCCACATTGAGTGAAATGCATTGATGAACACCCTATAAAATGGTTTGACTCTAGTCCTCACAAATTTTCAAATTTAATTATTTTGGTGAAACTACGAGCTAAACTGGATAACCACATTTAAATAGAATCTTCACTTTTGCAAATTTGATCCAAACTAGAAGCTCCCTTATGTAGTAAGATGCCAAGAACAACAAACACAAACCAAAACTATAAATAAAACAAACAAATATTTTTGGAGATGCAAGATTGCCTGTGGATCCGGATGCTCATGCATTAGGGAGTGTGGTGTTCTACTTGTAGTTCATGTCCTGATATTCCCATGGTCATTTCTTGAGTCATCTCTAGAGCCTCATTGTACTAATCTTTTTGAGTTTTTTGATTCATTAACTCTTTTATATGCTAACTAAGCAACTCCTTCCTATACTTTTTATAATCTATGTGGCCCTTCTGAACCTTGAGAACTTGAGAATTTGATAACAATGGATCTAGAACTTGATTAACTCCTCGTAAAGGCAACATCTCAATGGTATTTTACTATGTATGTTACAAAATTAAACTTTTTTGTTGAGAGTTTCTTCAACTTCTCAAGCTCAATTTTTAATTGCATTTTCTACTTTTCATATTTAATCAACAATTGATCAATCTCTCAATAACCAATTACAAATCCTTAATGGTGGTCATATGTGTGTTATATTTATTTTGTACTAGGAGCAATAACTCACATTGGATCCCAATGTTTACATCTGCCTCCTTTTTGGGCATTTCAGATTTGGTGAGGGATTTTGAAAGCTTTTCCAATTCAAATTTCAAATTGTATTTTGGAAGTCATTGCCTCACTTTTTTTTCTTCTCATCTACTAATTGTGACCATACTCTTTAATCATCCTATGACATTATCTTTCCTCATTTTACAAGTAATTAATTTTTTGATACATTTGATTAATAGATCCATCCTTTTCTATTGGTGGTGCAAGCACAATACTTCTTTGGCTTTTACTTTAACAATATATGGTGACATAAATTCCAATTTCTTGGTTAATTCCCCCAAATTCATCTCTTGGTCATGGATTGCCTATTTAACAAATTCACATGATGTTGTTGCATCAACTTGTTGGTTCACTTTTCCTTCCTTAACTGTAACTTTTAGTTGTATTGCCGAGTTCATTTTATCTACCAACTATTTCAAAAGGAGTTCTGTTTTGAATGGTTCTAATACGTCTAACTCATGTCTTGCTTCTTCTAATAAGGATTCTAGGTATTTCAACTTTAACTTCATCATCAGTGTCCTATTTATCCACACTTCAAGATGGTCCTTCTACCATAACTTATGTCCCTTTAGCTTTCTCTATTTTTACTGCCAATGTTTGTATACTGATAACATTTTAGTTCAACAATTTTCTTGTTTTCATGTGAATTGTGTTGTCCCTTGTAACTATTTTCCTTTCCCTCAGCCTCTAGGATTTGATCTAGTTTCTTTGCTTATTTTCAACCAAACTAGAATCTTTATTTTCATAATGTATGTGCAATTGTGTGAATCACCATCCACTTTCAATAATTTTTTTCTTCACTGTGAACTAGAAAATGTATCAATTACCTAACCCTTTTTTTCCTCCATTTGAATCATGTTTTTTGCATCATTTCTAGATTTAGCCTTTGTTTCCTTTTATTAATGTCTCATTGAATTCTTTAGGCATGCTCACAAATAGAATATTGACTACCATTTGCTAATTGAATGCCTTATTGAGTGATTATCTATATTATTGTTCCCTATTTCCAAATGCTGCTCTTGGATTTTTTGAATTAATGGTCTATTACCAAAATAAAAAGCAAGTTACAATATGAGTTTATATAAGATCCCACATCTAGGAAAATAGAGTTCTAAAGATAAATCAATCTACTATTAGTCCAACGGGATCAAAACATGAGTAAATAAGATACAAAATATCAAGTTAAGTTTGTTGCATCAGCTCAAAAACTGGCATCTAATAATAAAAATAGCATAAGACCATTAGCTTCTTATTCCTAGCAGCACCTCCTGTTATTGCTCTCTTTGTATGTGTCCAAATCAAAGGTACCAATAGGTGGAGTAATCTCTAATATATTGTCATTATGCTTCACAACTTCTAAATTAACATTGTCATAAGTCTTTTTCTTTTCTTTTTCTTTCAACCCCATGTCTTCAATAAGACAATCATAATTATGATTTTTATTGTACTCATGTTGAAACTACATATACCATTTGAGGAATTTCTCATTAGTTTGTCTAGAATCATGTGGTCATAACTTAACAAACTTAATTTCAGATCTATTGATACATGCTTCACCTTCATTAATGAGTTCCAAAAACTTTTCTTTAGAAAGTTCTAGTGTCATAGTAACTTGCATAACAATGTAATAACACAATAAAATAAAAGGTAGTAAACATAATCCTATAAGGTATTTAAAAAATAAGGTATTACTCACATAGATCGATTGTTCGACCACCTAATTATGTCTACTCCTATAAAATAAATGGATTATATCATTTCAATTCAAAGTCTTTGGGTTGGCCATCCAAATCCAAATCCCAAATAATTATCTAAAACTCAATCTTAAAATGGATTACCAATTTGTCTACTCCCTTGGAGCCTTCAAATTGCATGTCAATTACAATCATGGATTAAACCATACAATATAAAAACATGTCATACTAAAATGCCCAAAATCCACCCATTCTAGTTGTAAGTCTACAACAAACAAAGTATACATTCAATAATTAGAAACAACCAGTAGCGACTATGTAACAACTGAATTGATGATTTTGTAACTGCAATGACTATTTTATTAGGACAAATTCATCTTATACCTTAGCCTTGGGAATAAAGGTCTTGTCTTTTCTAATTATCCAACAAGAATTCCATTTAAATATCCATGTACCTATGATGTGTAAGTTGATTAGGTCATAGTTACAATAAAGAGCTCAAGTATTTTATTCTTTTGACCTTTGATTATGTTTGTGTGCTTGATTTGGTTTGATTCAACGTTATAGTTTTGTTTTGTCAAAAATACTAATAAGTCTTTAACAACCTAGGTTTGGTCTGAATTTCTTCAAAGTCTCTAAAATTATTTCTAAAACAAGCATGTGGAAATCATTCTTTAAAAAATTCATCTTTGTACTTTTCTCTTTTCAAAGTCAAATTTTTATAATTCGTCTATAGTAATATATAATTTGTAATCATAGATCATCTCCCCCCCTTAAAATTTGACATGTCCCCAAATCCAAAAAATATCTTTTTGGTTTCACATTCTATAAAAATATTGTTTCGTTTGAACTATCATATTTTCTAAAGTTTAAGATGTGAAATGATCTTAGAACCTGTGGGTTATGGGCCCACAATGTAAACTAGGTTATATTTTAGGTAATAAAACTAGATGTCAATTTTTCTAACACTAAGCATATTATCACTACCTTATCCAACTAATTAATTGACTTCACATAGTTTCAAGGAAAACATATGCAACAATCATGCATCTTTATATTTTATTCTTCTTCTAACATTATTCTTTGTTTACATAATTTCTTCAAGTCACAATGTCCTATCTATTACAACATATTTTATTGGTTGTTTTGTTAGGTTGTGTTGAATTAGAGATTGTTAAAATTTCTATATATTTAAAGTGTAGATTAGTTGGTAAAAATAGTTTTGTTTCTCAAAGTATAATTTGATTAATATGTATTTCTATCTTTTATAGTCACCACCTATAGACCTATTAACCTTAAAATAAATTTCTAACTAAAAAAATTATTCCATAAAATAAATCATGCACACACTTAGATTTGGCCAATTATAGTATACTTAAATACATAAATATAAAATATATTAATAACCAATATAATATACCAAAATATATTACTCTAATCAATCCATTCATAACTTTATATTCATATTCATATTAATAGCATCATATGAATATAAAACTAATAATTGAATGGGATATCATTCAAACAACTTAATCATGTAATAATATAAGTTTCTTCTATGCTTCCAAGCAAAACTAATAGGTAATTCTCTTGGTCAATTATCACACATTAAAATTATAATATAGATAATTACAAGGGAGCATGCTTATGAGTAAGTAAAAATAATTACAACCAATTTACTAGTCAATTTTTTTCTTCTACATATAATATATACTTTTCCTAGCCAATATTTAGAGTAGGCCAAATAATTCTAAATATTAATACCTATTAAATAAGTTGGTTATAAATATTTAATATTGATCTTAATAAATTACCTTTTAAACCCATGTCTACATGAATAAAAAAAACAAGGTGAGAATATTCTTATGGATAGTTTAAGTTTTTAAAATACACATTATCCTATATATTAGATTTTCTAAATTTACATAATAGTATATTGTAGTTTTCTAGTAAATAATTTTTCAATACCTTAACATTTTATTTCATTATTATTATTTTTATATAACTTTTAAATTTTAAATTTTACTCTTCATTAAAAAAATCTTATTAATATGAATAATTACACCGAAGGTGTTCCCTTTGGCATAATGAGACATGTAGCAAAAGATCGACGGTCAACATTACACAAGAACCGAGCAAGACGGTTGAAATGCATATGGTCGTCCGTTTTCTGTTGGTTTGCAAATATTTCCGGCTATTTTTCTCTTTTGTTCGCCATTTTTTCGTTTACGCGTAAAATTGCCTCTCGATTTCTCTCTGTTTAACACACAGTTTGTCGTGAGCGAGGCATGGTTTGTCATGAGCACGGGTAGAGCCATTGTTAACTTCCCCTTCGCAAATAGAAAATTAAGCCTTAGCTTAATGCAAGTAATGAGAGAGGGCAATGGATATATGTATTTTATTATAGTGCTGAGGTTCAACGAGAAAACGTCTACATATAATGAATATTCACTAAAACAATTCCGTTACTTTTTATAAATTCACATGTGAAATTTAAAACATCCCTTCATAGCAATCCAACTAATTTTATCTCCATGACCTTATAATTCACAACTTTTCAATTTGTGAAGCCATATGATTATAATGTACTTCATTCAAAAAAAATGTAAGCTTTTCATTTTTATATTTGGTTTTGGAGAAATATTATGTATTGAAATTTGTCATGATGAAATGTGTATGTTTACTTATTTATTATGCTTTGGAATTATTTTATTTTGTTTATTTATCCTTAATAAATATGTTATATAATTAAATAATGTGTAAGTTTAGAATTAGTTCATTTAAAATATAATATTGATGTTTATGATAATAATTTTAGTGGAGTTTTAAGTATAATGTTTAAAAATTAAAAAGTATAAAATAATATAAATGTATATTAAAAAAAAATTAATTTGTTTTTTATGTATCATTTTATCTAATTTAGTTTTTTATTGGTCGTATTTATGTTTTTTTAGAAAACATAATCAAAATTTCAAAATTTTATTTGGATATGCTTAACATTTGAACAAGGGCCAAGATGCCAATAACTCACAATGGTCCAAGACTCAAGACACTTATGTTTGTGAATATATATCTTGTCTTATCTTGTTTTATTTCATCAACATCTAACCGAAATTTTCTTAAGTATTTTTAATTCGTCAAATAGTAAAATTTGCAAAATAATGTATATTTACATTAAATCTATTATATATTTTATATTTATCTATATTTATTATTGAATTATATTTATTCATATATAAAATTAAAAATATCACAATATTTATTATTATATATCATATTTTATATAATATAAACTATTTTTATTTTTGATGTCATATTATAATATATAATGCTATATTTATATCGAATATATTCTATGTTTAATGTTTATTTATATATATTATTTAATATATATTTATTTTTTATAAAAATTATTTATTTTTAGTTCCATTTATAATTATACATTATTAAATATAAATATAAAATAATATATAATTACTATATATATATAGTACTATTTAAATTTATTTAAATTAACCTAGGCATAGATGAGAGAGACTGTGGAGGATGAAGAATGAGAAGATAAACCATTTGAAAAAGCTAACAAGCTACCAATACCATGAAGAAGATTTATTCCAAATGAAGCACCCATTGATCTCTTATGTAAAAGAGTAGCCAATTGTTTAGGAGATTGAGCATGGGTATGCATGTCAACAAAAAGTTGTCTAGGAAGAGCAAGGTCTTGCTTACCTACATATCTTGGTGTTAGAATGGTTTTATCTCTTTGGATTATGAAATCAAGTGTTTGTATGACAATGGTAAGAGCACAAAAAACCATATGGAGAGATTGAATGCATAGGGGATTGCATTAAAAAACACATGAAAGGAGTGAACGAAAATCAATAATGGTTAGACCAACATCAAGAGCACATGTCACTGCCTTGATGAAATGATTAATTCAATTGGATGGCAAGCCTCTTTTTGACTAACAAAATTTTTTCCAAAGCAAGATTGAACACAATGGGCTCCCATAACATAAAATGCATGCCATGTTTTAGGTCTCGAGATCATTCCCATATCATCTACAAATTCAAATAAATCAAACATTTTTCCCTTCAAATTAAATATTTTTAGACAGTTACAAATTCTCAATCTAAAATTATACCATGTCTAAATTTAATTTTAATCTATTTGAGCTCCAAATTATGTAAACATGTGAAATTATAAAAGCAATAACGGTCACTAAGTTTGATCGATCTTTGTATCTTGTGTCATCCCATGAAAGGATGCATGATGGTAGGCTAGATGGAAAATAAACATGAAGTAAGTGGTGACCATGCTTATATTTGCAAGAGAGTGTCTATTCAATGTAGGTGACAAGATGTGAAAATATGAGGCTTGTGATAAACAAGCATACATGCTTCAAATAATACACATAGGTCATGACTAATGTAATGCGAGGGAACCTAGGGGTAGTGCATGAACAAGAATCTAGAAAGGAGATGCATACAAATAGAGACTAGACACCAAGTATGAAAGTAAAGTTTTCATTACCACTTGCAAGGATGGGGCCAAGAATTGCACTATTCTCTAATAATCTCACTTTTATTAATTATTTCTTTGTTGAGTGCAATTTCCTTTTTGTGTAAAGTAGATTGATAGGCTTCACAAACAATTATTTTGAAATGATTTTTATTATTTATACATATAAGTAGTATCAATTATGACACAAATTAACCAAAATTGAGCACAATTGTTGGTTTTTCATTGTGGCTTATTAGTATTTGTGTGTTTCTTATATTCAAATTTTTGATGCTATTATTCTTATGTACATATCCTTGTGTTTACTTGTAGTCATTTTGCATTCTCATTAAGAGTATAAGTTTGAGAGGGGGTATTTGTACATTACCTTTGGATTCGTGCATTTTGAAGTAGATTCTTAGACCCATGTTTGTCAAAGAGTGGAAACCAATGTTGAAACTTTACTTGTGTAACTTGAAATCATTAGTCTTTTGTAAATAGTGCTATTTTGAAAAGTGTCAGGAAGGTGGACACACATATTGAAAATGTAGAATTATTATATAGTATATTTTATATAAATTATCAAAGATAGTTCTAAAATTATAGTTAATTATAAAATTGTATATCTATATAAAATATTATATATTTAATTATATCTTTAATTTATATATCGCATCTATATTATAATTATATTTGTTATCATAAAATAGATTTAATAAATACAATTTATAATTATACTTATTATTATATATTATATTTTATTCAAAACAAATTATTAAATATATATGAGAATTAATATATAATATATATTACTATATAATTATTATTAAATTTTATGTATAATACTATTTAAAATATTACATATATTATATGTCTAATATTTATTTATGGTTGATATTTAAATATATAGTTATTTTATACAAGATATCTCTATTTTAATTATATCTATTATATTCTATATAATAAAGATTATTAAGAATAAATATAATGTAATTACTAACTACCATTAGTAATGTAAAAATACAATTATTAACTAAAATTTTGATGACATTGAATTAACTTGATGGTTGTTGCAATTATAATGTTCAACATATCAAAGTATACTATACTTGGGCCAATAAAATATTCAACATATCCATATGATCCTAATGTTTTCCATCACTCGCAAGATAGATATACACCTAAAATGTAAAAAATAATTGACCTAGAAGGGAGGTAAAACATTTATATAATAATATAATAATAATAATAATAATAATAATAATAATAATACACACCTCATACAAGCTTTGGGTCCCCAATTTTTAGAGATTACGAGATCATATTTTATGTTTTTTTAATGAAGTTTACGAAGGGAGGATTTTTCAAGGGGACTTTATTCACTAGAGTGTATTGATTTTAATTATTGTTTTTTCATATGAACATCAACAAAGTGTGTCATATTATTTGTAGCTTTCTGTACACCTGTACCAACAATTAAAACCCTTGTAGCAGAATTTATGCTTGGTATCACATAAATCACTTTCCCCACAACAAATATTCATGGGCTAACACAAGGAAAAAATGTAAGACAAGAAATCCATCGAAGGAAAAAAAATGATAGAATGAAAAAATGACGAACCAAAAAAACCATCAGTAAAATTAGACAAACAAAAATCTTTCAATCATTTTGTGTGCCTATGGGATAATGTCCAGACCATTGATCTTGAAAGGAAGTGTCTTGCTCATAGAGCATTTTTTCCTCATCAAAAAAGTAGAGGAGGTAAGCAATGGCGATTAGCGGTAGAACACCATGATTTATTAGAATGGTTTTTTTTTTCCTTAAGTTACAATTTATGCACCACTTTTCCTCGAAATTAGATTTTAGTTTTTTTTATAATTTTACCATTTCATCTTTGGTTGGTCGATTAGGATTAACATGGATGTATATGTTTATGTATTAGTTTAGGTATTTGGTTGATGAAATTTAAATGACAGGTGATTTATTTATCTTTAATAAATATGTTATATAATTAAATAATGTCTAAGTTTAGAATTAGTTAATTTAAAATATAATATTGATGTTTATGATAATAATTTTAGTGGAGTTTTAAGTATAATGTTTGAAAATTAAAAAGTGTAAAATAATATAAATGTATATAAAAAAATTAATTTGTTTTTAATGTATCATTTTATCTAATTTAGGTTTTTTTGTCAGAAAACATAATCAAAATTTTATTAGGATATGCTTAACATTTGAACAGGGCCGAGATGCAATTAACTTATGATGGTCCAAGACTCAAGACACTTATGTTTGTGAATATATATCTTGTCTTATCTTGTTTTATTTCTAGCTGCCTTTCAAGATTGACATCAAACCTAAATTTTCTTTCGTATTTTTAATTTGTGAAAGAGTAGAATTTGTAAAAAATGTATATTTACATTAAATCTATTATATATTTTATATTTATCTATATTAATTATTGAATTATATTTACTTCATATATAAAATTAAAAATATAACTATATTTTTATTATATACCATATTTTTTATAATATAAAATACTATTTTTATTTCTGATGTCATTTTTTTTTAATAATAAAAAGGGGTAAAAACTTTATTGAATCAGAAAATCATTACAAAGCAGAAAGAAACACCCATAAGGGGCAAAACCAAAATCAAGAATTAAGTAACACCCAAAAAGCTCCTCATATCCTCCATAACCCAATCTTCAAGAACAAGGGCCAAATCACCAGGAAGGTTGCCCCAATCATCCACATTCCAAGTCTCCATCTACTCAGACGCCCACCTCACCAAACCATCCGCCACCTTATTCCACTCCCGTGGCACATGACAAAAAGTAATAGAATCTAAAGCCTTGCTCAGAGAAATAATTTGTTTGGCCACCACTGCAATTTGCCAGTTCACCTCCTCAAAATGTCTCTTATTCAACATATCAATGACCACCTGAGAATCTGATTCACAAATAATCTGCTTCCAGCCAAGGGCACAAGCACGCTCTAATGCCAGAAGAATAGCAAGAGCCTCCATGAGATTATTTATATGCTGACCTCTATATATAGAGAAGAAAAAAATTACCACCCCCGAACTATCCCTGCCAATGCCACCAACTCCAGCATGGCCAGGATTACCTTTGGAAGATCCATCAGTATTGATTTTCAACTCCCCCACAATGAGAGGACACCAGCGACCAATATGACAGACCCTCGCTCTCCCATGCCCATACTGAACTGTGCTCAAATTTTTCTGTCCACCCCCAAAGAGACCTAGGGCTTCAACAACATCACGGTCACCAGAAACAACAAGGATAGACAAATCACACTTAGCAGCCAAAGTTTCTTGCAAACCCCTCAAAATCCTCAACCAAAGCTGGCCAACAAGTAGCTTCTTGTCTAGAAAAATTCTACGGTTGCACTCCAACCAAATATGCCAAATTATCAAACTGGGGCCAATGATCCAAGCAGTGAGGAGAAAAGAGGTCTTTATAGGGGGAGGCCCCAGACTCCTCCAAAATTCCTCTAAAGAAGAAGCATGTCTACATGGTATATGCCAGAGATTCCACCAGAAATGCCAAATAACTTTCGCAAAGGAACCCTAAAAGAAGAGATGGGGGATGCACTTCTCATGCCCACCACACAGATCACACATAAAGGGTCCCTGAAACCCACATTTCCATAGATTCTCCTAGGTAAGGCACCTCCCTTGAACAACTAACCATGAGAAGAAGTTACACTTAGGCCAAGCAAACTTATTCCAAACCTGTTTCCACCATGAGACCTCTGACCTCCCAAATATTTGCTTATCAAGAACTTGATAACCTGAGGCAACATAAAATTTACCTTTTGGATTAGGACCCCAAGACAACACATCTCTCCCAGGAAGAGAAGTGCAAACACGCCCTGATAGAATCCCAACAAGCTCTTGATAATCCCCAGCTACCCCACTAGGAGACCACTCCTACAGAACCTTCCATCTATACACACTAACTTGTCCCAAATTCTGAAGAGTTTTAAAATCAGCAACATGGCACCACCCAGCATCAATAAAATGCCTACTCAAATTCTGGGCGTGAGTAGACAAAATGGGAGGATAACCATTCAAAGAATCATGCCAGAAGAGAGCATCCTGCCCACCATTGTAAATCCAAAACAACCCCTGCTTGACCAACTTAGCACCCCTTTTGAGGGTACTCCAAATCATAGAACCCTTCCCCTCCAAACTGAAGCGGGAAACATCCACACTCTCAACTGCACCCAAATACTTTGAGGTAAGAATTTTTGCCCATGATTGATGTTGCTGCAAACACCACCGCCAATACAACTTAGTTGCTAAAGCTTGTCCATTCAAATCAGTTCTACGCAGACCCAGACCACCCGCCTGCTTTGGCCTACAAATAGCTTCCCACTTGACCAAACTCCACTTCCTGTGAAGTAGGTTGCCAGACCAAAGGAACTGCCGAGACAAACTCTCAAAGTCTTTGATAAAGCTGGAAGGTGCAGAGAGAACAAAACATCTGTACAGAGGAAGAGCTTGCACCACTGACTTTAGAAGAGTCACCCTACCCGCAGAAGAGAGCCACCTGTTAGTCCAATGACTAACCAAATTTCTGAACTTATCCATAATCTCCTGCCAAAATAATTTAAGAAGTGAACTAATAGCAAGCGGAATACCAAGATACACAAAAGGGAGAGTGCCAATCTGGAAACAAAGGATACCAGCAATTCTCCTCTGAATAGCCCGCGGAGTATGAAATAAGTAGACGTCATTTATTTTTTGACCTAACGTAGCCAAATAACAGTCCAGAATCCTGCGCCAACTGGAAGCCTCCTCAATCTTGGCTCTGCCCATCAGAGCCATGTCATCAACAAACTACAAATGTGACTGAGGGGGAATATTGTTTCCAAAACTCTATCCCTTAATCAAACCAGACTCCACCTGGGATCTCATAAACCTCCCCAAACCCTCCGCCAATAAGATGAACAGATAGGGGGATAAAGGGTCCCCTTGTCTGAGCCCCCTAGAAGCACCAAACAACTCTGTCAGCTCACCATTAATCAACACCAAAAAGGAAGGAGAAGTAACATAGCTCTTGACCCACTCAATCCATTCACCAGCAAAACCAAATGCTTCTAGAATCTTAAATAAGAAGGCCCATTTAACCCGATCATAAGCTTTAGCCATATCCAACTTAATAAACATAGATTTCTCTTTAGAATGATCCATAGAATGAATCATCTTAGCTGTAATGATGACACCATCCATAATCTGCCTACCAGCCACAAAACCCCCTTTCTCTTCAAAATTAACCTGCTTAGCCAGGGTTTCAGAGGCTCAGCAATCAACTTAGTAATAATCTTGTAAACCACATTACATAAGGCAATGGGCCTAAAAAGATCCAGAGAATTAGCCCCATCCTTCTTTGGGATGAGAGAAAGGAAGGTAGCATTCATGGATTTCAACATTTGTTTATTCATGAAAGATTCTTGAATGACCTCCAACAAATCCAACTTAATCACTTCCCAGAACTCCTGGTAGAACTCAACCAGGAAACCATCAGGCCCTGGAGCTTTTCCCTTTTTCATCTGGAACACAACAGTTTCAAGCTTTGACAAAGAAATAGAATTAAGAAAAAAGCATTCATTTCACTAGTGACTAAGGGTGGAATACTATTCAAAATATCAGCTTCATCCTCCTCTGCAGGAAGGGAATCCTCAGATAGTAGAATAGAAAAGAAACAAACAGCCTCAGTAGAAATAGTAGTAGAGGAGGAGAGAATCTCCCCATTCGAAGACCTGAGAGAAGAAATGAAATTACCTTGTCTCCTATCTTTAACTGAATTGTGGAAGAAAGAAGTATTCCTGTCTCCCGCCTGAAGCCACACGATTTGGGCCTTTTGTTTCCAAAAAATTTTCTCACGTAATTCCCATTCCTCAACTTCCTTCACAACAGCAGCTTCCAGCATACCCAGATCCTTAGTGAGGCCCCGATCACGAATCTGCCTAGTGATCGAGTCCAAATGAGCTTGAGCAGACTGCTTTGCATGGAAAACATTACCAAAGTGTTGCCTATTCCACTGTCTCAACCTATATTTCACATATTGGAGCCTCTTGGAGAAGGAGTACATAGCGGTCCGATGTGACGGCTTCCCCAAATTCCACCAACTAGGAAGAAGATCATGGAGGGAGTCATCTCTTAACCACATGAGCTAAAACTTAAAAGATTGCTTTACACAACACCGGGGTAGCTCAGTAGTAAGTTTGATTGGCCAATGATCATAACCCCGCCCATCCAAAATCTCAGAGCTAGTCAGCCACCTGTCCCCCAACCAAAAATTAGACACCAAGAATCTATCCAAGCGTTCAGAAATAGCAGTGTCCCCCACATCTCCTATTATTCCAAGTAAAGACCCCATTAATAGGCTTGATGTCAACCAAATTTAAGAGAGCCACATTACCTTCAAGAGATTAGAAGAAGGCTCCAAGTGAGCAATGCCTCCCCTCTTCTCATCCAGAGAAACAACGACATTAAAATCCTCAGCTAGAATCCACGGGAGATAAGGATCCAAAGTCCTCACATATCTGACAAAACCCCACAACTTTACCTTGCCACGAAGGTTAGCCGGAGCATAGATGTTAGAAAAGAGTACTTTCTCTCCAAACTCAAGATGAGAAGCAACTCAAGAAATCAAACCTCTACAAGAGTACCACCAAATTGGCTTGACTCTACGTGGGTCCCATAAGCATGCAACCCCACCAAAGCTACCAAGTGCACCAACACATTGACACTAACTGCGACTCCAAATCTTCGAAGCCACACTCATCATACTATCAACTGATAACTTAGTTTCCTGGAGGAAAACCACATCAGGTGAATGAATACGAACCAAATCCTGAATAGCCTTTTGTCTAGGAATGCTATTCATACCCCTCACATTCCAAGAGAGCACAATCATTGTTGGGGTTGGGAGAAGTGAGCATCAATAGTCCTCACCAAACCTGACTCAACCAATGTCTCACCAGCTAGCTTTACCTTTTCCAAGTCCTTTTTTCTACCAACCTTAAGAGGTTTCTCAGGAGCCCCTTTTTTGAGGGTTTTTGGATGCAAACCCAAGGCTGGGGAAGGAGCCCTACTTTTTCCTAAGTCTGGAGTACCCCGCACTTCAGATAGAACACCACCAACATTAGGAGAGCCACCAGAAGCTTCTAGTACCAAATCCAATGCTCCCTGAATAAGAGCCGAAGGAGCCAATTCAGTGTCCATCTAAGTACCCTGTTCACCAAGCTGATCTGAACTAGGAATCCCATTAGGTTGATCCCCAGGAACAACCTCAGTAAAAGATCCAACTATTGCCTGCAAGTCTACCTGAAAACCTTCCTCCTAGACCAAATCCTCCAACATCTCAAATCGGTTGAAGGTTTCCTCCTCCTGCCTATCCTTGAGGGATCTCTTCAGGCCTCGACCACGATTATGAGACTTAACTAGAATAAAACCTTCTGTATCAGCCCCACCTCCCTGCATGGGGGCTTTACCCTTATCTACTTTCAAATCAGGCTGAGTAGGAGCATTACTTGAACTAGTTGCACCAAAAGCTCAGGGACACCTCCGCTGAAGATGACCATATTCATGACATAATTGACACCTAAATGGTAACGTCTCGTAATCTAATGGCTGAGTCCAGGAGCAAGACCCAACAATCATATCAATAGAATATGGAAGTGGCTGGCTCAAATCAATTTCAACACAAACCCTAGCATAAGAAAAAAATCTCTTATTCAAAGTTTGCTAAGAAGGACCAATAGGTTTTCCCAGCAACAACGCAATCGACTGCAATATATCACTTCTCTAGCATTCAAGTGGTAACTGAGGAAGACGAACCCAAACTGGGATTCTAGAAGGTAACTCCTCTGCTGAGTTAAATCTAGCATGCCATGGTTTGATGAAGAGACCCACCTGATTATAAAAATATGGACCCCCTTCGAAGGCCCTATTTTGATCTAAGACACACGAAAAATCCACCATAAAGAAGTTATTTGCAGCCATCAAAATATCAAAATCTCCTTCCAGGTTTCATGTCTTGCGAATCCATGTATCAAGAAATGGGGGAGAAACACTCATCCCCATGAACTTACAAATCAAAACATGATTGCAGTAGTAATTAATATCCTCGGCTACCGACTCTGATTGTATTACTAAAACCGACCGCTCCTAGGCCCTCTCCAAGCATCCATTCCCCTTTAGCAATTTAAGGGAACCATTTCAAACCACATCTGATCCAGAAAAAGATTGAATGGGTATTCCAGCATCCTCCCCAGTCATAGAAGAAGCATGACCCGCCATATCCAAAGGCACATTCAAATCCATTTATAACAAACAAGTGAGGGCCCAAAATGCCCCCCCACACCACGCCGAATCTAAAGCAATGGCTCCAAACAAGCGTACCCCCACCAGAGACAACACCTCAAAGGAAAAAAAAACCCCAACGTGTAGCAAACACAAACCAGAGGGCACACAATCACGAACCAGAGGGCACACAATAGAAGAAAACCTAAAGTTGCAACCCTTAAACCTTGCACACCACCACCCGCACCAAAGAACGCCTCACAGCCAGAAAAAAGAAGAAACAGTGAAGTAGACCCAATCCCCTTGACCCCCCGCTGACATGCAAATCCCCTGCGCACAGAGAAATCTCAATCCTGCAAGCTAGGGCTCGGGTGCCCTAGCCTTCTCTCCCATGCACGTTGTTGCCATCTCCCCCTTCTGATGTCATATTATAATATATAATGCTATATTTATATTAAATATATTCTATGTTTGATGTTTATTTATATTTATTTTTAATAAAATTATTTATTCTTAATTCCATTTATTATTATACATTATTAAATATAAATATAAAATAATATATAATTACTATATATATAGTTTTATTTAAATTAACATAGGGATAGACATGAGAGAGAGAGAGATGAAGAAAATAGAGAGAGGCTATGGAGGATGAAAGATGAGAGGATACACCATTTGAAAAAGCCACCAAGGTACTAATATTTTGAAGATTTGTTCTGAATGAAGCACCCGCTGATGTGCCAATTGTTCAAGAGATTGAGCATGGATATGCATGTCAACAAAAAGTTGTCTAGGAAGAGCAAGGTCTTGCTTACCTACATATCTTGGTGTTAGAATGGTTTTATCTTTGGATTATGGAAGCAAGTGTTTGTATGACAATGGTAAGAGCACAAAAAACCCATATGGAGGGATTGAATGCATAGGGGATCACATTAAAAAACACATGAAAGGAGTGAACGAAAATCAATAATGGTTAGACCAACATCAAGAGCACATGTTAAGGCCTTGATGAAATGATTAATTCAATTGGATGGTAGGCCTCTTTTTGACTAACAAACATTATTCCAAAGCAAGATTGAACACAATGGGCTCCCATGACATAAAATGCATGCCATTTTTTAGGTCTCGAGATCATTCCCCTATCATCTATAAATTCAAAAAAATCAAAAGTTTTTCCCTTCAAATTAAATATTTTTAGGTAGTTACGAATTCTCAATCTAAAATTATACCATGTCTAAATTTAATTTAATCTATTTGAGCTCCAAATTATGCAAACATGTGAAATTATAAAAGCAATGACGGTCACTAAGTGTGATCGATCTTTGTATCTTGTGTCATCCCATGAGAGGATGCATGATGGTAGGCTAGATGGCAAATAAACATGAAGTAGGTGGTGATCGTGCATATATTTTCAAGAGAATGTCTATTCAATGTAGGTGACAAGATGTGAAATATGAGGCTTGTGATAAACAAGCATGCATGCTTCAAATAATACGCATAGATCATGACTAATGGAATGCAAGGGAACCTAGGTGTAGTGCATGAACACGAATCTAGAAAGGAGATGCATGCAAATAGAGACTAGACACCAAACATGAAAGCTCACATGTTTGAAATAGATACTAAGCAAAACACAAGGATCTTGTAATCCATTAAGATTATGCAAACTAATTCATGACACTCGAGAAAACAAAAAATGACATGGGCCCTACGGATACAAGACAATCATCATTCACTTGAAGACATAGCAATTAAACTTCCAAAACTCTTCGGCATACCCATTGCACACCAAGGTGCAATTGCTAGTTATAGTGATATGATGATTAACCCTTATCTATATACACTTCAATTTATAATTATATGATATAGTATTTATAGTAATATAATTGAAATAGTTATTTATTTAAGATATGTAATAAATAATTATTAAATAATGTTCAAAAATAAAACAACTCTTAAATAATAATAAAATTAATTTAGGTAATTATGTTAAATGCATTAATAAAATAAAGTAATTTAAGTAATTAAAATAGCTTTATAATTTTTCTCATCTATGTGTTGAAGATAATATAACATTGTTATTTTTTTAGGTAAATATTTATTAAGATATATCTACTAAAGTTCTCATACATTAATATATTAAACACATTTATTTTCAACTTAATATTATTTTATATTTCATATTATATATATTACATCTAGTAAATTCAATTAATATTATATGAGGCATAAATATATAATATAAAGTTTATATATATATAGATATATTTTCGAGAAACATATATAACTCAAACCCTAAAATTATAGATATACATATAAACAATGATCTATGTATTTGTAATCATAACAAACAATGGGATTAGATCCACATTCCTATTAAACATAGTTCTATTTATTATTATTATCATTCTAACATATATGTAACCATTCTAATAATAACGACGTGACCTATACTTGTTTAAAATCTAACCTAAGACCATTACTATAGAAACATCCACTAATAATCATACTAAATTCAATTTATATTAAGTATATATACAATATATACACCTATGTCAATATTTATAATAAATGAAGTGAGAATATATATGTTTTACCCAACTGTTTAACCCACGCTATAAACCATTTCATTTACACTTTTCACTTGTTTAACCTAATGGTTTTCTACTTTTTCAATTATATCATTTTTTACAACCATATATATATATATATATATATACTAATAATACATATGGATTTTAATCTCATATTCACTTACTTTGTTTTAATTACTAATAATTTATTTTAAATTCTCTATGGATATACAAATAAATATTTATAGTAGAATTTTTAGTTTAATATTTTCGATCTCTATATCTTATAATTTGATTTAACATTTATAATCCTTTTCTTTTCTATTTTTCGATACCAAATATATGAAACTAAATCCGCAAATAATATAACTAATTTTTAGTGCAGCAATAATATTAAGTTATGTAAGAATAAATAAATTGCAACAATTTATTAAAACTTCTTAATGTTCAACTATATAAAAAATATACTTTATTCCAATCTCAAAATAATTATATAACTTTGAAATGTATACTTATCTTATTAAAATATGCAGATGTGCCCAACAATGGCTTCGGAGCAGATTAGTGGTTTAGCCTCTTCCGGCCCATGAGCAATCTAGGAGGAAATAGTTCCTTTCATAACACAATGTGTTTTACACTCTCGTACAAGTGCTGGTTCTAGAAGAACAATGCTCAACACAATGTTGGTTCTAAAAGAACAATGCTCAACACAAGTGAAAACCAAGCCCTCACCAAGATCATCTCGGGTTGTACGTTGTACCCTAGGTTAGGACACACTCTATGTTGAACACACTCAAATATTGAGAGGGGGGTGAATCAATATTCAAACAAATCTCAAACCCTCTGGAGAAAATTAAAACTTAAACTTATAGCATTAATAGAAACATAAAATATCAACACAATGCACAACACCACATAACACCAGATGTACGTGGAAAACCCCAAGGGGAAAAAACCACGGTGAGGATTAACTCACAATATATGAAGCTCACTACTATAAAAAATTACAACTTTGTTTTAGGGCTACAACCCAAGCAAGCTACTACTCCCTGAAGAAAGGTTTTAGGGCCACTCCCAAGGAAGCAACTACTCCCTGAACTAAGAACAAACTCAAAAAAGATTACAGCATGATAGTCTTTCTATTGTCTAAAACTAACAATGAAGCTCACTCCTTTTGATGATTGCAATTCTACCTTTTCACTCCTCTTTTGATGATTGCTCTTTTGCTTTGACAACTTCTGCACCTTCTTCAAAAGTCTTCTTTGCAACTTACTGACTCGCTTCTTTTAGCCTTCAAAAAGTTTTGCCTTTGGCTCACTGCCTCCAACAATCAATTAGGCACACTCTTCACTTCCCTTCTGTCTCAAAAATATCTTCAAGATAAATCCAGACATGATCTACCAATTCTGCTCTTTCTCTTTCAGTCACACATCATAATGCATTACAAATCCATTTTGACTTATTTCACACACACTCATAATCATGCTTCACCTAGATCAACTAGGTTTATAATATATACATGATATTACATTGATTACATTACAAGTCGGCTAGAGACAACAAGAATATTACAATTACAAGTCGGCCAAAGATCAAAACAACATGAAACATGTAGAGGGCAAGCCCTAAAATGAACTACATGCAACACTAGGAAGAGAAACACGCCTTGTGGATTCCAACACATGCTTAACCCAGTCCTAAACATCCTTCACAACATCATCCTTCATAGAATAACATCCGCAAGTTTCACACAATTTAATTAGGTCACCCTTAAGCAAGAAAACATGAATCTTGTAGCACATCGGTCATTACAACTTGGCGGTACTCATGGAAAATTAAACATTACTTGTGCTTCTTCCAGATGAGTCAACATGACCCATACAACATCTCCAAATGTTCCTTGAACTCCGCACAACAACAACTTTGTGGTGCACAGCTCCAACATACCTTAATCGGCCAAGCAAAGGCATAACCCAGCAACACCATCATTTTGGACCACAACCTATTCTAGAGAAACCAGAAAACACCTTACAAAGCAATAGGAAACAACACAATATCATTAGGATCATTCTCCATCAGCCAATTCACCATTTCATGTAGCAATAAGTTGGCACAAACCAACAAATACTGAAACTAGCCACCAGACAATATAGTCATGCACTTTGTCACTTACAACTTTCTCTGTGGAGGAACAAATGATGTAAAACTTTGAATGAAGCACCTTCACAACCCACTGAACTTAACTTCTGAACCGCATGACTATATCTTCAAATGCGGAGTAATGCAAAGCATTCTCCCAAATAGTCTTCTAGGCAACTTCTTGCAGTAACAACCTTCACCAACATCCGGAGACCAAAACCTCTTTGTAGCAACACATCCTTAGGAATAATAGGAGAGAGAATACAACACATTGAGATCATCAACAACATCTCCCCAACACCAACATTACTTGTAATCCTCATCTTGATGCTTCTAATTCCCATCTTAATGCTTCTAATTCCCATCTTAATATATCATCATGATATCATCTCTACTGACAACAAACATACTCAATACAACCTTAATTGACATTAAACAAAGCATGGCATCCAACCCTGAACATCAACAATCATCACTATTAGCACACCATCATAGTATATCATCAACATAATCATGAATGACAACCCAAATAGAGTGTTGGCATCAATGACAACCACACCAATGACAACCTTAGGTAACACATATGCAATAATCTCCCCCTTTGGCATTGATGGAAACACACACCTGCTCATTCTCTCCCTTTGACATTAAGGACAAAGGGCAACTACTTCTCCCCTTTAGGTGCATATTTTCTCCTTCTCAACCTTCTCCCCTTGTTAGCAACAACCACTACCTGCTCTACTTGACAGGTAGCCACCATCAGTCCAAGAAAAAGATATAGCATGAATTACTCCCCCTAGATAGATGCACCAACTATGCATCTAGCAGGAAGGAGGGGCAATTACCCCTAACTTCTGCTAGAGATAATCAAAAGTATCCTTTGCAAGAGCCTTTGTGAAAATACCTACAATCTAATCATTTGTTGGAACATATTCCAACTTCACTTCTTTATCTGCAACCTTCTCTCTCAAAAGGTGATACCTGATTTATATATGCTTGGTTCTAGAATGCATCACTGGATTCTTGGAAATATTTATAGCACCAGTATTATCACACAAAATAGGAATAGGCTCATCATATTGTATCTTGATATTTCAATGTTTGCTTCATTTACAATACTTGTCTGCAATAATATGCCGCAACAATATACTCTGCCTCTGCAATTGATAAATATATTGAATCTTGTTTCTTACTATGCTATGAAACCAATCTGCTTCCTAAAAAGAAAGCACCACCACTTGTACTCCTTCTATCATCAACACAACTAGCCCAATCAGCATCAGTGTAAGCACTCAGATCAAAATCATTACCCCTTGAATACCATAAGCCATAATCTGGAGTGCCCTTCAAATATCTAAATACTCTTTTTACTGCCTTCTCATGAGTTTTCTTAGGATTAGCTTGATATCTGGCAACCAAACAAACTACATGCATAATATCAGGTCTAGAAGCAATCAAGTACAATAATCCTCCAATCATAGATCTATAAAGAGTTTGATCAACCTCATGTGACTCATCATCTTTGTTCAAGTGACAACCAGTAACCATAGAAGTACTTATTGGTTTGGAATCCTCCATACCGAATTTCTTCAACACCTCTCTAACATACTTAGCCTAAGAAACAAAGATACTATCATCTAGCTGAACAATTTGAAGCCCAAGGAAGAAATACATCTCACCAATATCTCAAACTCTTTCTGCATCTCTTCTGCAAACCTCTTACACATACTATCCTCTCCACCAAAGATAATGTCATCAACATATACAACAACTATAAAAATCTTGTCTCCCTCTTCCTTAATGTAAAGATTACTATCTGTAGTACTTTTCTTGAAACCTTGCTGAAGTAAGTACTTATCCAACCAAGCATACCAAGCTCTAGGAGCTTGCTTGAGTCCATACAAAACTTTCTTGAGTCTACACACCATGTTCAGATCTTTAGATAGCTGAAAACCATCTAGTTGCTCAATGTAGACCTCTTCCACTAAATCATCATTCAAGAATGCTGACTTGACATCCATTTGATAGACCTTGAAGTTCTTGTGAGCAACAAAGGCAAGAAAAATCATAATTGCCTCCATTCTGGCTACTAGAGCAAAAGTCTCCTCAAAATCAATACCTTCAACTTGAGAATAACCCTTGCACACCAATCTTGCTTTGTTCCTTACAACTTCACCATTTTCATTTAGTTTGTTCCAGAACACCCACTTTGTTCCTATAACATTCTTATCAACTGGTATGGGAACCAGTTCCCACGTCTAATTATTTTCTATCTAATTCAATTCTTCTTCCATTGCCTTCATCCATCCATCATCTTTGCTAGCATTAGCAAAGGTTTTTAGCTTTATCTTTGACAATAGGCACAAATTCACTTGCTCACTTGCTTTTGCAAGCCTTCTCCTAGTCTGCACACCTTCATTCTTATCCCCAATGATCTGATCTGCTGAATGGTTCCTTTAAACATAGTTTGCCAGAGTCTTAGGGATCTGCTCTGCTTCTTGTTCCTTCTCTTCTTTCTCCTCTTATTCTTCTTCAATGCAAGGAGGTATATCAGATCCGCAATCCTTTGGTTCCTATGAGATTTGACACAAATCTTCATCTACCTTGACATTTGTGCTTTCAATCATCTTTCCCAATCTCTTGTTGTAGCATCTATAGGCCTTGCTTTTGGTTGAGTAACCAAGAAAGATCCCTTCATCACACCTTGAATCAAACTTTCCAAGGTCTTCTTCATGATCTCTCCTGATGTAGCATTTGCTACCAAAGATCCTGAAGTATCTGATAGTGAGGGTTCTTCCATAAAATAGCTCATAAGGGGCTTAGTGCTATTGACCCTCAATTGTACTATGTTAAGCAGATAGACAATAGTGTGAACTGTTTCCTTCTAGTACATATCAAGCATATCTGCATCTTTCAACATTGCCCTAGCCATCGCTTGCACAGTCTTATTCTTCCTCTCCACTACCCCATTTTGCTGAGGGGTCCTAGGAGCAGACAGATGTCTCCTAATACCATGGTCTTCACAAAACTTTTTAAATTCATTTGAAGTGAACTCACCTCCTCTATCAGATCTTAAGCATTTGATTTTAGCATCCATTTCATTCTCAACTATTGCTTTGAAAATTTTAAACTTATCAAAGGCTTCTAATTTTTCTCTTAAAAAAGTAACCCAAGTCATTCTAGAGTAATCATCAATAAGCAACATGAAGTACCTTTCACCTTGTTGACTTTTTGTTCTTATAGGGCCACATAGGTCAGTGTGAATCAATTCCAAAGGCATTGTAGAAGAATACTCCTTGCTCTTTAAATTTGTCTTTGTCTACTTTCCCATTTGACATTCCTTGCATAATGTGTTTGCAGACTTGGTTATCTTAGGTATATCTCTCAACGCATGAAAAGAGCTGATCTTTACCATATTATCAAATTTGATGTGCCCCATTCGCTTGTGCCACAACCAACACTCACTAGATTGATCCAGTAAATAGGTTCTACCATTTGCCTCCTTTAGATGATAAATATCTCCATATGTCTTAATACCTTCTGCAACTAATCTTCCGGACCTTGCCTTCCTAATTTCACACCCTTTGGCATGAAATATAAGATTGTATCCTTTACTGCACATTTGACTGACACTGAGGAGATTGTGCTTCAGCCCTTTGACATAGAAGACATGCTCAGTCTTGTTCTTTCCATCAATGGTTATAGCACCCTTTCCACAAATTTGTGCTGACTCATCACCACCAAACTTAACAGCTCCACCATTCCACTTCTTAAGGTTGATAAACTTTGTCACCAATCATGTGGTTAGAGAAACCACTGTCAATTACCCAAGCATTTGCTTCTTCTTTTGCATGAAAGGCAATCCATACAACCATTGATTTTTCATTACCTTGGTCAGCCTACAAGGTATTAGACTTTTTACAGTTCCCAATATCACCTCTTTTGTCACCAACATTCAAGGCCATGAAAAGTGTTTCATCATTTGAATCATCATGATCCTCATCTTCTGAATAGCAACTATTCTCCATGGAATAAAGCCCTTTTTTGAACTTTTCTCTCTTGTTACTACCCTTTGATTCTTTAAAAGGACATTTAGAAGCAAAATGACCAACTTTCCCACAATTGAAGCATTTGAAAGGTAACTTACCTTTGTATTTGCCAGTGCCCTTCTTCAATCTTCATACAAAGTTTGCCTCTACCTCATCAAGATCATCTTGATCAACTGTTTCATTTTCTTCCTTCTTACTTACTTTGAATGTTGCTTCCTTCTTTGGAGCACCTTTTTTAAATTATCTCATCTCAGAGGTTGTGAGAGAAACAAACAATTAATCTACTGTATAGTGATCCAAATCCTGAGTCTCCTCAATAGCAAATACCTTATGACTATAAGATTTAGTGAGAGATCTTAGCACCTTCTTCACAATCTCTTCTTCTTTCATTGTTCCACCAAGACCTTTGATGCCATTAACTATTTCATCCACTTGAAGCGTATAACTAGCAATATCTTCATCTTCTACCATCCTCAGGGTCTCAAATTTTCTCTTGAAGATTTGCATCTTGGCTTGCTTCACATCTTGGCTTGCTTCACTTTACTATCTCCTTCATAAATGCTGCTAAGTTTTACCCAGACATCCTTATCAGAACTACAACTCATTACCTTCAGAAGTTCTAAATTAGCTAGCCCACTCATGATAGCACTCTTTGCCTTGGCATTGTTATGATACAACTTAATCTCATCTGAATTTGTAGGATCATGAGCAGGATCAGTGTAACCATTCTTGACAGATTGCCAAACACCAAACCCTAGAGAAGATATATAGCTTTCCATCCTTAGCTTCCAAAAGGTGTAATTTGTTCCATCAAACATAGGTGCCTTGTGAGATCCATTATGAGCCATCCTGGACCTTCCTCAAGCAGTTAAGCTCCTTCTGAGGAACTTAGCTTTGATATCAATTGTTGAACACACCCAGATACTGAGAGTGGGGTGTGAATCAATATTCAAACAAATCTCAAACCCTCTGGAGCAAATTAAAACTTAAACTTTACAGCATTAACAGAAACATAAAATATCAACACAATGCACAACACCACATAACACCAGATGTACGTGGAAAACCCCAAGGGGGAAAAACAATGGTGATGATTAACTCACAATATATGAATCTCACTGCCATAAAAAATTACAACTTTGTTTTAGGGCTACAACCCAAGGAAGCTACTACTCCCTGAAGAAAGGTTTTAGGGTCACTCCCAAGGAAGCTACAACTCCCTACAAACTTTATTTTGGGGCTTCAACCCATGGAAGCAACTACTCCCTGAACTAAGAACAAACTTAGAAAAGATTACAACATGACAATATTTCTACTATTTGAAACTAACAATGAAGCTCACTCCTTTTGATGATTGCAATTCTACCTTTTCACTCCTCTTTTGATGATTGTTCTTCTGCTTTGACAACTTTTGCACCTTCTACAAAAGTCTTCTCTGCAACTTATTGACTCACTGCTTTTATCCTTCAAGAAGTTTTGCCTTTGGCTCACTGTCTCCAGCAATTAGTTAGGCACACTCTTCACTTCCCTTCTATCTCAAAAATATCTTCAAGATGAATTCGGATAGGATCTACCAATTCTTCTCTTTCTCTTTCAGTCACACGTCATAATGCATTACACATCCATATTTGACTTCTTTCGCCCACACTCGCAATCATGCTTCACCTAGATCAACTAGGTTTACAATATATACATGATATTATATTGATTACATTATAAGTCAGCTATAGACAACAAGAATATTATAATTACAAGTTGGCCAAAGATTAAAACAACATGAAACATGTAGAGGGCAAGCCCTAAAATGAACTACACACAATACTAGGAAGAGAAACATGCCTTGTGGATTCTGACACATGCTTAACTTGGTCCTAAACATCCTTCACATCATCATCCTTCATAGAATAACATCCGCACGTTTCACATAATTGAATTAGGTCGCCCTTAAGCAAGAAAACATGAAGCTTGTAGCCCATCGGTCATTACAACTTGGCAGTACTCATGGACAATTAAACATTACTTGTACTTCTTCCAGATGAGTCAACATGACCCATACAACATCTACAAATGTTCCTTGAACTCCCCACAACAACAACTTTATGGCGCACACCTCCAACATACCTCATTCGACCAAGCAAAGGTATAACCCAACAACACCTTCATTCCAGACCAAAACCCATTTTGGAGAAACCAGAAAACACCTTGAGAAGCAACATGAAACATCACATGATCATCAAGATCATTCTCTATCAGCTAATTCACCATTTCATATAGCAATAAGTTGGCGCAAGCCAACGGATACTGAAACTAGCCACTAGACAATACAATCCTGCACTCTGTCTCTTACAAATTTCTCTGCGGAGGAACAAATGATGTAAAACTTTGAATGAAGCACCTTCACAACCCACTGAACTTAACTCTTGAACTGCATTGACCATATCTTCAAATGCAAAGGAATGCAAAGCATTCTCCCAAACAGTCTTCCAGACAACTTCCTACAGTAGCAACCTTCACCAACGTCTGGAGACCAGAACCTCCTTGTAGCAACACATACTTCCTTAGGAACAACAGGAGAGAGCATACAACATGTTATAGATCATCAACAACATCTCCCCAACATCAACATTACTTCTAATCCTTATCTTGATGCCTCTAATTCCCATCTTAATGCTTCTAATTCCCATCTTAATATATCATCATGATATCATCTCTGCTGATAACAAACATACTCTCTACAACCTTAATTGACATTAAACAAGGCATGACATCCAATCACGAACATCAACAATCATCACTGTTAGCACACCATCATAGTATATCATCAACATAATCATTAATGATAGCCCAAACAGAGTGTTGACATCAATGACAACCACACTAGTGACAACCTTAGGCAACGCATGTGCAACACTCTGTGTGCCCCTTCTCCAATACTCACAACCTTCTAACCACAATCTCTCCTTAGCAATCTCTCCAGCGAAATAAAATCCATGTTCCTCTATTACATTATTTTTTCGGGTTTAAATAATAACCCAAAGGGTGGTTCCAACTATCACACCCTTTAATAAATATTACAAATAACCTTTTAATAAGGTTTTTTAACCTTTATTTTAACTCAAAAATAACTTTTTTTTTTTACTTTCTCTTTATTTTACATTTCTTCTTATTTTCTTTTTCATATATATTTATTTTTTACTCTAAAGTTTTCACAAACTTTATTTATTTAATTCATTTCTAGGGAAAAAGTCCCATAACAATAGGTGTTGATTTCCTTTGGGTGCTTATTTATAGTCTTTAATGTTTTTTGTTGTCTTAACAATGATGTTGTGTGTCCCCTTTTGTTCTTGTCTCTAGCATTGATTTGGCAATCTTCCAAAACTTGGTTGCTTTTGACTTTCTTTGATTTTTGACTTTAGTGCTTGTTTTGCTATGGTATGACACACACCTATACAAGGGTTTTAAATTTATTTATTTTTGTATTTTACCTTCCTTGTGTATGGTGTGCACCTTTGGCGTGTCGAGAATTTATACGAAAGGTTTTTTTTAAATTATTGTTTTTTTTTTAATTTTATAATTTTTTATTTGATTTTTATTTGTTATTTTAATAGTAATTTTATTAATAATAATTACTAGGAAAAATTATAAATTTTTGGATTTTGAAATTTAATAATAATTTTAATTTTTAAAAATCATTAATAATTAAAATAATTATCTTAATTAAAAATTAATAATTAAAATTAAAATTACAGACAAACGAGAACATTTGGCAACGTAATACTTAACATTTTCAAAATGAACACTGGACTTAAATGTAACGACTTTTTTGACCTTGATGATGATAGACAAATGATGAACTTTGACAACATGGTATTTTGGACTTGAGCACTCGACTTGTGACTTGACATTTTGACATTTTGGACTAGGAGACACATACCTGTGACTTAATCGAAGATGACTTGAGACTTTGATGTTGACATGGTGGCACGAACATTAGACTTGACCAAAAATGATTACTTGCAATTTTTGACAAATGACTCAACACATGATGATTTGATGACGACAAACGAGTTTCTTGTAACACAATCTAGTTTTGGATTAGGTACATCATGTAGTACAATGTATCATGTAAGTGAGCTATACTAAGCTTTAGGAGATTAATAAAATGCCGCATTTTGCATTGCTATTTCCATTTGTGTATTTGATTGTAAAGGTTAATGAAAACTAGACATTAAAGAAGAGCTAGAGGCTTAAACACAATAATAATCAATCAGTCATCTTCAACATTACACATTATTACATTCAGTGGATTTATAAAGCCTTTCTACATTCTAACTACCTAAACCAGTTTCCTAACTAATAATTAATCTCTACTTGTAAACTAATTCTAAGGTGATTATTACATAATCACTTACATTATTTATTAACCTATGTTATGTACTAATTCCTAACACCCCCCTTTAGTGTTGACATATGAACTTTTATTTTGGCACAACATTGACGTATCGATAGTTGGCCAAGGTCGGGACCATTGCCTCCAGTTTTGGTTGTTTAGGTTCATCTGTTTTATGTTTGCCCCCCTTCAATGAAAGTTTTCTTTGGATGTCAGTTTACACCGATAATGCATCCTTACATAATGCTTTTTACACCTTATAACAACTTAGTACATTAATCGCATTAGTATGTTAATAATTTGAATATGTTGTTGTGTGATCAACATTGCAAGGCAATCCTCCACATCACCATGGCCATGATACCCTCCTTTGCTTGGCATCTCTCTTCCGAACAGTGCATTAACTCCTTCACCAAATGTGTGTGTGGTGTGATTCAAACCGCAACTGGGCCTCAAACACAACTTCTTGCTTCACTTCAAAACCTTATGGTAGAGCATCGATTCCATCCCATACATAAATGAATGACATTTTCTCAGATGTTTTGTGCACAAGGAGAACCACACAAAGATCAGTGATGCACATCCTCTTCATTTGAAAATTTTCTTCTTCTCAACTACCTCAAACCACCCTACCCATTGCACTTTTCTGCAACATCTAAGATTTTTGCAACACTTCCAATAATAATAATCCCAATGAAAACACAAGGAAACATATGAATGCTTTTCCAACTCAACAACAAACTCAATATTCAAACGTTGTAGGGGCTTTTGATGGACAACAATTAGAAAACTAAATTATGTTTAATTTTTTTCTAGTTTTGGATATGAAAATGAACAAAATGAAGGGAAAACAATGAAAAGAGTGAATGCGATGGAGAGAGGAGAAAATTCAGATGGATGGTGAATGTCACAAGTTTGCACATGGTCTACACTGCATCATTGTCAACAAAATGTAAGAATGGTGGATGGGCAAAACAATGATTGTTGCACGTGGTCATCACTGCATTTTCATTGTATGAACCGCTTTGGAGAGGGAAGGACAATCGAATGAAAGGCAAACAAAGAGGTTCGAGAAAACCCACATTGATATTGAAATGCAGACATTAAAGAAGAGCCAAATACTCAAACACAACGATAATCAATCGGTCATCTTCAACATTACACATTATTACATTCAACAACTTTATAAAGCCTTTCTACTTTCTAACTACTCAAACCACCTTCCTAACTAATGACTAATCTCTACAAACTAATTCTAAAGTGATTATTACATAATCACTTACATTATTTATTAACCTATGTTATGCGCTAATTACTAACAAAGGTTCCAAGGATTGACTGCCCTTAAGTGGTTTCTTGGTTGCTGACTGCATCAAAATGGTTCAATAGATGTGCCTATTGGTAGCTTCAACCGACTTTCTTGTTGCCTTGCACACATAAAATACATCCATAACTACCTGCATAACATTAGCAGGGCTAATTCCCTCGATTGCATCGTTCTAAATTTGAAACTAAAAATCACATCCTTGTGCTTTCTTGAACAATTAATTATCTCAATGAAATAAGGGTTTGCCTCAAATGTGATAATGACATTGATGAGTGGGTTGTACCCAATATCCAATCATCCATCCATGAAAATACAGTAGCCAATTTTCATTCACATTGGCCTCATATCCTCCAATAACAATTTAAAATTTGGAGAGTTTTTGTTAAGAATGGAGGTTTTCGATTTAGTTTCTGTAAGAAACACATAAGAAAAATTGGTTCAATTATGGTTCAAATCGTGTGTCTATTCTCCTTGAAAATGTCTTGGCAATATTGATGCCATTTTTGGGATGTTTCTAGGATGAACCCATGACATCCAATCTATTTTTAAACGTTTAACCCAAGCCCACCACTCTAAACCCTAATATAAACCCCAAAAAAATTGGAACTCCAAACTTTTTTTTTCCCACTTTTCTTCAGGTTTACGACTAAGGAAGCGGTCCCATGGAGGGGGGCTTCCAAAATTATCTCAATGGTGTTGCTGAATTTTTTTAGGAGCATTTTAAAACAAGCAGTCCCATGAATTTTGTTGTTGCAGGTAGGCTTAAAACTTTAAGCTCCGAAATTTATGGAAGCTGGTGGTCTCATTAGGTTTTTTGTTTTGTGCTAATTGATTTAGCAGAGATTTTTTAGGACTTACAAATAAAAAGATTAAAAATCATCAAATAAAAATTTTTCCCTCCAAAATATTTCCTAAATTAAATGGAAGGAATCTAAAAACTGGTAGAAAAATCCCTAAGTTGGTGGAGAAAAGTTTTAGCCCCACCTCAAATGAATCCACTCAAAATCAACCACCTAAAAAATAACTGCTCCTATTTTGAAGGAAAAGATTCTAATTTATGCGCTAGCAATTGTTTTGGGTTTTATGTGACCCCTTGCTCCACAAAAATAGAACCCCTTCCTAAAACTACTTGCAACTACCTCAAGATACACTTCCTCTCCATTCCGATGCCATGGAGTTTGTTTTTCTGCTGCCAAAGCGTGAATAGCTTGCATCTCATTGTAATGAACCAAGGGATGATTTGGATGCTTTCGGCAGAGAGCAATTTGATAATTAATTCATGTAGTTCTCACCATTGATGTATTTGAACAGATGATGTGAATTGTAATTAATAAACTCATGATACATGGAATTATGTAGTCTTATGTCAATGCTTGCTTATTTTAGCATTGATTATGCTCACAATATTGAAATAATGATAATTTTTCTTATTATTATATTTTATATTTTATTTAGGGATTTCTAAGAGGAACTATAACCTAGGGTCCCAAAAAAAACTGGCATTGCCCGCACTTGTCCAATTCCCTGGTAATTTAGGTGCTAATTAACCAATGGATGATTTGATGCTCTCGATGGAGAGCAAATTGATGATTTTTTAATGTTGTTCTTGACTATGACTAATTGACCATTGAGGTATTTTGAATTGCTTATATGAATTATGATTTCTATGCCTATGATATTTTGAATTATGTAGTCTGCTGTGAATTTTCCTCGTCCGTTTCTTGGTAACTTATATCAATACTAATTAATAAAGGTTCTCACAGCCCAATTTTGGGCCTGCAACTTGTGTTGTCATTTTTCTAGTTTTGCATGCTTCTTTCTGTTTATGGTTAAATGCCAAATGGATGTGGAATTTAAATTGCATTGTTTATTATTTGAATTTTGAACATCAGTTTTCGTGCTCAATGGCAGTGCATGTATTGTAAGCGAAGATAATAGTTTTCATGATAATTGAATATGATTTGTTTCCTTTCTATTAAATCTAGTACAGCTGCTTGGTAGAAATCTAGTAGATTATTTTCACAAGATCAATATTAGGTTGCACATGTATTATGAACTTCCGTTGAACTCTGTGTCAAGAGAGTGTGCATATGAATTGTGATTCATGTGTGTGTAATTGATTTTTGTTGAAGAATTGTTAGACTCCAAATATTTAACCAAATTCTTGTACTGTGGTTTAAGGGTGAACAAGGGTTTCCATTTGTCTCTTCTATACGATTATCTTTCAAATATATTCCATCTTGCAAATTTGATCAGTTCAAGAGGCCTCTTGCTTTCATATTTTGCATTTTTCTTGGTTCCCTAGAGCAATTGTTGATAATGTTACTTAGCGTTCAGGTTACTCTTTTTGTTCTAGGTTTATCCAAGTTTGTAGTTCGCAAAAGTGAGAGAAAAAACCCCGAAACACCATATTTTACAAGGGTGCCGTCCTTCTCAACTGCAGAGAGAAACTGCCAATCCTGGTTTCTTACAGGCGAATCTATCTTGCCACCACTTTTCATCTGGCAAGAGTCAAATTTCCATCAAAGGTTTCAATTGACAGGTGTTAACACAGAGGACCCATCATATTTTCCCCCCATCTGCGAAACTTCAGTCTCTTGTAGAACCATAGACTATAATAAACCAGCCAAAGAAGGTAAAAAAATTGTCCTTGAAGCACATTGTTGAATATTTTCTGATAGCTGTATTTTATTGCTTACAGGTATGGGAAAGTTTTGCAAGGAACCATCTAGGAGGTTTTCTGTAGAGAATTTTGGCATCGAAGAAACAGCAGAAACATCCAAAGGTACATTAAATATTTTAATAATACTTGCTTTCTACTAAAAAGGCTAAGAGGGAATTTTCTGAAGCCAAATTGACTCATGTTCTTTCCATTGTTTGTTCTCAGCGTCTGTACAAAATGAATTTTGGGAACATTCTGATTCAGAGGATTATAGCCCCATATCAGCTGATAAGTACTAAATAAATCCAACCATTAGTTCATTTTATTTTAAGAGAAGCTGACCTGGTTTATTTCTACTAGAAGTGGATTACATGTCTTCCATTAACTTTTGGGCTGCTCAACTTGAACCTACACAGGCAAATCAAGCTCATTATAGCAAAGATCAAGCAAAAAATAAGAGCGGGGTTAAACTTGAAAACTTTTCAGAAACTAGATGAATCTATGACTTCTATCTTTTGTATCCTTAATGAGTTACATAGAAAATTAAAAAAGCAGAGGTAAGTTCCCCTGTTTTTGAATTCTTAAATTGCCATATTTGCATCTTTTAAATAATTTTTTATTTAAAGCATGAGGTAAGAAACTATAATTTATAACAGCATACCATCGATTACAATGATTCAGGATTGAGGCTACTAGGAATTGCAGTTCTGGTTTGAAAAAGATGGAACGTGTTTGCAAGGTAAGCATTGGAGAGTATTTGTTCAATAGTTCTAACTCTAAGGATGCGGATTTTAGGCCACAGCAAAGGTATTCAACTCTGGTGGATGCATTTGCGTTTCGAATTCAATCCAGCATGATAGAGGATAAGAAGAGCTCAAATTAGAATCCAATAGGGATGCTGGAGTTGTAGTTTAGTACTTTGGTTTTAAGGCTATGGCGTTCATAATTTTCTCTCCACAAGCATGTTTGTTCTGCATGTTAATGATAAGTTGTTTTCAACAAGTAATATCTTTCCAGATCAACTGCTGCAGGAAATTGAGTTTGCAATGCAAGAGCAAGCTGATATGCAGAGACATCAGTTCAAAGACCTTCAATTTGATCTTCTAGAAATAAAAAGTATGATGCAGACTATGGCAACAGGAAAATGTCAGTGCCCATTCTTTGCTTCTGAAAACTAGTTAATGGCAGTTGTTGATTTTAACAAATGTCATATATGATCTCAGGTTGATATGAATGGTTTTTATTGCAGATAAAACTTGCTCTTGTTTCTCTTCAGAGAAGGTTTGTGTTTGACTTGGTTTTATTGTGTGTCAGAAAATTCTTTTGAAAAGCTTTTAAAATAATGCTACAGAAGGTTATCTAAAGATTTGGACATACTTCAGGAATGCACAAAGTATTCTATGGTAGAATCAAAATCGATGAAAAGCATCTTCTCAAAACAACACATAGACAATGAACACAGGAAAGCTTCAACTCAAGAAGGCAAGGATGTTAAGGATGATGAGTTCCTGGAAGAAATTTCATTGCAGGAACATCGCATTCATTGTTTACGGCAGGTTGCATGTCACATTTCTCCAGTTCATTCTCGTAGAATGGATGAGAATTTGGTGGTAATTATTGAAAATGAAATAAATTCTCTTCAAAAAGATGGTGAAACAAGGAAGCCATGGAATGCTAAGATGACAGAGAACGCAGAAACTACCATGCCATGCATAGATTGTAATGATGTCACTGATGTGCTGGATGATATGCCACCCAATGTTTGTCCTCCTGAAATCTGGAAGAGAAACCTCTTCCTTGTAAAGAAACAGAACTTTCTCCATCTTTCTGGTGAAGAGCAAAATTCAGGAAAATGCAAGAATTTGCGAAATTGTGGTAGCATTTCTAACATGCTGATGCCTCAAACTAGTAGAGGATCAACGAATAATATCGATTGTAGTAAGGAGAATATGCAGTACAATGGATTAGGGACAGGGTTGTCATCTTCAGCAGAGCATTGTAATAGATGTAACATTACAGAACCATTACAAGCTTATGAATGCATGAATGAGTTTGACAAGGACTTTTTGAGAGAAGAGAAGGGGAAAGACATGGATGTGATGGATATTCTTGATGACAGATTTCCAGAATCTCCAGTAAACAATGATAAAATTTTGAATTCAAATACAGCTGAGAAGCAGAGATCAAATATGGCAGAGCATACATGTGCTTTTAAGGAACATTATACAGAAGAGCAACCTAGTATGGAGGAGAAGAAAACAAAACTGGATGAAGTACAAGTCTCTGCTAAAAATAAGCATTGTCCTTCTAGAAAGAGGGTCAAGTGCAAAGCTGCATGGATGAGACGGCCATCGCATCGGTTCAATGAATCAGAAGTAGAATGCCTGATTTCTGCTGTTGAAAAGTTTGGAACTGGAAGGTAGCCTTGCTTAAAATGTCTAACTTGTATTTATCATAGGATGTCAAGCAGAAAATTTGATGTCATCCTTTTTTGTAGAATGTGAACTGTTATATTTTCAACTTAACAGATTACTGGGATTTCTGATTTGTTTTTCACAGTCTTTCTAATTTGAAAATTCAGATAGCATCTATTTTTATTTTATTTTTAATTCAATAGAGGGAAATTTGATGAGACTTATAATAATAGTCGATGCACAGATACAAACATTTTCATAGTAATTGTGGTCTCCTAAATAAAATGTAATGTTTTAACATCTGAAGGTTGCTCTTGGTTTTGTTTAATGTGACACCAAAATACTTCTGCTGTTTTCATCTCCAGGTGGCGGGACATTAAAGAAATGTATTTTTCTACCTCTAAGTTCCGCACTGCATCAGACTTGAAGGTCCTCTCAAAGGATTGCTTCCTCTCTTAACTCTTAATTACTTTCATGGGTTATATAATTTATCACTTGATCATGCTTGGTATTTACTTTTGCATGATAAAATGCAGGATAAATGGAGATCTCTGCTCTACTCTGCTATGCATTTCTCAATTAACCAGAATTTCCGCACCACTATCCCAGTGAATATTTTAAAACGAGTAAATACAGTTCATGTGAAAGGACACTGACAACAAGGAAGCAGGTAGAGACTCCCAATATTCCCAAATCATTTAGCAAAATTTTACTTATGCTTGAAGGCCAGTTATTTTAATATCTTCTTCATTAGGAGACTGCTTTTGCCAGGACCTTAAGTCAAGGTAGACATTCTGTCCTAAAATAAGCTAAAATGACCTGGAAGATCATTTCAGAAATTATCTGTTTTAGGTTCATATTTGACTTGTACTTGTTGATGATTGTTTTTCAACAAGTCAACAATTAGAGTAAAATACTGAGTATCTGACTCTCTCTTGAGCAAAGCCTCTCGGATGCTGAACTAGGTGATCAAACGAGATGACTCCAAGGTTCCTTCTGATGTTTTCGGTAAGAGACAGCTCAGCGATTAAGTATGATTTTGCTGTTTACACACAAAGGGACTTACACAATTGTTCAAGTAACTTGTTGTTTCAAGGACTATGGAAACGGATACTAGAGAGCCTAAGTACTGCAATTGATGGCGTATGATTTAGCAATGGATGTTCTTTGGTTCTAATCCTAACTGAATAAAAAAAGGCAAAAGATATAGGGTTTAGAAACACTAATCTAATCCTAAATGCAAGGACGTTTACTACTTGAAGTGAAATCGAACCAGATCCTGTTTCGCCAAGATAAAACAACTACACAAGATAGGTGCAATCTTCAAAGGTGTACAAGATGTTTAAATCAATTATGCTTATGAAAGATTCAACAAGCATAAAGATCAAATTGACGTTCAATTGTTCAGACTAACCATGCACTGCAATCCACAAGCCGTAGACTACAAATGGTATGAACTTATAGACTTCACCACAAAGCAATAAAGCAACATTTCATTAACTAACTTAAACTTAAAGAAAACTTATAACTTAATATTTGTTTGAAAATTGAAACCATGCAACACTCGGAAACATAAATAGAATCACCAAACAATGAATCTTTTATTATCTCAGAGAGCTCTTACAACAATTTCAGAATTTCCAACCTCTCCAAATGAGAGCAATGAGAGCTCTTTTATAGACCTCAAAGGAAAGAAGGGTCAAGATCGATCGGCCGAATCAGCGGACCAGATCAAGCCACATCACAAGTAGTTTTAACAAACTCTCCTTTATTAAATGAAGGAGGCTCACTTTATTAAATGAAAGAAGCTATGAAGGAGGGAACAAAGGCACGCTTTTCAAGAAGATAAGGAAGCCACATCATGTGCTCTCTATGTAGTAGTACTATTAGATACGATGAATCTAGACACAATTTGAACAATATCCTCCATTGGTACACTTGTCGCCGCATTAATGGATCCTTCTACCACTGCCACATCTGACTCATAGACGCCAAGTGTCTTCTCCCAGTCGTTTATCCAAGACTTATTTTCTCCAAGACGAAATGCAAGTGTGAATATACTATCCAGTTGACCCTCATCAAGTCCATCATATTGAAAGTAGAATGTCTTAACTTGTTGCTTCATGTTTTCAATAGTAACATTTCCATAAGGATTACATATTGTTGTCAAAGCAGTGTATATATGATTCTCTGTTCTTAGAAGAACACTTCTTATTCTGGACATATCTACTTCAATTTTATCAACCAATTGCCCCTTGTTGTGAAAGGAGAAATACCAAGTGATGAAGTCATGTGGAGTATTTCTATCAATCACCTTATCATGAATTAAGTCTTCTAATGGAGCTTCCATTAAACTCTTGAGCTGTGGCATGTATTGCTCTTTGACTGGTTTGAACTCAGCACAATTTCTTAATAAAGCTTGAACTTGATCTTTAAGCTTAATGACTCTATCATACACTTGCACAATTTCTTCAAGGTGAGTATAGGCCTTCTCTTCTGTCTTTTCTATCCATCCTTTCATCATCTGAGATGAAGTTCTCATGTTTTCAACTTGGGATACTGTTTCTAATGGAAGAATAGTCGGAGGAATTGGAGTAACTTCCTTCTGTTGGATAGGCTGCATGACTTGCTGAATGTAGTGCTTCAATGTATTGAAATCTTGTTCAACCTTCATCCTTGCTTCTCTTTCTTGCTTCAACATGCTTCTTACACTATTCACTGACTCTTGTAGTTCCTCCTCTACCTGTTCCCTTGTGATTGGACCCATGCCAATAGTAGTCATATTGTAATCCTCGGGTGCCATATTTTCTAACTCCTTGTCAATTCTAGGAACAGCTATATGTACCTCTCTATTTCCAGCAGAATCTTGAGTGATTTTGGAAAAGACTATTGCTTTCTTCTTCTGATTACCCTTCTGTGCATTTACAAGCAATTCCTCAACTGGAGCAGGCTGATAAGTTTCTACAATTGTACTTTCCTCAATCCTTTGCCGCAACCAAGGTGGAAAAGCGGAAAGATCTCGCTGTCCTTGAACTTGACTGTGTTGTACACGAGCTACTTCCTCATCAGATTCTGCTTGACCGACTTCATCTTGATCAAGATCATCATTTTCCTCCATTATGACAGTGGGACTCGACTGAATCTCCTCGGATGGAATCAAGGCAACTTCTTCTATAACTTCTATCTCTTGTATTGGATTCTGAACAATTGAAGCACCTTCTTGTGGATTAGATGAAGTAGATGGATTATTCTTCTTTTGAGGTCTCCGGCTTGATTCTCCTTGATCTTGACTAGGTCTTTTCCTCTTTCTAGCTGGATTATTACTTTGATCATTTCCACTGTGTTGTGGTTGGCTATGTGTACTATGTTATCCTGGTTCTCCTTCATCCATCTTATTGTAAGTAAGAACTCGGCCTTCATCATTCATCTCTTGCAATAGTTGATTTATACATACTTGTGTCATGGCTAAGACCGGCTTTATCAATTCTTCTTCGGACACATCCTTTTTTGACCAATCAACTATATAAGGCAAATCCTTTATTTTATCAAATTCATCTATCAACATAGTATCATCTTCGGTGAACTGGTCTGGAATCCTGAAAACTTTGGAAGCTCTAACTAAATCCCAGGTGAGTCTCGAACTTTGAAGTGTTCGGAGATCATCTTCATCTTGGGCACTGGCCCAGTGGTCTTCCAATTGCTTGACATGCTTAAACTCTCTGTTATATTTCCAGCAAACTTGAAAAGGATCAAAGTTAAGCCTCTTGGTGCCATGAGTTTGCAAATGATATGCCTGTAGCTCTATCTCAGAATATTCAGCTGCTGATAATGATGGACATTCCAAATTTTGTCCAAGAAGAAGTGGAAACTGGATCCCTCCTTTCTTCTTCAACTTCTGCAACCTGATGAGTTCTAGGAGTTGCCTTGTAACCTCTAGCATTACCATCCTATTGGTTGGATATCTTGGTAATCTGTATGGATATGATGTAAACCCTTGGATCCTTAGGTAAGTGTACCTTTCATGCTGAGTATACCAGTGTCCATATGCTGAAATGAACTCTCTCGCTGCATTAGACAACCTTTTATGAAATTCTCCCCTTAGTTTCTTCATTATGAACATAGCAAATGCATCATTGAATCTTGTATAATGATTGATACTCTTGAGGTGTAACTGAGGATAACACTGATGCGATAGGTACTTGTTAGGCCCAATGCCGACTTCTCCTCTTTTGGTCAAACCTGAATAGACTTCATTTCTTGCGAGAAGGTACACCACATAGGAACTCATATAACAAGTCTCGGTTTTAGCAAAATTGATGAACTGATCATGTATACTTCGACTGATAAGTCCAGCCCAATCAATCATCTTCCCTTTGAGAACTGACTTGATGAAAGAGTACATCCAAGGCTGAAAGGTAGCAGATTGCGGCATTCCTGTCATTCTATTTAGAAACATAATCAAGTATCCAATTGCAGGATGAAAATCTGACTTGTGAAACTGTGGAGGATTATTCATATTGAACTTCATAGCTGGATTGGCCATCCATTCTCTCCTTATTTCCTGCAATTTTGTTTTTGAATCGACATCATATTCCCGCTGACCTTGTTGTATCGAGATACTGATCATCCTCTCCCTAGTTGGAATGTTGAAAGTCTCTTCAACTGCCTCCTTTTGCAAATAAGCTAATATTGTTCCATCTTTGGCTGTAATTTGCCTTGTGTCTACATCATATTTCTTGACACATTCAATGATCATCTCTGGACACGGCAAAGCTGGCGGAAAACAAGCAGCTTCAATGGCTCCACTCCTCATGATGGCTCGAGCAAGACTACCTCCGTTGGGTTCCTCAAGGACCGACTTGATATCTTCCAAGTTGCTGTTGCCCATATTCGTGTCTCCTACATTTGTCCACCTTGAGACGAGCTTTGACTCGGGAATTTTCCCCTTAGCATCCATCCGGATCTTCGCTTGTCGTTCCTTGGAAGTCATTGCCATAATCCTGTAAACTCGACGCGAATAAGTAATTGCAAACACAATTTAAACTCTACTTCAGCCACTTTAATGCATTAGATTATGAAGTTTTCCTTTATAATTATGAAATATTGCTATCTAGACTCAAGGAATCTATCAAAATCCACTTATCCTTCTTAAATTTTACCAATACTTGAACAATTTTAATGCATCTAAAGAAGAAAAAAGAAGAAAATCAGATCAGAAAATATTCAGATCAGACTTACTTGATAGGCTGCTTTGAATTTGATACCTTGAAATTTGGTCTAACACTTGCTTGGATTTGACAAAATCAAATTTGTACTTCTATAAAACCTTCTTGTTGCTGCTCCTTGAAGACAAATCTGCTCTTGCGAAGTAATTCTGCTCTTTGAAAATGATAAAAATGAAAAGGAGATGAGGTATATATATATAATTTTCTTTAACACTTTACCTCATACCTAGGCCGACCTTCTTTAATATAGTGAAAAACATTTAATTTTGATTGATCTTTATTTAATAAAATGCAATTTCCACATTTTTCAAGGCAAAAACCATTAAATGTTTATAACCTTCCTTTGATTGGCGCATTAGATGGGCTCTTGACGATCTTCTTGAGAATTGAAATTTTGATACCTTCTTCCTCAAGCGCATTGGATGAGACATGGAAATCCTCTTGCCTTTTACATTTGATAACATCTTCGAGGTCTTCTTCATATTCTTTGGATTCGTGTTTTGACTTTCTTCTTGCATTTCGCATTGGATGAGTAGATTGAAGCCTTCTTCTTTGAAATACCTTGATCTTTCTTCATAACCCTCTAGGCGCATTGGATCAAGGATTGAAATCCTCAAGCATTTCACTTTAAGACACCCTCAAAATCCTCATGTGTGGCGCTTTGGATCAAGGTTTGAATTCCTCTTAGCATTTCGCATTGGATGAAGGATTGAAATCCTCTCAACATAGCTTTGGTTTGAACTCGTTCTTACTCGCAAGGGAGTGGCGCATTGGTTGAAGGATTGAAATCCTCAAGTTAGTGTTTTGAAATACTCTACCTTCTCCCCTCTTAGCGCATTAGATGAGCAACTTGAGTTCTTCTCATGTGTGGCGCAATGGATAGGTAACTTGAGATCTTCAAAAATGAACTTCATTCTCCCTTATGTGTGGCGCACTAGATAGGTAGTTTGAAGTCTTCCTGTTGAGCATTTTGATAAAAGGTCTTGGAAGTGGCGCATTACTTCATTATGTTGAAATCTTCAAAACTTCGGTATATTGATGGCCTTTACCTTGAAGTGAATCATGCATGGTGTTGGCGCATTGGATGGGATAAGGAAGATCCTCTAGAAACAAATCTCATTCTTCTTTATATGTTGCGCATTGGAAAACCTTGAAGTGGGCGCATTGGATCAAGGATGGAGAATCCTCTGGATTTTGCTTTAGATAAGGATCCTTCAAACTTCACATTGAAACTACTTTGGCGCACTAGATCACTACGTTGGAATCTCTGGAGTTTCCCCTCATGAGGTCGCATTAGATAAGGCATTGAAGATCCTCTAGATTTCGCCTTGGATGCTTGACTGGATAGGCGCATTAGATAAGGGATTAAAATCCTCAAATTTCTGGCGCATTAGATAAGCTTTTCAAATCTTCTAGTCTCACATTGGTGGATTGGTTCTAGCACTTGCGTTGAATGTTTGGGAGTCGTCCATTGGCGCATTAGATGAGGAATAAAAATCCTCTAGATTTTGGCGCATCACTTGAACTTTTCAAATCCTCTCAAATTAGATCCTTCTCAAGCCAAAAACCTTAAGACTTCTCCTTCCTTCTAGGTGGCGCATCAGTTGAGCTTTCCAAATCCTCTAATCGCTTTTCAAAATTTTAGATTTCGGGGTCAATTCTTCTTCCTAGCGCATTGGTTGAGCTTTGGAAATCCTCTGACACTTATCATCTTTTAATTCGCTCCAAGACTTGTCTTTTCATTTTTGCATTAGTTGAGTGTTTTAAATCCTCATGTTGTTTCGCATTAGATCAAGGTCTTTAGAATCTTTAATATTTTCGCATCACTTCAAGGTCTTAGAATCGCATCACTTCAAAGCTTTAGATGGGCGCATTGGATCACTAAATAGAAATCCTCATCTTACCTTGCAATTGAGAGCGCTTTTTTCCTCACGATTTTGCGCCATCTAAGTGCCCCGTCGCACTAGATCAGCTTTTTGAATCCTCTGGAAAAGTCAGGCGTTTTTCAGGATCGCAAGGGTAAAGGTATATTGAAAAATATATTTAAGTATAAGCTTATACTTTAAATATTTTTCAATATACCTTTCAGGATGTTTGAGATAGGTCCCGAATCCACCGGATTTAAGATGCAAAATATAGAATTTGGAGGATTCACCAGATTTCAGACTTAGCCATTTTTCAAGATTTTCAGGATTTCAGGCTCCAGACTTAGTTTTTTCGGGGTCTCAAACATACTTCAGGATTGATCTCAACATTCATTATCTAGATGGGACTTGATCACAATTCTTCATTACTGCAAGTTGATCTGCCTCTTAATCATGAACCAATGATCGTAGAAAGGGGAATCCTTACCGGATCGGCAGAGGAAGATACTCAGGTCATCATTAAAATCACATTGAAAGCACAGAGCTCAAAAAAAGGGGGGTCCCTATTCCTAATGGGGTGATGTGTGATTAGGTCACAACAGTACTTTCTATGAAAATGTAAGCCTTAAGGTATAGTTGTTGATTTGTAGCTAGGTCGGATCCCTTCTAGGGCTGACCTAGCACATCTAAATGCTAATTGGCATGTCGGCCTTAGCATTTTGGCATTATGTTTTGTTGTATTAACCCGATTTGGGGTCAGGCCCTATTTGGGCGATTTATGTAACTTGCAATTATATAAGACTCATTGATGTAACTTGTAAATGGGTCTTGACCCATATGTAACTTGAATTTCATAATGTAACTTGGCGCCAAATCATGCTAGGCCGACTAGGGGTTTATTGTGATCATTGTCACATATATATGCAATGAGATTTGAGATCAAATGATATCTTCAACAGGAATCTACTAGCAAGTGAATTGGAGTTAAAGGCTGAGCGAATATTGCCTAAGGCTAAGCGAATATTGTCTAAGGCTGAGCGAATATTGTCTAAGGCTGAGCGAACATTTTGCAAGGCTGAGCGAACTCTATACAAGGTTAGTGATCTCCAAGCTGAGCAGCCAAATCGAGTTTCAGAGATCTGATTCTTCAAGGATAATTGATCAGATTGTCATATCTCAGATAAGCTGTGCCCTAATTGATTTATGCCTTGAGAAGGCTAAATTGTAATCTGCTACTGTGATTAATCTAATAAGATCTGAGATATTTGTTGCTGGGTTTTTCACCTCCAAGAGGGAGGTTTTCCCAGGGTACTGCCGTGTTATGTGTTGCATTTATTGTTTTTGCTCTTTACTTTCAGTCTGATTACAAAAATTAACATGGTATCAAAGCTAGGTTCGAATTAAGTGTGATCAGATTGATAGTAGTTCATTCTCATTATTATTTGCTACCTATCACTTCACTCAAGATGGTGCACAGTCTCAGGGTTGAAGACAGATTGGATGGAGCATCCAACTTCACATCATGGAGATTCCGAATCATGCTTGCATTGAATGAAAGTGATCTTGCAGATTTTGTGGATAGAAAATCCACTGAGCCTGAGGTAGAAGAAGAAAAGATTCAATGGAGGAAGAAAGATATCCAAGCTCAGAAGATATTGGTTGATTCCGTAAAGGATCACATTGTCACCATCATCTCCAAGATGAAGACAACAAGTGAAATGTTCAGAACCTTGGAGATGTACGAAATCAACAACACTAGCCGTGCCCTAGCCTTGAAGCAACAGGGTCATCACATCAAGATGGCAAAAGGAGAAACGGTCATAGCGTACTTCATGAGGATTTCTGATTTGACAGATCAGCTCTCATCTATTGGAAATGTTGTTGATGACAAAGACTTGACCATGTTAGCTCTCAATGGTCTTCCGGCATCTTGGGAGTCCTACATTCAAGGAATTAGTGCAAGAGTTGAACTTCCCAAGTTTGATCGGTTGAGGGCTGATTGCATTCAAGAAGAATCAATACTGGCTGCAAGAGGAATTATCAAAAGCACTCATGGAGAAGACAATCATGTTCTTGCTGCCCAGTCCATCAAGAAGAAAGGAGGCTATTGGAAGAAGAATAATTTCAAGAGGAATAGAGATCAAAGGTCTGATTTAGCTCCCGATTCAAAGAAGAAGAAGAAGGATCTTTTCCGCATCAAGTGTTTCAGGTGTGACAAGTTCGATCACTATGCAAGGGACTGCTTATCCCAGCCAAAGCAACAAGAAGCAAATCTAAATGAAGTTTCAAATCAGAAGGATGCGGAAGACTTTCTCTTCATTTCTGCCTTGTCAAGCAATGTTCCTACAGACAGTGATACCTGGTTGATTGATAGTGGAGCATCTAGACACATCACCGGCTACCGGGAGCATCTCTCAAACTTGGTGGAGTCCAATCTACATGTGATCATTGGAGATGATGCACTCTATCCTGTAAGAGGTTTTGGTGCTACTTCCCTTAACTTAGATTTTGGAATTTCTCTTCACCTCAGTGATATCTTGTTTGTACGGGGAATCAAGAGGAACCTTATCTCCATATCAGCCTTGGAGGATAAAGGTTATCAAATTGCATTTTCTGAGGGAAGAGTACTTGCATGGCCTAAGAAATCTAGCATCAAATCTGCTCGTGTCATTGGGAATCGGTATGATAGCTTATACAAGCTTTCAGCTCGTCCAGTTCGAGCTCTTTTTCATGAAACCCCTGAATCAAGCAAGCTATGGCACAGTAGACTTGGACATCTCCACTTCCGAGCCCTTCCTACACTAGAGAAGATGGTTAAAGGTATGCCTAAACTTAGTCATATTCATGATGATACATGTAAGGGTTGTGTTATGGGTAAAAACACTAAGAGTCCATTTTGTCAAAGTGAAAGTAGGTCAAAGGAGAAATTAGCTCTTGTGCATTTTGATTTATGTGGACCTATGTCTGTTGCATCTCCAAGTGGATTCTTGTATTATGTAATCTTTATAGACGACTACTCTAGGAAAACTTGGATTTACTTTCTAAAGACAAAAGAATCTGATTAAGTCCTAGGTAGATTCAAAGAATTTAAAGCCCTAGCTGAAAACTTATCTGGGAAAAGAATTAAAGTTTTAAGGTCTGACAATGGAGGTGAATACCACCTCGGGTAGCTTTCATGATTTTTGTATTGAGGCAGGAATCAAAAGGGAGTTCTGTGTTCCCTACAACCCACAGCAAAATGGGGTTGCAGAAAGGAAGAAGAGATCCATAGTTGAAGCAGCAAAAGCTATGATTTATGATCAGGATCTGCAAACTTTTCTATGGGCTGAAGCATCTAGAACAGCTATATACATTCAGAATAGATGCCCTCATCGTGTATTGAAGGATATAACTTCGGAAGAAGCATTTTCAGGGATCAAACCTGAGATCAGCCACTTGAGGATCTTTGGGAGTCCAGTATATGTTCATGTACCCAAAGAAAAGAGAACCAAGTTAGAACCTTCTGGCAAGAGAGGAATTCTTGTGGGCTACAACGAAACTTCCAAAGCATTCAGAATCTTCATTTCAGGTCAGAAGTATATTGAGGTTAGTAGAGATGTTACTTTTGAAGAAGATATTGCATTCAAAAGATCTAAAGGATCAAGTATGGAGATTGATAATGAAGTTCATGATAACCCTCAAAACATGGACATTCAGAGGGAGTCTACAGAACCTGAAGAGCATAATGATCCAGTTGAGCCTATGGATCCTACTGATGGGCCTAGAGATATCATTGTGAGCAGGAAGAGACCTCTTTGGGCAAGAAACACCGTGTAGGAGGCAGAAAAGTTTGCAGCTCCAAGAGGCACATTCAGAGAAAGTAGGAGACCTCAGAAGTTCTCCAACTATGTTGCATTGATGTGCAATATTATTGAGACCGAACCTTCTAGCGTTGAAGAAGCCATGAACCAGCAAGCATGGAAGAATGCTATGGATGAAGAATATCAGTCTATCATCAAGAATGATGTTTGGGATATTGTGGCTAGACCCAAAGGTAAGTCAGTTGTATCTTCCAAGTGGTTATTTAAAATTAAGCATGCTGTTGATGGAAGCATTGAGAAATACAAGGCTAGATTTGTGGCTCGTGGTTTCTCTCAAAAAGAAGGCATAGATTATGAGGAAACCTTTGGCCCTGTTGCCCGATATCCTTCTATCAGGACTATCGTTGTTATTGCAGCAGCTAAGGGATGGAAGTTACATCAGATGGATGTAAAGACAACTTTTCTCAATGGAGTTATTGAAGAAGAGGTCTACATTGAGCAACCTGAAGGCTTCGTGATCCATGAGAGAGAGTCTCATGTATGCAGATTGAAGAAAGCATTATATGGCCTTAAGCAGGCTCCTCGTGCTTGGTATGAAAGAATTGACAAGTACTTGGTAAGCTTAGGTTTCTGTAAGAATGATGCTGATCCAAATCTTTACTCCAAGGTATTCAATGGTGAGATGTTAATTCTGGTTTTATATGTTGATGATTTATTTCTGACTAGGGAAGATCATCTCATTCTTAGATGTAAGGAAGAATTGACTTCAGAATTTGAAATGAAAGATCTAGGTCTCATGCATTTCTTTCTAGGGTTAGAAGTATGGCAAAGACCTAATGAGATTATTCTAAGTCAAGGAAAGTACACCATTGATATTTTGAAGAGATTTGAAATGTTAGATTGTAAATCTATGTCCACACCTATAGAAACTAACTTGAAGAAGTTGAGTGAATCTACAACTAGTTCAGATCTTGTGGATCCTACTAAGTACAGACAGTTGATTGGATCCTTGATGTATCTAGTTAACACTAGACCTGACATTTGCTATGTAGTGAGTGCTCTCAGCCAGTTCATGTGTGAACCTAGGCAGATTCATCTAGTTGCAGCCAAGCATATCTTGAGATACTTGCGTGGCACAGTTGGATATGGCTTGAAGTATTCTTCCAACACAGTCCTGAACTTGGAAGGATATTCTGATTATGATTGGGCAGGAAGTGTCACTGATCGGAAGAGCACTTCCGGAGTTTGCTTCCTTTTGGGATTCGCTATGATTTCCTGGTGCAGCAGGAAACAATCTTCAGTGGCATTGAGTACTGCAGAAGCAGAATACATTGCAGCGTGTGTGGCAGCTCGAGAAGCAGTGTGGCTTCGGAAACTCCTTGCAGGATTGTTTGGACAATCTTGGGAGCCTACAGTTATCCATAGTGATAACCAGAGCTGTGTGAAGCTTTTTGTCAATCCAGTATTTCATGACAGAACAAAGCATGTGGAAATCCAGTATCACTATATCAGGGATATGGTACAAAGGAATGCTGTTTAGCTGAAGTACATCAGCACTGATGAACAAACAACAGATGTTCTCACCAAGCCCCTTGCTCGAGTGAAGTTTGCATGCTTTCGAGATAAGCTTGGAGTTGTGGAGAATGAAGCTCTAGCCGAGAGGGAGTCTCAGCATCAGTGATACATTGAGATGTATCTTCCACCCTCTACGAGTAGGTATGGTGGAACCATCCTCTGCGAGTAGGCATGATGATAATGCACTCTTCTTTGGGAGAAGTTTGAGGTGAAAGCCCTCGTCCACCCTCTGCGAGTAGGTATGGTGGATCCACCCTCTGCTAGTAGGCATGGTGGATGTCATGGAAGAAATTCCATGATGTAACACTTGTGTTTGTTCACCCTCTGGGAGAAGCTATGGTGAACGTCATGTTGAGATGACAATAAGCACTTGTGTTCATTAGATTTCCATCCATGAGAGTAGCCATGGTGGTTGTCACTATATGACTTGATTATTCAAAAGGAATCCTCCCTAGCTAAGAGGGAGTGTTGATTTGTAGCTAGGTCGGATCCCTTCTAGGGCCGACCTAGCACATCTAAATGCTAATTGGCCTGTTGGCCTTAGCATTTTGGCATTATATTTTGTTGTATTAACCTTGTTGTGACCAAATCACACATCGCCCCATTGCAAATGGGGACCCCTTTTTTTTGAGCTCCGATGCTTTGCATGACATTTTGGATGATGTCTTAGGTTCGTTTCATCTGCTAATTCAACAATAAGTTTCTCATAGAAGATTTTGCTTTATAACTGGAGGTATGAGCTTGCAGTAATGAAGAGTCTTGATCAAATCCCATCTAAATGATGAATCTTGAGGTCAATCCTGATGTATGTTTGAGATCCTGAAAAGACTAAGTCTGGTAGCCTAAAATCCTGAAAATCCTGAAAAATTGACTAAGTCTGAAATCTGGTGGATCCTCCAAATTCTAGATTTTGCATGTTAAATCCGGTGGATTCGAGACCTATCTCAAACATCCTGAAAGGTATATTGAAAAATATTTAAAGTATAAGTATCTCTCAACTTATACTTAAATATATTTTTCAATATACCTTTACCCTCAAGAACCCTGAAAACAGCTAAGTGTTCTAGAAGACATCAAAAGTGTGAACTGATGCGCCACAGCAAGAGGATTCAACGACCTTGAACCAATGCGCCACAGTTATCTAGAAGATTCAACGACCCTCATCCATTGCGCCAAACCTCAAGGAGGATTTCGAATCCTTTATCCAATGCGCTCCTATTAGGAGGATTTCAAACCTTGAACTAAAGTGCCCAATGTAAAAAATGCTAAGTTTCAAGAGGAAATCAAGACCCCTATCCAATGCGCCCTCCTTAAGAGTGAAAATGATGATTCGAAACAAGTTTCCAGAGGATTTCAAATCTTTATCTAATGCGAAAATCAAGAGGATTTTCAATTCCTCAACCAATGCGACCTAAGGTGAAGGAGGAGTTTTGGTTAGAATTGTTACATTAAGGTTTTTTAGAGGATCTTAAGAAGCTCAACCAATGTGACCTAAGGAAGGAGAGGATAAGGTTTTTTTTTAGAAGATTCGAAGACGCTAATCCAATGCGCTTGATGGAAGGTAAGTGAGAAGAGGAAGAAAATTTCAGAGGAAATCAATACCTTGATCCAATGCGCCACTAAGTGGAGGGTGGTCTAGTTCAAGTTTTTAAGGCAAAAAAAAAAAAAAAAACACTAATGTTTCACAAGGAAGATCTCCTACACCTCAACCAATGTGCCAAAAGGGGAGATGAAGGAGGATTTCAAAATCCTTATCTAATCCGCCACATGTAGAAGGAAGATCTCTTGATCCTAATCTAATGCGCTAGTCCAAGAAGAGGATCACAAACTCTCTATCTGCTGCGCCAAACTGAACAGGTTATGTTGGAGTTTTGACAAGCTTTGAAGAAGATCCCAAAACCTTTAAGTAATGCGCCACTTTCAAGAAGACCTGATTTTTCTATGAAAATGATGACAGATTATAAGGAAGGTTCAATATCCTCATCAGCTGCGCCACCTCAAGGTAAAGGTTCAATGCAAGTTTCAAAGATTTTATCAAGGGAGCTATCAAAATGCTCAACTTCAGCGCCACCTTGTAGAGGAAATCAGAAATAAGTTGAAGAAGATCCAAAAATCTGATCTGCTGCCCTTAAACTCATGCATCCACAGGAAATTAGTGAAGGAGGATGAAGATCTGATCTGCTGCATTAAGACATAAAGAGAAGATTAAATTGCTATCTGCTGCACCTTGTCACAGGGAGATGATGATGAATTTCAAGAAACATCTCAACCAGGTATCCAAAATACCCTATCCAATGCGCCAAGGAGATGAAAGTTAAGAGTATTTTAAGAGGATCTCAAATACATCATCTGCTGATCCAAACCCCCTATCTGCTGCGCCAAAAGGCTGATATGAGAAAATTTAAAGTAAAAGATCCTAAAACTCCAATCCAATGTGACAAATCAAAGGAAGATCAGAATTTTTGAACTAGTGCGCCATCTTGGTGTGAAGTCTAAATAAAGTTTCGATACCATTTAAGTTAAAACATCAAAATCCTTAATTATAGATGCATGAAATGATTCTTATGTATTGCAAAATCAAAGATTATCAAGAAGATTGATGTTGTCTCTTTCCTTGTTGTAGGAATAAAAATGAAGCTAAAGAATCATCTAGAAGACATCCATCCAAAGGACATCATCTTCATCAAGGCTGCCTAAGGCATCCACTCTACTTCAAGTTCTTTTAACCTTCAAGAAAGAGATCATGCAGCAACTCTAAAGGAGCCTTCTACATTCATTCATGCCAGAGACTTAGGATGGAAGTAATTACTCCCAAGGAAACATCACTTCAAGAGGTAGCTGCTCCAAGACGTCACAGCAAGATATATCTCAAGTCCTCTTCATCAATGGCATCATGAAAGATCATACTTCAAGTTTCAAGACTCATCAAGCTTCAAGTCTCTTTGAGAAGTCAGGAAGCACTTCATCCTCAAATCAAGCAAGGGCATTCATCTGTTCAACTTCAAGTTCCTCTTGAAACTTCAAGTCCAAGAGAGATCTCCTACTCCAATACATGAAGGAAACATTATCATCATCATCTCCTACCGCACTCATCAAGAAGCATCGAAGAAGATTATTCATACCTACATCCTATAAGAAGAAGAAAGTATTACAAAGTCAATCAAATGAGTAACAAGTATCATACATCCAGTTTACAATTCAAAAAACAAGGCAAGATTTACAAGATGTATTCCTAAGCATACAAGTTCAAGAGTAATCACATCGAAGACATCACATACAAGATGATGCAAGTTGGGAATCCATCAAAGTTGCTAAGGTGGCACCTATGTGGCATGTACACGTCATTATCCAATTACAATCAGCCACAATCATTTCAATGGCATTAAATGTATCATTTAATGAAAGAAGCCAAAGGATTCCTATGTGGGAGACGTTTTAAATGATTCCATCTTACCTTATCACATTGGAAAATGTGCCTTCATTGCCTCTCTTTTGTGCTAAAAATAGCAGTTTGTTGTAACTACCTATGAGGTGGCACGATCTAGACTCTTGGCTATCGAATTGATCTTAGCTATTCATTGTAACCTGGAGCTCTATATAAAGGCCTTGTTGCCTCATTTGTGATATATAGTAGTCAGTAGTTCATAGAGACTAGAGGATAGTTTTGTAGGAGTAGAATAGGAGACTCGAGAAATTTTCTGAGAGAACTTGAAATTGTTGTAAATATTTCTCAAGAGTAATGCAAAAACATTGGAGCTTTGTTTGGTGTTCAAGTGTTGTCTTGTGGAATTACATGGTTTCTTGTACTTTGATGAAGTGGAGAGATGTTTCAAAGTAGATTAAAAGTAGATTAGAAGCTCTTTGTTGTAATGCATGTTTGTGTTGGATATTTGATCAACTCCTAGCTCATGCTTTTGACACTCATCGCCGGTGAAGTATTGTGTAAAGCTAGTCTGAGCCTTATTTGTATAAGTTCGATTGTGGACGCTTGTTCGAGCTGCGCCATTCGATGGGTGCTCATATAAGTCTTCATGATTTGAAAACCATTCGCGTAACCTTAGGAGATTGCACCAACTTCATGTAGTTGTAGGCATCCTTGGCGAAGTGGAGTTAGGTTAATTTAGGAGTTTGTCTATTCAAGCATCATCATTGCCTCATTGACCTTAGATTAGTTTACTATAACTTATAAATATTAAATACACTACATTATCTTTTTTTCATTTTCTTCATTATTGAAGTCTTGTATATATATCATCCACACCGAAAGGAGGAATAAGCTGAATGAAAGGAGAAGAGTCTGCGTAAGTCCCTTTGTGATTATCAGCAAGATCACATGTAATCACTGAGTTAACCCATCATGAATCATAAATAAGGAACCTTGGAGTTACTTCACTGGATCACATAGTTCAGACTTTGAAGAGCTTTATTCAAGAGAGAGTGGGATACTCTAGTGTTTTACTCTATTGTTGACTTGTCTAAAAACAAACATCAACAAACCCGATTTGGGGTCAGGCCCTATTTGGGCGATTTATGTAACTTGCAATTATATAAGACTCATTGATGTAACTTGTAAATGGGTCTTGACCCATATGTAACTTGAATTTCATAATGTAACTTGGCGCTAAATCATGCTAGGCCACTAGGGGTTTATTGTGATCATTGTCACATATATATGCAATATGATTTGAGATCAAATCATATCTTCAACAGGAATCTACTAGCAAGTGAACTGGAGTTAAAGGCTGAGCGAATATTGTCTAAGGCTGAGCGAACATTTTGCAAGGCTGAGCAAACTCTATACAAGGTCAGTGATCTCCAAGCTGAGCAGCCAAATCGAGTTACAGAGATCTGATTCTTCAAGGATAATTGATCAGATTGTCATATCTCACATAAGCTGTGCCCTAATTGATTTATGCCTTGAGAAGGCTAAATTGTAATCTGCTACTGTGATTAATCTAATAAGATTTGAGATATTTGTTGTTGGGTTTTTCACCTCCAAGAGGGAGGTTTTCCCAGGGTACTACCGTGTTATGTGTTGCATTTATTGTTTTCTGCTCTTTACTTTCAGTCTGATTACAAAAATTAACAATAGTGATACGTTAGTAAAGCTTTGTTAAAAATTCATCCACGGATTCGTTGAACCTAAATATCAATTAGGTCTTGGACCATTCACTAATGGAGGACTTATCAAGCACCCTTGATGCTTTTGGCCTGGATTTTGTGGCTTTGATACCATTTTGTTAGTGGGACTCGTCAAGGCTTACATATTTTGAGATAAAATATTCCTACTGGAAAATCTCTTCAAAGTTTAGCCAAAACCATCACAATGTTGATCAAATGATATAATGAGCCAGTTTTATTATAAAAAGTTTGAATAGTTTTTGCATTGCTCTTTTGTTGCTTAAAATGTGTTGGTGTTTAATTTGTTTGTGCGATTTTCCCAAGTGACACATTTACTATCCACCAAGCTCATTGAAAAATCCATGCCAAGTTGGCCAGGCCACATCTTCATCTTAGCAATGCTAGCTTCACTTCATGTTGCACCATGTCAGATAAGACGCCCAAGGCTTGTGCCATACAAGCAAACCTGCCTGCATAGCATTTTACTTGGGAGACAAACTGTCACTCCTACAGGAAGGTAAACCATTAATAGTTATTGAAGCCAAACCCTTTCATAATTGCTTTGATATAATTGTCCTTATAATTGAAATATATACATTTGTATTTGCAGATTGTCATAGGATAGATGTGGTCAGTGGAAGATAGACAACCATTCATTTCCCTCGATGAGTATGCCATTATACAAAATGCACAAATTAATACACTTTTACGTTCTAGTTCTAATATCTTTCCTATGCGTCTTTCTTTGATCAACATTTAGCACCTTTAATTTATTGTTACTATTACTTCTGCACATATAGCACAATTAAACTCTCCAAGTCTTGATTGTTGTCCCCCAAATACATCTTGGGGTCCATATCAGAGCAAGTTTTAGTTTGCAAACATGAATCTGTTTTGCAATAAGTTTGTTCATGCTTGTCAACGCTCGTGCACAACAACAAAAGAAGAAATTGTATGTGCCAAAATAGGCACACACGACTTCTTGGTGTCAGGCCAGAGCAAGCCGCTAAGATTTGTTCGAGGGCTCAAGCAAAGAGACTCAAAACAGGTTTTTAAGGGACCCATAATTGAAGCTCCAAAAATAGGAACTCTGAATAAGATCTTGTGATGGCCAAGGAGTTTGTGTGGTGAGGTGTCGGATTGATTTGACAACGTGTGCATGAGATAGGACAGCAGTTTTGGCGGGTTGATAGAAAGTTGCAAGATTGCTTAATATGTTGTAACTTGCGAATGTTGTAAAAGTTGCAAGAATGCAAAATTGCAAGGGACTGTTGTGAGATGTTTTGCTGTGTGAAGGACATGAATCTTCTTTTGAATGTGAGTTTGGTTTTGATTTGAAAGGGGTTTTTTGATGAGATTTGGAGTTTGACCTTGCAAGGAATGACTTGAATGCTACTAGTTGTGAGTATGGTTCGGTTTGAAATTTGGTTTGCAATGTCTGAATGTTGGTTGATTTGATTGGTTTGATTGGTTTTGTTTTGCAAGTTTGAATATGTTGTACTGTATTTGCAAATGTGCTGGTTTGCATAACATGAAATAGAGTGCACAAGGAAAAATCTAATCAACCTAATCTACAAACAAATACTAATTAGTAACTAATACTAACTACTAATATTCTAAAACTAACTCTTGTTAGCATTTTAATTTGAACCTTTCAGTGCAACACAAAATGGAACATATCACACACATGCATCGCGTCTTTTGCTTTTTCTCCCAAGTTTGTTGATAAAGTCACTTGATGTGACTGACATGGATTGTTGTGGCCTGTTGCTTGGCATACCCTATCAGTATGATAGGAAAGCTCACTATGATGCCTATAATAACACATATACACTGCAACATGATAACAAAACATATCTTATAAGATGTACTAAACACACAACAAATTTAGTACTCAACTGCAGTGCAGACCCAGTTGACGATCAAGCCACAACACTTGAACAAACTGTTGCCCCACAATACAAGCAAAAGTTCTATCTTCCACATTGCATGCAAGTAATACTCAATTGTTCCAGTCTGCTTTAGATGTGTTTCAAGATTCTAAGGGACTTTCCCCACACCAAGAAATCATTCAAAATAATGCACTGCTTCCTCTTGTTCCTCTTCTTGTTGTTCCAATATATCACACAAAGACCAACATGAGTCTTTTTGAGTGGTTTGTGAAGCCTTTTGGGCTCCGTACTGTTCTTGCCACTTTCATGCGATTAATGAAGGATGTCTTTCATAATGGCCTTCCCACTTGGTCTCTTGCTTAGCATCACTTGGATTCGTCATTGATGCGCAAGGAATTCTGACAGACCTTACTTCAGTTGAAAATCCTTCGAATAGGCCACCTCTTTCAAACACCACAGAGTTATGGAGTTTCTTTGGTCTTATGAACTTCTATAGGTTCAATCTTGGAAATTCAGCCTTTGCACCATTGGATGAAGACCAATTTTGTATTTCAGATGATAGAGGATAATGCAGTTGTTTCCATGTGCTCAAGACCTGCTCTTCTAGTTCATAATCTGTCCTAGTTCATGATGATTGATACAATTGTTTCACCACTTGCACTTGATGTAGTTTTTGGTCTGCAAGTGGGCTCTCATTCAGAGTCCCCTTTGTTGCATCATCACCTTGGAGACATTTTTCAACATGGGCAAAACATACAATAAGTCACCGATTTTTTTTTTTGACATGTATAAACACTACTCAAGGCAGTGGTATGTCACGCATGTTGTATTGCCTTGAGTAGTGTTTATATGTGTCAAAAATAAATTGGTGACTTATTGTATGTTTTGCCCATCTGGGATTGTGGGCACAACAACATTTGCTTCTTGACAAGAACATACTTGTGCATACTAGCCACTGTGTAATGTCCCGTTTTTTAAAATAAGCCGCAGCTAAAAGGTTAAGACCGCCAAAGAATGGACCAAGGATTATAGAGAGGTTAACATCACCACCGCTCTCAAATACATCACGAAGCTACAAAGGTGTAAATCTGTTGAGAGTGAGAACTCCTTTATCTGATACTGAAACCAAGGCAGAAGCACAATTAGATGAAACGGTTCGAGGCAGGTAGGTCCTTCAATGGATGTTGAGCGCCAGGCAGAGCTACAACCAGATCTGCTTTGCTTTAGGATTTTAATGGACACTTCTGAAATGTGTGGTTTGTAAAACAAGCCTCAAACTCACTGAGGGAAATTGCTTCTCATGGAGCATATGTAAAATGCTTCTGGTATGAACATCCTATTCCCCCAGGCAGTAAGTGTTGATGTTTTGGTAGCTTCGGGAGGTAAGCCTAAAGTCAAGTCGGCCAAGAAGAATCAATTATAAATAGAATTTGCTGGGTCGGCCAAATCACAAAGCATAAATTATAGAGTGGCAAACAAATTAACAAACATGATTAAAGTTTGTCAAAAGTGGCATCGATTGAAATAGTCACGACTCTTAAAACCAGTCGGGTATATATGGCAATAGATTCACCATCCAAAGGGATCAAGTAAGAAACAATTACATAACAGCATATCTGATCTGAAAATTAACCTGGTATCAGAGCAAGGTTCAGGCTTATAGAAGGAAATATCATCGGAGACATGCCACGTGACGATGGATCACCGCTTCAGAGCAGAGCGCAGAGGTCTTCTAAAGATCGGCACTGTTTCAGAGCGAGTGATTTTGCAGGGGGTCGATATCTATTGGGAGGCACAAGTTTGGTGTTAGATTGATATTCGCATCACAAGGAGATACCACACACTCATTCTGAAGACAGTTGGCTCTCGTCAGTCTCATGGTTCACATAATACAAAATCAGACTTGATTGTTGGCCTTGGGATGGAAGTTAAAATAAGACATATAAAATACTAATATAGATTTGCTTTTAGCCTCTTGTTTCTGTGCATTACTAATGAACTCCCAGCTTTGAGGATAGCAAAATATCCGGAGTACCCCGTGCATGAAGGTGCAAATCTCAACAGTATCGTATGCCATAAATTCATGGAAGCTATGTGAGATGTTATGCAAGGCCGCTGATTAGAACATCTCAGTTGTGCAGATTCAAATCTCAAATTGGTTGAAGGATATTATGAATCATAGGGTGTGAGGAGAAACATTCCTGAAAATTAGTTATGTGAAGACTGCATAAGGGAAGAAAGTATGATGCTCATTTCTGCCCAAAGATTCAAGAAATGTGCAGGAATAAAGGCATTTAATCTGTGAGGATGAAATCATCGACCTACATGTTTCTGTTTTCTCAAGCACCAGATTATAATTGTTGTTGGCTGCGTGAGTTTCCCATATAGTGCTTATATTTACATGAGATAGAAGCAAGTTTCCTTTATTTAGTATTTTTCACAACAGCAAATTTAATGATTGGGGTGTGGATGTCTAAGCAAGGCACAGAAGCTGTGCCACTGTAGATTAAATAGTGAAAGAGACCTTGACTGTAGAAGTGAACGCTACTAGATATTATTAATGGGAAACCTGACGTTTGCTAGGATTTAGTAGATATTTCTTTTAATGTGAGTTGATGGAAAATGATGAAGAATGCAGTATTGGGACATGTGGGATTTCAAATTTGGTGCAAAGACAACTTTGCCTCACTAAGATTGCAGTACTAGTTGGTGTGCGAATTTGGTGCTCGATATGAAATTTGAATGCTCATTGAGAGAAAGTACTTGTTGTGCATAACAAAGCTATAGTTGTTTTGTTCACAAAGCTCTTGCAACAAGTAATGGTGTTGTTGAAGTATCTTGGCGTATGATGTTGATGGAGTCGTGAATGTTCAGGATTATCAGTAATTATATTCATTATCAGACCCGTATAAGGGTCACGACTATTGCACTTCAAGTTGACAATGCTAGTTATCATATCGGGCCCTGTATTATGCTCTTGCCATCGTCAACATTGATGTCCAGCGACCATTCTTCTATCCAATGTGTATTTTGGAACTTCAGGTAGAATTGCGGACAACCAGTGATAGCATGGGATAATAAAGCATTGGAATTTATCGGCCTTTGTAATCAACACACACCCACGTGGAAAAGGATCAAGAGGGAGTTATGTGTTCCTTACAACCCTCAGCAAAATGGAGTTGCCGAAAGAAAGAACAGGTCTATAGTAGAGGCAGCGAAGGCTATGATCCATGATCAGAGTTTGCAATATTTCCTATGGGCAGAAGCTTCCAGAACTGCAATATATGTTCAGAACAGAAGTTCTCATTGGATATTGGGGACTTGAATTAGTCACTGAGTTCAGGGAGAAGGATGTTGTCAGGACAGATCCGAGTGGCGGATAGGCCCTGAGGTGGGAGAGACCAAGAGGAGGCCGAGTCACAAAGAAAAAAAAATCTTGGATTGGACAAGATCAGGCTGAATGGAAAGTCTGTGGGCACAATGCTGAACTAGGAGTTTTGGCAGAGTCAAGTTGATGCCATAAGGTATCGACCAGGGTATTTGCAAAGGTTTCATCTAGGAGGAGTGAGCACAAGGATGTTGGGTGGAGCTTCTGGTGCAATGTTACGGGCAAACTTGGGTGCAAGACGTGCCAAGAGGCAGTGTAATGGCCATGCAGAAGAAACGCAACAGAGCTTGGAGCTACTCAGTGTGGGTGAAGTAATGCAGAAAGGGGTGCCTTTGGAAGGTACCAAGGCAAACTCAAGCAAGTTTGCATTAGAACCATCTTGGAGGTGGGAATGAAGATGCCAAGTATCTAGGGATACACGAAACAGAGTAAGTGGATCAGCAGGTGTAGGTTGAGTTGTACTTGTGGTGGAAGTGTCTTAGATATGAATGGGCACAGGAGATCCCATGGAGTCCTATGACACGAGGAATTGGAGTGGCTCGATGAGAAGAAGTTGTGACACTGAAAAGAGACTAGAGAAAGTATGCCCTTGTAACGTATATTTCTCTGAGACGGAGAAATATGACACATCTCTGAGATTGAGTTGTGCTTCCCACAATTGGGTGTAGCCATTGTGGACGTCCTGTTGAGAGAGTCCATGACTAGACATGATACCCTTGAGTAGGACTCAAGGAAGACTTTGTTATATCTCCCTAGCTAAGAGGGAGTGTTGATGTTTTGGTAGCTTCGGGAGGTAAGCCTAAAGTCAAGTCGGCCAAGAAGAAACAATTATAAACAGAATTTGCTGAGTCGGCCAAATCACAAAGCATAAATTATAGAGTGGCAAACAAATTAACAAACATGATTAAAGTTTGTCAAAAGTGGCATCGATTGAAATAGTCATGACTCTTAAAACCAATCGGGTATATATAGCAGTAGATTCACCATCCAAAGGGATCAAGTAAGAAACAATTACATAACAGCATATCTGATCTGAAAATTAACAGTAAGGGCGCCTTGTCGGTGTCTTCTGTGGTAAAGAAGATAAAAGGTCATGATGGAAAGAATTTTGACAGGATTCAAGACTGTACGGGAGTAATCATAAGTATGGTTCTCAGTAACAAGGCCATTATTGTGGCACAATCTGGCAATGCCTATCTTCCTGATAGAGTAATAGGTGTACGTATCAGATGTATAAGAAGAAGAGGAGTTTGTGAAGCATCGAAGAAGATTCAACAACTACTTGATTTGGCAGGAGATTATTTTATGAAGGAAAAAGATATATAAGACAAACCACATCAGCAATGATGAGGACAAAGGGAACTGCTGTCTTAAATCGTAAGCGCTAGAAGACAAAAACATGAAAAGAAATCGAAAGTCCATGAAATAAGAAAAGCAATAAGGAAATCGCAAGAGTCATTAAGGAAGCGCTTCACCAATATAATTAATATTATACAAAAACTGGAATTTAAATAAAGATTAAGTTGTTAGGAATAGCCAACAGCACTATGAAAGGTTATGTCTCTTGAAAGGATAAGGTATAAAGGGAAGATCATTCAAGGAAGGATATCATTCAATCAATCATATCATATTATATATCAATCATGAAGACATAAATATCTATTTTTCCTTGTGGAATACAAGATAAGGATTCAGCCAAAGAGGACGGAACCCCTCAAAGGTGCAGAGATTTAAGGACGAAAACCCGTAACATAGGCAGAAATTAGAAGCATTTCAAAGACATTCATACCAAGAGAAATTGCTGCAAATTAAAAGAAGAATTACAGCAGAGCATAAAGGATAAGTTTTATATTTTTAGAGATACATCATAAGCTTTAAATCTGAATATTATAATCAAAATTACAATTTTTAATAAATTAATAATTATAATTAATTATGCAACTATTATTGTAAGCTAGGGTTATTTATTTAAGGAAAAATAAGGAAATACTAGAACGGGACATTACACACTGGCCTTTCTAGTATCCATATCATGGAGTGAGGTATCTGTGGTGGCTTCACCATCTACATTCATTTCTTATGTACATCCAACACAAATAGTGTACCATTCCCATTTTTGTAGATGTTTTAGTCTTCCTCCTAGAAATCACTCTTTGACCATTGTCACTACAGATTTGGATTGTTCCACTTGGGTGTGACTGTATGCAGCTGACACAAACTTTGGGTAGGTCTTCACCAGTCTCTGACATTTGGTACACTATCAACATATCTACCTACAGGATAGGTTGTTCCACACAATTTCCAGGTTGTATGTGCCTCGTCTTCTCCACACTTCTCTTCAGTCAAAGGCACATTTCCATGGTGTTCATTTTGGTAATCAGCAGACACTTCTTCACTTGCAAGATTTCTTCTGTTGGCATCTTCTGCAGCATGTTGTTCTTCACTTTATTGCACATAGTGTTATGTGTCTACTGCCACTTCTGCTAGACTTTGACCACTACATACCTTGTTTCCACACAAGTTCCACTTTTGCACTTGACCCAATGGGTTTCCCACCAGCCGTCATCTTAACCTCCTCTATTGTTAGCGCATTGGGGTCCAATGCTTTTATTTTTGGGAGAAATGATGAGGATTCAAAGGATAGAACATAGGGCCTAATGTTTTAAACCATAAGATAGGTGATTATTTGATTCTTTTATTTCATGTTATGTAAAAAGGTGAAAGGTTAAAGTCAAAGTTAGTTTCATGCACTTCACATTAAATTTGGAAGATATTTTCAAATATTTTAATTTTGGCATGTTTATGCCTAAATATTCCTTGTAATTTATTCTCAAATTAATCAAGATCGCAGCTTTTCTTGCAGAGATTGTTGTCACTATTGTGTTGAATTTGATCTCCGACTCTTGGTAGCTTGGTTCCTTATTAAATTTATATTCCATCCATCGCATTTGATCAAAACAGTGTTAATGTTAGCCATTTCTAGGTTGCATTATGGGAGATGTTAGATACTCTAGAAAGTTAATCGGATCAGCCTACAACATTCCATCCTTAGATAGATGGGGAGACCTAGTGGTTAATCATACTCTTGTCTATTTATTGCACATGTAAAATAATTCATATGTGTATTTGGGATGATAATTTGTAATTTATGTAACATACTTATGACTGAACTTTGAAAAATTCTACAAGACACAAGCCATTTTAGATGTGTTGGGTTCTAGATAAGGATGCCCCTTGACATCTCCTATCATGTGATATTTGGCACAATGCCATGCCAACATGAGATAGAAGTTGACAAGGTAGGAAGTTTTTATGACACATCTAGCATATCCACCAAGTTCAATAGATACTCCCATGCCAACAATAAAATACAAAGAGTGCCATGATGCACACATCACATCTCATGACTTAGAAGTGGGTGACAAATTTTGGTTGCATTCTTCAACAGGAACACTTCAGGCCGGTGAAGGTCTACACTAGATCATATTTAAACACATTGGGAAGCGTCATTAGTTGCTCTCTCTCCTTGAGGAGTAAGCCTTTTTCTCTCATCTCATTTCCTTGTTCATACTAACGTTGGTATTAGAGTAGGTCAATTGTGCAAGGGAAGTCAGGAAGAGAAGGTTGAAGGTGCAGAGGTCATAGCTAGAGCATGACATCATGAGGAGGTCACGATTGGAAGGAGGTCGAAAAGCATGGGTCGCGGTTAAAAATTATAACATAAAATGACAAAATTTTCAATAAAAAATTGCATACAAATTTGCGATTTAGGATGTGTGGGAGTCACATAGAAGCCTGTACGAGCAAACAAAAAAATAGCAGCCATTTTCACAAGTTTGTAGTTCAAATTTTTGGGATTTGCAGAAGAAAACAATGGCTAGGGTACGAAATTGTTGAATTTGTGGGTTGAGCCACTGCAGTTTTCTGAGTTGTTTGCATTGCAGCCATTTAAAGTCGTAAATCAAGGTGCAGCTAGGGCACGAGATTCCAGGTATTTTCTTATGGGTATTTTATTCTCTGCCATAAGTTTGATTTCTGGGTAAAAAATTGACCTTTGCGCAAGTCAAAAATTTAGTTTGAAGTGGGTTTCAAGTTTGATGGAATTTGTAAAATCTATGAAGTAGGGTTTCCAAAAACCACATTGAAATTTTCTGGGTCAAATTAAAGGGGTTGTTAGGGTGTTGAGAAAAATATATTTTATAAGGTTGCCAGGGTAATGGCCAATATTCAGAATTTAGTGTTGTTGGAGGCACAAAAACTCACCGAGAAAAATAATAATATTTGGCGTCACAAAATACTCACGATTGCTGAGTAGAGGATGTGTGATGGAATTATCCTAGGGACCGAAAATAGGTCTGTAGCCAACCCATATGATTTTGACAAGCATCATTGTGAAGCCCTGTTATTACTCTTGTTATCTGTGTGTAACAATTTAATCCCCAAAGTTCGTAATGCCACATCTGCATTTACATTATGGGATAATCTAAAAAATAAATATCAGGTCTTAGAAAATGGTCAGGTCCTGTATTTAAAAAATCAGTTGTTTTTCACTAAATTGCATGAAGGTGGGTCTTTATCAAAATGTTTTTTAAAAATTAAGGTTATACTTTGTACATCATACTATGCACTCAAATGGATATATCTAAGGCCATTCTGAATTAATTCTTATTAAACACGATGGTTTCACCTATGAATAGCAGTGGATTATGAAAGTATTCCATTCAAATGCCAGAGTATGTTCACCTTCTTTTCTCTTTTCCCAAGACCGCTTATCCTACCCAAAGATCTCCTCCCACTTCTACAAAATTATCTCCAAAGTCCTCTTAACAATTTTCAACCAATCATATATATAGAGGGATAAGCACTTGCCAACGATCAACTAGCTTTTAACAAGTTTGATTCCTTTGTTTCCTTTACAAGTTTCTTCACATAAGTTTTTTCTCCTTCTGTACCTTCTATGCTTAATACCACCCATTCTTCTTCCTCTCTGTCTTGAGCCAACTCATTTGCCTCTATTATTGTCCATGCACATCCTTCATCTCTTCTCATTTCTCTTAACTTGTCGTATGCCTTTGCACTCGTCCTTATAATAGCCTTTCTGCCTCATTCACAATATGGATCCTACACAAGGAAGATCGATCTATTTGGCCATGAATTGAAATGGTTTAGAGATGTGTAGGTATTTGAAACTCTTCTCAAGGATGCCCTAGATATTAATGCTAGTATATTCAAGTGTGTTAAATTGGGAGCACATTATGCCCCTAAAAAATCAAATGCTTTTGGAGAATAAAGGAGTCCAATAGGCTACTATTGGATCCTCATGAAAATTATGACATGGAATGCACAAGGCCTCAGAAGACAATCATATTAAATGGTGCTTTGCAACCTTTATCATCAACACCATTCATAATTTCTCCTTTTTCAAGAAATCAAGATGGAAGCTAACACTTTTGAGCTATGCTTAAGGTCTTTCTAGCTCTTTCTTAGTGTATTGACATTAACTGATATGGGCTCTTTAGGGGGTTCAACTATATTGTGGAAAGAACACATTGGTTATTTCAATCCTCCATGGAAGGCGAAGGATGGGTTTTTGGGATATTATTACAAATAGTATGTATGCGATTGTTTATACCATCTAATGACTGCCAACCTTTTGTTGCTTTGGCACAAGGTAACTTTTATCCCATTGTATTTCTAGCTATTTGCGAAGGGCATTAATTTAACCAAAAAAATCCACTTGTAAAAATGGAGGTATATTTATTCATAGTTGGCCATGTTTTGAGTTCAGTTCTGTTATTGCAATTGTGAAGTTTATAGAAATGCATTTTACTCATGGCTGGTTTATATAATGATTTGGCCATTTCTTGATATCTGAATATTTCTACAATGGCCACCTCTTCTTCCAAGATTGAGTCCTTCCCATTCCTACTTCAAAGGACCAAGCAATCCTCGATTATTTGAATCACTGCTTAATCTCTCAAACAAACATGGTTAAAAGATAATGACCTTCACTTGTAAGTTATTAGACAATGGTGGAATGCCATTTCATAAATCAGTTCATCATCCAAGTTTCATTTTCACAATAAGTTCTTATTTGCCTAAAATCAACTTTAAGTTTGGAGTTGAAACCATTTTGACAATGTCTATTCATCAACACAAAGAATTTTAACTTGGAAAACCTAATGTGAGGACAATTAGTTAGGACGTGTCAATTGGTCACCACTAGTCTTTCCTACAACTTGGAAAAATACAAAGAGCATAGTATGAAGTGTGCTTTCAACAATTGACTATTGTTACATCTCTCTCAATTCTTTGTTACCTTACATTCTTCAAAGATATGAACTAATAAATTCACTTCCTTCTTAAGACATCCTTGAACACAAACAATGAAATGAGAGTAATAATTTAAGATTGTAAAGTGATTGATTACAGAGCATATGAAAAATTTTCCACTATGTTCCAAGCACTATGTTGATATCATCTTAAATTGTAAAGTGATTGATTACAGAGCATATGAAAAATTTTCCAAGGTAAAAGTTAAAATTTGTTATGGTGAAGTACAGCTCTTAGTTTTATTTGTTATGGTGAAGTACAGCTCTTAGTTTTATTTGTGATTCCATTTTAAATAATAATAAATAATCCACCTAACACGGTTCTATGCAGGATTTCTCCTACTTAGGTTAGCATTTTTGACCTAACCGCTTGTTATTTCTACACCCTGCTAATAATGTGTTGCGTGGCTTTTAATTATATGTGACAAATGATTTATCTTAAAAAAATACATAATCATTGCATTACAGACAAATGAGTCAAGAGGGAAAGTGGAAGGTATACAATTTTCCATTACAACCATTAAAAATATTTATATGTTATCCAGTTAGAAGCATACTTAACTTAAAAAAATTGACTGAAATTCAATGGTATAATAAAAAAAATAATGTAAAATTGAAGACATAGAACATGGGCTATTTGTGGGGCTGTTGAGAGACTATTCGATATATTATGGATGTTGGAGGTGAAGATGTGGCTATTTAAATTGCCTTTCAAAATGTATTGGAGTGCATAATTTCCGTCAATGCCTAAATTTGATGGCCGTATGAGTCTATTTATACATTTTTATTGTAAAATACAATCAAAATTTTAAATCACATGAGAAGGCAAATTACCTTCATTAAACATTGTTTGTCTTGCAATGCGTGTTATCTTCATTAAACATTGTTTGGTTTGTATTTGAAGGGCAAACATTGAATGGATAACCATCATAAAAAAAATTACCCTGGCATGTCAAATTTAGCCCCCTGTCCCTCTATCTGATCATGATTGCTTTCATTTCTCTTTTACAAAGATGTGCCCCATTATCAAATGACAATTAAAGTAATCTACCAGCTCATGTGTGCGATAATATAGAAACTGGGAAGCATTTTACCAGTACCTGCAGATTTTGAAGCAACTGTCATAGCTGTCAGCTCCGGCCTATTGATTTGTGCCACACTACAATGCTTATAACTGCTCAAGCCAGAGCTTATAAGTGTTTTTACATATAACTTATGAAAAGTCGGGAGTGGTTGTATGCAACATATTCCATTCATCACATGGCAACTGCATGTGATTGTGCCACTTTACAAAGCAACGTGTCTCATGCGCTGCAGACAATATCCCAAAATTATCATGGTGTTGCACATCTCTTAAATTGAAGGAGTTACAAGACGTGTATAATTTGCAAGTACTTAGTCACTTCTAAAGAGAGCTTCCAGCATTTTCTGAACTAAGGTTAAGATAAGGAGAGCTCCATGTCTACTGTGGCTGAAGCTGTATGTGTTTATATTTGGTGTTTGACGGTTTACATGGTTACCAAATGTAAGCTACTCTTTCGCAGCAGTCGGCGGTGTTTAATTATAGTGCAAAGGAAGGGACGCTGCTGATAGCAGAGGTCTTGAGGAGGTTCAGATTAATGACAGTTTTTCCAAATTGTGCAAGGCTTTGTATGTGGCAGAGCATAAGGCCAAGTCCAAGCCTATGGCAAGGGCATTGGCAATGGACATGCGATCTGTAGAATGTCAGTGTGCCCTGTTATATTGACCTGGTAACTAATGTAGTTAAGATTTTGGCTTCAAATATTTTTTCTTGTTGTTGTTCTGTTTCGTTTCAGGAAAAGTAACTGTTATATAAGCCATGAGAAAATTCCAGTGGCTGTGAAACCACATTCACATTCTCTGTTCTGTATTCTATTGGTGCTGCTACAGCTAAATTTACTGAATTTCCATTTCCCTACTCTGCCACTGCTGAAATTGCATTTTCATGCTTGTCTGCTGCTGTTGTATGTCTTGGGAGTTTAAGGTATTTTAAGCCCTAAGGCCCACGCTGTAGTAGGCATGGAGTGCATATGACTTTTTTATTATATAGGTTTTAATTAGATTTGTAATCCAGTGAGTGTTTTTTACATTTTGGTTTTAGTTTATGGTTACATTCTTTTTATATTTAACAAAGTAAAAGAAAGATTAAAGTCAGAAATCAGCCAATAAAGTGCATCGAAATCAACTTTGAAGTTTTGTTTTATGTAAATATGGTTGGAGAAATGAAAATTTAGTTTTGATATGGGGAAGTAAATTAGCAAATGTAAGTGATAAAAACCAATGACCAATTTAGAGACAATACATGTTGAAGTGGTGTTTAGTTGAAGTGAGTAAAGAATCTAAATGGTTAAGGCGTTCACTAATGGAGCTCAAATGTCCAGACGTGTTAGGCGCAAATTCATTCCAGGGAGCTTGGAATGCATTCCAGAGAGTTTGGACCGTCCTGTACAAAAGTTCTGACAAGAAATTTAAGCCTCTTTATGCAATTCTAAATGTTATTAGCATGGTATGCATACAGCATGACAGTTGTCCAAGTCATAATAAATGATTGAGATAAATGCTTTGAGAATAAGTTCACATCATCACATAAAAATTTAAGCACTAACTTCAGAGAAGTATAAAAAGAGAAAACTTAAGGAAACTATAAAGTAGGTGAATTTTTTTGGAACAATAAATCTAATAATTGTTTATCCCTGCTGCTGCAGGGACTAATAAGATTGAAAAACCAATAAAAAATTAAAAAGAACAATGATGGCTCTTAAGTCCAACATAATCTTTCTTCTCAAATTTTTTTATCTGACTAAGATTGTTTTGACGGTTTTTAATTTTATTGCAAAGATGATACGGAGTATTGGAAATCTTATTTGAGGATTATAAATGAGAATTTCCTTTTATATTTCAATGAAAATGTAGTGAATGGCTAATGTGCCTAATCTTGGAGTACTTTGGCATTACAGCTGCTGGTTGAGGAAGCGAAGAACAAGCTTATTCACCTCAGCGAATTGATCTTGAACAAGATGGCTCCCTTCCTGGAAGAATTTGATCTCCAGATTGAGCACTTCAGGCTTCAGGATCTTCTTGTTGATATGATACTCCATTCTTGGAAAATTTAGCAGTCTTTGGTAGCCATGTTTAGAAGGATGGGAACTTAAATAGTATAATTTGTTATCTCCTCCAATTTGACCCAGCTGTGAATTAACATCCAAAGTGCAGACCATGATAACTTGTATAGTAAAATATTCTTTCTAAATGTTTTAGAGACAACAATAAATGAAACAAATATTATAAAATCATTAATTTGAATTGCAAAACTAGTTTTAAGCAATCATACATACAGTGCGAAGGGATCAAACACTTAGAAGAAAATCCCAACAATGATGCTGATTAAAAATAATTATACAAATGATAGCAGGAAGGATAGAAACACCATTTTAAGCTATGTGGACGTTGAGATAGAGCATATTAATGCTAAAATCATGGCAGCCACATTTTAATCTTTCAATTGAATCCTTTTCTATTATGTCGCTCTGGGTCCGCCTCCAAATCTTCCCCTCCACTATTGGTTTGAAGACTGCTTTGCAGCAATTGGTAATTTTATGACTATAGACAAAAGCTCAACAGATTTCATTCACACGACTTTTGCCCGGATTTTGGTGGAATTAGATACTTCCAAAGATCTTCTGGGAGAAATAATTCTGAAAGCGGATGGTCAGAATGAAGGTTTATCTTTTGATGCAGGAGATGTTATAAAACTGGCCACATTGCAGCTGGTTGTCCAAGCAGCAAAATTCATTCAAAGCGTGAAGCCATGTGGTGGAAAGATGCTTCGCCTCAACATTACACTGTTGATAGTCTTGCTGGAAGGCAAGAACCGTCTCTGAAAGCAGCTCCAAGGAACAAGATAAATCAGCAGGAAGTCAAGCAGTCCTTAGATTCAGAGCTGGGTCAGGAGCCATTTCAGAATGCAGCCTTGGGTGCCAAGGGCATACCAACAATTAGCAATGACTCATATCAGGAGCCATTCCAAGAATCAGCCATGTATCCTAAGGGCATGCAAACTCCAGAATCGTCAGTTACCGTTAATAGTTCCCAACCCTTCGAGGATGAATGCGCCTCAACTCTGATTTTATCTCATCCTTCCCATCTCCCGAAGGATCTAAATGAAGGTGGAGGTGATGAAGAATGGCATGTAGTGCAAAAAAGGAAGAAGGGCATCTCCAAAAGTGAGGCAGCCAGCAACAAAGTACACTTGTGGTCTCACTCCAAAATGGGTGTTAACGCCTTAAACATAATTTAGGTTGTTTCAGATGTGGATTTTTTGTTCAACGAGATCCCTTTGTTTTACAGGATCCTTTTGTTTAATGTAATGCACCCCTATTTATGGGTCTGATGTACTATTTTATTTTTGTTTTTCTTTTTTAAATATGGGAGCGGTCTCTTTGACCACAATTTACTTATAAAAGAAAAATACACAAAAAATTATTCAGTGCTTATATGAACCAAATAAATTAATGTCATATTAGAATGATTTGCACATTTTTTTTTTTTCTTAACTAAAGCATCTAGCTACTTTAGAAGATAAGCTGGCAATCTAAACTGCTTTACAAAGACTAATATTTGTGTGAATTTAATTGACGACCAACATCAATATAGCACATAAAATACAAATAATCCAGCATATGATTATATTCCAAATTAGTTTCTTACATACCACAAAAGTAATTCTTGAATCGATGCAGAAGGAAAAGAGTAAAAATAAAGTTGAGATCAATGGCAACTCACACACTATAGTTGAAACATACACCACTAGAGACAGAAGCCCAAACTTCTATCATCTTCTGATTAAAATGTCCTAGAATTAATAGACTATACTCCAACTTACTTAATATGTATATAAAGGATCCAAGACTTGAGGGGCAAGTTCAAGAAGTATCAGGTGGTTTATCAACAATTCCCTAAAAAGGACTTTTGGTTCCTTATCTTCTCATGTGTTGCCATTGAGCCATTTCTACTTTTAAGGATTGCCAGGTGCTTGTTTATGCCTTTCCTTATGCTCTTGTTGCACTTTCGACAAACTTCGTTGTACTTGAGTTGACGCATACTTAAATCTTCATTGAACAGTAACACTAAAGACGAATGCCTCTTCATAGGTTTTTGTAGATGGGGTAAAGGATTTGGCTTTTAGTGAATCCTTGCTTCAAGATGGTATGATACGCCGTGTTTTGGCTTTCGGTGCATTATAAACTTAGATAATGAGGGGATGTGTCACTACTATTTTTCCTTCTATTTTTTTATTGTGCAACTGTTTCCTCTAATTTTTTTCTCCTTGGGTGTCCTCTTTTGACTTGGCTTGCTTTGTAATTTGTTCTATTTCTTGAGCTAATGTCATGACTCTAAAAACCTTTTTGTGGGTAACAATGCAGAGATTACGTGGGAGAGCTAAAGACAATGGTTGGGTGACAACAATGATATTGTTGATATGGACATGGATGATGAAAGGGAGGGAATCTTGCTTGCAGATAGAAGAGCATTGTGGTTCATATATCAGCGAGTAGATAAGACTACCTTGCCGATATATAGAGGCACAAATAAATTTGAGTTGTTCCTTATTACGAAAGGAACAAACTCATATCTGACAAGATACAATTTTTTAGGCTTTAAAATTTGACCAGCAACGTCATTGAGTTTGTGATAAGAGAGAGATAGATAAAAGTTGATATAGTTGACAAAATACAATTTTTTTTGGTCATTCCTATTCAATCTACTACGATCTTTGAGGTTTTTTGATGCTAGGAAATGTCATGTATTGTATAAACAACGAATTTGCTAGTTCCATAGTTATTGAACAAAACGAATATATTAATATTAATATACTAAAAGTGAATGAATTTTAATGGGTCTACTCGTGAAGTTGAATGGTTTTAAATGAGTCCACTAGAGATTAAGTCTTGTTGAGTGCAAGGCCCTGACATCATAAGGGATGAGGCCGGGATCGTGCCCTAGACAACTTTGGTGGAATGGATACTTCTCAATCCTTAACTCTTAGCCAAAGAAGTTTTCAGCGAAAAGCTTGTGCTCCCATATTGAGTTGTTAAATGATTCTATGGGTTTGATATAAAAAACTTCCAAAAAAAAAAGGTGGATAAATGAAAAAAGAAATATTCATTTGTAAGAGAACATGTATTTTACATTGACAACTAACAAATGCCCAATACATTAAGGTGGTGTTATCCAAGACTCTACAACGGTTTCTACATTACATTTATATCATTCAATCTAGGATCTCTGTTAAGATTGTAAGCAAAATTTTAAAGTATATGTATTAATCTTCAAGACAACCCAAGTTCAACTCAATATTGAGCTGAGGAATGTTGGAGGTCTTGATAAGTGGTTGTTCATTGCTACTCAATATTCTCATCCCTCAAGACGATATGTACGAGGGAACTTGACATTCTTTCATTGGTATACTCGCACTATCAACTAACCTTGCAATGATGAGAACCAGAACAAGCTGGAGCACACATAAAACCCAATTAACAGGTTTGTTTTGGGTATCTGCTACAAAAATATATCATGTGATTTGAATCCTAGTGAGGTGATTGCAAACTAAAAGATTCGCCATTACCACTAAATTCACACTACTTTGTTTGCCTAAGCATTTTGTCAAAATACCAAAAGAACAATATAAATAAGGGGTAGTTGTGAGATTTAAAGCTACAATGAAAACTATTTGAATGAAATAAAAGAAGGATCAGAACCTTGTAGCGAGTGATGGAAGCGATACATGGGCTTATGTCCAACTAGCGAACAATACAAAAATTATCATATAGATAGTTAGTTATCTTTCGAGCATAATGCAAAATTAAGGAATATACTCGCCTAGACTGATGGTAATTGGTGAAGGTGGGGTTAAACTAGGCAACTCTGTATACATAGTGTGCTATTTAAGTGTAATAATACCACTAGTTGCTGCCCAAATTTTTCTTTCTTCAAGTGATAGATATAAATAAGGGGTCGTTGTGAGATTTAAAGCTACAAGGAAAACTATTTGAATGAAATAAAAGAAGGATCAAAACCTTGTAGCGAGTGATGGTAGCGATACATGGGTTTATGTCCAACTAGCGAACAATGCAAAAAAATCTCATATACACAGGCAGTTATCTTTCGAGCATAATGCAAAATTAAGGAATATACTCTGGCCTAGATTGATGATAATTGGTGAAGGTGGGGTTAAACTAGGCAACTCTGTATACATTGTGTGCTATTTAAGTGTAATAATACCACTAGTTGCTGCCCTTTTTTTTTTTTCTCTCTAAGTGATAGACCTGTCAGCCTAAGCATAATCATTTCTGTATAACTGTAGCTTTACAACAACACTATGAATACACAAGAATACCATCAATGCTCATCAGGTAGCCAAAAGAAGATTTATTATTATTAATACAGTTACAACTCCAATTGTTTTTCAGCTCGACCCACAAGCCTAATGTACGTCATAATAGGTCTGGAAACTAATTTAACTTTAATTTTTGTCTTAGTCACAATTTTCCCCCTTTTGCCCATAATAAACCATATTTCCAACCTTATTTGTAGTAAGCACCTCTTGAGATATACATATGAAATACTCATCAAATACTACAACAATATTCATCATATAATATAAAGTGATTGACAACATTTACAAGGAATATTACCTTTGTTGAGCTAGCTGAAAGATGTGGCAGTTATCTTGGTCCTTGCTTCAATCATGGTTCGATAGCTAGGGTGCATTGTGAACCCATCCACATGAATAAGAAGTTCCTATCCACCCCAACCAAGTGGACTCTAGAATCCATAGAGAGAGATGATCCTTGCTAATATTTTAATGAATTGGGTAGACACTTACCAATAATAATTGACTCTCTAATAGGCTTCTTCCTTACTAGATGGGCACACCTAAGCTAGCAACCATAGAAGGGAAAATATTGCTAAGGACTTGCACACGTGAAACTACTTGGTCTCTTATTTGTTCTTACTCAACATCTAGTATGACTTTTCCCACTATCTTCAAAAGCTATTAAATAGTAGATTATGGCATCCATCACCTACATGCTACTGGCTTTAAAGCCTGCATGTTATTGGCGAAAGTCATCCAACCCCCTCGAAGTTCCTAGCATCCTTCATCCGTATACTTAGGTGATAGCCTACTATCTTTGGATATAGTCAAATTAGTCTACTTGTAGAGCACGCTCCCTAACTACTATCAAGCTGGAGCATTGTTAAGCTTATCTTTGATGTGGGTCGTAGGATTTATAATGTTGTTGATCACCACAAAAGAAGCGGAACAAATTACGTTCTAGGACATATTTTAATTAAGTTAAATAAATAAATTAAGTTGTCAAAAAGGTACCTTTTATTAATATTTTAATTGAGAGCTTACATTTAATTATTTAAAAGGGTGTTTTAAGTGTGTAGATAAAGTGTTGCTAGGCTCAAAGTGCTAAAAAGTGGTCATAAGGACACTTTATGTTATTTTATTGAGGAAAATTACTTTTTCGAAAAAGCAACTAAAAAGAAAAAGTGTTTTTTTTTTTAAAACAACGAAAAAGAAAAATGTGGTTTTTTGAAAAAGCAATGAAAAAGAAAAAAACTTTCCAAAACAACAATGAAAAAGAAAAAAATGCTTTTTCTTAAAATAGCTCTGAAAAAGCTATAAAAGGAGGCTTAGTCTTCAGAAGAAGGGTTATTGCTTATTCATTTTATTTTCTCTAATGAAAGAATGCGAGTTCTCTCTATTTGCCTGAGGATGAAAACCCTTTTGTGAATCTAGTTTCGAGGACAAAAACCCTTTGAGCTGGTTGAGTGATTTCATCCAGGAAACACCATTGTGTTGAATTGGCTATACCAACAAGTAAATCAAGCCATACTACCTCCTAAGGCCGTACTTTGTTGCTGTTAATACATTTCACTGTTGTTCCATACCTTTTTTTGGCTATACCATCTGACATTGGGGACTATCTTGTTCCAGCTAAGTTGAATTCATTGTGGAGTGTTTGCATACCATTTTGAGGGCTTCTGTGAGGCTGTACTACTTTAGTTTAAGGTTGTACCAATTTAATTTTTGCTTGCAACAGTTGTGTGGTGATTTTCAATAGTGTTGCTTCTTGTTTCTATAGTTTGGGTGACAACTTTTAGCGTGTTTTAGTCTGATAAGGTAGTTAGTGGGTAGATTTTAGTGTTTTTAGACCTTTACTAGGAGCCCCATCATCATTCTATGTTCCAGATCAAAATGTTGCAGTATGTTTTAGCATGAATCATACCAAGTGGACTAAACATTATCTATTTTTATTATTATTATTGACTAATCTAGGTGTTGCAACAATGTATTTCTATTGTGTTTAGTTGATTTCAGTAGTGTGGTGAAGTTTCTTTCAGAATAAATAGATATCAATAGTTCATATCATGTTTAATTGTAATCCAGATGGTAGTCACTGGAAGTCATGTATTTCATGAATTATAAAATCGGATGGTATACCTTTGATTATGTGTAATTCAACATAGAAGCTCTTGGTTAGTTCATTGCTAGACCCCTCTTCATTTCAAGCTCATTTTGACATTGATTGGATCCACATTGTAATCAGCCACTTTGGCTTGATCAGATTTTGTTGTAATGTGTCAGTGGATTTGCATTCTCTAAGAACACTTGTCTGCCAAAGAGGTGTAGATTTGGGTCAGCTCCGCCACTCATGTGCTTCTGTTGGCTTGCTACCTTCATTTTAGCAGTGCATTCATCTAGATAGTTTGTGTTGTCCAAACACTGTATGCTCTCACCTTACCCACACTAGGAACTTGGTGATCAGAAAGTGTTCAAACTTGCATTTGCATTTTATATATTGCAAAAAAATAAATAAAATTGGTGTGGGACTTTACATCTCATTCCTTCTTTTCTATGTTTCCTTCTCCAGAACTATCTTTCCCTTCCTTTCTTTGCACTTTCCAAACTTCCAATCTGCCAAACAACTCCTTTCCCATTAACTTTAACCCTCTGCTCACACATCCTCCTATGACACCTCCATTAATGCCCCTTCTTAGGTTGGACGTCCTCCATTTTGATGCACATAGGGATAGTGAAATTTTCGGGGCATGGGGTCTTTTATTCATCCTTTAGGGAGATCAACCAAACCTTCATTTCTGGCTACCCTCCTTCAATGCTCTTGACCATAGCTTCATCTGTTCAACCCTATGCCTCTTCCTTTTTTCTTGCTTATTAGTTTCATTTATTTTCTTTTTGCTTCGATTTCTTTTCTTTTGCTTTTTATTTTATTTTTATTGTTATCCACCACTCGCGGTTTGGCATGAACATTAACAATAATAATAATACTAATAATAATTCATTTATTTTTATTTGTGATTTTTTCTTTTTAAAATTTATATTCCTAGATACATATTTTATTTATTACCATTAATATTAGCTATTACATTCAAGTTAATTGAAAACAATCAATTTGATTATTTATCGTCACCACGATAGAGACACGTTCAAACAAAAATGCATTCAGAAAGAAATATTTAATGACAGTTCTACTCCCTAGCACGAGGACTCAAACAGGACCTACGGATTCAATAATTCGACGAACAAGACTGACTAGGTTCTAGATATACATACCAAGTACTATTTTGGTTGAACCTTTGGTTAAGTCAATTTCTCGAAAAGGATTTGGTATTAGAACCTTTCTCTTTCTATGGATCCTCATAATCCACTTCACTTTGCATCTTGTCACCTGCAAGTTAGACAATATTCCTCACACAATTCACAAGTGAGGTCAGTCTAGGCTAGTATATATATAATTTAACAAGAAACATAACTAGATTTCCATTCCACATTTATCACTAGAAACCATTTAGAGTTCATACACTTATACATAAACACATACGCGCACGTGCACACACACATATAGAGAGTTAAATATCAAGTTTCAAGTTCCCACCCTAGTCAAAATTACATCGGGACTATAGGGTTTTAGAGTAGGTTTTTATGGGGATGTGACATCCTCCCCTCCTTAAGATTAAGCCTACTTGGCTTGGCTAAAATAAGTTTGGATATTCCAATTTGATTACATTTTTATCTTCCTAGGTAGATCCTTAATCTCCATACCAGTCTCAAAGGACCTTAACCTACGGTATTGTTTGATTGCATAGTTGTATGTTGTGTGTATCTATGATTGCGAGCGGGTCGAGGTGGATATCTTCAGCCTCTTCTACCTATAGTTCTTGCCAATCAATTACATGTGTGGGATCAACAATATATTATTAAGTAATGATACATGACATATATTATAAATGCGAGAGATAGATGGTGGGAGAGCTAGTCTGTAAGCCACATGACTAATATTTTCAATTATCTCAAACGGTCCAATGCATCAGGAGGATAATTTAGCATCTTGTAGTGTCACAAATTGTACTTGTCCATAATTTCATGCTCTATTTGGCATTTGCTTTAGTGTCCCCTCCCTTAACCTTGCCTTCAGTCTACATAGATGTTGATAACTGAGACGGGGGTGAATCAGTTATCTTGATTATTTCTGCTTTCTGAACTTTCTTAATAATTGGTGCAGCATTAATTCAAACAAACAAACATAACCATGAAATGGAAATACACATGACACAATATTTTTGACGTGGAAACCCTGTTAAGAGAGAAAACCACGGGGTGATTAACCTAAGATTGTATTCTCTGTTAGAAGAATAGAATTACAAAATGGCACTTGCCAATTAGGGCTCACTGCCCGAGCACACTGCTCACAAGAGGCTCACTGCCTGCAAAAAGACTTACTGTATACATGAAGAAAACTTGAACTAATGAGAAGCATCCACACATGCTGAAGTTCAGTTCCGGTTAAGCTCAATAGACTGATCTGCTGCACTTCATTCTTACTCTCCTTTAGTGCTGCTGCCCTTTTACATTCTGAATCTGCTTTTCTGCCTTTTGTTCTATTCTGTTTTTATTCGCACTTCAATTCATACACAACACACACATTCACATCTAAATCCGTCTTGTATATATATCCGCACAAGTGATTTCAACACTTTTCTAGTCGGCATCCGGAATAGTCAATATTATCTCAAACTTTAGTTTGTCGGCTGAATCCTTGCTTCCAAGTGAAGCGGATCAAGGATATACTTGTAGAAGTCATCAATCATGTCGGCCAATCATAACTTATGCCTTAAGAATCTTTACCATCATTAGCAACACATCTGGAATAATGTCTGATGTTCTGCCAGTCAGTTCTTCCTCTATCCACACTGCCAATCAAGAACCTGACACTCAAGTATTCATATCTTTTTCTTCATCTATCACCGGAGGCTAAATCCTTGGAATCTATTAGTCAAGGTAGTCCTCTTGACTTTCCCAAATCTGCACTTCACCAAGATACTTCCTCTGAGAGATCTAGAGCTGACTGTCAGACCTCGCCACATGCTTTGTTCTTGCTTACCGGATCACAATACTCTGCAATCTGCCTTCTGGTAGAGATTCATCATGTCCTGCGGATGTGTGGGTTAACCTTTGTTGCCATCAATGACAACAATCATGAAGTTCCAATGTGTCTCTTGCCAACAATCTCCCCCTTTGGCATTGATGGCAACACTTAGTGAAAAATGACTAAGTGTTATACTATACTCCCCCTTAGCTGATGCTCTGTCTCTATGTACATTTTTCGGAGCTCCCCCTTAGCTAGCTACAACATTTTTCACTGCTCATCACTCCCCCTTTGACATCATTGGCAAAGGGTGGGGTCCGCACACCAAAATTTTCAAAATTTCAACTATACTTGGCCACATAAGTATATACATATGGCATACTTACATATACTGAAGAATGTCTGCAAAAGTTGTCTTCAATTGGACAAATTCTGTTGCCCAACTTTGCTTCATTCTATCCAAAATTGATATATGACTGCTTAACAGGAATGCAAATGCATCTGCCCTTTTTAGATCTGTCAGATCACTGGTCTGGGCTGTGATCTGGGCTTCTTTTATGGCCTCATGCATGGCCTCTAACTTAGGGATAATTATTCCTCTAAGTTCATTCAACCTGCTGATTCTATTTTTCTTCTCTTCTTAAAGCTTTTTAATTTCATTCAAAACTGCAATCGTTTGACATTCTTGATTTATTATGGATGTGGTAAGTGGATCAAAATTTTGAGAAAGTTTTGTTAGATTGTCCTCCTGTTCTTTCACTTTCTTCTCAATCTCTACTCCCCTTCTCAATCTCTACTGTTGCTTTAGACCAGGATATACAAAATTTGTATACATCTCCTCCATCCTTGAGAGCATTTTCCAAGCTCTTTATCCCAATACCCATTACTCTCCTGTCATTTGCTATTAGCCCTTGCAACTCAGAGAATCTCTTATCCAAAAACTCTTTCCTGACCTTCTCCTTAGCTGATTTCTCTAGAGAATTGAAATGTGTACTAATACTATTGATCAGAGATTTGAGATTACCGGATGAGGAGGCTGAGGGATCCTTTTGAAAAGATGGCATGATCTTTTCTAATACTCCAGAGGCAGCTACTATAAGCTCACAGTCTTCCATGTGAGACTTCAGGAGTTTTTCTTTGGCCTTTGCATTAGCAAATGAGGCTATCTTCATTGTTTGTACTGGAGAAAGAGAGTCAAAATTAAATGGCCCTTGCAGAAGTTCCGGTTCATCAATTTCCATTGTCTCTTTATCTAAGAACTTTTTGACTGTTTCTGCAGTGTCTCTTGCCGGAGATAGATTCTTCTTCTCTTCTGCAGTCTCAGAACTGTCTCTTGGAGCTTTTTCTCCTTCTACAACCTTAGTATTGTCATCTTCTTTTTCCTTCACCTCTGCTTCTTTCTCCTCTATTCTTTCTTCTCCTTTGGATTTGGAGTCAGCAGGGGAAACCGGAGGAGTGATGTTTGTTTGTTTATGGGCCACCTCTTTTGGAGCAGAGGATTCTAAGCCCTTATCTTCACCTTCCCTTGTCTCCTTAACCTCTTTTGCTACTATTTCAATAGCTTCTTCTTCAATGTCTGTAGCCGAGGGATCATCACCTAAGTCCTCTATAACAGGAAGATTGAATCTTTTGAAGGCATTCCTGAGGATCTCTTCTATTTCCTTGGCTATCTTGTTAGTCTCACCAAGCATGAGCTGATTCATTCTGGCTTTGCTCCAAAATTCATCCTTACAATCTTTGAAGATCATACTAATCTGCTTTTGGGTGATTGAAGGATATAGTTGAATAGCTATCTGCTCTCGGATCTCCATATCCTTCTCTTTGGCATTATTCTTCCTCAATTCAAGTTCCTTCTCAAGGCTTTTAGGAATTAAAGATACAATCTCAATGAAAGCCTTGTTGTAAATGTTCAGATACTTAACTGTGGCATCCTGCAAACTCTTCTTATCAGCTTCACTGTATTTATCATAAAATTCTGTTAATGGCTTCAGATTTCCATCCACAGTGATTGCCTTAACTATATCATCTAAGGATAGGGTGGCTCTTTCAACAAACTCTTTTGCTTCTGCCTCCTTGGTTTCACTGGATATCTTCTTTTTCCTTATTTTCTTCACCTCCTCGTCTGATTCAGTTTCTTCATCATCCTTCAGGCTAACATAGGATCTTGTTGCCTTTTTCTTTGATCTCTTTTCTCCTTTTCTGGATGTCTGGACTTCTGGTTTTGATGTCTTTGCGCTTTTATCAGAGATAGGTGCAGCCCTTTTAGAGGATCTAGTCCGGGAGGGGGCTTCTACTGGATCACTTTCCTTTTCTGCTTCTTCCTTCTCTTCCTCTGCCCTTTCCATCTTTTCTCTATTGGCATCAAGAGCTTCTTTTGATATGCCATATCTTTTGGCAATATTCTCTACTTCTTTTCTCACTTTTCTCTTTACCTCCAGTTGTCTAAGTTCCACATGAATTTTTATACTTAATTCTTCAAAGGTTCCAAACCTTTCTATTTTGGGATCCTTGGGTTGACTCAGCATGTGTTGGACATGCAGCTCCACAAGTTTCTCATCCACCTCATACCCCATCGGCATGATCCAAACTGTCCTTGGTTCCATAGCTTCCATTTGGCACTGATTAGTTTCAACCATGAAACAAACTATATCCTTATACTTTTCAACTAGAGATTTGGGAATTCTCTCTCTTGCTTGCATCGAATTTTGGAAGTTCTTGAAATAACCCCATAGAGCTGTATTTCTTGTCTTGGCATCCCCAAGCCCATGTAAATAGTCTCTGATTTGGATTGCAACAGGTCTGTCATTCTGCCAAACCCAACCACTTGATCCGAGCAGCTCACTCATGAAGTAGAAAAATAGACACAATATCAGCCCACCATACTTGAAGAAATTTTTCTTATCCTTCTTGATCTTCTATAGATTCTCCAATAGTTGGTTTAGAAGAAGTTCACATAGATCATAGTTAGCATTTTCTTTTAGCATTTGATAAGCTGTATAAACTGCAGTTCCCGGTACTGAATTTTCCCTACTGGAGTGATAGATTTTGTAACCAATTATCATGGATGCAAATTTGATATCCGGGTTAGTGATATCTTCAATTGTCATAGCTCTCTTATCAAATTTTGATCTGGTTACATCACTCACTGTCTGATTCTTGACAGATTTGAGAACAGGTATCCCATCGGATGAATGCAGACCAGTTACTGCCCTAATTGCATCTTTGTTGATCTTAAATGTTTTATTCAACCATAGGAAGTTATCATGTACTTTGCTCAACACATACCGGACCCAATCATCTTCTTCAAAACAGGGGAAATGAAAGCACTGTGCAAAATGCTTATCCCGGATGGCCTTGAACTGAGGTTTGAGCTCAAAAGAATCATCTATTAACTGATTGTGATAGATATCAGCCAGCTTAGATTCCCCAAATTCTTCAATATTCGCATGAATATATGCCCTAACATCTTCTACATGCAAAACTCCATGTGGAATGCTTGAAAAAGTGCCGAGGGGATCAACTTCTAGGGATTTATATGGATGCTTCTTAAATTTAGATCGTGGCCTATTAGAAATCTTCACTATATTTGGAGTAGTCATCTTTCAAAGATTTGTAGAGAGATATTTGATAACGGAGAATACCTTTTGCACCTTTCGGTTTCACGGAGTTAGCCGGATCGATTTCTAGATGAATTGACTTCTGCAAATGATCCTTGATGAGCTTGAGGAATTTTGTTGTAGAGCTTCTCTTTTCATTTCTTCTTGAATGCAGAATGAACAAATGCTCAATGAGAAAACCCTTATATTGCTCCGCAAACCCTAATGTCAAGTTGCAATAAATGCTCGACCTAAGTCATTCCGGTTTGCCTTATTCAAATGACTTGAAGAACTGGATCAATCTTGATCTTAAACATCTTGCGGATCTTCCAAATCTTAACCATAGTTTATTTGGATGTTTTGTTTATGAACCCTTTAATCCGCAACTCTTCTTGTGCCAGTTCCGGCACCAATTGACTGGCTGGGGGAACAAGGTTTTCTTTGTGTCTCCCCCTGAGCCAAAGCTCATTATTTAGTTTATGAAAGGAATATCAGCACCAGAGTCTGGTGTAGATCCATCCCCTACATTCTCTGTACTTTTCTTTACCCAAATCTTGTTCATCTCACTTTGAACTTCATCCGAATTCACTTTTTGTTTTCCCTTATCTTGACTTTGATTATGATATACCGGACCTCTTTTGTCCTGATTCTTGCTTCTACAAAATTTTGCAATATGACTGGATCTATTGCAAATTTGGCAAACAACATTTCTTTGCATATTTGATTGATATCCTCTTGATCTGCATTGATTAGCCATATGACCCGTTCTATTGCATGCAAAGCATCTACCATTGAATGAATTGTTTATTTGCTTATTTCTGCATTCATGAGATTTGTGACCATACCTTTTGCAGTTGAAACACTGTCCGGAGAAGGATGTATTAGTCTGATTCATTCTCTTTCTGCATTGATTAGCTTTATGACCAAAGTTATTGCAGTTGTGGCAGTATCCATTGAAGGATGGATATCTTTGAGCATTAGGCTGCCTTATCGGAGGTCTTCTAGGCCTGTTCCTTGGATTTTCTGATCCAAAATTCTTCTGACCAGATCCGGAGGTTTCACCTTTTTCATACCCCAGGCCACACTTGTCATCTACTCTCTTTTGGCTTTCAAGAAGAACTTTAAGTTGAGCAAAGCTTATCTTGAATTTTTCTTTATATTCATTTGTTGTTTGAAGATCATTTTTAAGAGAGACAATTTGATCCTCAAGTTTTCCTTCATTATCTTTAGCATCTTCAAGATCAGATTCAAGATGTCTGATAATTCTATCCATCTTGTGGCAATCTTCTAATTTCTCCTTGAGAGATTGTCTTAGATCATCTTCAGTTTTTCTTTTCTCTTCAATCTCTTGGGTGAACTTCATAACTCCTGATTCCATTTCATGTCTTACCATAATGATTTCTTTTGATAACTTTTCACATAACTTGGTTTTCTCCTTCAGATCTTCATTTGTATCATTGGCTTCACCTTGACTTGCCAATTGCTGAAGTAGCTCCTTTCTCTTTTTCATAGAGAGACTTAATTTGTCTTTTAGTTCTTTCATGAAATCATTAGCCTATTTGAGTCTTTCCTTTAATTCACTGACTTCAGAGTTTGACTGCTCAAGATCATCAAGGGCAGTCTTGAGTTGCTCCCTCATACCATATACATCCATTTGAATTCCCAGATCTTCCTCAAGTTGTTAGACTCTGTTAGGAGGAACTTGGCTCTGATACCAATTGTTGATAACTGAGAGGGGGGGTGAATCAGTTATCTTGATTATTTCTATTTTCTGAACTTTCTTAATAATTAGTGCAGCATTAATTCAAACAAGCAAACATAAACATGAAATGGAAATACACATGACACAATATTTTTGACGTGGAAACCCTGTTAAGGGAGAAAACCACGGGGTGATTAACCCAAGATTGTATTCTCTGTTAGAAGAATAGAATTACAAAATGGCACTTGCCAATTAGGGCTCACTGCCCGAGCACACTGCTCACAAGAGGCTCACTGCCTACAAAAAGACTTACTGTATACACGAAGAAAACTTGAACTGATGAGAAGCATCCACACATGCTGAAGTTCAATTCCGGTTAAGCTCAATAGACTGATCTGCTGCACTTCATTCTTACTCTCCTTAAGTGCTGCTGCCTTTTTACATTCCAAATCTGCTTTTCTGCCTTTTGTTCTATTCTGCTTTTATTCGCACTTCAATTCATACACAACACACACATTCACATCTAAATCCGTCTTGTATATATATCCGCACAAGTGATTTCAACACTTTTCTAGTCGGCATCCGGAATAGTCAATATTATCTCAAACTTTAGTTTGTCAGCTGAATCCTTGCTTCCAAGTGAAGCGGATCAAGGATATACTTGTAGAAGTCATCAATCATATCAGCCAATCATAACTTATGCCTTAAGAATCTTTACCATCATCAGTAACACATCCGGAATAATGTCTGATGTTCTGCCAGTCAGTTCTTCCTCTGTCCACACTGGCAATCAGGAACCCGACACTCAAGTATTCATATCTTTTTCTTCATCTATCACCGGAGGCTAAATCCTTGGAATCTATTAGTCAAGGTAGTCCTCTTGACTTCCCCAAATCCGCACTTCACCAAGATACTTCCTCTGAGAGATCTAGAGCTGACTGTCGGACCTCGCCACATGCTCTATTCTTGCTTACTGGATCACAATACTCTACAATCTGCCTTCCGGTAGAGATTCATCATGTCCTACGGATGTGTTGGTTAACCTTTGTTTCCATCAATGACAACAATCATGAAGTTCCAATGTGTCTCTTGCCAACAATAGATGCCTCCCAATCTCTATGTTAGCCCCTTTTTGCTTGTCCTACCTAGAAACTATAAAAGCGCCTTAGCCTTGGCAGTGCCCTGAGTAATCTGAACCTTTTGAAAACTAAAGTTTCATGGACCAAAGCGCTAAGCGCGGAGGTTTGTGCCACACACTAGCTTCCTGATAGCATTTTCCAGTTCGTAAACCATTTTTAGGTGTGTTTTTGCTTGCGCAACATTCTAAGATTTACTGCATATCTATTCGTGCCCAAACGAATCTTTTCCTAGCTTTTTGCTCTCCTTCCTCTTCTATAAAAACCCCTTTGAGTTATCATTCAAATGATGGATCTTCTTTCATAGCGAAGCTCTACCGAATTTACAAATCGATCTTCGATCACAACGAACATCTACTAAAATCAACACCCTCCATTGCTGTATTATCTTGCTCATGCTTAGACTAATCATTGCATGTCACTTGCTTGCTTAGATTAATTGTATTTCATTTATATTATCTTATCAAATCTCATTTTGTCATTGCACGCTGCAATTCTAGATTGCAGACAAGATCTCACTTTCTCATCCATACAAACTTTAAAAATAATATTTATACATGAAGCCTACATCACCTGTATTCTCTATAATCATCAAATTTGACACCCTATATGCGTTGGGTTTTAGAGGTCATGATAACAAAGGAGAGAAAGGGTCATGTTCATTGTTGAATGGTCTTGTTGCTTCCAAACCTATTTATATACAATTTCTAGGTGGAAAATCCTGCCAAACGTTAATTTTAAAGTGAATATAGCCCCAAAAGCAAGCAAGAATTTAATAGTAATGGTGATATGGCCCCAAAAATAAGCACGAATGTAATATTAATGGTGAATATGATTAAAGTTTTTAATGATATTATAAAATTCTCACGATAAGGCTCCAATAACGCATCGTTTATTGTGGTGAAATAATTCAATTTAAAAGTTTAATAAAATATTTCTTAGGCGGTTTAACCAACACTAAACTAAATTTTCATAAAAAATGGGGATTTCGTCTCCTTAATAGGTTATCCTATTTGCTAGAAATGGTAGCCTTGATTTCAACTATTCACCATTCGGAAAAGATTTTCCACTAAAAAAATTAAACTCATCCCCGACGTCAACTTCTAATTCCTCTCATGCCTTTGACCAATGTCATTCCTCCCCCTCACGGATACCATCGGCCTAGAGCCACGAGACCTGCAAACCCTAAACCCATATAGCAGAGACTCGACCCTCTTCCTCCTCGTCCTCATTTTTCCCATCCTTCTACTTCCTCCACTTCCACCTTCCATCTACAAATAGTTCTGTAATATTAACAACAATCTTACAAATCATAATTTACCCTCACAAATAATTACAATCAAACTAATATTAAAAAAAATAATCACAACAACATTACTTTTGCAAGTCCGCTCTTTAAAAAATAGATTGTTCATAGTGGACATAATCACAATTGGTAATATGAATTTGTTGATAGAGAGAGATAACAAATAGAGTTACAATAAGATTCTAAAACTCACTCGAGGGAACTCGCCAAACATAATATAACCTTAAGATAAACATATTAAACCTTTATATGAAGATTGACATATACATAAATTTACACATGAAAAATTACATAACATATTATTAAAAGAGTGATGTGATAAACTACAAATGATGCATCTGATTGTTTCCATCTACACCTTTCGCCATTTTACCTAGCCTGGCAACTATCATCGGGTAGTTATCCTTCCCATGTCGTAGTCATCCCTTACCAACCCGCATTTAATTCTTGTAGCTATCCTCATATGTAGTGAACTCTTCTTGCAATCTGTAGATAATATTAACTTAAATTCACCACTCTTGGATGCTCCTCTCTTGCATTAGCCTTTTCCATAGAAAATTGATCCCCTTAGATGTAGGATCAATGCCGGGACCTTGGGTGTATAGGGTGGTGGCCTTGATCTTATCTCCTATAACCCCCAGTGTTAAATGTGAGATTCCTTGACATAGAGCTAATATGTTTCTATCCTTCTCTTGCTCGAGATATTAGCAAAAAACCTACAAATACCCCCTCCTCTCCCTCATTTTAATATCTCCAGCTATCAAATTTCCTTCTATTTCTTGTTTATGAGAAAAACCTTCTCTTGAATCGACATTCTTGGAGAAATAGATCTTTGAAGTAGCGTCATGGCTTTTTTGTGAAGCTCTGCAATAGTTTCTTGAGGTTCATGGACATTACTACAAGCATAATTATCTACCTAGGTCCTGATTTTACCTACTTTCCACAATGCTAGCCCACATTCCCTTCCATAACCATTAGTTTTTCCATCCACTTTGTTTTCATTTGTTTCCTTGTCTCCTTCTACTGGCATCTCTTTCCATCACCTAATTCCTTGTTTCCATTTTCATGTTCAATTAAGGTTTCTATTTACACTCCTTTATGGCTTAGATCTATTTTTTAGATTTTGCCATTATCATATCTGGTGGACCATGTTTGAATACCCACAAGGGGACTAATTGAGTGAGACTCCCCCTTTAACAATTTTGTTTTGCAGGGTTTCCTTTAAATCAAATTGTGCTTGTGGGTCATTTACAAAGTGTTATGTGGAGATATGATAGGGTTGACGGAAAAGTTCTCAAAACCACATCAAGGAGATCCTCTGCAAATTTTGAGTTAATTCCAATCCAAGGACTAGGCTAGCCTTGAGGCACTCTACTTTTCTTAAGAAGATTTGACCTTACTTCATATGGTTTCTAGATTTTACGAGTAGCCTCTATTGATTGTTCACACCTAGGTTTAGTAGTTACAATCCATTTTTATTTGGTGAAACCCTTCTGATTCGTCTGTTTTGTTCCATCTTTTGCATTTCTAGATTAGTGGCATGCTTTACATTTTTTTGATGTTTTTGCTCTATTTCTTGACAGATGGGGTTGAAGAGAAATCATCAGTAGACTTACATATTCCTTCGCAATGAGTTCCGATTAGTTTTAGGTTAAGGTCAAGGTCACCCATTGGGAAAAATCTTTGTCTTAGATGGCATTGACTGTGCCTCAGATCATCTCCATATTTCAACCACAACCTTTGCATTCAATTCTAAACATTTTCTATAATTGTCATCCCTATTTGTAGGTGCATATGATTCCTCTTTTTCACTATTAGGCATACTTTTGCAAGCGTATATTCCTATTCTTGATCTTGTTGAATTGAGTCTCTAATCTTTTGTCATACCTAGCTATATAGTATTAGCTAATTCGAGAAGTATTAAAGTGAAAAGACTTCATTTGCTATAATTACATACACATAAAAAGAATCTAAATCATTCGCCAATGTATATGTTTTCTTTCTAGGCTCTTTCAGTTCAATCCTGAGGCATGTGGGAATAAACCTAAAATCAAAAGCTTTAAATTCAAATTTGACCTTTCTCACCTCTTTCTACCAGTTATTATGAGCTGACTTTTAACACGTGTGTGTTTATGCAATACATGTTGTAATGTCATGGTATTTAAAGACATCCATCTATGCGTTGAAACATGATCCTGAAAATAAAGGACATCAAGGAGAATTTGTTCACCTATTGAATCAACAAACTTCTAATGATGTCACTAGGTAGCATCTTGATAGGTTCAACTATTTGAAAGATAAAGGTGAATAAATGTTCAAGTGCATGTTTCGTCAACTCAATCCCATGTAGGACAAAAGCAAACTTGTACGACAGATTAAGTTTGCGATGATCATGATCAAACTCATGGTGGTCAGAAGCAAACTGCAAAGTTTCTTTGGGACAACACAAATATTGAGATGGCCCTCTGACGAAGGATGTTAATATGAACTAGAGACGACAAATTAATACGTCACTCTTCCATCATCAGCTTCAGGGTTAGGTACTCTCATTTGTCCCATTTATTCCTTTTGTATTTATTACAATTATTTTTCTCAGTTATGATCAATCTATGTTAATTTACGCCTAATTGATTGCATTTCTTTAATTAGCCTAAATTATTCGTGCATAGTGCTTTTGTAATGGTGAAATTTGCATAGCCATGATGGTTTCCATTTAATTCCAGTCCCATTTCCATGGAATGACTCAATACAATTACAAATCAATAAATGGCATGTTGTTGTGTAAAGCTAGGCCCATTCCTCGATCTACTACTTACCTCCATTTCCACTCGTTCCCATACATTGGATCGTGTCCTATCTTCATCTGCACATAGTTCCATTCACATGACATTTAGTATGCCTATCATTGCGCCCCATAACTAGACATTAATTCCCCACATCGATATTAAAGCATTCCCTTGTCTCGGGTCAATCCTACAACACGAGAGCAATCCCGCACCCTGCAGAATTAACCCCTGAAATTCAAAATTCATTGACTCTTGCCCACATCATTCTTGTCACGAGCCTGCTCGGTACACATTTTGCTCGATTTACTGCTATATATCGGTATGTAAAGGCATTCATTTGATCGTCATCCTAGAATCACTAGACATCATAATGCTTCGAGGAGCATTCATCACGGGAATTTTTTGATTTGGATCACTGAATGGAGTTTAATTTACATCAAAGTCATTTTAGGACATCTTCATTGCTTGGGATTGTTGTCCCCCATCATATCCAAATTGAAAACCCTGTCCAATCAAGGGGGTTGACCTGGGAGAACTTGCCCCCCGTGATGTGACATTCCCCAAGGCATTTTAAAATACCCACGGTCCTTTAAGACAATTAGGAAGGAGGAGAATTCAAGGCGGACTAGGCAACATCTACATGCACAGTAGTCCAAATTAGGTATGTGGATCACATAACATATATGTGTTGTGGAGAAGCTACCCAGAATTGTGGGGTCGACCTGTGTAGAGGTTAGACACTGGAATATCTATTTTGAGGCACTTACCAAAATGAGAGGGTGCATTTTTAGTCCCCGGGATCAGGGCTTGAATTTGACAATCAACCTTGCCTGTCAAGCAATTTTTTAATGACATTTATCTATTCAATGGTACCTTTAAAATACTACGACATATTTTAGTATAAGTAAATTATATAAAAACCAAATTAAAAACCAAATATGTGTGTGTGTGTGTGTGTGTGTGTGCGTGTGTGTGCGTGTGTGTGCGTGTGTCATCATAATCCTATATAAATTTTGAGAGTTTATCCAAAATCTCTCCTTTCATATGATACGGTCTTTTCAAAATTTCAATTGTATTTTACAACTAAAATGCTTAAATATAGCTATACAACTGTCAAATTTAAGCCCTACCCGGGATAATCAGTTTCAACATACCCACTTCAATCCAAGAACTAAGTATGCATTCTCTTACAATTGATTTCCTAAAATAATATTAATTTATTTACATACTTTATAATTTCGAGATATGTTTATTTAATCTAGGGTGATGCATTCTTTTTAATTGGCCTAAATTAACATTAAGAAAAGTGTGTTTCCCATTTACAATAATTTTGTATGTAAATTTCAAATTTTAGTTTGTGTGTAAAAAAACAAAATCAAAGTAGAACAAACACTTACCTAGGTAATAAAACCAAAATGGATAGAAACTTCACACCACACAATAGAGCTGTTGGGAGAAAACCAAAAAGCAGTTCAAAGTGCAGCGCGCCAAAAATCAGAGGACAATTCAAAATGGAAAATGCAGATGAATTAAAAAATAAGGCCGTTTCAGGAGGAGGGAAAAAACAAACGAGGATGAATTCTTTATGACTTGCCTGGTTCTGTTGCGAATTGTTTGGCACTTCTTTGTGTTTTTTGTGAAATTGTTTGACACACTTTTGTTTCTCTGTGTTTTTTGTGAAATTGTTTGACACACTTTTGTTTCTCTGTGTTTTGTGAAATTGTTTGATATTTTTCTGTTTGGCTTGAGTCTTTTGCTTCAGCGTGCACGCTGATCAGTCCATCTTATTGTCTTTCAGTGCATTTTTTGGTTTGGTGTTGTACTTTTGTTTGGCTTTGTTTTATGGCGGCAGCGGCAGGCGACAGATGCAGATGATTTTCTTCTTAATCGAGATTCCAGGTATTCTTCACTACTGTAGGCTTTCCTTTAGCATCGTTGACTCAGTTGCATAATTCTACATGGGCATGGCTAGTTTGTTTGAAATTTGAATAGCCAAGCAAGTAGTATACAGGGGAAATAGGCAGAATAGATGGTTTGTTTAATAATCTGAGCCAAATTAAAGGCAATGTCGATTGACCTATCCATCTAGATCCCTCCCTCTGACTCACCTGCTTATGAAAGGAGCACCGACTTAGAAATGGACAGAATGCTCTTAGATAGGATAAGTTAGGCACCTAATTTCTGCACTCTGCTCCTAGTAGTAAGGACATAAACATATACACTGAACGCTCAAGATTTATAAGTAATTGTGTCTCAAAGATCATATAAATTTCGGGAAGAAGGATTCTTAGCAGTTGTGTTAATTACTTAAGTGAATATTGATTTAGAGTCCAGAACTTAATAAAAAGAAAACAATTTACTTCACTGAAACAGTTTTGTTCAAATCGAAACTTCATAATGATATTAAATAACACATTAACTGGATCGCCTAAAATAATAATTTAGGCAAAAGAGCTACGACAAAGGAAACATGCACTAACACATCAACAAGATTTAGGCTCATGGTTGGCAAAAATGAATTTTTAGGTCTAATAACGGTGCCCCAATAACATGAGATTAATGGAGTTCTCTGTTATTATTCTTAATAAAAAAATTCTCCAATTTGCATAGGGAATTTCTGACATAGAAGGCCATACAGTTAGAAGATTGATGACACTAATTGTCACTTACAGCCAAGACAGAACCCATGAGAAGCACAATGTGACCCCTGACCCTTGGCTTTCTTTTTCATTGCTTTACTCCTTGCCTTGAACCCATTTTCCTCCTCCATCTTCCTTTGGGATTTAGGTTTTGGGGTGTTATAGTTTGCCAGCTTTAATAACCAAGTCTTCAATGGAGATCTGATGTCAAGTGGTAACATTACCATCTGCAGATCTTGCAATTCCATTTCTTCTCTGTCACCATCTTCATAAATCACCATGTACCAATTTGCCTCAGGATGATAGTTTTAGACCTTGGCTTTTCTTCCAAACTTTTTAAGGACTTTCCTTCCTTTCAACCATTCGCCTTGGCCATAAGGCCCAGTACACTCATCTGCACACTCTGTCACAGGTTGCCTAGCTACATTTTCATTTACAAAGTCTGGTGAAGGATCTGGCACCCCATTAATGACAATTGCAGTCTCACCACATCTACTGTTGCAGAAGCACCGTTTACTTGCTCTTCATGGTTGTTTTCCATGACAGAAAGACTAACCTGACCTCCCAGAAGCTTGTTCTGATTCTTGTGATTTTTATGTGCCTTGGTTCTTGAAAATCTAACAGACATCTCTTATGTACTCGGTGTTGATTTTGGTAGCTAGGTCGGATCCCTTCTAGAGACCAACCTAGTCATAAAATGCTGAATGGCCTATCAGCCTTAGCATTTCGAGAACTCAGTTGTATTATCCAATTAAGGCAGGCCCCAAATTGAGCGAACTCATTATACTATGTATCTTAAAATTACAAATAGGTCAGGACCTATTTCAAATGTAATGTATATGTAATTTGGCGCCAAATTGTTCGGGCGATCTCATATAAATGAAAAGTGACTGGTAGTCACAATAAAGAACTATCACTTACCGAATTCTGCTCTGCGAAATCTAATCCATCAGCGATCTACTACAAGCACAGTGCAAAGGCTCCGCCGCTAGTTGAACTGGTTCATCGGTTCGACAGGTTCAAAGGTTCGACAGTGCAAAGGCTCCGCCGCTAGTTGAACTGGTTCAACGGTTCAATGGTTCGACGGGTTCAAAGGTTCAACAGTACAAGTGTTCTGTCAATAGTTGAACTGGTTCAACGGTTCAACTGGTTCATTGGTTCAACGCTTCAACTGGTTCACTAGTTCAAAGGGTTCGATGATTCAAGAAGTTCAATGGTTCGATAATTGATTTGATCTGCAATCATCAGCAAACCTGTTACTTGGTGTAGTAGATCTATTTTAGCTTGAGTAAGCTTAACCCTAGATCTGCTCAAGATTCAGAGAAGTATTTTTGATATCTATGTTTCGCGCCCTAGCTAGGCAAAGTTGTAATCTGTTTCTGCTTCTAATATAAATCGGATCTGAGATTTTCTTGCTGGGTTTTTCACCTCCAAGAGGGAGGTTTTCCCAGGGTATATGCGTGTTATGTGAGCATTCATGTTTTATTGTTTCTTACTGTGAATTTGAATGTTAAAATTAACACTCGGTAGATAATTGATATTATAATTGTAGACCCTGCAAATGAACAAAAACTTGACATGTAAGCATGTTTTTCTTTTTCAAACAGATTTTAAAGCAATACCAGTCACCAAATAAAGCAATAATATTGTATGATCTTTTTTTAGTCACGTGCCTAATTATTAACCTTCTTCTCCATAAATAGATTCACTAATCGATATTTTTTTTCCTCAAATAGCTAGTTAAATTCACAATATTTGCCAAAACCTTAGCAATATGAGTACTATGTTGTGTGTTTTCACTCAAATAGTAGCATATAATATTTTTTATTTTCTTATATTATTAAATTAAAATTGCATACCCATGTGTTTTCACTCAAACAGTAGCATATAATATTTTATATTTTCTTATATTATTAAATTAAAATTGCATACCCATAATGGTTTCTTGGCTGGCCATACCCATGGGCTCTCTATCTTTGCTATAAACAAACAATGTTGACTTAATTTTTGTGATGGAATTTGCATATTAAGGGAGAGGGGCCAGTAGCCGCACACCCTAACTTCGCTCATGTCAAGCACATAGCTAGACATATCAAATTTCGACGATTTTTTTTGGGTTTTTTCGTATGCGACCGAAGAGCTTAAAGCTATTCTTTCAGCTTCTGGGCACTTATACATTTCCCTATAGGACGCGTTATGTGCACATGGGTCGAAAAATGGTCATTTCAACATGTCGCCCCATACATGCGCACTGACATGCCAGTAACCGCTCACCATGGCCCCCCAAAAAATACACCCATCCACTAAAAAGGTAACACACTTGATCCCTTTTGTAGTTAGGGTAGGTTAAAAATACATTTATTAACACCCCACCATAAATCAAGTTGGTGGGGCCTTCAAACTTACCTGCCCCTTTCCTAAACCACCTGACACCCCTTCATGCGTTCCCTTACATGTTTAAAAATTACACATATGCCATATTAAAATACATGTCCATGCTAAGGTGTTTGTGGTGGCGCGGACGGAAAACATCATGAATTCCTTTAAATGTTCGTTCGGGTCCAAATACATATTCAACTAAGCATTGAAAACCTAATCATTTTACCGACTGCTCTCCACGGTGCAATGGAAAGACGAGGGTTTGTCCGTGTCTGCCGGCTGTCGCCCTCCATGCAGTTCCCTCTCCGTGCAGGTAACGATTTAACATCATTTCTCCATGTGATTTCAGCACTGCTTTCACTCCATTGTTTTGGTTTCATACGATGGTGTTTATACAATCATTATACAGTTGTTTACCTTCGTTTTTCTCTCATGCTACCCGTGATTTGGGTACTAGTATGTAATTTGGTTTTCATGTCCGAATACATATTCAACTACACACTGAATGCCTAATCATTTTACAGAAGGTTCTAATCATTATACAATCGTTTACCTTCGTTTTTGTCTCAAACAACCCGTGATTTGAGTACTGACATGTAATTTACTTTCGAATTTTTCATTATTTTGTCTAAGACAACCCTTGTCTTGTGATAATTCACTATAAAGAAGAATATACTGTTATATAATGAGGGGTTTTTTATACATACAAATGGGTTCATATATTTTTATGGGTATATATTTTTGAGGGTTCATCGTCAACGATTAAGGGTTTCATCATATCATTGTCAACCGTTAAGGGTTTCATTATATCAAGGTTTCAACTGCTTTGAATCCTACGGCTTTGTCTCCGCAATAATTTTACAGTCGAATTCTTCCCAGTTTTGACCGAATACTATTTTTTAATTATTGTTATATTAAATATTAACAATTGTTTTCCTATGTTTTAATATAATATAACGAGGGTTTCATTTTATATAATCTATTAAGGGTTTATATAAAAAGTATATACATACAAATGGGTTATTAGATTTTTAAGAGTATATATTTTCGAGGGTTCATTGTCGACGGTTAAGGGTTTCATCATAGCATGGTTTCATCATATCATTCTTAACAGTTAAGGGTTTCATCATTGCAGGGATTCAACATGTCATTGTCAACGCTTAAGGGTTTCATTATATTAGGTCTTCGAATGTTTTGAATCCTACGACTTTGTCTCCACAATAATTTTACAGTCAAATTCTTCCCAGTTTTGACCGAATAATATATTAAGGGTTTCATTTTATATAGTCTATTCCTGGTTTACATAAAAAGCTTATAATGGTTTATATTTAGCATGTTGTTTTAGCATTCTGTTCAAATAATTCTTCCCAGTTTTGATTGAATTATGTTTTAGCATTTTGTTCACATAATTATACCTGAATTATACTTTTCTGTTTTAAAATGGTTTCGTTTATTTTTAAGGGTATATATTTTACAGTTGTATTCTTACCTATTCTGTGTAAGACAAGCATTTCGGGTTGGCACTTAACATATAATGGGCAGCTTCATTCAATGGATTAAATCATGTCTGTTAATGTAATATATATATATAAAACTCTGTATATATATATCTATATATATATGTGCATGTGTGTATACATGTATATCTATAGACATATGCAGCCTAGACAGTGTTAACATTTTAGGCTAGTACTTAATATTTTAGCATTGAAACTCAACAATCAAATTCAATTCTATTTGTCCTCAGATTCTTCCCAGTTTTGACTGAATAATATATTGAGGGTTTCATTTTATATAGTCTATCCCTGTTTTACATAAAAAAGCTTATAATGGTTTACATTTAGCATGTTGTTTTAGCATTCAGTTCACATAATTCTTCCCAGTTTTAACTGAATTATGTTTTAGCATTTTGTTCGCATAATTATACCTTAATTATACTTTTATGTTTTAGAATGGTTTTGTTTATTTTTAAGGGTATATATTTTACAGTTGTATTCTTACCTATTCTGTGTAAGACAATCATTTTGGGTTGGCACTTAACATTTCAACATCTATTATTGTCTATATAACAATTGCATATCTATTAGCATTCCAAGTTGGTATTTAACATATAATGGGCAACTTCATTCAATGGATTAAATCATGTCTGTTAATATATATATATATATATATATATATATATATATATATATATATATATATATATATATATATATATATATATATATATATAAACATATGTATATCTATAGACATATGCAACCTAGACAATGTTAACATTTCAGGCTGGTACTTAATATTTCAGCATTCAAACTCAACAATCAAATTTAATTCTGCTTATCATATCATCGAATACAATAGTTTCTACGCATTTAATCAAATTCAAACTCAACAACCAAATTCAATGCATTCCTTTTTCAAATTTGGATCCATTATAAAACGAATATTATGCAACGTAGAGATTGTTTTTAGCATAAATTTCCTGAAAGAGCACTGCAAACCCTGTTTGGTACTTAACATTTAAGAATTTTATAATTGCATACATCTATATTGAAACCCTCAAAAGTTTATAATGCACCCTCAAAATTGAATACATATGCTATAATATATATATATATATATATATATATATATATATGAATACATGTATATATTATACATGTATTTCTATATGTGTGCATAAATTATATAAATTTGAACACGTTATGTTTGTCGTCCGTGCCACCACATTCACCTTATCATGGATAAACAAAAACAAAGGTGTTGGTTTAATTTGCAAATATGTTATTAAACGCATCAAAGGGGTGTCAGCAGGTTTAGGAAAGGGGTGGGTAAGTTCCAAGGCTCCACCAACTTGATCTATGGTGGGGTGTTAATAAACGTATTTTAAACCTACCCTAACTACAAAAAGGATCAACTATGTTACTTTTTAGTGGAGGAGTGGATATAGATGATATATACATCTATATGGATACATGTATATTTTTATTATGTATACATATATGTATATGTATCACTATATATGTCTGCAATATATAGTTGTATCATTGCACTGCTTGAATTTATTTGGATGATTTGATGTTTGTTTGTTACTACTCAGATGACTACCCAACATATAATTTATATGATTGCAGGCATGTGAGAGGTTTGTAGAGCACCTTACATTGCGAGCACTCCATGAAGGTAAAGTCTTATAAGACTTTACTTACATCACTGGTTGACGAATTGTACTATGCATTTGTGTTTGTTAACACACCACTACTCATGAAATATTTTGCCCTAATGGCTCTGATGGAATATTTTGCTCTGATACAATATTATATAGTCTTCTTTTGCAATTACATGTGATTATTTAAATTAAAATGCCTGAATGCAGTTTATATTTTCTTTTGCAAATGCATGTGATTATTTGGATGATTTGATGTTTGTTCATTACTACCCGAATGACTACCTGACTTTTGATTTCTATGATTGCAGGCATGTGAGAAGTTTGTAGAGCACCTTGCATTGTGAGCACTCCATGACGGTAAAGTCTTTACTTAAAACACCGTGGTGGTGCCTGCATAAACATTCAAGTTTCAAACATTTAAATATGCAGGCCCCTTCCCAAAAAATCCAAAAAATTCCAGCACTTTCAGCCTCTGCAATTGAAATATACATCTGTAGGTCAGAAGAGACTATCGGCCCCTGAAAAACGATGAAAAAATGGGTCAAATGCATAAAAAATGCATATCGGGTCACAGTTTTCAGTGTCTGTAAATCTTTCTAACAGTGGCTGAGAGGGTTTAATTATGCCAGTGCCGCGGGACCACCAAGTGTTATGCCCCAGTTTAAATCTGCGCCTTTGTTTTTGCTTCCCGCAGAGCGTGCCACATGTCAACGACGGAAGCAGCCCCTTAAAGTTTCAACTAGGCGCGGAAGGCGCCACGTGTCGGCTTCTGCTAGAGTCTCAACGCAGTTTCTAAATGTTTCTGAGAGTGGCGCGGAATGCACCACGTGGAGGCACCCAAGGGACACAGAAAAAGTAACTAAAGGACCGCGGGCAGTGACAAGTGGCAGCATCCGCCAAAGTTTCTGATAGACCCTTAATGTTTCTCAAAGGTAGCGCGGATGGTGACAAGTGGTAGCCTCCGCTTATGTTTCAGGAAAGTTTCAAAAAGTTTCTAAGTTGCTGCGGAAGCTGACAAGTGTCAGCTTCCGCGTAAGTTTCTATTTTGTTTCCTGCAAAGCAAGTAATGGCGTGGTGGGTCCCAGTGAAAAGTCCTTACTACAGCGGATGATGCCAAGTGGCTGCCTCAGCAGGAGTTTCAAAAGTGTTTCTCAGTTTCTTTGGTGGTCACGGATCCTACCAAGTGTCAGTCTCCGTGGGAGTCCCAAGTGCTTCCTTTGTGTTTCAAGCTGCTCGCTGCGGATGTTGCCAAGTGGCAACCTCCGCCTGAGTTTCAGGGGCCCCTTTATAAAGTTTCAAATGTGTCGGAGGGCGCCATGTGTCTCAAGAGATGGCCGCGGAGCTTGACAAGTGTCAACTTCTGCGGACTTGCCCCTGTTTTCCTTTTACGGTGGCGAGCGGGAGGTTGTGGGCCCCGTTTCTTTATGTGTCTCGTGTTTCAAATGTCGCGGGTTGCGACAAGTGTCACCTGCGGGGGCCACTTAAGTTTAAAGACAGTATGTTTCATAAGTGTTGTGGACGGTGCCAAGTGTCGACATCCGCGAGAATCTCAATTGTTTCAAATGTTTCTCAAGTGTAGCGCGGAAAGCGCCAAGTGTCGGCACCCGCAGGAGTTTCAAGAAGGGTCTTTGTGTTTCAAGGGAGCCTACGAAAGCCGCCACGTATTCTGATGGTTGAAACGGCGGATGCCGCCACCTGTCCCCTTTTTGAAAAGCAAGTATTGAGCTGCGAAAAAGTCAGCGATGGAAACTTGAAGTGTCTGCGTGGCACGATTTAGTTGGTGGGCAACTTTTCAGCATTTTTTGGGGCCATAGATCTCCGCGACTAGGTTTTTGATCGACAGCCACGTTTTGAACATGCGGCGAGGGTTTTCTCTTGAGCGTTTGCAACTGTTTTTGGGCGCGAGAAACTCCAGAGGCGCGCCATTGCTACATTCCAAAGGCTACGGGTAGTTGAAACTTTAATGGCGATTATGCAGGAAGGCATGGGTCGAGTTGACTGGCTCAACCACCATTTTTATGATGCATATCTTTGAGCGGCGGCCCGAATCCCGATTCCCACCTGCCCTTCCTCTTTGTCCCTCTGCTGCATTGATGATTTTGAGCGCCAATCTGATCATGCATTGCATTTGGCAATTTTTTTGATGTACCTTGTAATTAATTTGCTGAGTACACAATTTTGCTATAAAAGGCAGACTGTGTCACTCATTTGAGAGGGTTGAAGGCCTGGGGCATTTTTGTGTAAATAATGAAGAACAGGGCATGATCTTGGTTGTTTTTATCCCATTTTGGAGTTTGTGTTGCAGCATGAGTGTATTTTGCACATATTTTCAGTTTTTGTGTTGACTTATATGAAAAATGCTTATTGCATGTGTCTATCTGCTTGTCTCCATTTGCTGCATGTCATCCTTCTTTTGAATCTGGTTGCTAAGGGTTTCATAGATTCTAGGGTATAGGCATCTATACTGCATGCTTGATCTGTAACTTCCATTCAAGGAGTGGATTAAACTGTTTTAGGTCAATGTATGGAGAAGGTTGCATGTCAGCAGGGATATCTGTAAGTAGAGGCAGTTAGATACCCATTCTTGGGTGATGTTTGTAAGGCAAGCATCAAGTCCAACCCCCTGAAACTTGAGTGAAAGTTGCAGACCACCTGTTGTATACGTCTATTTGACTCCTTGCCCAATGGATAGGCACCAATCTGTTTCTGGGTCAGTAGTTATGAGCCAAAACCCCTTGTCTTGCATCCAGGACATTATGTCCACCCATCTCATCACTTCCACCTGTTAGTTGTAGGAGTAGGATTAGGAACCCCTTGCATACTCTCATACCCAACCAAACACATATGTCCAAGAATGTTGCCAACCTTGTGATCTATCATGCAGATCTTGGTCCACGCATGAGAGTATTCTGCATGTTGCTGTCAAGCTAAATCTTTCTGTCATTGAGCTAGTCAAGGTTACATCTTGAGTTATAGGGATACCCCCTTGGTGCGACAGAACCAAAAGTGAAGGGGAGGCAGCTCACGCAACTCCCGTAATCTGTTGGCCAAATCCGCCTGTGCATTGGAGCTGGCAAACCCTCTGCAGATTTGGAAACCAACACACCGGTTGACGAATTATACTATGCATTTGTATTTGTTAACACACCACTACACATAGAATATTTTGCTCTAATGGCTCCGATGGAATATTTTGCTCTCATGCAATATTATATACAGTCTTATTTTGCAATTGCATGTGATTATTTAATCTCTTCAGTTAAGTGAAAGTGAATGTATACACATGTGAACAAGTAATATAAATTGCACATTGAATTTACCTTTTCCAGTCAATCTAAAGTTTAAATGCCTTGATATCATTTAATGAATTCATGTATATGTGTATTTCACTAGATAAAAACTAGGTATATATATATGTGTGTGTGTGTGTGTGTGTGTGTGTATACATGTACATAACATGTGTATATGTAATATATGTATAGCATGTCAATGTTTAATATAAATTGAACAATGCATTTTAGTTCATTTTGATTTAAAAGCAAAAGGATAATGATGGACAAATGAAAATTATGTTCAGATTAATAAATCTTTATTATTAATGGATTTAAATGCAAGACAATAATATGAATGTGTAAAGGAATAGTGCATTTTCTTTTTGGTGTGATATTAAAATTAAAATGCCTGAATGCAGTTTATATTTTCAATCTTATTTGTTTACAATAATCTACATGTGTGTGTGTGTGTGTGTATCTATATACATGTACATGTGATATGTAATATAAATGGAACAATACATTTACCTTTTTCTGTTTATTACATCTTATGGAACGATGTGTTTAGATAGATGCACTTGCAGTTCAATTTAATGATTTCGATTATGATGTATGTTCGTTATTGCCCCGATTATCATTTATGTGTTTGTAGGCATACAACCATGGTCAATGCTTTTTAGAACACTTTCGATTGGGAGCAATCAATTCAGGTACTCGGACAATGACCCACTAAACTTTAGGTTTTTCTTCATAGTGGTTTTAGGTTCTTTTCAATCATTTTCCTTTACTTTACTTTTAATCAATTAATCAATTTACTTTACTTTAATTTTAAGTTCTTTTCAATCATTTTCTTTTACTTTACTTTTAATCAATCAATCAATTTACTTTACTTTAATTTTAGCTTCTTTTCAATCATTTTCCTTTACTTTACTTTTAATCAATCAATCAATTTATTTTACTTTAATTTTAGTTTCTTTTCAATCATTTTCCTTTACTTCACTTTTAATCAATCAATCAATTTACAATACTTTAATTTAGGTTCCTTTTAATAGTTTAACTTTCCTTGTTGCTTAAATGGAACTACATTTACTTGGATGCTTTAATGATTTCAATTAAGGTAGAATTATGTGAACAAAATGCTAAAACAACATGCTACTACAAGCAAATTATGTAGAGAACTTGTAGTACCATGCTGATTTAACCATTCAAATCTTAGTCTTTTCCAAAAACAGTTACAGTCATACAAACATACAAACATAGAAACATGAGATCAACGCAAAGATATTTCAGAAATAACCATTGAACTCTTTTTTTTTTTTCAAAACAGTTACAAACATATAAACATGACATCAATCTGTTCCTTTTTCACAAAATATTACAAAATGAGATGTACACATAGATATTTCACAAATGTCAAGTATCTCCATCCAAAATAAAACCTTCTTCTTCAATTCTCTATAAATCTAGGAAAAGGAATAGGTTGTTTAGGTTATGTAGGAGCACATTCATTTGCAGTCTGAGTTAAACTGAGTGGCTCAGTCATAGTCTGTAGCGATGCTTTTATCTGGGCAAGTGAAGCTTGATTAGAATTTGCATTTACAAGCAACTCATTTGAGCTTCCAAAGCTAGACCCTGCCTATAGATTGCTTAGAGTTGCAAAGGCTGGGCTCAAGATGGCGAACATGTCCACTAGAATGGGATGTTGCCCCAGTAGAGGAGAATTTGGGGTACTCAATGGTCTCTCATTTACTGATTGGTCCCCTTTCTTTTTTGCTGTCTTCGTCCCCCGAGCACTCTTTTCCTGCTCACGTCGAATTTCTTTCTCCCATTTTTCCTCTATCGCTCTTTGTTTTTTTAACAGTTTTTCCAATTTTTTTCTCTCTTTCTCTTGTTGTTGGACTTATTTTTTAGCTTTCCTCTCCAACATCTATTCCTTTTTCCTCAGCTGTAACTCTTCCTGATGAGCTTTCTCCCTCTCCTGTTCGTTGAGCATTTCAATATATGCATCGGATGTTAAGATCTGGGACTGCCTACTTAAACGTAGTACCCTAGTCCTATTCTTACTACCCCTTACCTGCACCCTTCGAACTGGGAGCTTGAGAAATCAATTAACTAGCTGTGGCTGCAACTCACGATCTTGGGTGCAAGGCACATAATCTTCTTCCAAATCACCTATGCATTCTTCTTCTTCTGCAATGTCCTCGATTTGTGGATCCCAATTTGATGCAGTAGTGAAATAGTGTACAATGTCAGCTGGATCATGATCTGGTGGTGAAGGCATTGAAAGGATGACATCCACCTGACTAAAATTGGTTTCCATCCCCATGTTTTTAGCAGCTTCAGCCATCCATTCTGGTTGGGTAACTTGAGTTGGCAAACTAAGACCATGCATATTACAAACTGTATCAGCAGCATTCGCAACTCTATCAACAACATTAGAAATTATATCAGCAGCATTGGAAATAGTATCACCAGCATTGGAAATAGTATCACCAGCATTAGAAATTGTAACAGTAGCATTAGAAATAGTTTCAGCAGCATTAGGAACTGGCTGTAGATTTTCAGCAGCATTAGAAATTGTTTGACTTCCTAGCGTTTCAGTGCATTCTTCTTGTACTTTCGTTGGATTCTGTTCACTTCCACCTTTATTATATGTGTGGATGAATTCCTTGACTTGTGCATCTGTATATCCAATGAATTGCAAGAAGGTTTCAAGTGCAATTATCTCGGGATCCTCATCAACTGCGAAGACCTGATTCTCTGCTGCAGTGGCCATAGGTTCTTTATTGTCTTCATTTGATACTTGAAAGCCATCACTTGGCCTCATGTCTTCTTGAAGCGCAGACCTATTTGATGGCCAAATCTATGTCCTTCTAAACCCACTAATTATATTGCATGGGGTCAAGGCCTACTTGAATGCCTTGCTAGCAAGAGTGGCCAACCCTTCTCTTCCAATTTCTATTTGCGGGTGGTTTGCCATCCATGCAAACCTTTACTTTTTGAAATAGTTTTTGAATGGTGAAAAAATACTCACATCTAGTGGTTGCAATTTGTGGCTTGTATGTGCTGGGAGGGTGATGAGGTCAATCCCTAAATGTCGCGCTTCCTCTATTGTCTTGAAGGCAACATGACTGCCATGACCATCAAATATCAGAAGAGCTCTGTTGGTTGGTGAAACCCCTTTGGGGATAGATGCAAGAAAATGCTGCAGCCAATTCAGAAACAGTTCTTTCATCATCCACGCATGTTCTTGAGATGCTATGCATGCACCCGGCTCACAGTTTGCTATATAGTTTTTGAGATGCCTTTTGGATTTAAATAGATAAAAATTAGGTATATTGCAACCCGATGCACTAACACATGTCAAAATAGTAATCCACTCCCTGCTTTTCGAGATGAGCTGGGGCACACAGCAGGATCCCAATTTTGCTATTACCCGCATTCCACAGTTCTTGCTAGCTTGTACCCCAGTTTCATCGCAGTTCCATATTCTGCTGGACCCATACTGATGTGTCTTGTAAAGATTTTCCAGATTGTCATAGAATGAATTTACTATGCTTGGCCTTAGCATAATGGCTCTATTGGTGTCCACACCCTGTGCAGTGCGAATAGTTAGATTTGGATGCCTTTTCCTAAATCCCTCCCACCATGACCTCCCTGACATCCCATCTGTGAAAGGATTTGGCCTAGACTGAATGACCTTTGCCATAGTAGATTTTAGCTATGAAATTTCAAGCCCATGGCCTATGTTAGCCATGTCCTTGCACCATTGAACTATTTCTGCCTCCTTCTCATCAGTCAGGATGGTCGGTGGCCCCCTGCATTTGGTGCTCGTGATACCTAGCAACCAGGCCCTCAAACTGCTAGGAGACACTCTCCACTTCTTTGCAACTGCTCTAATTGACATATGTTTATCCTCGACATCAGCCATAGCACTCTGGATGCCATTGTTTGTCCATATACTTCTGTTCAACCTTGAAGAACTTGTAGTAGTTTGAAGGCAATCTGTATTGGTTTCCAAATCCTCCATATGTACGGAGGGAAATATACATTCCACAGCAGCCTGATCTAGTTCTGTGGTATGTGTATCTTCGTCCCTAGACACCACATCAGGTACTCTGATTGTCCTCCTTCTAGAAGTTCTCCTCCCCTTTTTACCTCGAGCCATAAGTATCTATACACCTGCAAGAAATGCAAACATAATCAGTCCCAGAAGTGGTTTGTAGAAATAATGACATCCTTAGTGCAATGAATGAAAATAGATTGAGGCATTAATATTGCAATGGCATGGATGGCAAACATAACGTGTTCCATTTTGTAATGTTCCATTGCGTTGTTCCAGTTTAGACTATGCATTATCAAGGTTTGAGGGTTTCATCATTCTGTCGTTCTAATATATATTCAGTATAGTAAGAGACATGATTTAATCAATTCAATGAACCTGCCCATGTAGCAAAATAACTGGAAAAGATGTAGGTTAGTTCAGCAAACAGATTGGACTAAACTTCCCAACAGATATTTCTAGAATTGTGAAATGTTGAAATGTTAAGTACCAGCCTGAAATGTTTCCATTGTCTACACTACATATGTCTATAGATATACAAATATACAGATATCTAGATATGTATACAGAAATGTATACATATGTATACAGATATACATATGTCTATAGATATACATATGTATATAGATAGACATGTATATATACAATACATGAACAATCTAATCTGAATATATGTAGAAGCTTTTTATATAAACCCTGAATAGATTATATAAAATGAAACCCTCAATATATTATATTAGAACATAGGAAAACAATTGTAAATATTTAATGTAACAATAATTAATAAATAGTATTCGGTCAAAATTGGGAAGAATCCGATTGTAAAATTATTAAGAAGCAAAGTTGTAGGATTCAAAACATTCGAAACCCTAATATAATGAAACCCTTAACCGTTGACAATGATATGATGAAACTCTTAACCATTGACAATGAACCTTCAAAAATATATACCCTTAAAATACATATATATATATATATATATAGTACATTAACAGACATGATTTAATCTATTGAATGAAACTGCCCATTATATGCTAAGTGCCAACTTGAAATGGTTGTCTTAGACATAATAGGTAAGAGTGCCATTGCAAAAATATACCCTTAAAAATATACGAACCCATCTGTATGTATAAAATAAAACCCTAATTATATAACACTTTATTATTGTGTATAATGAAATAATCACATCACAAGGGTTGTCTAAGACAAAACATGTTGTATATTATGTTGTTCACTTTTAATGAGTTTTTTTAAAGTGGTAAACTCAAGTTAATAAAATGATTAGGTTTTCAATGCGTAGTTGAATATATATATATATATATATATAATCGGTGTGTAGATGAATATGTATTCGGATGTGAATAACAAAATTACATATCAGTACTCAACTCACAGGTTGTATAAACAACATCGTATGAAACCAATAAAATGGAATGAAAGCAGTGCTGAAATCAAAAGGGGAAATGATATCTATTTCCAATAGAATTTTTTTAAATCATGTCTATTAATGTAGGAGATACTATAAATAGCTATATGTTTGCATGTAGCAATATTTACATAAAATAAAAGCCTTTATATAGTTTTTTTATCATATTACAGCACTGCTTGTCAAATAATACAAAAATGCAATGTTGAAGATTTACCACCATAGACTTTCACTATGGCTTCCAGTGGATCAATAACCGAAGGCCTTGAGCCACTTCACTTGCTTTCTCAATGTGTGCAGGAGAGAGCAAGTCAACAGAATTACTCAGATAAAATTGAAATGCTTCCAGATTATTTCTGAGTATTCCTTCCCAAAATAGTTGCAGAGCTGTTGTTGTCACATTCTATTTTTTGACAGCCTCAACTTCAAACACACCTCCAATCATGCCTTCTTCTAGAAACTCGTCGAAATAGGAGACTGCATTGGTCACAGTATCTTTGTGTTCCTCCTTCACGAACTTGTTGGCCAGGTTGTTTCTGTGACTTTTGTTGCATAGGATTTTAAGTCTTGTGGAGAAGAATTTTTTATAGATCACATAGTCGCATATATGCCCTCCCTGGAAGTGTTTCATTCCTACAACTTGCTGAATTGCAGTGACCAATTGGTCTAAACCAACATTGAACAACCGCTTGATTTGGGTCTTGTGCTATTCTTGCAGGCAAGCACATCCATTGGCCACCTCCATTGCTTTGTGTGTTTGGAGAGTTCATCCTATCCAAGGGATTTTATAGGATGGAAAGGCAGTTCGTTCATGGGCTCCAATTCAATTTCTCAAGATCTCCAATATCAAAGAAGACTGAAATGTCAAGTCCATATTTTGGAGGTTGTGAGAATATATTTTCTGTAAAGCAAATCTTTATCTTGGACAATGTGGTCTTTTAGAAGCATAGTACACTAAACCTAATTAGACATCTACATTAAAGTTTAAACCTATGTATACATCTACACTAAAGTTTAACCCTGTTTCATTTATGGGGTTATAAATATATAAAGGGGCTGAAGCTATATATATATATACTCAAACTGTTTCAAAAAATATAGTCAAACTGATTCCTAATGTTGTTGAAACTGTTTCTAATGTTGTTGAGAATGTCTCAGAATATATTTAATGCAGCATATATACCTACACTAAAAAATAAACCTATATAATTTTGGTTTCACTAAATTAACCAACAGTAATATTAATATATTTCTATATGGGGTTAAAAATATATAGAGGGGTTGAAGCTATGTATATATACTCAAAACCTTAATATATTTTTAAACAAATAGAGATATGTAAACTCTATATTATTATTACTTTTGGTTAGTATAGTAGTATAGTGAAGTAAGTATATATTGAAGGATCAGAAAATATAAATGTATATCTGGAAACCCTTGGTTTATATTTAAAACACACACACACACACACATATATATATGGCATTTCAATAGATTTAACATTAATATTAACAGATACATTTATTTCATATTGAAAGTTACAAGTTATAGATTTAACATTAATAGTAACATATACATTTACTTCATATTAACATATTTTTTGATGGCATATGAACAGATATTATATTTGCTTCATATGAACATATGTAACATTAATATAGATGACACATGCATAAAGAGGAAGTAAAAGACAAAGAAAATAAACATGAACACAATCATATGCATGAACATTAATATAGATTTAACATGAACATAAACATATGCATAAAGAGGAAGTAAAAGACACAAAAAAATAAATCATATGCATGAACATTAATATAGATTTAACATGAACATAAACATATGCATAAAGAGGAAGTAAAAAACACAAAAATAAAGGAAAGATAGCATAAAGAGGAAGCAAAAGAAAAATAAATAAAGGAAACATAGCATAAAGATGAAGGAATATAAGAAGGTGATGTACCAACCTGAACCTAATTCTGGAAGTCTGCAAAATTCCTCTTGGCAGCAGACAGGGTTTGTAGCACTCCTTCACGATATTTATGCTTAAAACAATTTCTATGCTGCATAATGTTCATCTTATAATGGATTGAAATTTGAAAAAGGAATGCATTGAATTTGGTTGGTGAGTTTGAATTTGAATAAGTGCGTAGAAGTTATTGTATTCGATGATATGATACGTAGAATTGAATTTGGTTGTTGAGTTTGAATTTGATTAAATGCGTAGAATCTATTGTATTCGATGATGTGATTTATAAATCTCACATTTTTTCATATAAATCTTAATTAAATTGGTTTAATTTTATTTTTTTATTTAATTTATGTCTGGTTGGGGAGCCTGACACCATTTTGTGTTTGTGCAGGTGCAAGTGGATGTGATAGCAAGTATGGGAGAATGTGTGATTGACAGCCCTTTGGGATTGGAGTGTTGTGTGTTTATGGTAGCTTAGGTACCAATAGTTGTGCACAAAAGAATGTGAATGTGACCAGTTTGACTTTATTTAATGTTCAAATGGGTGGTTTTTTTATAAACATGACCTATTGTAATAAAAATAATAAAGTGTATATTTAAATTGGAAGTTCTCCAATTTGCATCAAGTTGGCTTGTAAATGCAAGTGGAAGAGCATGTGTGTCAGTTTTTTGTAATGGTAAACTACACATGGAGTTGTGAACATGTATTGGTGCATTTGTGGTAATTTATTAGGTATTCTTTTTACATGTAATGGTTCTTTTTAAAAAAATTATTGGGGGGTAGGGTGCACAAAAACATAGTAGTTATTGGGGCGTGGGCGGCAACTGGCCCCTCTCCCTTAGTTTGTGAAACTCTGATCAAACCTCTAAATTTATTTAACCTGCAACTGGATAATATTCGCCACTCTGAAGTCATGGTTCTTGAAGTTATTGTATATTTTGTCATTTTCCTCCTTATCCTATTCATTTGGCTAAAACTTCTCTGACTCAAACGAGTAAACAAAAATATCCAGAGAATTCTCTTTGCAGTGCACTTCAGGTCTCATGCTAGGATTTCAGACTTACTAACAAGGACTTATAAAGGGTATGTTAAGTGTAAAGGGTTTGTTGGTTTTTTCCCAGACTGGATGCTTATTCCCAGATTTCCCTACAAGGTAGCCATCAGTGATCAACAGGATCTCTGGGCCAGGGGCCAACAGTGTAGGAGATAGACTCTATATTTTATCTCCTCTTCTTCTTCAGGCTCTGCAAAACCTAGGGGGGTATTCCCTACTCAACACCCATGATAATGTGCATACTAAGGCTGGGATGCTGACAGAAAGCAGATGAGTCCTCCTGTAAGTAGACCAAAACTGAAAGATAAGAGCAAAGGGGCTAGCTTTGGGCCTATTTGCAGTTGTAGACAGAGGACTGAGGATCCTAAAACTAATTCTAATGTCCTAATGGTTGTTTTAGAGTTTGATTATGATTTTAAGTTTGGATGCAAAGCTGGACATGGTTGTAACACAAACACAAAGCAAGATTGGTGCCTATCCAGGGCCTGGAGTCAGTAGACATACACCTGTGAATGATCAGCATGAATAGCTAAAACTGGATTTCAGGGGGATATATATGATACCTGCCTTATAGATATCTCCCAACACAGAGTGTTAAGTTATCTCTACTTATGGCATCCCTATTGCAGTATACCCTTCCCAATGTTTAATCTGAAAATAGTTTAATCTACCTTTGAGCAGAAGTTAAAAGATCAGACATTCAACACAGGAATTCTATGTTCTAGAGTCTCAACATTCCTCAAATACCCAGACTCAGAAGAAAGATACATGCAATACTGGAGACAAAATTAACAAAACACATGCTAACATAGCATTTCTCATATAAATTTAACCATGAAATCAGTGGATTCATGCAAAAAAAACATACAACTGGAGATACATAAACTCATAGGTTTAGCTGTACAGAGCAACCAAAACAAACTGTATTGTGTTACAGAGCCAAAATGTTCAACTTTCAACAACCTAAAAAATGGTAACACAGTCTGCTTATAACAGCCAGAAAGTGTACCACAGCAATTAATTACATGGCTGCTACAAAATTCACCAGATACAGATCCTTCAAAGGAATGGCGCTCAAAATTTATTGCTGCAGAGACAGAAGGAACCCTCGAGCCCTGCGCCGCCACCTGGGAGTCTTCATGCCAAAGATCGGGTACATGACTGTCCAACAACTTGCCCATGCCCCTGCTACAGTCGCCATTAAGGGTCTCAACCACCCGCGGTCGCCTGAAAACTGTCGCAGCGCGTCAAAAAGGAATTCTTGCCAAAACGCCTCCTTGCAGGTTCAAATAATGCAGGGGAATAATCCCACATGCACGGTGAGGAGACTCCTTCATTAGTTTAAAAATGGGGCTGCACACATACCAAGTGTCAAGCGCTTTTGCCGCGCTCGACACACATGCCTTTGTCAAAACCCATCGCCGAGACATATGCCATCGGCTCACCCCACAATTCTCCTGCCGATCTCAAAAGTCTGGCCGATCACAAACTCCACACTCCCTTCATCGGCCAGAGATTAACCATCGGGCTAGCCAGAAAATCCTTCGCCGACACCACTAATCTCACCGAAGCCAAGATACTCCGATGAAAGCTCAAACAACACTGCCATCGGCCAGACCAACACCGTCGGCCTGGCAAAAAGTTCCATCGCCGACACAGCCAGTCATGCCGATGAACACATGACTTACCCCGGCATACATCCCTCGGCGAGACACATGCCGATGACACTTCATCGGCTAAACATCCATCGTCGGTCGAACAGGAAAATGCTTTGCCGATAGTATACATCACACCGACGGCACCATCGGTAAGAACAATCCCGTCGGGGAACCAGAAAAAAGACATGCCGATGGTGTATGTCACGCCGACAGCACATCATCACCACCAACCTGATTGCCAAAACGCCTGCGAGGTCACGCCGATGGGAAAGAATACATAGGGTTTAAGTGAAGAAACCCTCTAGACATGAAAAATTCAACCTCCAGGTCAAAATGAGCACCAACACTGGCTCCGAATGGGGACGTGCAGGTGAAAACCTGCATCGAGAACCAGATCTCCGGGCAGACCAAGCAAAAACCAAAAAAGCATGAACTGCACAAGGCATTTACACTATATACATAATTTTTACAAATGTGCACAGAGACAATTCATCTATGCAAAATAGAACTTAAGGAATTGGCCATGCACAGGCAATTCCAGAACTTCACCATCTAGGGCCTGGAGGAAATAAGAATCCTCCCCATGAGTGCTGCAAATCTGATATGGGCCCATCCATAAGGGTTCGAATTTACCATGTTTACCCTTGTCCTGATCTTTTGCATTCCATATGAGCACCAGATCATTGACCTAAAATTTCCTTTTAGTAGCTCTCCTGTCAAACTGATAGTTCACATCTTGTTGTCTCTTGAGATTAATCTGGTGGGCTTTCCTTCTGTTTTCATCCAGTGCAATCAGCTGGTTCACTCTTTCTGTCATGGAATCTTCAATCTCCTCATCATTTTCCTGGATGAATCTGTAAACTGGTAGGAGATTGTTTATGGGCAATCTGGCTGATGCACCATATACTAGCTCAAAGGGTGACATCCCAATAACTTTTTTTACTATCACTCTGTCAGCCCATATTGCTAATTTTAATTTTGAGTCCCAAGCTCTCTTGTTCTTGTCTAGTATCCTCTTGATAATTTTCATGATGCTTTTATTGCTTGATTCTGCTTGACCGTTTCCTTGTGGGTGGTATGGTGATGCATATGATAGATTTATCCCATACCTGTTGCAAAAATCAACAAATTCACCTGATCTGAAGCACATAGCATTATCAGTGACTATCTTGAATGGTACTCCAAACCTGATGATAATATTTTCTAGCATGAAATCTGTCACCACCTTACTTGTAGCTCTCTTAGTTGGAATGGCCTCAATCCATTTGGTAAAGTAATCTGTTGCCACCAAAATCCAACTGTGTCCCCCACTTGATTTGTCTGCAATTTCCCCTATGAAGTCAATTCCCCATTGCTGAAATGGAGCATCCACAGTTACAGTTCTGAGGGGTAAAGCACCATCATATTTCAGCTTTCCTGAAAATCTTTGGCAAGGGTCACACTTCCTCACTAACCTTTGTGCATCTGAAAAGAGAGTGGGCCACCAATATCCTGCTCTGAGAATTTTATGAGCTATTGTTTGGGCAGTATAATGTCCACCACACAATCCTTTATGCGTATCAATCAAAACATTGTTAGCCATATCTTCATCCACACATCTCAGCAACACACCATCAAGGTTTTTCCAGTATAGCTCACCTTGAACAATAACATACCTGATTGCATGTAACTTTAAAGTCCTCTTTTGACTGTCACTGAAATGGGAAGGACAATTTAGATTTTGCAAGTAGTATATAATGTCCTTGTACCATTCAGATCTTGATACATTTACATTCTCATTTTGGACTACATTAACTTGGCATGCTTCCAAGTTTGACTGTGCCATCATCTTGGCTAATCCTTGCCCTCTTACCAACTTGGTAATTTGTATGTCTATGTTGAACTCCTGCAGTTTGTTTATCCATCTGCACCTTCTTCCAGTCACCTCCTGCTGAGTGAATATGTCTTTGACTACTGCATGGGGTACATATGCAATTATATGTGATCCTACCAGGTAAGGTCTGAAACTTTTGATGGCTTGGACTAGTGCATATGCCTGTTTTTCCATAATATCATATTTCAACTCAGAAGCCTGCAAGGACATACTGAAGAAAGCTATGGGCTGTTCAAAACCATCTTCATTTTTCTGTAGCAAACATGCAGCAATAGTGTGAAAGGAAGCAAATGAAAACACTTGGAATGGCCTAGAAAAATCAGGAGATTTAAGAACAGGGGCCATCTTGATTGCCTCTTTGATACTCTGAAATGATTCTATTGCTTCACTTTCCCAGTGGACAGTTGCATCCTTCTTCATCATCTTGGAAATGTTCCTTGTGGTTTCTGCAAAGTTGGGAACAAATCTCCTAACAAAATTTATCTGTCCAAAGAAGGATTGAACTCCTTTTACAGTTTTTGGCATTTGAATTCTGTCAATAGCAGCCACTCTCTGGATCTATCCTGACTCCATCCTTGGAAACAATATGTCCCAGGAGCTTTCCTTCAACTACCCCAAAGGCACACTTCTTTGGATTTAAAGAAATGCCATACTCCAGTGCTCTTATGAAAATATGCTCTAGATGCAAACAATGTTGCTCTTCTTTCTTTGAGTAAGCAGTCAAGTCATCCTGATATACAGCCAGGATTGAATCAATCAACCCTGCAAAAGCAACATCCATCGCTCTTTGAAATGTAGCACCTGCATTGGTTAGTCCGAAGGGCATTCTAACATACACATAAGTTCCCCATGGAGTGGTAAAGGCAGTCTTATACTGTTATGATTCCTTTACCTTCACCTGATTATAACCTGAAAATCCATCCATCATAGATAAGAGTTCACAACCAGTCACTCTCTGCAACATAGCTTCCATATTAGGCAGTGGATAATTATCCTTTAAAGAGGATACATTCAAGTTCCTGAAGTCAACACAAAGCCTAATATCACCATTCTTTTTTCTAACTGGGACAAGGTTAGACACCCAAGTTGAATGTCTGATTGGCACAATTATTCCAGCCTCCCTGAGCCTTTTGAGTTCTTCTTGCATCTTTGGAGCTAAGGTAGGATTAATAGGTCTTTGCCTTTGTCTAAATGGCTTAGCTCCAGGCTTCAATGGGATCTCATGCTGGAATAAATCTTCCCTATAGGCTTTTAGGTCCTCATATGACCAAGCAAAAACATATTTATACTTTTTCAGTAATGCAATCAGCATACTCCTAATGTGTGGTTTGAGCTGTTTACCAATGTATACCTTCTGAGGGGCCTGAGATGTCCCCAAATTTATCTCTTCTAAATCTTCCTTATTTGTGGGAGATGTCCTTGTGACCAATTTATCTCTACTGTCAAAAGCTCTTTCCAAAGCTACCAACCCTCTAGGGATTTTATTAGTCTTCAACTGAATTATCTCCTTTCCCACAAGAGTTTCTTTTCCATCTATAGTCTCTACAAAAGCTTGGAAATCAATTTCTTGATTCTCATATTCATCTATACAGTGCAAAAATTTTAACAAGTCCCTATCATCATTAAACACTTGCCAACTGCATATATTTTCTGGTACTGCAGGCCTGATTTTAACTTCTACATTTGTAACATCTGACAGAGTGATGTCATCTGGCCTTATTGCAACATTGGCTAAGAAATCAGCCATTACATTCTTTGACCTCTCTACCCAGCCTATTGAAAATGCATCAAATAGTTCAATGGTATCCCAAACAGCATGCTTGTATTGTTTCAACCTTTTATTTTTTGAAGCATACCTATCTCTAATTTGGGATACAATCAGCTCAGAATCCCCAAATACTCTTAGCATTTTGATTCCATGTTTGAGAGCAATATTTAGGCCTAAGAGTAAAGCCTCATATTCTGCAATGTTGTTTGTGCAAACAAACCTCAGCAAGAAAGAGAATTTGAGGAGCTTACCAGTTGGAGACAGGAAAACAACTCCAGCTCCAGAGCCTTCTTTTGCACAAGCTCCATCAAAAAACATGGTCCACAAACCTTGCTGATCCAATTCTTCAATGCAGACATTTTTCTTTTTATCTTCTCTATCATCTGAGACAACCTTGAAGTTATCACAGTCAGTGTTTACAAAGCATATCTGTTCCTCTGCTTCTTGGTCTTCCACTGTCTCTGATGATCTTTGTTCTCTGATTAGCTTAACATCCCTGCCATTCATTGGAATCATGGCATATGACAGGTCCAGCTGCATACTTCCACCAATTAGTGCTGCCCATCTTCTTGACAATAACATACCATACTGTGGCTTGATGTCAACCACTGTTATATTCATTTTATATCTCTTTTCAGGAAATGCTGCTAGTTTAAAATCTACATCCTTCATGATTCCAATAACTGGTACATCTCTGGCATCCATAGCATAACATTTTCCACATGCCTTGTCAATTTTCAATCCAGCTTGTTGCATGATGGCCAAAGGCATGACATTTGTAGATGCTCCAGAGTCAAGCATACAACTTCTGATTATTTTTCCATTTATAACCAGGGATACATAAAATGGTTCCACTTGTGAAGGACACTTTGTCATAGTCATTCCTAAATAAACCTCAGGAGCCTCATCTTCTTCATTACATATGACATGTTTCTCACCCTGGGTCTGAGCATTTTGTTTAGCTTGAAAAGGCACCCCTGAAATTAGGGATACTGTCCTATTCTTGATTTCTTCCACTTTCATGAGTTCCATAAGTGGAATAGAGACTTTTACCTGGGAGAGGACCTGTGCTATATCAAATGGAGCATAATTTTGTATAACAGTTGTAGCTTGCTCCACAATCTTATTCTTATCCTGAACTGATTTAGCTTTTACTTTCATAGTTCCCTGATCATCATTCTTGTCTTGGGAACCTTTACCTTGATCTTCAGCCTGAGGGATTCTATTTTCTGGTCCTTGGGATTCATGACCTGTTCTATGTCTGAAATTCTGTTTATTATTAACCCACTGCCTGTTTTGTAATTCCATCCCCTTATTACCATGCACTGGCTGTCCTATAGTAACATCTTTTGGCTGATGTGGGCTGCTTACCTGATTTTTACCTCTGAGATTGTAGTTGCTCTTGACTTGAGCAACTGCTGCAGCTGTGAAGGCCCTAATTTCCTCATCAGAAGGTCGTTGTAAGTTACTCAGAAAATTGTGTGAGCTCTGAGCATAGGCATAGTTAACTTCATCATCTTCATCATATGGGAACTGTTGGCAGCCCTGAGTTCCATCATTTGTACTCTCATCAGCATCATAAAGAGTGTATCCATTGCTTATGGACATCATATTTACATCATCATCTTGCACATAATCTGGCTCATTGCATTCATTACAAGATGTAGTATTATCACACAAGGACTGAGCAATCATACACTGTAACTGTGAATGTGGCATCTGACAAATTATACACCATGGAGCATCATCAACAATATTTACAGCTTTCTTTAGAGGATCGGGAGTTTCTTTGACATGTTGAGCTCTTTGATTTGTGTTGTTACGTGGGAATATAGGTTTACCATCATGCCAATTCGTATTATAAGGCATATCATGCAATGATGGCCTCTTTTCCTGCCTTTGATAGACTTGCCTATCAGGACCTATCCCTTTTTCACTTCTAGCTAATCTATAGCTTAGGTCCTTAACAACATTTGCCAATTTGTCTATCTTATCTTCAGGGGCAGATGTATTACCTTGAGTATTCTGAGGCTTGTTTGGATTCTGTAGAATTTTTATATCATCCCTTCTATTTGTCTTGCCCGATGCTTTCCTGTTGTTTTCAATATTCACTGCAATTCTGAAAGCATCCCTGAGAGTAGCAAGACCTTTATCTCTTAATCCATATGCAGTTTTTGCATCAAAGGCATTGATATACAATATTATGCACATTGGTTCATTTGGCCTCATGTGATGTGGCAATTTGTTTAATACTTTAGTAAATCTTGCATTAAAATCTGCAACCTGCTCATTTGACCCTTTAGTGATACTGGTGAACTCATTTACAAAAAAGCTAGGGTCAGTTTTGTCACCATCTTGCTCCTTGAACATCCTTTTAAAATCATCCCATGATGAAATACTCCTGTCAGGCAGATTCTTGTACCATTCTCTTGCCTCATCTATTAAGGATTGCATGAATGACTTCATGAAAACGTCCTCATGTTCAACCTCAAAGTTATCCATGACATTTTGAAAGGCTTTTAGATGATCTTCTCCTGACACAGTGTTGTTTCCTGAAAATTTAGGCACTTGCAGCCTCAGATGCTTATCAATGGGGTTAGGATACCCAGGAATACCATCAAATACCAGCTGTCTGAATCTATCTAGCTGCATTGGCTGTCTGTTTAACTGATTAACATTAATATTTCTGTTTGCATTCTGGTTTCTTACATTGTTCAGTGGTATCCTAGCATCATTCACATTTTGTCTCTCATCATTATGCTGATGTTGCACTTCATTTCTCTGTTGATGCCTCTGCACATTTGCATTCTCAAGGGTAGGAATTGAATTATTATGGGCAGTCCTCAAAGCTTGCACTTTCTTCCTCAAGTCATCTCTGATTGATATTGCCTGTTGATATTCAAACTCGGCCCTTAAGCTCCTAATTTCATCAGCTAGTTCTTCCTCACTAGGCCTAGAGGAGGATGGTTTTACCATATTCTAATCTTCGTCTTCATCATCCCTCAGAGATTCAGCCTCTTCAAACCTTTCACTAGGGTCTAGAAATGGGCGTTCTTGGAACACCTCTGACCTCATTCTCATGTTACCACCCTGTTGCCTCTCATATGCACCCTGAATATCAGCTTCTGCATTTGAAAAGTAGGGCGCATGCTGTCTTGATGGCCTAGGGTTATCTTGTATATCATCATTTTTTCTGGGGGAACCCTCATGACTAACTGAGACAGCTCCCTTTCTTCTGTACATCATTCTTCTTGTTACTGGTACCCCTTCAAATAAAGGATTTTGTTGGGATCTTCTCCCCTACATATAAATTTTACTTTGACTGGTTGGGAGATTACTTCGGAGTCGCCACCTATTACTAGGAACTGTTTTCTTTTTGTAAATCAGGGTTCTTTCACAAATAACAATTTTCAAATCACCATCCCCAGCGGAGTCGCCAATTTCTGTTGGTGACTCGGATGGGTCACAGATATATTACTGGAGACGATTAGATAGTACTTTTACTTCTCAATCCCCAGTAGAGTTGCCAATTTCTGTTGGTTTTTTCCCAGACTGGATGCTTATTCCCAGATTTCCCTACAAGGTAGCCATCAGTGATCAACAGGATCTCTGGGCCAGGGGCCAACAGTGTAGGAGATAGACTCTATATTTTATCTCCTCTTCTTCTTCAGGCACTGCAAAACCTAGGGGGGTATTCCCTACTCAACACCCATGATAATGTGCATACTAAGGCTGGGATGCTGACAGAAAGCAAATGAGTCCTCCTGTAAGTAGACCAAAACTGAAAGATAAGAGCAAAGGGGCTAGCTTTGGGCCTATTTGCAGTTGTAGACAGAGGACTGAGGATCCTAAAACTAATTCTAATGTCCTAATGGTTGTTTTAGAGTTTGATTATGATTTTAAGTTTGGATGCAAAGCTGGACATGGTTGTAACACAAACACAAAGCAAGATTGGTGCCTATCTAGGGCCTGGAGTCAGTAGACATACACCTGTGAATGATCAACATGAACAGCTAAAACTGGATTTCAGGGGGATATATATGAGACCTGCCTTACAAATATCTCCCAACACAGAGTGTTAAGTTATCTCTACTTATGGCATCCCTATTGCAGTATACCCTTCCCAATGTTTAATCTGAAAACAGTTTAATCTACCTTTGAGCAGAAGTTAAAAGATCAGACATTCAACACAGGAATTCTATGTTCTAGAGTCTCAACATTCCTCAAATACCCAGACTCAGAAGAAAGATACATGCAATACTGGAGACAGAATTAACAAAACACATGCTAACATAGCATTTCTCATATAAATTTAACCATGAAATCAGTGGATTCATGCAAAAAAAACATACAACTGGAGATACATAAACTCACAGGTTTAGCTGTACAGAGCAACCAAAACGAACTGTATTGTGTTACAGAGCCAAAATGTTCAACTTTCAACAACCTAAAAAATGGTAACACAGTCTGCTTATAACAGCTAGAAAGTGTACCACAGCAATTAATTACATGGCTGCTACAAAATTTGCCAGATACAGATCCTTCAAAGGAATGGCGCTCAAAATTTATTGCTGCAGAGACAGAAGGAACCCTCGAGCCCTGCGCCGCCACCTGGGAGTCTTCATGCCAAAGATCGGGTACATGACTGTCCAACAACTTGCCCATGCCCCTGCTACAGTCGCCATTAAGGGTCTCAACCACCCGCGGTCGCCTGAAAACTGTCGCAGCGCGTCAAAAAGGAATTCCCACCAAAACGCCTCCTTGCAGGTTCAAATAATGCAGGGGAATAATCCCACATGCACGGTGAGGAGACTCCTTCATTAGTTTAAAAATGGGGCCGCACACATACCAAGTGTCGAGCGCTTTTGCCGCGCTCGACACACATGCCTTCGTCAAAACCCATCGCCGAGACATATGCCATCAGCTCACCCCACAATTCTCCTGCCGATCTCAAAAGTCTGGCCGATCACAAACTCCACACTCCCTTCATCGGCCAGAGATTAACCATCGGGCTAGCCAGAAAATCCTTCGCCGACACCACTAATCTCACCGAAGCCAAGATACTCTGATGAAAGCTCAAACAACACTGCCATCGGCCAGACCAACACCGTCGGCCTGGCAAAAAGTTCCATCGTCGACACAGCCAGTCATGCCGATGAACACATGACTTACCCCGGCATACATCCCTCGGCGAGACACATGCCAATGACACTTCATCGGCCAAACATCCATCGTCGGTCAAACAGGAAAATGCTTCACCGATAGTATACATCACACCGACGGCACCATCGGTAAGAACAATCCCGTCGGGGAACCAGAAAAAAGACATGCCGATGGTGTATGTCACGCCGACAGTGCATCATCACCACCAACCTGATCGCCAAAACGCCTGCGAGGTCACGCCGATGGGAAAGAATACATAGGGTTTAAGTGAAGAAACCCTCTAGACATGAAAAATTCAACCTCCAGGTCAAAATGAGCACCAACAAGGTTCATGTTCCACATGATGAGTGCCAAGTTGCACTCATAAAATACATCTTTTTGCCTCTCTTTTTCTCCTTCCTGAGTCCATCTTTCCTAATGTCTACACCGAAATAAGCTAGCAAGATCGTTCTATTTTATGATTAATTGAGATAGATTACTTAAGATTATAATTTCTGATTGAGTGACTAATGTGCATGGAATTGATGGAAAAATGCAGAACTTCTCTATTTTTGATTCAATAGGTGTAGATACCAGAAACAGTAATTTTGCGCATCTCCGGAGAAAGTTTTCAATGATCTCCGGAGACAATACCAGAGGACCATGACACTTGAAGTTTTGAAGGGGTGACGAATGCCTCTCTAGAGCTCTGCGGGAGTCTAGAGCATCTCCGGAGCTGAACAGAGAAAGCTATAGTATCTCCGACGCCTCCTGAGAGCAAGGCATGTTTCCAACATAAGCTGCCGACCAGACACTCTCAGCAGTGATCATAATACCCCTCATTTCACTCAAATCATCACCTGAGTGGTGAGGGGTCATCTTTAGTTAAATTGTTGGAGTTTTATCTTTTCAAAGTTTTTGCATGAGTTACGATGGAACTAATTCAATACCCTTATTTTCAGGGCCTCGATGCCCAAATGTATTAAGACTCAAAATTAGATTTTGAGTGGACTTCTGTTCCACTCAAGTCTACTTTTTATTTGCATGATTTTCTGTCATAGTTAAATAGCTAGTGTAATAAAGAGATGGATGTCATCTCATAGAGGAACTGATAGATAAGATAAGTGTTTAGTCATCATTCACTTTTCATATATACTTGTAGAAACAGTAGAAGAGATATACAATGATTGAATTATTCTGATTCTCGAAAATCTCAGTTCTATGTTAGCAATATTTTCATGAATGCAGAGTGAATGAATTGGATTGGATCTAGTTGTGATCTTCTTCTGTGTTGATTTCTTACTGTACCCTTCAGCCCCAAAGGTGTGGAGCAAGGGCCCACTCTCACCACTAAGGCAGGAGGCTAGTAACATTGTTTTATTACTTCAGCTTTCTGTTATGCAAAGTATTTGCTGATTTTCATAGGTAGATGCATGTTACTGTTTTAAGATTGCTTTAAGTAAATTTCTTGTTTTATCTTGTTTTTGGTATTCCTTAAATTCAGCAGGCGGATAGATTAATCTCTTTTCAATCTGTAGAAGCTGTTAGGATTAGCTAGAAACTGGTAACTGTAGAATCCCTAGTTGCAGACAGTCGTGGACACAGGCCCTGGATTATTGACATCTGGAAAATAGATTAAATGATGAGGTACAGTGATACCTTGTCATTTTTGGCACCGTTGCCGGGGACCTATTGTGTTAATTAGGGAAACTAAGTTAAAACAATTTTTAGGATAGATCTGTATGGTTAGAGCTAGAGACTTGAAAGGAGGATATATAAAGCAGACACCCCAATAACAAACCATAAGGGAAAGCAGTGGGGTGATACAAGATCTTGTTGAGGAGAGAAACCTAGAGCCTACTTTGGAAGGTGCACCTCAGAACAATAATCCCTTAGATCCTCCAAATATTCCATTTGCCAATTATATCCAGGAATTACAAAAAAAGTTTCAGGCAGATCCTTTAATAGAACCTAATTTCCTAGAACCTCGGGAAGAAGAACCAATACGAAACATGGAAAATGAAAATCATGGGGAAGAGGAAAATCAGGCTCCGAGAACCTTCTCATATCCTATTGTTTTGGCTGCTGGAGACAATGCTCCTATGAAGAATATCTCACCAGCACACCTGCCAAACTTTAGAGGACTTTCTTCTGAGGATCCAGATCAGTTCTTATTTGAATTTAAACTAGTCTGCCAGACTTATGATTATGGATCAGATAACTAGAAACTCAAATTGTTCCCTTCAACTCTGAAAGATTCTGCGATGAGATGGTTTAAGGGTTTACCCCAGAATTCTATCCATTCTTGGGATCAGATGGAAATAGAGTTTTTGGAAAAATACCCAGATTACTGCAGATCCAGTAATAAAAATGAAGAATTGATCAAAATTAGGTAGGGGGAGGAAGAATCCTTAGAGGACTACGTGGATAGGTTTAACTTCGCCTTGAGAAGGTATGGTAACCTAGTAGATCACTCCTTGGCCAGAACTCTGTTTGTAAAAGGATTGGATAAAGAATCAAAGTAGGCACTGGACCTAATGGGAAAAGGGAACATCAACAAAATAGAAATACCTGATATAGAAGAACTCTGCGGGAAATATTCTAGAACCCAAGATGGAGTGAGGTCATCCAAAACTTTTAAAGGGAAGAATGAAATAGGACAGTTGATGGAAGAGATTACAAATCTAAAAACAGACATTTTGGTCCAATTAAATACAAAATTGGATGGGATTCAGGCAAAAACTAGAACAACTGATCAAAATAGAGCAACTGAACCACTCTCCATCTATTGTCCTAGGTGTAGAAACAAACAACTATTGAGAGAATGCCCTTTGGACAAATCAGAGATTTGTCAAATCTGTGATAAGGAACATCCTACCAGTCAATGTAGTCAACTTCCAGCCTTGAAAAGATTGAGTAAGAAGAATGTTGTAATAGGAGAGGAATTGAACTATGTGGGACAAAAACAAGCTGGGAATTTTCCTTATAATCAGTATCCAAACCAACCTTCCTACAGGGGTCCTTCTAATTGGGGAAATAATCAGTGGAATCCAACTTGGCATGGGCCTCAAAATAATCCTCCTTGGGGACAGCAGGATTGGCAAAATCAACACTGGCAAAACTAAAATTGGCAAAATCAACCTTGGGGAAATCAACAGTGGCCACCGTAGTTTGGATCACAAAACATGCAACCTCAATGGGGTTCTCAACAGGGATATAATCAACAATACCAGGGATAACCTAGATGTTTCTAACCTCAACAACAAGCTTTACTAACTGGACCCTCCAACACACAAGGTCAAGCACAATTGAACTAGTTAGCCAACCACCTTTACCAGCTCAGCCTATACCAAACCCACGAAATAAATAGGGAGCAGCTGTTTACCTGACAGAGCAAGAAAATCTGGCTGGAATTAATGCTATATATTCAAATAATCTCTAGCTGCGTTCTGGGAAAGCAATCCCAAGACCATCTGCTCCAACTATAGTTGAAGTAACCAATGATGAGGAACCTGAAGATTCATCCACTCAACCCCTGGAGGAGATTACTAACGAAAAAGTGCTAAAAGGATCATTCTTGGACAACTCCAGAGTTGCTCCTAAAAGACCGACTTCGGAGAACGTTCCTAAACATAATTCTGAAAAGAGCTCCGGAGACGCTTCGGAGATGGAAAAACTAGCACCATACCCAGAATGGCTTAAACAGAATGTTCCCCAGAAAAAGATCTTACAAAATCAAATCCAAACCAACCTGGGATCAAAACTTTTATGAGAAATCAAGCAGCTAAACATTGAAATTCCTCTTCTCCAGGCAATCAGAGATGTTCCAGAACTAAATCAGTTAATTAAATAGCATTGTATCAAAACATAGGGTAGGAAGAAAAACTTTCCCTCCACAATACAGGTGGAAGGAAAAGTAGTAGATCTATTAATGGGAGAAATTCTCCTCCCAAACTATGGAGACCCTAGAAACCCTGTCATAACTGTTTTCATCTTAGGAGTAGAAATTTCAAATGTTCTGGTTGATTTGGGAGCAGCAACTAATGTGATGACAGTCCACACAATGGACAAATTAGCTCTATCAGGTATCCAATCCACAACTACAATTCTTTAACTTGCTGACCAGTCAGTAGCTGTTCCAAAAGGAGTAATCACTGATGTACCAGTTGTGATAGATTCATGGGAATTTCTAGTGGACTTCCTGATTCTAGAACTGAGAAACCAGAGAAATGCTTATCCACTGATCTTAGGAAGACCATGGCTGGCTACAGCAGCAGCATCTATTGATTGTCGAACTGGGGATATGGTCATTTCTAATGGGATAGATTTAAAGAAAATATCTCTGTATCCTCTAGCTAAACCATCAATATATTATACAGGAAGAGTATGGGTGGATGAGCCAGAGAACAATAACAACAGTGCCTCGGTAGCTATGGTAACCATCAAGGAACATCTGGGAGAATTGGAAGAAGAAATATACTATGATACAACAAAAGACTTTACTCACATCCTAATCAAGAAGGATGTGATAGAACTCGCCCAAGATTCTAGGAGAGAACTTCTTACTTCTTATTGTACCCTCGCCAACATCATTCCTTGTGGGGAAACCTTTTACAGAGACTTAGCTACTTTCCATATGTTGCTTCCACATTCCTGTCCTCTCAATACCATGACTCCTATGTGCAGATTAACTACGTCTATGGATCAAATCACAAAATAGGTCATGATTTTACCAGGGAAGACACTTAACATCAATACTCAGTTAACAACCAATCAGGAAGAAAAACTCATCCAACTTTTGATTTCCCATTTAGCATCTTTTGCTTGGGAATACCAAGATATGAAAGGCATACCTCCTGAGATCTGTACCCATCATATATACACTGAGGATATTAAACCTATCAGACAACCCCAGAGAAGATTAAATCCTGCTTTAAAGGACATTGTCAAAGCTGAAATAGAAAAATTACTTCAAGCAGGGTTCATATATCTAATCTCAAACAGTCAATGGGTTTCACCCCTTGTCATAGTGCCTAAGAAGAATGGGAAATGGAGGGTGTGTATTGATTATAGAGAACTTAACAAGGCCACTTCATCTCTGCTATAAACAAATAATGTTGATTTAATTTTTGTGATGGAATTTGCATATTAAGGGAGAGGGGCCAGTAGCCGCACACCCTAACTTCGCTCACGTCAAGCACATAGCTAGACATATCAAATTTTGATGATTTTTTTTGGGTTTTTCCGTATGCAACTGAAGAGCTTAAAGCTATTCTTTCATCTTCTGGGCACTTATACATTTTCCTATAGGACGCGTTATGTGCACATGGGTCAAAAAATGGTTATTTCAACATGTCGCCCCATACATGCACACTGACATACTGGTAACCGCTCGCCATGGCCCCCAAAAAAATACACCCGTCCACTAAAAAGGTAACACACTTGATCCCTTTTGTAGTTAGGGTAGGTTAAAAATACGTTTATTAACACCCCACCATAAATCAAGTTGGTGGGGCCTTCAAACTTACCTATCCCTTTCCTAAACCACCCGACACCCCTTCATGCATTCCCTTACATGTTTAAAAATTACACATACGCCATATTAAAATACGTGTCCATGCTAAGGTGTTTGCGGTGGCGCAGATGGAAAACATCATGAATTCCTTTTAATGTCCGTTCGGATCCAAATACATATTCAACTAAGCATTGAAAACCTAATCATTTTACTGATTGCTCTCCACGGTGCAATGGAAAGACAAGGGTTTGTCCGTGTCCGCCGGCTGTCGCCCTCCATGCAATTCCCTCTCCATGCAGGTAACGATTTAACATCATTTCTCCATGTGGTTTCCGCACTGCTTTCACTCCATTGTTTTGGTTTCATACGATGGTGTTTATACAATCATTATACAGTCGTTTACCTTCGTTTATCTCTCATGCTACCTGTGATTTGGGTACTAGTATGTAATTTGGTTTTTCACGTCCGAATACATATTCAACTACACACTGAATGCCTAATCATTTTTCAGAAGGTTCTAATCATTATACAATCGTTAACCTTCGTTTTTGTCTCAAACAACCTGTGATATGAGTACTGACATGTAATTTACTTTCAGATTTTTTATTATTTTGTCTGAGACAACCCTTGTCTTGTGATAATTCACTGTAAAGAAGAATATACTGTTATATAATGAGGGTTTTTTTATACATACAAATGGGTTCATATATTTTTATGGGAATATATTTTTGAGGGTTCATTGTCAACGATTAAGGGTTTCATCATATCATTGTCAACCGTTAAGGGTTTCATTATATCAGGGTTTCAACCGCTTTGAATCATACGGCTTTGTCTCTACAATAATTTTATTGTCGAATTCTTCCCAGTTTTGACCAAATACTATTGTTTAATTATTGTTACATTAAATATTAACAATTGTTTTCCTATGTTTTAATATAATATAATGAGGGTTTCATTTTATATAATCTATTGAGGGTATATAAAAAGTATATACATACAAATGGGTTATTAGATTTTTAAGAGTATATATTTTCTAGGGTTCATTGTCAACGGTTAAGGGTTTCATCATAGCATGGTTCCATCATATCATTCTTAACAGTTAAGGGTTTCATCATTGCAGGGATTCAACATGTCATTGTCAACGCTTAAGGGTTTCATTATATTAGGTCTTCGAATGTTTTGAATCCTACGACTTTGTCTCCGTAATAATTTTACAGTCAGATTCTTCCCAGTTTTGACCGAATAATATATTGAGGGTTTCATTTTATATAGTCTATTCCTGGTTTACATAAAAAGCTTATAATGGTTTATATTCAGCATGTTGTTTTAGCATTCTGTTCACATAATTCTTCCCAGTTTTGACCAAATTATGTTTTAGCATTTTGTTCACATAATTATACCTGAATTATACTTTTCTGTTTTAAAATGGTTTCATTTATTTTTAAGGGTATATATTTTACAGTTGTATTCTTACCTATTCTGTGTAAGACAAGCATTTCGGGTTGGCACTTAACATTTCAACATCTATTACTGTCTATATTTCAATTGCATATCTATTAACATTCTAGGTTGGCACTTAACATATAATGGGCAGCTTCATTCAATAGATTAAATCATGTTTGTTAATGTAATGTAATATATATATATATATATATATATATATATGTATGTATATATAAAACTCTATATATATATATATATATATATCTATATATATGTGCATGTATATATATGTATATATATATGTACATGTATATGTGTGTGTGTATGTGTGTGTATACATGTATATCTATAGACATATGCAGCCTAGACAGTGTTAACATTTTAGGCTAGTACTTAATATTTCAGCATTGAAACTCAACAATCAAATTCAATTCTGTTTGTCCTCAGATTCTTCCCAGTTTTGACCAAATAATATATTGAGGGTTTCATTTTATATAGTCTATTCCTGTTTTACATAAAAAAGCTTATAATGGTTTACATTTAGCATGTTGTTTTAGCATTCAGTTCACATAATTCTTCCCAGTTTTGACTGAATTATGTTTTAGCATTTTGTTCGCATAATTATACCTTAATTATACTTTTATGTTTTATAATAGTTTGTTTATTTTTAAGGGTATATATTTTACAGTTGTATTCTTACCTATTCTGTGTAAGACAATCATTTCGGGTTGGCACTTAACATTTCAACATCTATTATTGTCTATATAACAATTGCATATCTATTAACATTCCAGGTTGGTATTTAACATATAATGGGTAGCTTCATTCAATGGATTAAATCATGTCTATTAATATATGTGTGTGTGTGTGTGTGTGTGTGTGTGTGTGTGTGTGCGCGCGCGCGCGTGTGTGTATACATGTATATCTATAAACATATGTATATCTATAGACATATGCAGCCTAGACAATGTTAACATTTCAGGCTGGTACTCAATATTTCAGCATTCAAACTCAACAATCAAATTCAATTCTGCTTATCATATCATCGAATACAATAGATTCTACGCATTTAATCAAATTCAAACTCAACAACCAAATTCAATGCATTCTTTTTTCAAATTTGGATCCATTATAAAAGGAATATTATGCAACGTAGAGATTGTTTTTAGCATAAATTTTCTGAAGGAGCACTGCAAACCCTGTTTGGTACTTAACATTTAAGAATTTTACAGTTGCATACATCTCTATTGAAACCCTCAAAAGTTTATAATGCACCCTCAAAATTGAATACATATGCTATATATATATATATATATATATATATATATATATATATATATATATATATATATGAATACAAATATATGAATACATGTATATATTATACATGTATTTCTATATGTGTGTGCATAAATTATATAAATTTGAACACGTTATGTTTGTCATTCGTGCCACCACATTCACCTTATCATGGATAAACATAAACAAAGGTGTTGGTTTAATTTGCAAATATGTTATTAAACGCATCAAAGGGGTGTCAGTAGGTTTAGGAAAGGGGTGGGTAAGTTCCAAGGCTCCACCAACTTGATTTATGGTGGGGCGTTAATAAACGTATTTTAAACCTACCCTAACTACAAAAGGGATCAACTATGTTACTTTTTAGTGGAGGAGTGGATATAGATGATATATACATCTATATGGATACATGTATATTTTTATTATGTATACATATATGTATATGTATCACTATATATGTCTGCAATATATAGTTGTATCATTGCACTGCCTGAATTTATTTGGATGATTTGATGTTTGTTTGTTACTACCCAGATGATTACCCGACATGTAATTTCTATGATTGCAGGCATGTAAGAGGTTTGTAGAGCACCTTGCATTGCGAGGACTCCATGAAGGTAAAGTCTTATAAGACTTTACTTACATCACTGGTTGACGAATTGTACTATGCATTTGTGTTTGTTAATACACCACTACTCATAGAATATTTTGCCCTAATGGCTCTGATGGAATATTTTGCTCTAATACAATATTATATAGTCTTCTTTTGCAATTGCATGTGATTATTTAAATTAAAATGCCTGAATGCAGTTTATATTTTCTTTTGCAAATGCATGTGATTATTTGGATGATTTGATGTTTGTTCATTACTACCCGAATGACTACCTGACTTTTGATTTCAATGATTGCAGGCATATGAAAGGTTTGTAGAGCACCTTGCATTGCGAGCACTCCATGACGGTAAAGTCTTATAAGACTTTACTTAAAACACCGGTTGATGAATTGTACTATGCATTTGTATTTGTTAACACACCATTACTCATAGAATATTTTGCTCTGATGGCTTCGATGGAATATTTTGCTCTCATGCGATATTATATACAGTCTTATTTTGCAATTGCATGTGATTATTTAATCTCTTCGGTTAAGTGAAAGTGAATGTAAACATATGTGAACAAGTAATATAAATTTCACATTGAATTTACCTTTTCTAGTCAATTTAAAGTTTAAATGCCTTGATATCATTTAATGAATTCATGTATATGTGTATTTCACTAGATAAAAACTAGGTATATCTATATGTATATATATATATATATATATATATATATATACATAACATGTGTATATGTAATATATGTATATGCATGTCAATGTTTAATATAAATTGAACAATGCATTTTAGTTCATTTTGATTTAAAAGCAAAAGGATAATGATGGACAAATTAATATTATGTTCAGATTAATAAATATTTATTATTAATGGATTTAAATGCAAGATGATAATAAGAATGTGTAAAGGAACAATGCATTTTCTTTTTGGTGTGATATTAAAACTAAAATGCCTGAATGCAGTTTATATTTTCAATCTTATCTGTTTACAATAATCTACATGTGTGTGTGTGTGTTTGTATATCTATATACATGTACATGTGATATGTAATATAAATGGAACAATGTATTTACCTTTTTCTATTTATTACATCTTATGGAATGATGTGTTTAGATAGATGCATTTGCAGTTCAATTTAATGATTTCGGTTATGATGTATGTTCGTTACTGCCCCGATTATCATTTATGTGTTTGCAGGCATACAACCATGGTCAATGCTTTTTAGAACACTTTCGATTGGGAGCAATCAATTTAGGTACTCGGACAATGACCCACTAGGCTTTAGGTTTTTCTTCATAGTGGTTTTAGGTTCTTTTCAATCATTTTCCTTTACTTTACTTTTAATCAATTAATCAATTTACTTTACTTTAATTTTAAGTTCTTTTCAATCATTTTCTTTTACTTTACTTTTAATCAATCAATCAATTTACTTTACTTTAATTTTAGCTTCTTTTCAATCATTTTCCTTTACTTTACTTTTAATCAATCAATCAATTTACTTTACTTTAATTTTAGCTTCTTTTCAATCATTTTCCTTTACTTTACTTTTAATCAATCAATCAATTTACAATACTTTAATTTAGGTTCCTTTCAATAGTTTAACTTTCCTTGTTGCTTAAATGGAACTACATTTACTTGGATGCTTTAATGATTTCAATTAAGGTAGAATTATGTGAACAAAATGCTAAAACAACATGCTACTACATGCAAATTATGTAGAGAACTTGTAGTACCATGCTGATTTAACCATTCAAATCTTAGTTTTTTCCAAAAATAGTTACAGTCATACAAACATACAAACATAGAAACATGAGATCAACGCATAGATATTTCAGAAATAACCATTGAACTCTTTTTTTTTTTTTCAAAACAATTACAAACATATAAACATGACATCAATCTGTTCCTTTTTCACAAAATATTACAAAATTAGATGTACACATAGATATTTCACAAATGTCAAGTATTTCCATCCAAAATAAAACCTTCTTCTTCAATTCTCCATAAATCTAGGAAAAGGAATAGGTTGTTCAGGTTATGTAGGAGCACATTCATTTGCAGTCTGAGTTAAACTGAGTGGCTCAGTTATAGTATGTAGCGATGCTTTTATCTGGGCAAGCAAAGCTTGATTAGAATTTGCATTTACAAGCAACTCATTTGAGCTTCCAAAGCTAGACCCTGCCTATAGATTGCTTAGAGCTACAAAGGCTGGGCTCAAGATGGCGAACATGTCCACTAGAATGGGATGTTGCCCCAATAGATGAGAATTTGGGGTACTCAATGGTCTCTCATTTATTGATTGGTCCCTTTTCTTTTTTGTTGTCTTCGTCCCTCGAGCACTCTTTTCCTGCTCACGTCGAATTTCTTTCTCCCATTTTTCCTCTGTCGCTCTTTTTTTTTAATAGTTTTTCCAATTTTTTTCTCTCTTTCTCTTGTTGTTGGACTTATTTTTTAGCTTTCCTCTCCAACATCTATTCCTTTTTCCTCAATTGCAACTCTTCTTGATGAGCTTTCTCCCTCTCCTGTTCGTTGAGCATTTCAATATATGCATCGGATGTTAAGATCTGGGACTGCCTACTTAAATGTAGTACCCTAGTCCTATTCTTACTACCCCTTACCTGCACCCTTTGAACCAGGAGCTTTTTGAAATCAAATAACTAGCTGTGGCTGCAACTCACGATCTTGGGTGCAAGGCACATAATCTTTTTCCAAATCACCTATGCATTCTTCCTCTTCTGCAATGTCCTCGATTTGTGGATCCCAATTTGATGCAGTAGTGAAGTAGTGTACAATGTCAGCTGGATCATGATCTGGTGGTGAAGGCATTGAAAGGATGACATCCACCTGACTAAAATTTGTTTCCATCCCCATGTTTTTAGCAGCTTCAACCATCCATTCTGGTTGGGTAACTTGAGTTAGCAAACTAAGACCATGCATATTACAAACTGTATCTGTAGCATTCGCAACTCTATCAGCAACATTAGAAATTGTATCAGCAGCATTGGAAATAGTATCACCAGCATTAGAAATTGTAACAGTAGCATTAGAAACAGTTTTAGCAGCATTAGGAACTGGCTATAGAATTTCAGCAGCATTAGAAACTGTTTGACTTCCTGGCGTTTCAGTGCATTCTTCTTGTACTTTCGTTGGATTCTGTTCACTTCCACCTTTATTGTGTGTGGATGAATTCCTCGACTTGTGCATCTGTATATCCAATGAATTGCAAGAAGGTTTCAAGTGCAATTATATAGGGATCCTCATCCACTGCGAAGACCTGATTCTCTGTTGCAGTGGCCATAGGTTCTTTATTGTCTTCATTTGATACTTGGAAGCCATCACTTGGCCTCATGTCTTCTTGAAGCACAGACCTATTCGATGGCCAAATCCATGTCCTTCTGAACCCACTAATTATATTGCATGGGGTCAAGGCCTACTTGAATGCCTTGCTAGCAAGAGTGGCCAACCCTTCTCTTCCAATTTCTATTTGCGGGTGGTTTGCCATCCATGCAAACCTTTGCTTTTTGAAATAGTTTTTGAATGGTGAAAAAATACTCACATCTAGTGGCTGCAATTTGTGGCTTGTATGTGCTGGGAGGGTGATGAGGTCAATCCCTAAATGTCACGCTTCCTCTATAGTCTTGAAGGCAACATGACTGCCATGACCATCAAATATCAGAAGAGCTCTATTGGTTGGTGAAACCCCTCTGGGGATAGATGCAACAAAATGCTGCAGCCAATTCAGAAACAGTTCTTTCATCATCCACGCATGTTATTGAGATGCTATGCATGCACCCGACTCACTGTTTGCTATATAGTTTTTGAGATGCCTTTTGGATTTAAATAGATAAAAATTAGGTATACTGCAACCCGATGCACTAACACATGCCAAAATAGTAATCCACTCCCTGCTTTTCGAGATGAGGTGGGGCACACAGCAAGATCCCAATTTTGCTATTACTCGCATTCCACAGTTCTTGCCAGCTTGTACCCCAGTTTCATCATAGTTCCATATTCTGCTAGACCCATATTGATGTGTCTTGTAAAGATTTTCTAGATTGTCATAGAATGAATTTACTATGCTTGGCCTTAGCATAATGGCTCTATTGGTGTCCCTGTGCAGTGCGAATAGTTAGATTTGGATGCCTTTTCCTAACTCCCACCATGACCTCCCTAGCATCCCATCTATGAAAGTATTTGGCCTAGACTGAATGACCTCTGTCATACTAGATTTCAGCTATGAAATTTCTAGCCCATGGCCTATGTTAGCCATGTCCTTGCACCATTGAACTATTTCTTCCTCCTCCTCATCAGTCAAGATGGTCGGTGGCCCCCTGCATTTGGTGCTCGTGATACCTAGTAACCAGGCCCTCAAACTGCTAGGAGACACTCTCCACTTCTTTGTAACTGCTCTAATTGACATATGTTTATCCTCAACATCAGCCATAGCACTCTGGATGCCATTGTTTGTCCATATACTTCTATTCAACCTTGAAGAACTTGTAGTAGTTTGAAGGCAATCTGTATTGGTTTCCAAATCCTCCATATGTACGGAGGGAAATATACATTCCACAGCGGCCTGATCTAGTTCTGTGGTATGTGTATCTTCGTCCCTAGACACCACATCAGGTACTCTGATTGTCCTCCTTCTAGAAGTTCTCCTCCCCTTTTTACCTCGAGCCATAAGTATCTGTACACCTGCAAGAAATGCAAACATAATCAGTCCCAGAAGTGATTTGTAGAAATAATGACATCCTTAGTGCAATGAATGGAAATAGATTGAGGCATTAATATTGCAGTGGCATGGACGACAAACATAACGTGTTCCATTTTGTAATTTTCCATACGTTGTTCCAGTTTAGACTGTGCATTATCAACATTTGAGGGTTTCATCATTCTGTCGTTCTAATATATATTCAATACAGTAATAAACGCAATTTAATCAATTCAATGAACCTGCCCATGTAGCAAAATAACTGGAAAAGATGTAGGTTAGTTCAACAAACAGATTGGACTAAACTTCCCAATAGATAGTTCTAGAATTGTGAAATGTTGAAATGTTAAGTACCAGCCTGAAATGTTTCCATTGTCTACACTGCATATATCTATAGATATACAGATATAGAGATATCTAGATATGTATACAGAAATGTATACATATGTATACAGATATACATATGTATATAGATAGACATGTATATATACAGTACATTAACAATCTAATCTGAATATATGTAGAAGCTTTTTATATAAACCCTGAATAGATTATATAAAATGAAACCCTCAATATATTATATTAGAACATAGGAAAACAATTGTAAATATTTAATGTAACAATAATTAATAAATAGTATTCAGTCAAAATTGGGAAGAATCCGATTGTAAATATTGAGACAAAGTTGTAGGATTCGAAACATTCGAAACCCTAATATAATGAAACCCTTAACCATTGACAATGATATGATGAAACTCTTAACCGTTGACAATGAACCTTCAAAAATATATACCCTTAAAATATATATATATATATATATATATATATATATATAGTACATTAACAGACATGATTTAATCTATTGAATGAAACTGCCCATTATATGCTAAGTGCCAACTTGAAATGGTTGTCTTAGACATAATAGGTAAGAATGCCACTGCAATATATATACCCTTAAAAATATACGAACCCATCTGTATGTATAAAATAAAACCCTAATTATATAACAGTTTATTATTGTGTACAATGAAATAATCAGATCACAAGGGTTGTCTAAGACAAAACATGTTGTATATTATGTTGTTCACTTTTAATGAGTTTTTTTAAAGTGGTAAACTCAAGTTAATAAAATGATTAGGTTTTCAATGTGTAGTTGAATATATATATATATATATATATATATATATATATATATAGATATATAATATCAGTGTGTAGATGAATATGTATTTGGATGTGAATAACAAAATTACATATTAGTACTCAACTCACGGGTTGTATAAACAACATCATATGAAACCAATAGAATGGAATGAAAGTAGTGCTGAAATCAAAAGGGGAAATGATATCTGTTTCCAACAGAAATTTTTTAAATCATGTCTATTAATGTAGGAGATACATACTATAAATAGATATATGTTTGCATGTAGCAATATTTGCATAAAATAAAAGCATTTATATAGTTTTTTTTATCATATTACAGCACTACTTGTCAAATAATACAAAAATGCAATGTTGAAGATTTACCACCATAGACTTTCACTATGGCTTCCAGTGGATCAATACCCGAAGGCCTTGAGCCACTTCACTTGCTCTCTCAATGTGTGTAGGAGAGAGCAAGTCAACATAATTACTCAGATAAAATTGAAATGCTTCCAGATTATTTCTGAGTATTCCTTCCCAGAATAGTTGCAGAGCTATTGTTGTCACATTCTATTTTTTGATAGCCTCAACTTCAAACACACCTCCAATCATGCCTTCTTCTAGAAACTCGTCGAAATAGGAGACTGCATTGGTCACAATATCTTTGTGTTCCTCCTTCATGAACTTGTTGGCCAGGTTGTTTCCGTGACTTTTATTGCCTAGGATTTGAAGTCCTTTGGAGAAGAATTTTTTATAGATCACATACTCACATATATGCCCTCCCTGGAAGTGTTTCATTCCTACAACTTGCTGGATTGCAGTGACCAATTGGTCTAAACCAGCATTGAACAACCGCTTGATTTGGGTCTTGTGCTATTCTTGCAGGCAAGCACATCCATTGGCCACCTCCATTACTTTGTGTGTTTGGAGAGTTCATCCTATCCAAGGAATTTTATAGGATGGAAAGGCAGTTGGTTCATGGGCTCCAATTCAATTTCTCAAGATCTCCAATATCAAAGAAGACTGAAATGTCAAGTCCATATTTTGGAGGTTGTGAGAATATATTTTCTGTAAAGCAAATCTTTATCTTAGACAATGTGGTCTTTCAGAAGCATAGTACACTGAACCTAAATAGACATCTACATTAAAGTTTAAACCTATGTATACATCTACACTAAAGTTTAAACCTGTTTCATTTATGGGGTTATAAATATATAAAGGGGTTGAAGCTATATATATATATATATATATATACTCAAACAATTTTAGAAAATATAGTCAAACTGATTCCTAATGCTGTTGAAACTATTTCTAATGTTGTTGAGAATGTCTCAGAATATATTTAATGCAGCATCTATACCTACACTAAAAAAAAAACCTATATAATTTTGGTTTCACTAAATTAACCAACAGTAATATTCATATATTTCAATATGGGGTTAAAAATATATAGAGGGGTTGAAGCTATGTATATATACTCAAACCCTTAATATATTTTTAAACAAATAGATATATGTAAACTCTATATTATTATTACTTTTGGTTAGTATAGTAGTATAGTGCAGTAATTATATATTGAAGGATCATAAAATATAAATGTATATCTGGAAACCCTTGGTTTATATTTAAAACACACACACACACACACACACACATATATGAATATATGGAAACCCTTGGTTTATATTTAAAACACACACACACACACATACACACACACACACACACACACACACATATGGCATTTCAATAGATTTAACATTAATATTAACAGATACATTTATTTCAATTGAAAGTTACAAGTTATAGATTTAACATTAATAGTAACAGATACATTTACTTCCTATTAACATATTTAATGATGGCATATGAACAGATATTACATTTGCTTCATATGAACATACGTAACATTAATATAGATGACACATGCATAAAGAGGAAGTAAAAGACAAAGAAAATAAACATGAACACAATCATATGCATGAACATTAATATAGATTTAACATGAACACAAACATATGCATAAAGAGGAAGTAAAAGACACAAAAAAATAAATCATATGCATGAATATTAATATAGATTTAACATGAACATAAACATATGCATAAAGAGGAAGTAAAAAACACAAAAATAAAGGAAAGATAGCATAAAGAGGAAGTAAAAGAAAAAAAAATAAAGGAAACATAGCATAAAGATGAAGGAATATAAGAAGGTGATGTACCAACCTGAACCTAATTCTGGAAGTCTGCAAAATTCCTCTTGGCAGCAGACAGGGTTTGCAGCACTCCTTCACGATATTTATGCTTAAAACAATCTCTATGCTGCATAATGTTCGTCTTATAATGGATTGAAATTTGAAAAAGGAATGCATTGAATTTGGTTGGTGAGTTTGAATTTGAATAAGTGCGTAGAAGCTATTGTATTCGATGATATGATACGCAGAATTGAATTTGGTTGTTGAGTTTGAATTTGATTAAATGCGTAGAAGCTATTGTATTCGATGATGTGATTTATAAATCTCATATTTTTCATATAAATCTTAATTAAATTGGTTTAATTTTATTTTTTTATTTAATTTATGTCTGGTTGGGGAGCCTGACACCATTTTGTGTTTGTGCAGGTGCAAGTGGATGTGATAGCAAGTATGGGAGAATGTGACAGCAAGTGGGGGGATGTGATAGCAAGTATGGGAGAATGTGTGATTGACAGCCCTTTGGGATTGGAGTGTTGTGTGTTTATGGTAGCTTAAGTACCAATAGCTAAGAATGTGAATGTGACCAGTTTGACTTTATTTAATGTCCAAATGGGTGGTTTTTTTATAAACATGACCTATTGTAATAAAAACAATAAAGTGTATGTTTAAATTGGAAGTTCTCCAATTTGCATCAAGTTGGCTTGTAAATGCAAGTGGAAGAGCATGTGTGTCAGTTTTTTGTAATGGTAAACTACACATGGAGTTGTGAACATGTGTTGGTGCATTTGTGGTAATTCACTAGGTATTCTTTTTACATGTAATGGTTCTTTTAAAAAAAATTATTGGGGGGTAGGGTTGAGGCTTTAAGGATGAGGGTTTAAGGCTTAAGATATAGTGTCAAGTGTTGAGGGTGTAGGGATAGGGTTTAAGTTTTAAGGTTTAAGGGTTGAGGGATAGGGATTAGGGTTTAAGGTATAGTGTTGAGGGTTGATGGTTTAGGGATAGGGTTTAGGTTTGAGGGATTAGGGTTTAGGGTTGATGAATTAGGGTTTAATGCTGAGAGTTGAGGGTTGAGGGTTGAGGGTTGAGGTTGAGGGATAGGGTTAATGGTCAATGGATTAGGGTTAAATAAGAGTGTCAAGGGTAGAGGGATTAGGGTTTAAGGTATAATATCAAGCCTGTTGAGGGTCTAGGAACAGGGATAGTGTTTAGGGTTTAGGGATGAGGGATTAGAGTTAAGGGATGACGGATGATGGATTAGGGTTGAGGGTTGACAGATTAGGGTTTAGGGACAAGGTTTAGGGTTAGGGTTGAGGGATTAGGGTTTAAGGTATAGTGTTGAGGGTTTAGGGATAGGGTTTAGGGTTGAGGGATTAGAGTGAAGGGTTGAGGGATTAGGATTTGACGTTAAGGGTTGAGGGTTTAGTGTTTAGGGTTTAGGGTTAGGGTTGAGAGTTGAGGGATCAGAGTTAAGGGTTGAGGGATTAGGGTTTGATGTCGAGGGTTGAGGGTTGAGGTTCGAGGGTCAAGGGTTTAGGGATAGGGTTGAGGTTTAAGGGATTAGGGTTAAAGTAGAGTGTGGAGGGTGTAAGGATTAGGGATAGGGTTAGAGGGTTTAGGGATAAGGGATTAGGGTTTAAGGTATAGTATCGAGTCTGTTGAGGGTTTAGGAATAGGGATAGCATTTAGGGTTTAGGGATGAGGGATTAGAGTTGAGGGATGATGGATTAGGGTTGAGGGTTGAGGGATTAAGGTTCAGGGTTTAAGGGGGAGGTATATTATTATGAAATAGGCAAATAATCTCCCATTGTTTACTGGCTCTATCCACAAGAACTACTAAACTATACCTTAAACCCTAAACTTTCAACCCTAAACCCTATCCCTAATCCCTCTACCCTCAACAGTCTACCTTAACTCTAATCCCTCGGCCCTTAACCCTAAATGCTATCCCTAAAGCCTCAACCCTAAACCCTAATCCCTCAAGGTCCTAAACTCTAATCCCTTATCCCTAAACTCTAAATCCTATCCCTAAATGCTCAACCCTTAACCTTAAACCTTAATCACTCAATCCTTATCCACCCCTCTCCTCCCCTATCTGGCTCACTCCCATCTCTACGCTCCTCTACCCTCGACACTATACATACATACATATAGGCATACATAGATACATAAAACAATTTTGCGCATCTCCGAAGAAAGTTTTCAATGATCTCTGGAGACAATACCAGAGGACCATGACACTTGAAGTTTTGAAGGAATGAGGAATGCCTCTCTGGAGCTCTGCGGGAGTCTGGAGCATCTTCGGAGCTGAATAGAGAAAGCTACAGTATCTCCGGCGCCTCCTGAGAGCAGGGCATGTTTCCAGCATAAGCTGCCGACCAGACACTCTCAGCAGTGATCATAATACCCCTCATTTCACTCAAATCATCACCTGAGTGGTGAGGGGTCATCTTTAGTTAAACTGTTGGAGTTTTATCTTTTCAAAGTTTTTGCATGAGTTACGATGGAACTGATTCAATACCTTTATTTTCAAGGCCTCGATGCCCAAATGTATTAAGACTCAAACTTAGATTTTGAGTGGACTTTTGTTCGACTCAAGTCTACTTTTTATTTGCATGATTTTCTGTCATAGTTAAATAACTAGTGTAACAAAAAGATGGATGTCATCTCATAGAGGAACTGATAGATAAGATAAGTGTTAAGTCATCATTCACTTTTCATATATACTTGTAGAAACAACAGAAGAGATATACAATGATTGAATTATTCTGATTCTCGAAAATCTCAGTTCTGTGTTAGCAATATTTTCATGAATGCAGAGTGAATGAATTGGATTGGATCTAGTTGTGATCTTCTTCTGTGTTGATTTCTTACTGTACCCTTCAGCCCCAAAGGTGTGGAGCAAGGGCCCATTCTCACCACAAAGGCAGGAGGCTAGTAACATTGTTTTATTACTTCAGCTTTCTGTTATGCAAAGTATTTGCTGATTTTCATAGGTAGATGCATGTTACTATTTTAAGATTGCTTTAAGTAAATTTCCTGTTTTATCCTGTTTTTGGTATTCCCTAAATTCAATAAGTAGATAGATTAATCTCTTTTCAATTTGTAGAAGCTGTTAGGATTAGCTAGAAACTGGTAACTGTAGAATCCCTAGTTGCAGACAGCCGTGGACACAGCCCCTGGATTATTGACATCTGGAAAATAGATTAAATGATGAGGTACATCGACACCTTGTCACCACATTTCTATAGACTTGAAGAAAATAGACTTGCAGGAATTGAGGACTTTAGTACTTCCAAAATCCCCAGTGTTGTGACCACAAGGATTAAATACTTATTTTTCTGTGGCAAAAGAAAATAAATATGCAACTTCAACTGCTCTCTTAGTCCAAGGGATTGGATAGGAGGAAGAAGAAGAAGAAGATATTAGGAGAAAATTTCCGGTTCTTTGTGGGAAGCAAAATAAAAATCAACCATTTTTGAATGACCAAGAACAATTAAAAAGATGACAACGATGCTATTGCTTCATATGAATGAAGCATTTAGTTTAGTTTGGTACTGTAACAAAGTTTATTCCTCACAAGAAAGAAATAGTAACCTTTTGTTTTCTTGTCCAAAGAGTGCTAGAACATACTGTTGATTTTACAATTTGACTTCTAAATTTTTAGATTCTGGCTTTGCGATAAATTGTGGTGGCTTGCAAATGGCTTCCCAGAAAGGAATTGATTATGAAAGTGACAACAAAACACTTGATCCTACTTCATTTTATGTGAGTGGCACACAAAAGTGGGGAGTCAACAATACTGGAAATTTTACGGACAATTGCGCAGAGAGTTTTACAAAATCTAGAAATACATTAGATGGAGACCTCTACCAAACAACATGATTATCTCCCAGTTCACTAAGGTATTATGGTTTAGGTCTTGAAAATGGACCATATATAGTAAAATTATAGTTTGCTGAAATAAATATTCTAGACACATAAAGATGGAAGAGTCTTGGAAAACACCTTTTTGATGTTTCTATTTAGGTATGTGTAACCCACTTCTCCAATGCTTTGATTTCTATTTCCTCTTGAAAATGGTGTCCATGTATTTCCTCTTTTTGTATAGGTATAGGATGGTACAAATTATTTTTTGCATTTTTCCCTTTACAGGTCCTTTGCTTTTTGCAAATGGTAAGTGTATATGAGATCAACAACATTAATCTCACAATCATAATGCACGCAATCTCATTTGGATTCTTTAGTTTCTCATTAAGGTATTTGTCCTGTGCAGGGAAAAGGTGCAAGTATCAAATTTGGCAAGGGAAAGGTCATAAACTCCATCCTTTGCAGCTGCTGTGAGGGAACTTAAGAGCAAACATTTTCAAACTGACAAGCTCAACAATTACACGGTGAAATATGGTGTAGCAACACAACATTAAATTCAACGCAACTCTATCACTGAGAGTTTCAAGAAAAAACTATGATTTTTGATTTTTGTTGGTTGTGCAGTTTGCAAAGATGGGGAAGGGTTGTAGGTTGACCTCAAACGAGGAGCATTTTTAGGTTATTCACTTACATTCCTTTCTGGGCAGCAGGTTTTTCTCTCTTTTTGTGCCCTTACTGAAGCATAATTGTTGTGTTTGCTACCATGGGATATTGAGCAAGTATTTTAGGCAACGTCACTACCTATGATCCACACACGCATGAAAAATTTCTTGCTCTAAATTAATAAAGTATATATTTCTTTCTTGTGCACAGATACCTAGTTATTTCTGGAATGAACAGGTAATGTTGTGTGTAGGCAAAACGTGCCTTCAATTGATCATTGGGATTGTTTTCTTGCCAAGCTTTCATGGTATAAAATTTTATATGCATAGAATTTAACTCTCTACATGTATTTGGTGCAGGGCAGAAGTGTGTATCATGACTCGATCTGATAATTGAAGATGAATCAAACAGAACAAGGTACTAGAATAGAAAAACAAACTCAGATCTAGGATAGCATCCTCCATTTGCATGACTATTGTAGAAAGCACGGTTCGTTTAACACGAGATCAAATACTCACAATCCAACCAAACAAGGACTAGGGAGGGTAGCTATGAATCTGGTGTGGGGTTCCCCTTGGTTCTCCATAACCTAGCTAGAAATTAAAAAAGGCCACAAAGGTCTCAAGTAAGCACTCACTCCATGAATGCTTCTCAAAGGTAACCGAGATCAATTGCAAGGTGCTCACACACTACCCTAAGTAGTGGGCATCCTCTTGCAAGATACGCACACATTTACCTTGGTTAAAGGGATCCATTGCAAGGATCTCACACACTACCCTAAGTATTGGGCATCCTCTTGCAAGATACACACACTTTACTTAGAATTACATCTACAAGGATCCATTGAAAGGTGCTCACACACTACCCTAAGTAGCGGGCATCCTCTTGCAAGATACACAACACTATACCTGGGAGATAACCACCCCAAGCCTCTTACAGATATCCCCTATCCTATACAATTAAGGGGTCAACAAGTCTCAAGAAGCTTGAGAATAGGAAAAGAGTGGTTTTCCCAGAAAACACATTTCCCAATGCACTTCCAAAATTACACCTATGGGATAATACATTACTCACATAACATGCAATTTTTAGAAATTCTAGATTTCAATAAATTAGAATAAAACACTTTCTCGAATTTCCAAGATTTGCCATTGATGGATCTTGAAGCACCCTTCCCAAAACCATACACCCAAATTTTTTATTTTTCGAAATACAACAATTTCAAAAATCTAAAAAATACCCTCTTGCTCTAAATTCACCCAACATCACACTTTTCAAAAAATATAAATTTTTCCATGACATCTGATAGGGTAAAACAAGGAAATTCACTTAATTTTCATGTTTTTCAAAGAATACAAAATCTGAAAATGTAAGCATACCGTCCGTCTTCTGCCTAATCTACCCAGCAACACACTTTTCAAATAAAAATTTGCATTTCTAAATTTTTTGAGAGGGTTTGGATAGAAAATTCAATTTTCAAAAATGATTTTTCCTACGAGTTAAAAATGAACAAATAAAACTGCATGCACAACCAACAAGAGAAATACCTCACTCAAACTGAAGGGTAAGTGCAAAAAGATGGGGGGCCAAAAAGTGGCCAAAAAATTTTCAAAAAAATTTAAGGCAAAACGCGAGCGCGTTATAACGCGCTCGCGTTATGGCTTGGCAATGACAAGCCTTAGGCTCGTCATTGCCGAGCCATAACGGGAGCGCGTTATAACGCGCTCGCGTTTTAAACTGTTTCTTATAAAAAAAAACCCCGCTGCCATTTCATTTCATTTCATTTCTATGAGCTTTTCCTTCGCCCGCAGCATAAAACCCTTGCAAAAACGCGCTCGCGTTCTACAAAACACCGTTCAACACAAAAGATTTGTCGATTCATCGCCGAAATGCCGCCGCGACGTCGAGCACGCCAAAGGGGTGAGTTATCTTTATTTTTTTGTTTGAATTTCTTCCTAAATAGGTAGGTTTTTGTTGATTTTTGATGTATATTTTATTAATTGTAGGAAATGTTAATGCACCTCCTCCTCCTCCTCAAAATCTACAAAATCTTGAGGAAGAAATACATGCAGAACAACAACCTCCTCCATTCATTCCTCGACATGCCCCTGGAACACAAGATAATATAATGGGGGAAATTGAAAATAACAAAAAACAAATTGAAGATATAATTGCAAGGTTGAAAGATCCTTCCACTTCAACCTTGCATAGGTCCACGCTTGCTGAATCTCTTGAGTCTATGTTATCAAATGTAAATTCAATTAGCAAGCAAATAACTAGTTGGACCGATAAAAAGAGAGAGTTTAGAGATTACTATGTAGATAAATTATCATACCAAGATGTCAAAAAATTACAAATTACAAAAGTAGACTTGTGTTCAATTTTCACAAACCCACAAACAAATCAACCTCCACCCATTACATGCAAGAGGTTCCCTATCCATTGGTGCAACAACCAAGCGATAAGGGACAATTTTGGGCAGAGGTGGTGGATGGTTTTTGACCATCCTCCATGCAATAACAATGAGGTCCCGCAATACTTTTTGAGGAAACTCTACTCCGAGTTTCTTCTCAATAAAGTGCCAAACTATTTTGATATGCGGGACTTCCAAGGTAGAGGTGGGGGCTCAGCACAGGATAGACCAGGGGCACGTCTTGACCCACAGCGGGTAGTGAGACGAGTAATCAGCAGACCAACCCACGAGCATGTTTCTATCCCTTCCATTGTGAAGGAGAGTGTTGAGGTCGATACACAGGTCGATTAGTGCCTTGACCCAGAGCATCATAGAGCATGCCGATCCTGCAACACAGAGTGGGTTGGGAGATAGTGCGAGGAGTAGGGTCCCACCGCATACTTGCCAGGCTTGCGGGTCAGCCTGTGGTTATGACCCCATGGATAGTCAGGACGCAGGTGCACAGGCTACATCTGCAGCTGAGCAGATGGTGATGACAGATACCCTCCTGAGTGAGACTTTCGGCCTTGATACTCAGGTAAATATTAGCAAGTTTATTGAATTTAATTTATTAAATTTTATTTTTGAAATACAAGATTAACTAATTTAAATTGATGATTTTAATGAAATTTCAGGGTCATAGCGTCGATGCAGTTTTCAGTGGTTCTCCACCTACATTTTTCACTAGATCATCTACTGTCGAGGTATGTAACTAGTAAACAATTATAAATATTACATGTGAATAGCATCGTTATATGAATGGTATTCTAATTTCTGATTTTGGATGTTGAATAGGTTAACACTGTAGATTTCATGGCAACACCTGCCAGCGGTGGTGGACTTCAAAGCTTTACGGAGGTAATAAAATAAATAGTTTAATGAATGAATTGTACTTACTAAATTTTTGTATGTGATTTGTGTGTTTTATTGTGTGTACTTCCATGTTTAGATGAGCGTGTATGTATGTTAGGAGCCATGATTTGCATCACTATTATAGTTTTCGTAATTGAATAATGTTGTTTTATTTCCAGATGATGCAGGCTGCGGATACACCTCCCCATGTTCATAGGGCAATGGAGCAAGGTGTGGCCTCTGCGATTCATAGCTCTATGGCATTGACAGGGGTATGAGGCAGATTAGTAAATTTCAATTTACATTCATTGTTATAGTTGTCTATTTTTGAAAAATTAAAAGATTATTGATTTGAAGTTTAATTTCTATCTGGATGGTTTCTATAGGACATGACATCACCAGGGCCTTTTCCTGCTACTGAGGCAAGCGAGCAGACAGATTATATGTTAGCGGTAAGTGATTATTTTGTTAAATGTTTCATTTTTTTATAACATGTAATTTCTATATAGTAATATCTATACTTTTTTTTGTAACAGGTAAAGGTGCAGGAAGAACTAAATAGGAGGAGTAGCCCTCGGGTTCGTAGTAGACCACCCACATGCATGTCTCCATCCCCTAGAAGATCAAAGGTTGCTCGTGATTTATTCTCTTCACCAGCTAGAGGGGAATGACTTTTTATTGTGTTCCTCTGTTGTATGCCTATATGGCATTTGTGGACATATATTTTGTATTGTACATAGTTGACATTGTATGCCTATATGGCATTCTTGTAAGCCTATATGGCTATTTTGTATATATGTTATACTTATATCGACAGATATTGATGTATACGTATATGGATATTTGGTTAATACAAATCTTTTTTATTGATGGCATCCATACTTGCATTATAAATCCACTTTTGAATGGATATTTGTAGATGGCTACTTCAAATATTTAAAGTCTGATTGTATTACATAGGATGTTTGCATTTTCTTTGATAGGCTTGATAGGCCATGGATTACATGATGGTGTTTGATGGAAAAGTATGGTACTAGAAGACTCTAGTTCATTCTTAATAGGCTTGTGATTGATAATATCTTTGCATGATTGCACTTGATCTTGGATCATGGGCATGTTGTTAAGATTTTGATTGCATTGTGATGTTTGATGGATAGGCATGGTGTAAGTGTAAGATACCCAACTAGTTCTACGAAAAATTTTCCTTACTTAAACACTTTTACTTGCTAACAATTCATCAACTACTTCAATAACATAAAGATATACATCAAGATAACTATTTGAATGAAACAACATTAGAGTTGGGTACTTGTCTTGTTACTTGATTCAATCAACTTGCAATGTCTTATTACATGGAAAATGCTTTCAATAGCATGAAGTACAACTCATTCAATGGAAATACAAGGACAGGCCTTGAAGCCTTGATGTTACAATGTCTTCCTTACTTGAGCAACATTTGAAGATTTGGAATGTTCAACTCATCACCTCACAAGGTAGGTGCATATTTGAAGGATTTACAGGTTTTTCTGACTTGGGCGCCAAGTTGAGGTGACCTCCTCCTGAAGTTGCGCCTTGTCAACATTAGGCGCCAATTAGAGTTATGGATGCTCTGGATTGTTTCCAAGAGTAGGCACCAAAACATCATCATTATGAAAGTGTTTTAAATGCTAGGCGCCCAAATGAGCCCTCTGGAGTCTAGGCGCTCCTTTCATGCATTCTGTGTTCTAGGCGCCAATTGAAAGGAGTGGAGAATAGGGCAAGCGCCTTCCAAACTAGGTGTTTCCTTGAGGTGACAAGGACTTAGAAAGTGCGCCTAAGGTGAGCGCCTTGAGTGAAAAGGTCTAACAAACATCTTTGAACCCCCTTTCAAGGTTAGGCGCATTCTGGAGGTGGAAACAAGTAGAAGGTGCGCCTTAGCTTCCTTTGTCAATTCTTGCAAGTCTTTGTTGATTAGGAAGGTGGAATGCTTCATTGTAGAATGAGCGCCTATCTTCTAATGTCCAAACTACTTCTTCTGGCTCACTCTGTGGCTAGGCGCCAGAGCTAAATTGTTCACACAAGGGAGTGCGCCTAGACTCACTTGATGTTTTCTTACTACTTCAACCCCTGGAAGATGTTCCAAGGTGTTCCCTTTTACAAGCACCTGACCTCCCAAGTTTCTTCATGTGCTATTCCTTGAAGGTGCCAAAATTGAGCTCCAGTGCCATGGGATTGTGCCTAACATCTTTGAAGAGTTTCTAAGCCTTTTGCAAGTTGATATCCCAAACTCGTCTTCTAGGCGCAACAGGAGCTTTCCAAAGGAGTTTCCAAGTTTTAGACGCCAAGCGAGGTCATGGGTGAATGGAACTGCGCCTTAGGAGATGACTGGATCCTAAGCGTCAGTCTGGAGTTACAGTGGAATTGATATGCGCCTCAACTAGCTTAGGCACCCATTTGAAGTGATTCCTTTAACACTTCTCTATCAATCTCAACTGCAAGGATGATCTCCTAATCCAATTTTGATCCTCTGGAGATGCAAATAGCTTTACATTTCACTAGGCGCCATCAATGATGATCATCAACCAAAGCGCATTTCAAAGGTGAGATAGGCAAGTGAGGCGCCAAACTAGTCCTTAAGACTTATCTCCTTCTATCAAGTCAATTTCAACTATGTGAGAGAGTTCTATTCTATTTGCACTTGGGCTAGGAATTCACCTAAGAGACATCACTTAGCTTTAAAACTTTCAATCTATAGCCATCTGGACTAGGCGCTCCAATGGAGGATCCTTGAACTCATGCATTGGCGCCTTCTAGTTCTAGGCACCCATTTTGGATGATTCATCCTGATACTAGCGCCTAAAATGACTAGACTCTCTTCATCATCCAATTCACTTAGAAGACTCAAGTTGGAGACTTAGTTGTCTATCCATGTTCTCCGGAAGATTCATTGTACCTCTATGCACTATCTCCTTCAAGGCGCTCCTTAAAAACATTGGAAGTGCTCAGGACTTACCTTAGTCCAAAGCGCCACAATCCATTCCTTAAAGCACAAAGAATTCTCAAAGGCGCCCCTATTTACCTCTAAGCACTCAAATATCATTTAGATTCAAGGCAAATTTCCATCATCAACCCATCAAGGTGCATCATCTTCCCTTTGTATCCCCTTCAAGGCGCAGACATTCACTTCTTCACACTCAAACTCACTCTCTGGCGCCAGAATAGGTGTATAACTTCAAATAAGGCGCTAATCTTAGGTTTCTAAGTACTTAGTTTGATCTTAAGGCTATCCTTCCTCTAATCACTCTCTTCAACTCCCTCACTGAAGGCCCTCTGTAAGTTTGGGCGCATTTCATCCCAAGGCGCTTCAACATCATCCAAGGCGCAAATTCACTCTCCAAGACAAGGTGCAAAAAACCCTATCCTAAGGCGCTCAAATCTTGCTTCTAGACCTAGGCGCACAAACATGAGATTAAGGATCATTCTGGCCACCATCACTTCCCTAAAGGCGCAAAATTAGTGTAGATACATTCCATTTATTAAGGATCATTCTGGCGCCCAAATCTTGTCAAAGCAAAGGATCAATAGGTTCTCTCTAAGGCGCACTCCAGGGTTTGATCTTGCAAGACTTCTCATGTCAAAATTTTGACCAAGACACTCAAGGCACTAGTCTTTATCATCTAACCCTACAGTGCACTTACTCATTATGATATACTCCTCAACTTTGTATTCAACCTTGCCCAAGGCGCATATTCACTATAAGGCATTCTCACTTTGTCAAGGCTCAGAGGGCTTCAACTTGCTAAAGGGTAGAGGTCTAGGCGCATATCTGACTTGAAGCTCAAGGCGCTCCAACCCTCTTGCTCTGGAATTCCTTCTAGGCACTAAGTGACTTCTCTAATTCCTTGAAAACATTTGAAGTGTTTTACCTTCTCAAGGTGCTCCTTCGAACTTGACTCCAAGGTGTTATAATCTCAAAGGTGCTGACATCATCTCAACCAAAGGCGCTCAATGATTCATCCCATACCTAGGCGCTAAAACACTTAATCAACCAAGTCATTCAAGGCGCCATTCAGTAAACTCATCTTCCATGATATTCCTATCAAGGCGCATATCACTTCTCTCATGGGCTTTAGGCGCTCAGTTGAGTGTTTCAATACTACTTAGGTGCCAAATTCATTTTAATGCACCAAACACAAAGAGCTTTCAAACACTAGGCGCTCACAAAGAGTCTTCCAACCTTGGGCGCTAAATTAGGTCTTTGCAACTATCCAAGGCACATATCTTCGTTTGAACAACTTATGGTGCCAAGACAACTTCTCACTAGGGCGCTCAAAACACTTGTGTTTACATTTGAAGTGCTTTACCTTCTTAAGGTGCTCCAGACTAACCTGACTCCAAGGCGCTCCATCATCATCCTTAAGGCGCTAAAAACATCATCTCCACTCAAGGCAAAAACATCATCCAACTCCTTAAGGCACTTCACTGTCAAAGTCTGAAGGCGCTCTACCTAGACCTTTCCCCTAGGCGCTAGAACTCCTAAGCGCTCACCAGATAACTCTCTTCTTCAAGGTGCAAATCTTCCTATACTATGATTGCCTCTGAAATGCCGATTAATGTGATGTGAGGGTGCAAAGGCTACTCCAATCCTCAGTGAGTGCCTAGTTTAAACAAGGAGAAATAAAGCATTCAAAACTATCCAAACGATCATCCCCTTCCTAATGTCTTCACTGCTCTGAAAAACCTTGGCCAAAATGACACATAACAACTCCTATGAGCGCCCTTATGCCCTAGGATCATCTAGTTTGTGCGTCTTGTAATGAGGAGTTCATGTAAGTTTGGAATGAGCGCCTTGAATAAATGTAAACTAGCCTAGAGAAGGGTATGTGCGCCTTGAGCATTCCAGAGATAACTGTGCGCCTAGAACAATATGAGCGCTCATGATGATGATAAACGCCCTGATGAGACTATGAGCGCCTTGTTCAGGAGATACCTTGTTTGATCATAAAATGCGCCTTGAGTCTTGAAGGTTTTGAGCGCCTAGGTGATTTGGATGTTGGGATGTTGGTATGCGCCCAAGATTGAGGTAAGTGAGCGCTTGTAATGGAGGAGAGCAATGAGATGGAATGTCTTGTAGAGATTGGCGCCCAGAGACCCATTTTTGCGCCTTTGATGATGACCATTTTTGCATAAGAGTTTAGCGCCTTAGAGTTGTAAACTTTCTCTTTGGGCACCCCTGAGTGAATGTTGGCGCCTTGGACAACTAAATACGCCTTTGATGGAGTGGAGCCCAAAAGGGGAGTAGGAGGAAACCCAATCTTCAAGATTCATCAAGCTTCAAAGTTTAGGTAAGAGGTTATCCACTTTATCCAAGGAAGGTGTTATCATCTACACTCCGAGAAGGTAATGTCAAAGGCCATCATGAAGGATCACTTCATCAACTTCAAGTCCTTCAAGTTCAAGTCCTTTCACCTAGCAAGTCCAAGAGAGATTTCTACTCCGATTCATGAAGTAAGCTTATATCATCCTTATCTACTTTGCAAGAAGAAGAAACATTACAAAGTCAATTAAATGAGTTACAAGTACCATACATCCAATTGCAAGGAGTGAACCACCTTAAGGAAAAATAGTTCTCTTGAAGTTACTTGAAATGTCAAAAGGATTAGCGCCTCCAAGTAAGGTCAGAGGTGAGGTTAGAGGTGAAATGCGCCTTTGGACCATTCTGGCGCCTTGGATGAAGAACCTATATCTTGAGCCCAAGAGGTAAAATTTGCACCTTAGTGGATTTGGAGAGTTACAGCGATTAGAGAAAAGTGCCTTGAAGACAGAGTTGTTCAAGGCGCATGTGTGATTTGGTCAAAAATAGGCGCCTAGAGTGAATAGGCTTTCATCTTGACTTAATACACTGCCTCCTTCTGACGATTTTTGGGGCAGCAGAAAACCTTTCACCACGGGCAAATGCCTCAGAGCTATAAAAAATTGAGAGAGGTTATTGTAGAGGCACTCTACGTGATCCCGTTGCCTCAGACGGAATGCTTTTAAGTGACACGGTTTTTGAGTAACATCTCGTCAAAGATTGCTGCCTTTTTGCACTTTGGACTCTTCAGGGATATCGTCGGTACAATGTAGCTCCGACTGTTTCGACATGTTTGGGTGAAAAATAGGACCATGCCTAGCATAAATGTACCCATTCGGACGCGTTGGAAAGGTCAGTTTGGTCGCATCAGGAGCAGGATGAAAGTTACACCCCTTTGCAACTTTACACTGCCTCCTTTTGACGATTTTTGGGGCAACAGAAAACCTTTCACCACGGGCAAATGCCTAAGAGCTATAAAAAACTGAGAGAGGTTATTGTAGAGGCACTCTACGTGATCCCGTTGTCTCAGACGGAATGTTTCTAAGTGACACAGTTTTCGAGTAACATCTCGTCAAAGATTGCTGCCTTTTTGCACTTTGGACTCTTCAGGGATATCGTCGGTACAATGTCGCTCCGACTGTTTCGACATGTTTGGGTGAGAAATAGGACCATGCCTAGCATAAATGTACCCATTCAGACGCATTGGAATAGTCAGTTTGGTCGCATCAGGAGCAGGACGAAAGTTACACCCCTTTGCAACTTTACACTGCCTCCTTCTGACGATTTTTGGGGCAACAGAAAACCTTTCACCACGGGCAAATGCCTAAGAGCTATAAAAAACTGAGAGAGGTTATTGTAGAGGCACTCTACGTGATCCCGTTGTCTTAGACGGAATGTTTCTAAGTGACACAATTTTCGAGTAACATCTCGTCAAAGATTGCTGCCTTTTTGCACTTTGGACTCTTCAGGGATATCGTCGGTACAATGTAGCTCCGACTGTTTCGACATGTTTGGGTGAGAAATAGGACCATGCCTAGCATAAATGTACCCATTCGGACGCGTTGGAACAGTCAGTTTGGTCGCATCAGGAGCAGGATGAAAGTTACACCCCTTTGCAACTTTACACTGCCTCCTTCTGACGATTTTTGGGGCAACAGAAAACCTTTCACCACGGGCAAATGCCTAAGAGCTATAAAAAACCGAGAGAGGTTATTGTAGAGGCACTCTACATGATCCCGTTGTCTTAGACGGAATGTTTCTAAGTGACACAGTTTTGAGTAACATCTCGTCAAAGATTGCTGCCTTTTTGCACTTTGGACTCTTCAGGGATATCGTCGGTACAATGTAGCTCCGACTGTTTCGACATGTTTGGGTGAGAAATAGGACCATGTCTAGCATAAATGTACCCATTCAGACGCGTTGGAACAGTCAGTTTGGTCGCATCAGGAGTAGGACGAAAGTTACACCCCTTTGCAACTTTACACTGCCTCCTTCTGACGATTTTTGGGGCAACAGAAAACCTTTCACCACGGGCAAATGCCTAAGAGCTATAAAAAACTGAGAGAGGTTATTGTAGAGGCACTCTACGTGATCCCGTTGTCTTAGACGGAATGTTTCTAAGTGACATAGTTTTCGAGTAACATCTCGTCAAAGATTGCTGCCTTTTTGCACTTTGGACTCTTCAGGGATATCGTCGGTACAATGTAGCTTCGACTGTTTCGACATGTTTGGGTGAGAAATAGGACCATGCCTAGCATAAATGTACCCATTCAGATGCGTTGGAATAGTCAGTTTGGTCGCATCAGGAGCAGGACGAAAGTTACACCCCTTTGCAACTTTACACTGCCTCCTTCTGACGATTTTTGGGGCAACAGAAAACCTTTCACCACGGGCAAATGCCTCAGAGCTATAAAAAACCGAGAGAGGTTATTGTAGAGGCACTTTACGTGATCCCATTGCCTCAGACAGAATGTTTCTAAGTGACACAATTTTTGAGTAACATCTCGTCAAAGATTGCTGCCTTTTTGCACTTTGGACTCTTCAGGGATATCGTCGGTACAATGTAGCTCTGACTGTTTCGACATGTTTGGGTGAGAAATAGGACCATGCCTAGCATAAATGTACCCATTCAGACGCGTTGGAACAGTCAGTTTGGTCGCATCAGGAGCAGGACGAAAGTTACACCCCTTTGCAACTTTACACTGCCTCCTTCTGACGATTTTTGGGGCAACAGAAAACCTTTCACCACGGGCAAATGCCTAAGAGCTATAAAAAACTGAGAGAGGTTATTGTAGAGGCACTCTACATGATCCCGTTGTCTTAGACAGAATGTTTCTAAGTGACACAGTTTTCGAGTAACATCTCGTCAAAGATTGCTGCCTTTTTGCACTTTGGACTCTTCAGGGATATCGTCGGTACAATGTAGCTCCGACTGTTTCGACATGTTTGGGTGAGAAATAGGACCATGCCTAGCATAAATGTACCCATTCAGACGCGTTGGAATAGTCAGTTTGGTCGCATCAGGAGCAGGACGAAAGTTACACCCCTTTGCAACTTTACACTGCCTCCTTCTGACGATTTTTGGGGCAACAGAAAACCTTTCACCATGGGCAAATGCCTCAGAGCTATAAAAAACCGAGAGAGGTTATTGTAGAGGCACTTTACGTCATCCCGTTGCCTCAGACAGAATGTTTCTAAGTGACACAATTTTTGAGTAACATCTCGTCAAAGATTGCTGCCTTTTTGCACTTTGGACTCTTCAGGGATATCGTCGGTACAATGTAGCTCCGACTGTTTCGACATGTTTGGGTGAGAAATAGGACCATGCCTAGCATAAATGTACCCATTCGGACGCGTTGGAATAGTCAGTTTGGTCGCATCAGGAGCAGGACAAAAGTTACACCCCTTTGCAACTTTACACTGCCTCCTTCTGACGATTTTTGGGGCATCAGAAAACCTTTTACCACGGGCAAATGCCTCAGAGCTATAAAAAACCGAGAGAGGTTATTGTAGAGGCACTCTACGTGATCCCATTGCCTCAGACGGAATGTTTCTAAGTGACACAATTTTCGAGTAACATCTCGTCAAAGATTGCTGCCTTTTTGCACTTTGGACTCTTCAGGGATATCGTCGGTACAATGTAGCTCCGACTGTTTCGACATGTTTGGGTGAGAAATAGGACCATGCCTAGCATAAATGTACTCATTCGGACGCGTTGGAACAGTCAGTTTGGTCGCATCAGGAGCAGGACGAAAGTTACACCCCTTTGCAACTTTACACTGCCTCCTTCTGACGATTTTTGGGGCAACAGAAAACTTTTCACCACGGGCAAATGCCTAAGAGCTATAAAAAACCGAGAGAGGTTATTGTAGAGGCACTCTACGTGATCCCGTTGGCTCAGACGGAATGTTTTTAAGTGACACGGTTTTTGAGTAACATCTCGTCAAAGATTGCTGCCTTTTTGCACTTTGGACTCTTCTGGGATATCGTCGGTACAATGTAGCTCCGACTGTTTCGACATGTTTGGGTGAGAAATAGGACCATGCCTAACATAAATGTACCCATTTGGACGCGTTGGAACAGTCAGTTTGGTCGCATCAGGAGCAGGACGAAAGTTACACCCCTTTGCAACTTTACACTGCCTCCTTCTGACGATTTTTGGGGCAACAGAAAACCTTTCACCACGGGCAAATGCCTAAGAGCTATAAAAAACCGAGAGAGGTTATTGTAGAGGCACTCTACGTGATCCCGTTGCCTCAGACAGAATGTTTCTAAGTGACACGGTTTTCAAGTAACATCTTGTCAAAGATTGCTGCCTTTTTGCACTTTGGACTCTTCAGGGATATCGTCGGTACAATGTAGCTCCGACTGTTTCGACATGTTTGGGTGAGAAATAGGACCATGCCTAGCATAAATGTACCCATTCGGACACGTTGGAACAGTCAGTTTGGTCACATCAGGAGCAGGACGAAAGTTACACCCCTTTGCAACTTTACACTGCCTCCTTCTGACGATTTTTGGGGTAACAGAAAACCTTTCACCACGGGCAAATGCCTCAGAGCTATAAAAAACTGAGAGAGGTTATTGTAGTGGCACTCTACGTGATCCCGTTGTCTCAGACGGAATGTTTCTAAGTGACACGATTTTTGAGTAACATCTCGTCAAAGATTGCTGCCTTTTTGCACTTTGGACTCTTCTGGGATATCGTCGGTACAATGTAGCTCCGACTGTTTTGACATGTTTGGGTGAGAAATAGGACCATGCCTAGCATAAATGTACCCATTCAGACGCGTTGGAACAGTCAGTTTGGTCGCATCAGGAGCAGGACGAAAGTTACACCCCTTTGCAACTTTACACTGCCTCCTTCTGACGATTTTTGGGGCAACAGAAAACCTTTCACCACGGGCAAATGCCTCAGAGCTATAAAAAACTGAGAGGGGTTATTGTAGAGGCACTCTACGTGATCCCGTTGCCTTAGACGGAATGTTTCTAAGTGACATGATTTTTGAGTAACATCTCGTCAAAGATTGCTGCCTTTTTGCACTTTGGACTCTTCTGGGATATCGTCGGTACAATGTAGCTCCGACTGTTTCGACATGTTTGGGTGAAAAATAGGACCATGCCTAGCATAAATGTACCCATTCAGACGCGTTGGAACAGTCAGTTTGGTCGCATCAGGAGCAGGACACCAAAAATGCAAAAGTTGCTTTGTGCAACTTGACAACATTGACACTTTTTTGCAACATAACTCAAAGACTCAAACTGACCCCAAATGACTGAAAGTGACTTAAAATCACCTTGATTATAGAGGTCGAGGCACTCCTTATCATTCATTCATTATGAGCACCTTGGGAGAATGGTATATAGGTCATCATCATGATTGGGCGCCCTGGATCCAGAGTGTTGGAGAGATCATCAAATGGTGTCTAGTAGGGTGAGTTATGAGTTTGGTCGCATCAGCACTTTGGATACCAAAAATGCATAACATGATGATGTAAAAATGTGTACATATGTGTAAAAATGCAGGAGGAAATAAAAAAAGACAAACCTTACAAATTAATGTGCATACTTACAACTCAATGTAACATAACTTTACAAAATCAATGTGAATACTTACAAATTAATCCAATGAACCATCTAGATCTGCTCTACTCTTTATTGTGTCAAGTATTGCTTCATGGTCAGACTCACGCACCTTCCACAATATTTTGTTCAAAGGTCTACCCCGATACTTTATCAAATGAACATTGGATGCCACGACAAGGTTCGAGTAATGAAGAATCTTTCGATGCATGTCAAAGTCCTGAAATAGCCAAATATTAACACTCTTATGTGGGTACCTTCTAAGCCATGTTCCAGTAATAACCACTGATCCTGTAGGGTATTCGATGTTTTCTCCATCTGTAACAGGGGCCTCCAATTTCTTTTTGGCCTCAACACAACGACATAAGTAATAATCTGTTCCCTCTTCATTATCTTCATCTGCAATAACTGCATATACGTGTCCTACATTGATATGTGTAGCAAATTAGATGAAATTAGTCAACATTACAAAAACACTACAAAGTAAGATGACATTACCTGGTTGAACTAGATGAAATTAGATGCATATATGTGCCCTATATTACCTGGTTGAACTAAATCTGATATGTGGTCAAAGTCAACTGACGATTCCATCTGTGTTAGTTCCAGTGCCGTCGGGGGTCGATACGTGTCAAGTGGGCTAAGATAACTTAACTGCCATTCGTCAACCCACTCCTTTGACTCGCACTCATCCCAGACTTGAATTGTACAAGAAGAACAAAAGCATGACATCTTTCGTGTATGGATACTCCATGAACCTGCAATTGAGCTTCTGAAAGAGTGCATCTCATTTGATCCTGTCAGTGTACAACAATCCTCATATGGTGCAATGTCAGTATCATCTATCAACCAAAAAAATCTACGAACTAAAGACTTACCTTCATTACCTGGACCCATGGAAGCATTACACCACTCGACAATCGATTTTGCATCTGTCAACTTTGCATTGTCTTTATACTTTAACTCTTCTCGTGCTATGGCTCTTTTGATACATGCTCCTGCACCATCATGCTCCCCCTTTCCATGCCCGGCCTCACAAAAGTTCCACATATGTTGAATACTTGTAAAATTATGCCTCCTACTCAGCCAATAGAAATTCCGTGAGTTCTTGAATTGTGATGCACAATTATTCGACCATATGATATGTTGACTGAACGATATGCCCCTTCTAGCCAAATCATTGTAGAACACCTGGAAGCAACCTTGCACGAACTCCGTAGAATGCGTGCGATCATCACTAATATAGAAATGATACTCCCTTATGATCTTTCTGTCATCCTCTGTACTATCATTCGCATGAATGAATGCGATGTGCACAAATATAGAAACCTGTGTGGAGTTGTAATATTGTGATTGCACCTCACGCTGTGGCTGTAGACTGTAGTTCTCTGCAAAGTCGACGACTGAAACAATGCTACCAACCGAAAATGTGTCCTTGCATAACTTGAATTACAAGTCCAACCATCGAGCTCTATGGGCATGTCTTGCATACTCATACACTATGCTGTCACGAAATATAGGCATAAACTGATACACTAGAATATTTTCAATAACTAATTCACACCTCTTTGCTTCTTTACCATCTTTTGTATTGTATGCCACTGTTTTATACTTGCCAAACTCTACTAGTTCATTTCCAACCGCATGTGTTATTTCCATATGTTCACATATTGGCAAATGTTGCAAGCCACCGCAACGATGACATGTGCCATCCAAGCATAATTTCTTGTAGAATATTTGACCTTCCTCTCTTTCACATAAAATTCTTGATATGAAGTCTCTTGAAGATGTTGGTGGGGCACATATGGCACAACCCTGCAAATCATTGTTAGTATGCATATCTAAACATATAGACCTATAAGCATCAAAATGGTTAGAAAATTCAATATGTAATCTACAACAACAAGTAGTGCGTGTGTGATTTATCTTAACATAGAAAGGTTTTAGCATTTCAAAATATCTTTGACAAATTTTAATTTGAGGATACTTCTTTAGAAATTTACCATAAAACTGTGTTTGAGTCTCATCCAAAAAATGCTTTGGATGTGGCTCGCGGTTCTGACTACCAATTCTCCTTCTTACCACATCCCTTTGATTCGGAGATACCCTTGTGTAATTCTTCCAAAAGTCTTCAATTAGTGATCTCAATGCTTCAACAATTGGTTTATCTTTTCGTGGTAGTCTCCCCGAGAACGCCCATAATTCATTGGCATTAGTGTCCTCAATTCTTTGGCGTCTTCCAACGGCTCTTGATAAAGTTTTCTTATTAATTCTCAATTTTTGACTTGTCTTTCTAATGAGACGAGCTTTCCTTGTTTGACTACTTACTATAGTCGATGTAATCACACGCCGTGTTGCATTACTATCTTTTGTGCGTGAGGTGTTACCCACACTCTCATACGCACTCATTAGATTCTTAACAATAGATTTTTCACTTGAAGCCTCTGATGTTCTCAACCCAAGAATCTTCATGATAGACCTATACTTTATACTTCGCATCATTTCAACGAATAGTTGACATCTTGCAGTCTCATTTAACTTTTCAAAGAACAATCTCCAAATCTTATTAGCATATCTTCTACAAGTGCGTTTTGGAATCTTACCTTCCATTGGCTGCAAAATATTCTCATCAATATCAATCAAATACTTTGGCTTTCTATGCAAAATTCTAGGTGGTGTCAAGTTAGGTAAATTCATCTCAACATTAGGAATTTCATCAATATTTAAATGAGATGGGTTAGATGGCATACCTTCGATCGAAGATGGAATAGATGACATACCTTGAGGTTGAGGTGGGAACGATGGCGTACCTCCTTCATCACATGTGAGTGATGATGTACTCTCAACTTGAGATGTGGTAGATGGTGTCCCTACATGTTGTCTTGCGGTAAAGGATGTGTCTCCAACTATGGTATTCAAATCTCTCGTACCACGAAGTTTTTGCATTCGTTCTCTTTGTGCCGCCAATACCATATCTCTTTGTGATGGTTGTGGTTCCTCTTCAATTGGTATGTCTTCATTTATCGTGTCCAATTTCCTCTTCTCACGAAGTTCTCTCATAGCCATTGCTTTCTTTGCATTCTTAGCTTCTATCTCTTCCTGTGTTGGTTTAATTCTTGATCGTTTCCTTGGCATGACGGAGAATTTGTCTGTAGCATGATAAAGAGACCAATATTAGTTCCTAAGAAATGAATACATGATAATAGTGGGATTGTATTTTTTTTATGTTGTAAGGATTTATTCTTGTATAGTTTGACATCATGGTATGAACTAAGGTTTGTTTATTACACATAATTATTAAGGAGCCCAAGTGTAGAAAATATACATGGCATCATGTGAGATTGTAGGTTGCTTTCTTGATTGGGAATGTGTCTATTTTAAACATGTATGATAAAGCATGATAAAGTAATTCAATCCGAAATAAGGAAAATGTAAAGAACATGCATGTAAAGACTTGACATACCTAAAAAATGAAGATTTGAATGGAGAGAGTACCCAATTATGTAGTGTTTTTATCTTCTTGCATCAAACTCCTCAACAATTTGAGTTTTTCACCACTTGCTTCCTTTTCAATGTTAAATTCTTAAAATTGAATCAAAATTAACATTGCAATACTACAAAAATTGAAACTTGTATAGATATATATCAAATTTGGTTTGAAAACTATGTTATTTCCTCCTTCTCAAGTTGGCAAAGCAGAAAAGGTGGTGGAAAGATCATGCAAAGGTGGTACAATGTGTCAAATGTGCATGTGAACTTCCCAATAGCATGAAAGCACTTCTTTTTTATCGGAGCACGTGCAGAATCAGTAAGAAAATAGAGCATGTGGGCCTGGATCACGGGGGTAACCACTTTTTTACCGTTTCAGTAGAAATACAAAACGCGAGCGCGTTATAACGCGCTCGCGCTATAACGCGCTCGCGCTATAACGCGCTCGCGTTTTGTCCTGCTATAGATCCCTAATCCCTAAACCCTCAACTCTGATCCCTTCACCCTCAACCCTCAATGTCAAATCCTAATCCCTCAACCCTATCCCTAAACCCTCAACCCTTAATGTCAAATCCTAATCCCTCAACCCTCAACGTCAAATCCTAATCCCTCAATGTCAAATCCTAATCCGTCAACCCTCCAACCCTATCCCTAATCCTTACAACCCTCAACCCTTAACTCTGATCCATCAACCCTCAACACTATACCTTAAACCCTAATCCCTTCAACCTCAACCCTATCCCTAAACCCTTGACCCTCGAACCTCAGCCCTCGACGTCAAACCCTAATCCCTCAACCCTTAACTCTGATCCCTCATCTCTCAACCCTAACCCTAAACCCTCAACCCTCAACATCAAACCCTAATCCCTCAACCCTCAACCCTAATCTATCATCCGTCATCCCTCCACACTCTACTTTAACCCTAATTCCTCGACCCTCAACCCTATCCCTAAACCCTTGACCCTCAAACCTCAACCCTCAACCCTCAACATCAAACCCTAATCCCTCAACCCTTAACTCTAATCCCTCGACCTTCAACCCTGATCCTAAACCCTAAACCCTCAACGCCAAATTCTAATCCCTCAACCCTTCACTCTAATCCCTCAACCCTAAACCCTATCCCTAAACCCTCAACACTATACCTTAAACCCTAATCCCTCAACCCTAACCCTAAACCTTGTCCCTAAACCCTAATCCCTTCAACCTCAACCCTATCCCTGAACCCTTGACCCTCGAACCTCAGCCCTCGACGTCAAACCCTAATCCCTCAACCCTTAACTCTGATCCCTCATCTCTCAACCCTAACCCTAAACCCTCAACCCTCAACATCAAACCCTAATCCCTCAACCCTCAACCCTAATCTATCATCCGTCATCCCTCCACACTCTACTTTAACCCTAATTCCTCGACCCTCAACCCTATCCCTAAACCCTTGACCCTCGAACCTCAACCCTCAACCCTCAACATCAAACCCTAATCCCTCAACCCTTAACTCTAATCCCTCGACCTTCAACCCTGATCCTAAACCCTAAACCCTCAACGCCAAATTCTAATCCCTCAACCCTTCACTCTAATCCCTCAACCCTAAACCCTATCCCTAAACCCTCAACACTATACCTTAAACCCTAATCCCTCAACCCTAACCCTAAACCTTGTCCCTAAACCCTAATCCCTTCAACCTCAACCCTATCCCTGAACCCTTGACCCTCAAACCTCAGCCCTCGACGTCAAACCCTAATCCCTCAACCCTTAACTCTGATCCCTCATCTCTCAACCCTAACCCTAAACCCTCAACCCTCAACATCAAACCCTAATCCCTCAACCCTCAACCCTAATCTATCATCCGTCATCCCTCCACACTCTACTTTAACCCTAATTCCTCGACCCTCAACCCTATCCCTAAACCCTTGACCCTCGAACCTCAACCCTCAACCCTCAACATCAAACCCTAATCCCTCAACCCTTAACTCTAATCCCTCGACCTTCAACCCTGATCCTAAACCCTAAACCCTCAACGCCAAATTCTAATCCCTCAACCCTTCACTCTAATCCCTCAACCCTAAACCCTATCCCTAAACCCTCAACCCTATACCTTAAACCCTAATCCATCAACCCTAACCCTAAACCTTGTCCCTAAACCCTAATCCCTTCAACCTCAACCCTATCCCTAAACCCTTGACCCTCGAACCTCAGCCCTCGACGTCAAACCCTAATCCCTCAACCCTTAACTCTGATCCCTCATCTCTCAACCCTAACCCTAAACCCTCAACCCTCAACATCAAACCCTAATCCCTCAACCCTCAACCCTAATCTATCATCCGTCATCCCTCCACACTCTACTTTAACCCTAATTCCTCGACCCTCAACCCTATCCCTAAACCCTTGACCCTCGAACCTCAACCCTCAACCCTCAACATCAAACCCTAATCCCTCAACCCTTAACTCTAATCCCTCGACCTTCAACCCTGATCCTAAACCCTAAACCCTCAACGCCAAATTGTAATCCCTCAACCCTTCACTCTAATCCCTCAACCCTAAACCCTATCCCTAAACCCTCAACACTATACCTTAAACCCTAATTCCTCAACCCTAACCCTAAACCTTGTCCCTAAACCCTAATCCCTTCAACCTCAACCCTATCCCTGAACCCTTGACCCTCGAACCTCAACCCTCGACGTCAAACCCTAATCCCTCAACCCTTAACTCTGATCCCTCATCTATCAACCCTAACCCTAAACCCTCAACCCTCAACATCAAACCCTAATCCCTCAACCCTCAACCCTAATCTATCATCCGTCATCCCTCCACACTCTACTTTAACCCTAATTCCTCGACCCTCAACCCTATCCCTAAACCCTTGACCCTCGAACCTCAACCCTCAACCCTCAACATCAAACCCTAATCCCTCAACCCTTAACTCTAATCCCTCGACCTTCAACCCTGATCCTAAACCCTAAACCCTCAACGCCAAATTCTAATCCCTCAACCCTTCACTCTAATCCCTCAACCCTAAACCCTCAACACTATACCTTAAACCCTAATCCCTCAACCCTAACCCTAAACCTTGTCCCTAAACCCTAATCCCTTCAACCTTAACCCTATCCCTAAACCCTTGACCCTCGAACCTCAGCCCTCGACGTCAAACCCTAATCCCTCAACCCTTAACTCTGATCCCTCATCTCTCAACCCTAACCCTCAACCCTCAACCCTCAACATCAAACCCTAATCCCTCAACCCTCAACCCTAATCTATCATCCGTCATCCCTCCACACTCTACTTTAACCCTAATTCCTCGACCCTCAACCCTATCCCTAAACCCTTGACCCTCAAACCTCAACCCTCAACCCTCAACATCAAACCCTAATCCCTCAACCCTTAACTCTAATCCCTCGACCTTCAACCCTAATCCTAAACCCTAAACCCTCAATGCCAAATTCTAATCCCTCAACCCTTCACTCTAATCCCTCAACCCTAAACCCTATCTCTAAACCCTCAACACTATACCTTAAACCCTAATCCCTCAACCCTAACCCTAAACCTTGTCCCTAAACCCTAATCCCTTCAACCTCAACCCTTTCCCTAAACCCTTTACCCTCGAACCTCAGCCCTCGACGTCAAACCCTAATCCCTCAACCCTTAACTCTGATCCCTCATCTCTCAACCCTAACCCTAAACCCTCAACCCTCAACATCAAACCCTAATCCCTCAACCCTCAACCCTAATCTATCATCTGTCATCCCTCCACACTCTACTTTAACCCTAATTCCTCGACCCTCAACCCTATCCCTAAACCCTTGACCCTCGAACCTCAACCCTCAACCCTCAACATCAAACCCTAATCCCTCAACCCTTAACTCTAATCCCTCGACCTTCAACCCTGATCCTAAACCCTAAACCCTCAACGCCAAATTCTAATCCCTCAACCCTTCACTCTAATCCCTCAACCCTAAACCCTATCCCTAAACCCTCAACACTATACCTTAAACCCTAATCCCTCAACCCTAACCCTAAACCTTGTCCCTAAACCCTAATCCCTTCAACCTCAACCCTATCCCTAAACCCTTGACCCTCGAACCTCAGCCCTCGACGTCAAACCCTAATCCCTCAACCCTTAACTCTAATCCCTCATCTCTCAACCCTAACCCTAAACCCTCAACCCTCAACATCAAACCCTAATCCCTCAACCCTCAACCCTAATCTATCATCCATCATCCCTCCACACTCTACTTTAACCCTAATTCCTCGACCCTCAACCCTATCCCTAAACCCTTGACCCTCGAACCTCAACCCTCAACCCTCAACATCAAACCCTAATCCCTCAACCCTTAACTCTAATCCCTCGACCTTCAACCCTGATCCTAAACCCTAAACCCTCAACGCCAAATTCTAATCCCTCAACCCTTCACTCTAATCCCTCAACCCTAAACCCTATCCCTAAACCCTCAACACTATACCTTAAACCCTAACCCTAAACCTTGTCCCTAAACCCTAATCCCTCAACCCTCAACCCTAATCTGTCATCCATCATCCCTCAACTCTAATCCCTCATTCCTAAACCCTAAACGCTATCCCTATTCCTAGACCCTCAACAGGCTCGATACTATACCTTAAACCCTAATCCGTCTACCATCGACACTCTTATTTAACCCTAATCCCTTGACCATTAACCCTATCCCTCAACCTCAACCCTCAACCCTCAACCCTCAACTCTCAACATTAAACCCTAATTCATCAACCCTAAACCCTAATCCCTCAAACCTAAACCTTATCCCTAAACCATCAACCCTCAACACTATACCTTAAACCCTAATCCCTTAACCCTCAACCCTCAACCCTAATCCCTCATCCCTCAACTCTAATCCCTCATCCCTAAACCCTAAATGCTATCCCTATTCCTAAACCCTCAACAGACTCGATACTATACCTTAAACTCTAATCCCTTATCCCTAAACCTTCCAACCCTATCCCTAATCCTTATACCCTCCACACTCTACTGTAACCCTAATTCCTCGACCCTCAACCCTATCCCTAAACCCTTGACCCTCAAACCTCAACCCTCAACCCTCAACATCAAACCCTAATCCCTCAACCCTTAACTCTGATCCCTCGACCCTCAACACTATACCTTAAACCCTAATCCATATCCCTCAACCCTTAACCCTTAAAACTTAAACCCTATCCCTACACCCTCAACACTTGACACTATATCTTAAGCATTAAACCCTCATCCCTAAAGCCTCAACCCTCAATCCTTAAACCTTAAAACCCTAAACCCTATCCCTAATCCCTCTACCCTCAACACTCTAACCCTAACCTTAACATTAAATGCTAATCCGTCAACCCTAAACCCTAATCCTAAACCCTCAACCCTCAACCCTCAACACTATACCTTAAACCCTAATCCCTCAACCCTCAACCCTAAACCTTATCCCTAAACCCTAATCCCTCAACCCTCAACCCTAATCCATCATCCCTCAACTATAATCCCTCATCCCTAATCCCTAAATGCTATCCCTATTCCTAAACTCTCAACAGACTTGATACTATACCTTAAACCCTAATCCCTTATCCCTAAACCCTCCAACCCTATCCCTAATCCTTACACCCTCCACACTCTACTTTAACCCTAATCCCTCGACCCTAAACCCTATCCCTAAACCCTTGACCCTTGAACCTCAACCCTCAACCCTTAATGTCAAACCCTAATCCCTCAACCCTTAACTTTGATCCCTCGACCCTCAACCGTAATCTGTCATCCCTTATCCCTAAACCTTAAATGCTATCCCTATTCCTAGACCCTCAACGGGCTCGATACTATACCTTAAACGCTAATCCCTTATCCGTAAACCTTCCAACTCTATCCCTTATGCCTTAACCCTCATGATGAATAGCCTTGAATGTAAAAAAATTTGAGTGGGACATAACGCGAGCGCGTTATAACGCGCTCGCATTATGTCAAACATGGCAAAAGACAGACTTGCGGGAAAAAATGTAAGGCGAAACATAACGCGAGCACGTTATTTCTTGCTTTGGGAATCCCAAGCCTTGGGCTTGGGATTTGCTTTGGATTTCCAACCCAAAGGCTTGGAGTGCCTTATGAACAGTCACAGACATGTTTTTCTATATTCTTCAAAATTTCACATAATTTCGTTCGTGCTAACCCTCAGATTTGCACGTGTTTCAAGGTTGAACAAATCAAGCACATGGGTAATGTTAGGCTTTCTCTTAGCTATTTGACGATGTGATTTTTTTCACATTTTAACAATGTTAAGCCTTTCATCTTTAATTTCTTTTGTTTGTGTGTCCGTTTTTATGCAAAAACCACTGTTTGGTCTTTTTTTCATTGTAAAATAACTATTCATTCAAATTTCAAAAAAGTTACATATTTAGAAACTAGACTCCATTCTACAAATATTAAAAAAATAAAAAAAATGATTTTCAATTAGTTTTCAAAATTTATAGGGGTAGCACGGCCAAAATTCTGTTTTTTAGGATGTGTCCACTTTAAAAATTAGTAAAAAATCAAATATTCATCAAAAAATTATCAGAAAATTTGGGCATAAACTACATGCTATTAGCTAATTTCTCACTGAAGCGATTTTAAAAATACCAAAAAAAAGTTGACCTTTTGAGGGAGCCACAAAACATGCTATGTTATGTTTTTTTGACAGAAACAACACCAATTTCTGTGGCTCCCTCTTTTGAACCCCTTAATCTATGCCATTTTCAAAACAAAATAGTAGTTTAGAAAGTAGACTCGGAGCACTACGAACATTGTTTTGGTTGCATCTCCAAATTTTGAGTGTAACTATGCTCAATTTCTCATCTAAGGCCAGTATTTCCTGATTTCAGAAAAAAAGTGGCCACTTAAGACCCCTTTTTGGCCCCCCATCTTCTTGCACTTACCCTGAAGGTAATGGCGAGGTGAATCTTTTTCATTATTTACGCGATCTGATTCGACCAAGCAATCTCCCGATACATGCGCAAATCAAACTTTTCCAAGAAGAGGGTTTGGAAATTCCCAATCAACATTTTGAGACAGTTCATAATGAAATAAAATAAAGTACTTTTTCCCAAGTATATCACTTAATTTCTAAATAACTAAACCCTTTCTATTCTTTACACAAAATACAATCACTTCAAAATATTTCTCAAAAATGGAAATTTAATCTATTTCCCACAACACAAAAAAATAATGCCTTTCACAATTAAATATTTCTGCAACGTAAAAATAAATAATTCCTTTCTTAGGAAAATAATTCGAACTCCACAAACAGAATGTAATTCACCCCACATATTGTTTCAAAAACATATTTAAATAAAATACATTACCTTTTCAAAATTGAACACTTCACAACTCAAATAAATCAATTAAATTGCCTTTCCTCTACACTGAGAAACAAAACTTGCATGATTAACAATTTCCAAGAACATCACAATTCATTTGACAGATAGCAAGCATACGCAAAATCGTAAAAGCGATAAATTAAATGCACCCAAGAAGACATTTACTGGTCTATATCACAAGGGGGATCAAGAATCGAGTTCTACTCAGATGAATGTCACAGGTTTCGACAACACAAGGATGAAGTTGAGATGGCTAAGCGTCCCATGTTAGCATTCTCCACATTCCAGCCATTGGTTAATAACCTGTAATTTCCTACACACTCAATGCAAACATCATGCGCATTTGTCCAATGTATGACAATAGCCAAATTGACTAACAAGAATTACACAATTAAATATTAACAATCTGATATGCACATTTAAATTAAATCATTCATCAGGAAATATGATCGAAGTGCAATTACACAAATACAACAAAAATACCGAAGGAAACTAGGTCCACTCACCCAACATATCATTTAAATGAAAAATAGTGAAGCAGAAACACCAATGCATATAAACCTCATAACATGACCTCATTGGAAGCACCTCGATGGTCATACAAAATATCCCATCAAGCATCTAGACTACGCAATCAGAATGTACCTCGATGGCAACAACCTCATCGGTAAGTTCGGTGCAACGATGCCAATCACGAGAACATACCATACACTACAAAAATACTCAATATAACATATCTCATAAGGACCCAATATCAAGATCAATGCACCAAAACTCATCTATCACGCAAGACAAGGGTTAACATGCACGGACATTATAGGATGGATGCCAGTAGTAGATTGAAATATTCAACATCTCATAAGAAGAGGGAAATGGTGGATGGAACTCTATAGGAAGAGGAGTAGTACTAATAGTTGTAGATAAGGTGGGTATAGCAGTAGGAGGATAATTAGGAATGGCTAAGGGCTTCATAGTAGCAACATGTATAGAAGAGGAAGTTGTGGGGGTAACACATGGATCATAGATAGAAGCTAAAAGTTCATTAGGGGTATGAGTCTAGGTTTGGGTTAGAAAGAAAGTAGGGTAGTTCTAGGAGCAAATTGTTTTCAATGTGTTGGGAAGAGGGCATTGATGGGAAGTAGGTAGCGAAGGAGGGGGAATCACAATAGGTTTAGGTGTAGTGGGTCCTTTGGCTTGGGGTTTGCTGGTTGGGTATTTTTCTTAGGTTGAGGTTTGGATTGGGGTTGTAACTAAGGTTGAGGCTAGGGTTAGGTTGCACTGTAGGTTAGGCTAGAGGAGGTCTAGGAGGACAAGTAGGAGGGCCAAGTTTAGCATGGGGAGGTACAACATGGTTTGGCATGTGAAGGACATGAAGGCAGTTATCAAGGCCCTCAATAGGATGTAGGTTGTAAACAAGGGGTTAGGAAGGGTGGATGGAAATGACAAGATTTCTGGCAATAATGTGGGCCTTTTCATGTCTATAATACTTGTAAAGATTACACAAAGTGTCCTGTAATGTATAGGGAGGCTTGATTTGCTTAATTAATTCATCAAAGTAGAGTTTGCACTATCTTATTTCATCTGCATCCCTTCCAACATCATACCCCACCATCGTCACCTTTCACCTTCAACACTCGAGCCAACCCTCCTCCTTTTCACTCTCCTCTTTTACCTTCCCATTATTATTACCTTCTCCATCACCTCCTCTTCCTTCATTGCCTCTTCCTCTCTTTCCTACTCCACCCACTCATTAGTGATAACTTTTAAAGAAAGACCCCTCAAATTTTATGTAAAATACTCGCGAATCCCATTTAAGGTCATTAAATTTCATGGCGAATCTATCACTTTTTGAAAAAGATATTAATTTTGAAATGTGAGATTCCTTGACATTGAGCTAACATGTTTCTATCCTTCTCTTGCTCGAGATATTAGCAAAAAATCTACAAATACCCCCTCCTCTCCCTCATTTTAATATCTCCAGCTATCAAATTTCCTTCTATTTCATGTTTATGGGTAAAATCTTCTCTTGAATTGACATTATTGGAGAAATAGATCATTGAAGTAGCGTCATGGATTTTTTGTGAAGCTCTACAATAGTTTCTTGAGGTTCGTGGACAATACTACGAGCATATTTATCTACCTAGGTCTCAATTTTACCTACATTCCACAATGCTAACCCACATTCCCTTCCATAACAATTAGTTTTTCCATCCACTTTGTTTTCATTTGTGAAGCGTGCCAAAAATCAAAGGACAATTCAAAATGGGGAATGCCATTAGAAGGAAAATGCAGATGAATTAAAAAACAAAGTAAAGGAGGATGAATTCTTTATGACTTGCTTGGTTCTGTTGGGAATTGTTTGACACTTCTCTGTGTTTTTTGTGAAATTGTTTGGTGTTGTACTTTTGTTTGGCTTTGTTTTATGGCGGCAGATGCAGATGATTTTCTTCTTAATCTAGATTCCAGGTATTCTTCACTACTGTGGGCTAATAATTCTTAATCGTTTAGCATTTGTTTTCTTCTACGTAGTATTTCTTCTCTGAAGGTTTTGTTTAATGTTATTTTCTTAATATGTTTTCTTTTTCTATCTGATTGAGGTATTTAACATGATGGGGAGGGTTTCCATGACGACACCAGAGGCAGGATATGTGGAGATCTTCTTGCAAGTATTTAGCACTTTCTGTACATTTCTAGCTTTACTTTCTTGTTTTATGGCAGCAAAAGAGGAGGTGGCAGATGCAGATGATTTTCTTCTTAATCGAGATTCCAGGTATTCTTCACTACTGTGGGCTTTCCTTTAGCATCGTTGATTCAGTTGCATAATTCTGCATGGACATGGCTAGTTTGTTTGAAATTTGAATAGCCAAGCAAGTAGTATACAGGGAAAATAGGTATTTAACACTTTTTGTACATTTACATCTTTACTTTCTTGTTTTATGGCAGCAAAAGAGGAGGTGGCAGATGCAGATGATTTTCTTCTTAATCGAGATTCCAGGTATTCTTCACTACTGTGGGCTTTCCTTTAGCATCGTTGATTCAGTTGCATAATTCTACATGGACATGGCTAGTTTGTTTGAAATTTGAATAGCCAAGCAAGTAGTATACAGGGAAAATAGGTATTTAACACTTTTTGTAAATTTGCATCTTTACTTTCTTGTTTTATGGCAGCAAAAGAGGAGGTGGCAGATGCAGATGATTTTCTTCTTAATCGAGATTCCAGGTATTCTTCACTACTGTGGGCTTTCCTTTAGCATCGTTGATTCAGTTGCATAATTCTACATGGACATGGCTAGTTTGTTTGAAATTTGAATAGCCAAGCAAGTAGTATAAGTTTGTTTAATAGGCAGAATAGATGGTTTGTTTAATAATCTAATAGGGTAAAACAGGGAAATTCACTTAATTTTCATGCTTTTCAAAGAATACAAAATATGAAAATGTAAGCATACCATCCGTCTTCTGCCTAATCTACCCAGCAACACACTTTTCAAATAAAATTTGCATTTCTAAAATTTTTTGAGAGGGTTTGGATAGGAAATTCAATTTTCAAAAAGTGATTTTTCCTACAAGTTAAAAATGAACAAATAAAACTACATGCACAACCAACAAGAAAAATACCTCACTCAAACCAAAGGTAATGGCGAGGGGAATCATTTTCGTTGTTCACACGATCTGAACCAAGCAATCTCCTAATACACGCGCAAATCAAACTTTTCCAAGAAAAGGGTTTGGAAATTCCCAATCGACATTTTGAGACAATTCATAATGAAATAAAGTAAAGCACTTTTTCCCTTATATCACTTAATTTCTAAATAACTAAACCCTTTCTATTCTTTCCACAAAATACAATCACTTTAAATAAATATTTCTAACAAGTAGAAATTTAATCTGTTTCCCACAACACAATAAAATAATGCCTTTCACAATTAAATATTTCTACAACATAAAAATAAATAATTCCTTTCTTACGAAAATAATTCAAACTCCACAAACAGAATGTAATTCACCCCACACATTGTTTCAAAAACATATTTAAATAAAATACATTACCTTTTCGAAATTAAACACTTCACAACTCAAATAAATGAATTAAATTGCCTTTCCTCTACGTTGAGAAACAAAAAGCATGATTAACAATTTCCAAGAACATCACAATTCATTTGATAGATACCAAGCATTCGTAAAATCGTAGAAGCGGTAAATTAAATGCACCCAAGAAGACATTTACTAGTCTATCACAAGGGGGATCAAAAATTGAGTTTGACTCAGATGAAGTTTTGCAGGTTTCGACAACACAAGGATGAAGCTGAGATGGCTAAGCGTCCCATGTTAGCATTCTCCACATTCCAACGATTGGTTAATAACCTGTAATTTCATGCACACTCAATGCAAACGTCACGTGCATCTGTCTAATATATGATAATAGTTGAAGCGACTAACAAGAATTACACAATTAAATATTAACAATCTAATATGCACATTTGAATTAAATCATTCATCACGAAATATGATCGAAGTGCAATTACACAAATTAAACAAAAATACCGAAGGAAACTAGGTCCACCCACCCAAAATATCATTTAAATGAAAAATAGTGAAGCACAGACACCAATGCATATAAACCTCATAACAGGACCTTGTCGGAAGCACCTTGATGGTCATACAAAATATCCCATCAAGCATCCAGACTACACAATCAGAATGTACCTCGATGGCAACAACCTCATCGACAAGTTCAGTGCAACAATGCCAATCATGAGAACATACCATAAACACCACATAAATACTCAATATAGCATATCTCACAAGGACCCAATATTAGGATCAATGCACCGAAACTCATCTATCATGCAAGACAAGGGTTAACATAGGCGGGCATTATAGGATGGATGCCAATAGTAGATTGAAATATTCAACATCTCATAAGAAGAGGGAAAAGGCGAATCGAACTCTATAGGAAGAGGAGTAGTACTAATAGTAGTAGATAAGGTGAGTATAGCAGTAGGAGGATAATTAGGAACGGCTAAGGGCTTCGTAGTAGCAACATGTATAGAAGATGAAGTTGTGGGGGTAACACATGGATCATAGATAGAGCTAAAAGTTCATTAGGGGTCTGAGCCTAGGTTTGGGTCAGAAAGAAAGTAGGGTAGTTCTAGGAGCAAATTATTTTCAATGTGTTGGGAAGAGGACATTGATGGGAAGTAGGTAGTGAAGGAGGTATGGTAGGAGGAGGGGGAATCACAATAGGTTTAGGCGCAGTGGGTCCCTTGGCTTTGGGTTTGCTCCAGGGTGGGTAGTGTTGGGTTTTTGGCATAGGTTGAGGTTAGGGTTGGGGTTGCAACTGAGGTTGAGGCTAGGGTTGGGTTACACTATAGGTTAGGGAGGAGGTTTAGGAGGACGAGTAGGAGGTTTAGGTTTAGCATGCGGAGGTACAACAAGGTTTGGCATGTGAGGGATAGGAAGGCAATTATCAAGGCCCTTAATAGGATGTAGGTTGTCAACAAGGGGTTAGGAAGGCTGGATGGAAACAACAAGATTTATGGCAATAATGTGGGCCTTTTCATGTCTATAACACTTGTAAAGATTACACAAAGTGTCGTGTCATGTATAGGGAGGCCTGATATGCTTAATTAATTCATCAGAGTAGAGTTTGCACTATATTATTTCATCTGCATCCCTTCCAACATCATACCCCACCATCGTCATCTTTCACCTTCAAAACTCGAGCCAATCCTCCTTTTCACTCTCCTCTTTTACCTTCCCATTGTTATTAGCTTCTCCATCACCTCCTCTCCCTTCATTGCCTCTTCCTCTCTTTTCTACTCCACCCACTCATTAGTGATAGCTTTTAAAGAGAGGCCCCTCAAATTTTTTGTAAAATCCTTGCGAATCTTGTCTAAGGTCATTAAATTTCATGGCGAATCTATCATTTTTTGAAAAAGATATTAATTTTCTTTCAGAATTTATGCACATTGCTAGAAATTTATATAAATTATTGGTGAGTGTTAACGAATATTAGCTAAAGGAATTAATTACCATGGTAGATCTTTCCTGTAAAAAATTATGTCTTTGTCGGTGCAGTCCCCTTGTCTATTATTTTTTATTTTTTTTAATGCTAAAGAAGGGGCTCGAGGGCAGTAACCATCGATAGGGTCAAGGGGCAACACCCCCTTGTGAGCACTGATGGGGCACAAATCCACTATCGGGAACATGGTGGAACACACCCATACTGAACATTTTCAAACTCTCACACCATAAAAACCAAGACACTAAATATGGAAGAATCTACACTTCATGTTGCCCTATTGATCGGATGGCTGTGATTTGATTCTATGGGCTTATAGGAGTTCATGTTGCACGTAAAATGTTTTCTTTGCCTGAAATTTATTTTTGGTTGTCGACCAATATCTAATCATGTACAACCTAGAATAAAGTTTGGGCAGTGCAAACAATTCTCGATGCACGTGCTTATAACCTTCGAAATTAAATCACAACAGTCCATTTAATATCTCATCGTGCGACCTAGATTAGTTTTCAGGAAGAGTAGATAGTTTTTATGACATTTGGTTCTAAACTTGAAGAATCAAATAGCAATTGTTAGCTTATAAAGGAAATCAATGGCGGGAAATAAATACCCTATTCCTTCGCGCATTCGAACCACATAAATGCCCTACTATCTATAGGGACCTCACGGATTCATGATACCTATATGCCTAGGGGGGTCAATAGAAAGTCTAAGTTGTATTGTTAATAAAATCTAGGTCACATCCATTACAAGAGCTTTAGATGCTCATACTCACGATTTGCACACAATAGGAGTAGAACGCTTAAGATTGCAACAGTCTCAGGTGGACTTCACAAAAAATAAGAGTCGTTGCAAGCATTATGTATTTACCAAATATATGTCACAGATTGCAAACAAGATCTCAATTTCTCATCCATACAAACTTTAAAAATAATATTTCTACATGAACCCTACGTCGCATGTATTCTTTGTAATCATCAAATTTGACACCCTATATGCGTTGGGTTGTAGAGGTCATGATAACAAAGGAGAGAAAGGGCCATGTTCATTATTGAATGGTCTTGTTGCTTCCAAACCTATTTATATACAAATACTAGGTGGAAAATCTCACCAAACGTTAATTTTAAAGTGAATATAGCCCCAAAAGCAAGCGAGAATTTAATAGTAATGGTGATATAGCCCCAAAAATAAGCATGAATGTAATATTAATGGTGAATATGATTAAGGTTTTTAATGATATTATAAAATTCTCACGATTATGCTCCAATCACGCATCCTTTATTGTGGTGAAATAATTCAATTTTAAAAGTTTAATAAAATATTTCTTAGGTGGTTTAACCAACACTAAACTAAATTTTCATAAAAAATGGTGATTTCGTCTCCTTAATAGGTTATCCTATTTGCTAGAAATGGTGGCCTTGATTTCAACTGTTCACCATTCGGAAAAGATTTTCTGCTAAAAAACTTGAACTCGTCACCAACGTCCACTTCTAATTCCTCTCGTGCCTTTGACCAATGTCATTCCTCCCCCTCACCGATACCATCCACCTAGAGCCACGAGACTTGCAAACCCTAAACCCATATAGCAGAGAGTCGACCCTCTTCCTCCTCCTCCTCCTCTTTTTTTCCCATCCTTCTACTTCCTCCACTTCCACCTTCCATCTACAAATAGTTCTGTTATATTAACAACAATCTTACAAATCATAATTTACCCTCACAAATAATTACAATCAAACTGATATTAAAAAAATAATCACAACAACATTACTCTCACAAGTCTACTCTTTAAAAAATAGACACTTCATAGTGGACATAATCACAGTTGGTAATATGAATTTGTTTATAGAGAGAGATAACAAATAGAGTTACAATAAGATTCTAAAACTCACTCGAGGGAACTCGCCAAACATAATATAACATTAAGATAAACATAGTAAACCTTTATATGAAGATTGACATATACATAAATTTACAAATGAAAAATTACACAAGATATTATTAAAAGAGTGATGTGATAAACTACAAATGATGCAGATGATTGTTTCTATCTACACCTTTCACCATTTTGCCTAGCCTGGCAACTATCATCGGGTAGTTATCATTCCCATGTCGCAGTCATCCCTTACCAACCCTGCATTTAATTCTTGTAGCTATCCTCATGTGTAGTGAACTCTTCTTGCAATTTGTAGATAATATTAACTTAAATTCACCACCCTTGGATGCTCCTCTCTTGCATTAGCCTTTTCCATAAAAAAAATGAGCCCCCTTAGCTGTAGGATAAATGTCGGGACCCCTTGGGTGTATAGGGCAGCGGCCTCGTTCTTATCTCCTATAACCCCCAACATTAAATGTGAGATTCCTTAACGTCGAGCTAATATGTTACTATCCTTCTCTTGCTCGAGATATTAGCAAGAAACCTACAAATACCCCCTCCTCTCCCTCATTTTAATATCTCCAGCTATCAATTTTCCTTCTATTTCTTGTTTATGGGCAAAATCTTCTCTTGAATTGACATTCTTGGAGAAATAGATCTTTGAAGTAGCGTCATGGCTTTTTTACGAAGCTCTGCAATAGTTTCTTGAGGTTCGTGGACATTACTACAAGCATATTTATCTGTACCTAGGTCCCGATTTTACCTACTTTCCACAATGCTAGCCCACATTCCCTTCCATAACCATTAGTTTTTCCATCCATTTTGTTTTCATTTGTTTCCTTGTCTCCTTCTCCGGGCATCTCTTTCCATCACCTATTTCCTTGTTTCCATTTTTGTGTTCAATTAAGGTTTCTATTTACACTCCTTTATGGCTTAGATCTATTTTTTAGATTTTGCCGTTATCATATCTGGTGGACCATGTTTGAATACCCACAAGGGGACTAATTGAGCGAGAATCCCCTTTAAGAATTTTCTTTTGTAGGGTTTCCTTTAAATCAAATTGTGCTTACGGGTCATTTACAAAGTGTTATGTGGAGATCTGACAGGGTTGACGGAAAAGTTCTCAAAACCACATCAAGGAGATCCTCTACAAATTTTGAGCTAATTCCAATCCAAGGACTAGAGGCTACCCTCGAGGCACACTACTTTTCTTAAGAAGATTTGACCTTACTTCAGATAGTTTCTAGATTTCACGAGTAGCCTCTATTGATTGTTCACACCTAGGTTTAGTAGTTACAATCCATTTTATTTGGTGAAACGCTTTTGATTTGTCCATTTTGTTCCGTCTTTTGCATTGCTAGATTATTGGCACGCTTTACATTTTTTTCATGTTTTTGCTCTATTTCTTGACAGATGGGGGTGAAGAGAAATCATCATTAGACTTTCATATTCCTTTGCAACGGGTTCCGGTCAGTTTTAGGTTAAGATTAAGGTCAAGGTCGTCCAGGTTGGGAAAAATACTTTGTCTTAGATGGCATTGACCGTGCCTTAGATTATCTCCATATTTCAACCACAACCTTTGCATTTGAAATTCTAAACATTTTCTATAATTGTCATCCCTGTTTGTAGGTGCATATGATTCCTCTTTTTCACTATAAGGCATACTTTTGCAAGCGTATATTCTTATTTCAGATCTTGTTGACTTGAGTCTCTAACCTTTTGTCAGACCTAGCTATATAGTATTAGCTAATTTGAGAAGGATTAAAGTGAAAAGACTTCATTTGTTATAATTACTTACATATAAAAAGAATCTAAATTGTTTGCCAATGTATATGTGTTCTTTCTAGGTTCTTTCAGTTCAATCCCGAGGCATGCATGAATAAACCTAAAATCAAAAGCTTTAAATTCAAATTTGAGCTTTATCACCTCTTTCTACGAGTTATTATGAGCCCACTTTTAACATGTGTGTGTTTATGTGATACATGTTGCAGTGTCATCGTATTTAAAGACATCCATCTATGCATTGAAACATGATCCTGAAAATAGAGGACATCAAGCAAAATTTGTTCACCTATTGAATCAACAAACTTCAAACGATGTCACTAGGCAGCATCTTGACAGGTTCAACTATTTGAAAGATGAAGTGAATAAATATTCAAGTGCATGTTCTATCAACTCAATCCCATGTAGTACAAAACTTACATATGACAGATTAAGATTGCGATGATCATGATCAAACTCACAGTGGTCAAAAGGGAACTGCAAAGTTTCTTTTGGACAACACAAATATTGAGATGGTCCTCTGACGAAGGATGTTAATATGAACTAGAGACGACAAATTAATACGTCACTCATCCATCATCAGCTTCAGGGTTAGGTACTCTCATTCGTCCCATATATTCCTTTTGTATTTATTACAATTATTTTTCTCAGCTCTGATCAATCTATGTTAATTTACACTTAATTGATTGCGTTTCTTTAATTAGCCTAAATTATTCGTGCATAGTGCTTTTGTAATGGTGAATTTGCATAGTCATGACATTTTCCATTTAATTCCAGTTCCATTTCCAAGGAATGGCTCGATATAATTACAAATTGATAAATGGTATGCTCTTGCATAAAGCTAGGCCCATTCCTTGATCTGCTACTTACCTTCGTTTCCACTCATTCCCATACATTTGATTGTGTCCTATCGCCATCTGCACATAGTCCCATTCACATGGCATTTAGTATGCCTATCATTGCATCCCATAACTAGACATTCTTTCCCCACATCGATATTAAAGCATTCCCTTGTCTCCGGTCAATCCTACGACACGAGATCGATTACGCACCTTGCATAATTAACCTCTGAAATTCAGAATTCATTGACTCATGCCCACGTCATTCTTGTCATGAGCCTGCTCGGTACACATTTTGTTCGAATTACTGCTATATATCGGTATGTAAAGGCATTCATTTGATCATCATCCTAGATGCACAAGACATCGTAACACTTTTAGGAGCATTCATCACGGGAATCTTTTGATTTGGATCACTGAATGGAGTTTAATTTGCATCAAAGTCATTTTAGGACATCTTCATTACTTGGGATTGTTGTCCCCCATCATATCCAAATTGAAAAGCATGTCCAATCAAGGGGGTTGACCCGGGAGAACTTGCCCTGCCCCCCGTGATGTGACAATTTCCCCGAGGCATTTTAAAATACCCACAGTCCTTTAAGACGATTGGCAAGGAGGAGAATTCAAGGCGGACTAGGCAACATCTACATGCACAGTAGTCCAAATTAGGTATATGGATCACATAACATATATGTGTTGTGGAGAAGCTAACCAGATTTTTGGGGTGGACCTACATAGAGGTCAGACACTAGAATATCTATTTTGAGGCACTTACCAAAACTAGAGGGTGCATTTTTAGTCCCCGGGATCATGGCTTAAATTTGACAGTCAACCTTTCCTATCAAGCAATTTTTTTACGACAGTTATCTATTCAATGGTACCTTTAAAATACTATGACATATTTTAGTATAAGTAAATTATATAAAAACCAAATATATATATATATATATATATATATATATATATATATATATATCATAATCCTATATAAATTTTGACAGTTTATCCAAAATCTCTTCTTTCATATGATACGGTCTTTTCAAAATTTCAATTGTATTTTATAGCTAAAATGCCTAAATACAGCCATACAACTATCAAATTTGAGCCCTTCCCCGGATAATCAATTTCCACATCCCCACTTCGATCCGAGAACTAAGTACGCATTCTCTTACAATTGATTTCCTAAAATAATTTCGCCGAGAGGCGAATTATAGTTGCAGCGGGGGTGGAGATGAGAGCACTCATTTTTTGGTTGTAATTATAAACCCAAAAAAATAAAAATAAATTACAAATGAAAACTTAAATGCTAGATTGTGAAATGAAGCCATCTATAGATTTAGGAATTGATCTGATTACATATATGAATATGGGAGTTGGTTTAGTGAGTTATATAGATTTTTTTTTGTTTTTTCCAAATGTTTATATAGAGTGCAAAATTAATCTATTTTAAATTGGATTGGGTTTGCATGTAATGTTTGAATAAATTTATGGTTGAGTTCTACATTGTTAATAAATGGGTTGATTTCAGGATTGCAAAATGATTTTATTGGCTACTACTCTGCATGTGGGCTGTTGTTAATTCTTCTCCAATTTATGGAACCAGGGTTTTTTTGAGCATCTATTATGTTGAGTAAAATATCTAGAATTTGATCTGGCTGTTTCTGTTCAAGGTATAGGAATTCGTGAGAATTAAGGGTTGTATTGAAAGAAGAAAGGCATATTAGGTTGTAAGTAAACAATGGAAGCTGCACCCAAGAAAGTTTTGACCCCAGCCTTGCCCAAGGAGATAATCAGTTGAGAGGGTGGGAGTTATCAAGTATGGTTGAGTTATGATTTGAGTATGCTGTTGGAAGGAAAAATTGAGCTGCCAAACTCATTCTCAACCATCTTGGCCTTTCCTTGCCAAAGTATTCGGACTCTTCTAAGCTCTACTATGTTCTTCGAGGTATGTATCTTGTTTCCAATCTTCTCCTCCTTTTTCAACAAAGAGAAATCAATTGGGTCATTTATGAACACATCAATGAGACTATAACATATATATCAGAAAATTTTTGAGATACCTGTACAAGGCAAGAAACAAATCAATAATTATATATTGCATTTAAGCCCACTTCGGTAGTTAAGAATGTTTCTTGTCATTTGAATAGGTTTAAGCCCACTTCAGAGGTTGAGAATGCTATTCTGTTATGTGAGGCTTAGTATCCTCTTAAGCAAAGCAATGGCAGAGTCTCGTTCTTAAAATGTTATTAAGCCTCTAATCTATGGAAAAAAGCAAGCAAATTAGTCCAAGCTAAACAATTACAAACTTTATAAATAAGGGTTTAATTGCCATTTAACTTGGTTTAGGATAATTTAGAATCTTTTCCCTACTGTAGTGGAGCTGCTACATTTTAGGGATTGAAAAAGCAAAGCAGGGCAGTTACAAATTCTATAAAAAGGGTATGTGATCAATGATAAAATATTGTTAGTTTAGATTAACAGTTTGGAGGTTCTTTTCCTGTATTTACAAACTTAAAATCGACTTCGACAGAATAAAAAAAAAACTGAACCTTGTGACAAAATATTCTTCAGATCTTGTTGCTGTATTGGATGTTTCAATCTTATTTGTTTGCTTGCTTTGCATCAATTTATCACAAAAATTTTGAAGGATTCATATCAGGCTGTTTGATCTTATATCATGTCTCTTAATTTTCTCTTGAGGGTATTTCCCAGACATAGTGGCTGGAGTTCTTGAAATGCAACATCAACCTCAGATCCTATCTTAAATCATGGCTCTCAATTTTCCGTTGAGGGTATTTCCAAGTAATGTATATGGACTAATCTCCCTCCCTGGTTATTACATGTAGGATCAGGTATTTGTTGCATACTCCTTCCGGAAGCAGAGTCAGAGAGGGTGGTGAAGGATAAGAAAGGAGATGCCATTGCAGTTCCCATGGGAGTGGTGAGCTAGTGGTTTAATGACAAACCCTCAGAGGAGCTGGAGATCCTCTTCCTTGGGGATACATCCAAAGCCCACCGATCAGGGGAGTTCACTGTATGTATCCTTAAACCATGACGAAGAATCATTCCATTCCATTGTAATTATTCTTGTCAATGACCCTCTCCATCTACCTTTGCAGGATTTTCATCTTATTGGTGGCTCAAACGTGTTCCATGGATTTTGCAAGGAATTTATGTGCAGGGCATGGGGATCCGAAGGAAACTGAGCTCAACCATCTTCTAGGTAGCCAATCTGGAAGTGGAATTGTTAAATTAGAGGAAGGAACGAGAATGCCCACCCCTGAAGCCGAAGCAGGGGACAAGCCAAGACTGGTTTTCAATTGTGAGGAAGCCAAATTGGATGTGGACATTGAGAATGGAGGCCGTGTGGTAGTGCTCACAAGTAGTTATTTGCCAATCTTGGAGGAAATAAGGTTGGGAGCAAACCTCGTTAAAATCGATCCGGTAACCTCCCTTTTTAATAATACAATTTTTCACAATGAAATAGTTGTTTTTTATGTTTTTTGAGCACCGCACTTGTGCTAGGAGTAGTAGTTGAGCACCCTAACTTCGCCCCTCTCAAAAGCATAGTGGCAATTTCAAATCACTCAAAACAATTTACAGTAGTTAATTTGGCGAGGCCCTTGCTTATAACAAAGGTTTCAGGGCCACGTCATCAAATATGATGCCACATCGGCATGCTTTTTTGTTGATGTGTCAAATAGTTCCCCGAAAAAAGGGTGCAGCAATAGGTGTACATTAAGTCATGTTTTGTTGGTGGGCTAATGTGGCATCACATGATTGGTTACTTTTTAGATCTAAAGTGCACGTCTCATTCAATTATTAGTACTTATATTCAACAGTAACAACCTTAAAGTCACAACTACTAGTGCTAAAATTTTAAAAATATTGGGCGGACTTAAATGAATGCATTCTATCTCAGCCATTGGAACTATCTCAGGTATTGGGTCTTTTCCCCGATATGTGATCACCTGGATTTTATGTTCTTTGAATACTGCACTTGTGCTAGCAATATCAGCGATCTGATTGGTGTATGTTGGAATGGAATTATTGTCAGCATGCAATGAGTTCACCTGGACTTTCATCGGATTCAGCATTCCAAGTGACATATATAAGAAAAGGCAGCGGAAGAGTGCAAATTGTAGGCATAGATGTGGAGAGAGTGCTGGAGACGGAGTTAAAGGCCGGTTGCCTCTTCATTGTTCCTAGATTTCACATTGTTTCCAAGATTGCTGGAGATGAAGGGATGCAATGGTTCTCGATCATTACTACACACAAGTAAGTGTCATAGTTTCTTCTTGTTCAACTTAATTGACTTAATTCTCAATAAGATTCCTTCTTCTAACACTGAATGTGTGTGTGTGTGTGTGTGCAGTCCGGTGTTTTGTGAGCTTGGAGGTATGACTTCTGTTTGGAAGGCCCTATCTAAGGAGATTCTTGCAGCCTCCTTCAATATAGATGAGAAGACAGAGGATGTGTTTCGCTCTAAACGAACCCAGGACGTTGTTTTTTTCCTCCTCCCAAATGATGAGGGCATTTTGAGGCATTGTAAGCCCCAATATGATATGCATTTCCATTAGTTTGGATCTTGTTTTTAATTTTGAATAATCCTCCATTTTCCAATCCTTGGGTGACATCCCATAATTTGGACCTTTTGTGGTTCTGTTTCGGAATCCTCCATTTTCCAGTCTCTGGTTGATATCGCATAGTGGAAGACAATATATGACATAAGATTGGAAATATATGACTTAATTGGATGGGGCTTCGATGCTCTTTGGTTTTTTGGTATTTCTTTGGCGTATTGGTTAATTGTGCATTGATTGTATTGCTTTAAAGAACTGTAGATTGTTGGATTGCTTTTAGAATTTTTAACATGGCTGAGATACACAATTTTCCTGTGCAATTATATTGTCATCATGGCACTATTTACTTTTGGAGAATGGTATAAAATTCTGATTTGTTGGATGGAGCAAGGCATGGTTAATTGAGTATATTCTTTGTAGTTGAGCTTTGCCAATTTGGGTTTTTGGTTAAATTTATATCCGATTGGGTGGTATTTATTTCTAGCACAACTGAGTCATTGTGTTTACTTAATTGGACTCTATGAAGGGGCTTTTGGATAGTGGCCACATGAGTTTAGATTCAGATGATTGGATTTGGTCGGTAGTGTTTCATCATGTTCAAATTATTTATATTATATAGTTGAGTACAGGTTTTGTTTATGCTAAATTGTCGGTTAATTAACTGTTATTCCGCAATTGGTTTCTGAGATTTGGTTACACCACATCAGTTTATGGATCATATTAGAGATGGCTCACATGGTTAATGGTTTTAGGAGTTTCATGGGCAAAGAAGCACAACTGATTCAGGCTTCTAGATTGTGCTCAACTTGAATTACATACTTAGTTCGAGATTTATTATCTTGAAATAATCCGTGGTTTTCTTTGATATGAAGCACTTAGTACGTGATACTTAGTGTTTCACCAGATAAAATGCTCTTCAAACAAATCGATGCCGATTCAATGGCGTAAACAAATCCTCATAGATATTGCAATAGTCAAATTAGCTACTGCAGGATTGAATAGAAATCTAATATGGTTTGGCAAGAATCTGATTCTAAACCAAATTGTGAATCATCATCTTGCCTACAATAATACAAGACAAGTTGGTTCATATATCAATTGTTAGATTGTACTTGAAGGAGAAGCTATTATCTTATAGAAAGTTGAAAATTACAATTTCGTGACATTACACTTGATAGGTTATACATGATCTCAATGTCCAAATTCCATTCTACAACCATAAATCTCATTGTGGAATAATGTTTTTTCTTATTTAATGTACTTGGCAATTAGGGAGATCTTAAAAAGGATCCCAAGACAACAAATTGAAGAGGAAAAGAGTAGTAATCTTAATAGATGTGATGTAATTTGTAGCTCCAAATAATTTCATTTAGACAACTCAATTAATTTTCTCCTTCTATATATATAGTGCTGAAAATTATATATATAGTACCTAATCCTAACCCAATCCCTAAACAAAACCCTAATTCTAAATATGACCTTCATTCAAACCCTAACCGTACATGGAACCCTAACCATAATATGGTACATGTATAATTAGGATAAGGGTTAGAATTATAATTAGAATTCATGTTATAGTTTAAAGAAGGGTGACAATTAGAATTCGAATTAAGGTCAAAACTAGGGTTAGGGTTATAATAAGGGTTAGGGTTAGGGTGACATTTACGATTACAATTATAATTAAGGTTAAAGTTAGGGTTAAGGCTAGGTTTGATTAGGCTTATAATCAGGGTTGGGGTTAGGGTTAGGGTTAGGGTTAGAAATATAATTAGGGTAAGCATTAGAGTTACCGTTAGGGTTAGGGTAGGGGCTAGAGTTAGGGTTAGAGTTCAGGTTAGGGATAGTGTTAAAATCATAGTTAGAATTAGGATTAAGGTAAGTGTTAGCATTAGGGTTATTGTTAGATTTGAAATCAGGATAGAATTAGGGTTATGATTAGAATTGGGGTTAGGGTTAGGGTTAGAGTTAGGATTAGGGTTCCTATTAGAATTAGGGTTAGAATTAAGGTGGAATACTATTAGGATTAGGGTATGAATTAAGGTTAATGTTAGAATCAGGGTAGGATTATAATTAGGTTTAGGGTTGGAATTGAGGTTAGGGTTAGAGTTAAAACTAGGGTAAGCATTGGAGTTATAGTTAGGGTTATGGTTATGGTTAGGTTTAGGGCTAGAGTTAGGGTTAGAGTTAGGATTAGAATTAGGGTTAATGTCAGAATCGGGTTAGGATTATAATTAGGGTTAGGGTTGGAATTGAGGTTAGGGTACGAGTTAGAATTAGGGTTACTATTAGGATTATAGAATATTAAGAATTATTAACTAAAAATAAATTGAATATATTAGAACACTCAAGAAAGGTGGGAACATATATATATATATATATATAGTATAAGTATTAATTTAAATGCATTTTATGACTAGCATATTTATATTTTAAAAAAATATATCTAAAGTACGTCGAGAGATATCCTTCTCGAGGCGCCTAATGTTAGGATTAGTGATTAAAAAAAGGCGCCTCGAGAAGGATATCTGTCGGTGTACTTTAGATATGTTTTTTTTAAAATATAAATATGCTACTAACCCTAATTCTTAATATTAGGGTTACTTGGGATATGGGACACGCCAACATCTTTGATGATTTATGGCCTATTCGCCACAGATTAATTGGCGTTGAAAGGGCAAACTGAGGTGAAGAAGCAAACACACCTCGCACGGCATCTATATTTTTTTAGAAGGGGAAAATGTACAAGCAAGAGAAACTCACCCAACAAGCAAAGATGCCAATATGTCACAAGTACAACCATACAATAAAGTTGTCTAAGATTTAAACTAGCATATTTATATTTTAAAAAAATATATCTAAAGTACGCCGAGAGATATCCTTCTCCAAGGGCCTAATGTTAGGATTAGTGATTAAAAAAAGGCGCCTCGAGAAGGATATCTCTCGGCGTACTTTACATATATTTTTTACAAACATAAATATGTTGGTATTAATTTATTTACATGCTTTATATTTAATCTAGGGTGATGCATTCTTTTTAATTGGCCTAAATTAACATTAAGAAAAGTGTGTTTCCCATTTACAATAATTTTGTTCGTGCAGAAATATGTAAATTTCAAATTTAAGTTTGTGTGTAAACAAAATCAAAGTAAAACAAACACTTACCTAGGTAATAAAACCAAAATGAAAGAAACTTCACACCACACCATAGAGCCGTTGGGAGAAGACCAAAAAAGCAGTTCAAAGTGCAGCGCGCCAAAAATCGGGGGACAATTCAAAATGGGGAACGCCGTCAGATGGAAAATACATATGAATTAAAAAACAAGGCCGTTTCAGGAGGGAAGAAGCAAAGGAGGATGAATTCTTTATGACTTGCCTGGTTCTGTTGCGAATTGTTTGACACTTCTCTGTGTTTTTTGTGAAATTGTTTGACACACTTTTGTTTCTCTGTGTTTTGTGAAATTGTTTGATATTTTTCTGTTTGGCTCGAGTCTTTTGTTTCAGCGTGCACGCTGGTCAGTCCATCTTATTGTCTTTCAGTGCATTTTTTGGTTTGGTGTTGTACTTTTGTTTGGCTTTGTTTTATGGCGGCAGGCGGCAGATGCAAATGATTTTCTTCTTAATTCAGATTCCAGGTATTCTTCACTACTGTGGGCTAAAAATTCTTAATCCTTTAGCATTCGTTTTCTTCTGCGTAGTATTTCTTCTCTGAGGGTTTTGTTTAACGTTGTTTTCTTATTATGTCTTCTTTTGATTGCGGTATTTAGCACGATGGGGAGGGTTTCCATGACGGCAGCAGAGGCGGGAGATGTGGAGATCTTCTTGCAGGTATTTAACACTTTTTGTACATTTCCAGCTTTACTTTCTTGTTTTATGGCGGCAGCGGAGGAGGCGGCAGATGCAGATGATTTTCTTCTTAATCCAGATTCCAGGTATTCTTCACTAATGTGGGCTAATAATTCTTAATCCCCTAGCATTCGTTTTATTCTGCGTAGTATTTCTTCTCTGAAGGTTTTGTTTAATGTTGTTTTCTTATTATGTCTTCTTTTTCTATCTGATTGTGGTATTTAACAAAATGGGGAGGGTTTCCATGACTGCAGCAGAGGCGGGAGATGTGGAAATCTTCTTGCAGGTATTTAACACTTTTTGTAGATTTCCACCTTTACTTTCTTGTTTTATGGTGGCAACAGAGGAGGTGGCAGATGCAGATGATTTTTCTTCTTAATCCAGATTCCAGGTATTCTTCACTAATGTGGGCTAATAATTCTTAATCCTTTAGCATTCCTTTTCTTCTGCGTAGTACTTCTTCTCTGAAGGTTTTGTTTAATGTTGTATTCTTATTATGTCCTCTTTTTCTATCTGATTGTGGTGCTTAACACGATGGGGAGGGTTTCCATGACTGCAGCAGAGGCGGGAGATGTGGAGATCTTGTTGCATGTATTTAACACTCTTTTGTACGTTTCCAGCTTTACTTTCTTTTTTTATGGCGGCAACAGAGGAGGCGGCAGATGCAGATGATTTTTCTTCTTAATCCGGATTCCAGGTATCCTTCACTACTGTGGGCTTTCCTTTAGCATTGTTGATTCACTTGCATAATTCTACATGGGCATGGCTAGTTTGTCTGAAATTTGAATAGCCAAGCAAGTAGTATACAGGGGAAATGGGCATGGCTAGTTTGTCTGAAATTTGAATAGCCAAGCAAGCAGTATACAGGGGAAATCGGCAGAGTATGCGGTCTGTTTAATAATCTGAGCGAAATTGAAGGCAATGTCGATTGACCTATCCATCTAGATCCCTCCCTCTGACTCACCTGCTTATGAAAGGAGCACCGACTTAGAAATGGACAGAATGCTCTTAGATAGGATAAGTTAGGCACCTAATTTCTGCACTCTGCTCCTAGTAGTAAGGACATAAACATATACACTGAACGCTCAAGATTTATAAGTAATTGTGTCTCAAAGATCATATAAATTTCGGGAAGAAGGATTCTTAGCAGTTGTGTTAATTACTTAAGTGAATATTGATTTAGAGTCCAGAACTTAATAAAAAGAAAACAATTTACTTCACTGAAACAGTTTTGTTCAAATCGAAACTTCATAATGATATTAAATAACACATTAACTGGATCGCCTAAAATAATAATTTAGGCAAAAGAGCTACGACAAAGGAAACATGCACTAACACATCAACAAGATTTAGGCTCATGGTTGACAAAAATGAATTTTTAGGTCTAATAACGGTTCCCCAATAACATGAGATTAATGGAGTTCTCTGTTATTATTCTTAATAAAAAAATTCTCCAATTTGCACGGGGAATTTTTGACATAGAAGGCCATACAGTTAGAAGATTGATGACACTAATTGTCACTTACAGCCAAGACAGAGCCCATGAGAAGCACAATGTGACCCCTGACTCTTGGCTTTCTTTTTCATTGCTTCACTCCTCGCCTTGAACCCATTTTCCTCCTCCATCTTCCCTTGGGATTTATGTTTTGGGGTGTTATACTTTGCCAGCTTTAATAACCATGTCTTGAATGGAGATCTGATGTCAAAGTGGTAACAATACCATCTGCAGATCTTGCAATTCCATTTCTTCTCTGTCACCATCTTCATAATCACCACGTACCGATTTGTCTCAGGATCATAGTTTTGGACCTTGCCTTTTCTTCCAAACTTTTTAAGGACTTTTCTTCCTTTCAACCATTCGCCTTGGCCGTAAGGCCCAGCAGATTCATCTGCACACTCCGTCACAGGTTGCCTGGCTGCATTTTCACTTACAAAGTCTGGTGAAGGATCTGGCACCCCATTAATGACAACTGCGGGCTTACCACATCTACTGCTACAGAAGCACCGTTTACTTGCTCTTCATGGTTGTTTTCCATGACAGAAAGACTGACCTGACCTCCCAGAAGCTTGTTCTGATTCTTGTGATTTGTATGTGCCTTGGTTCTTGAAAATCTAACAGACATCTCTTATGTACTCGGTAGATAATTGATATTTTAATTGTAGACCCTGCAAATGGACAAAAACTCGACATGTAAGCATGGTTTTTCTTTTTCAAAAAGATTTTAAAGCAATACCAGTGACCAAATAAAGCAATAACATTGTATGATCTGTTTCTAGTCACGTGCCTGATTATTAACCACCTCCTTCTCCATAAATAGATTCACTAATCGATATTTTTGTCCTCAAACAACTAGTTAAATTGACAATATTTGCCAAAAACTTACCAATATGAGTACTATGCTGTGTGTTTTCACTCAAACAGTAGCATATAATGTTTTATATTTTCTTATATTATTAAATTAAAATTGCATACTCGTAATGATTTGTTGGTTGGCCATACCCATGGGATCTCTATCTCTGCTGTAAACAGACAATGTTGACTTAATTTTTGTGATGGAATTTGCATATTAGTTCTTGAAACTGTGATCAAACGTCTGAATTTCTTTAACCTGCAACTGGATAATATTCGCCACTGTGAAATCGCGGTTCTTGAAGTTATTGTATATTTTGTCATTTTCCTCCTCATCCTCTTCATTTGGCTAAAACTTCTCTGACTCGAACGAGTGAACAAAAATATCCAGAGAATTCTCTTTGCAGTGCACTTCAGGTCTCATGCTAGGATTTCAGACTTACCGACAAGGACTTACACAGGGTATGTTGAGTGTAAAGGCTTCACGTTCCACATTTCCACAGACTTGAAGAAAATAGACTTGCAGGAATTGAGTGGGACTTTAGTACTTCCAAAATCTCCAGTGTTGTGACCACAAGGAGTTTTTCTGTGGCAAAAGAAAACAAATATGCAACTTCAACTGCTCTCTTAGTCTAAGGGATTGGATAGGAGGAAGAAGAAGAAGATATTAGGAGAAAATTGCCATTTCTTTGTGGGAAGCAAAATAAAAAATCAACCATTTTTGAATGACCAAGAACAATTAAAAAGATGACAACGATGCTATTGCTTCCTATGAATGAAGCATTTAGTTTAGTTTGGTACTGTAACAAGGTTTATTCCTCGCAAGAAAGAAATGGTAACCTTTTGTTTTCTTGTCCAAAGAGTGCTGGAACATAGAAATAGTAACCTTTTGTTTTCTTGTCCAAAGAGTGCTGGAACATACTGTTGATTTTACACTTTGATTTCTAAATTTTCAGATTCTCGCTTTGCAATAAATTGTGGTGGCTTGCAAATGGCTTCCCAGAAAGGAATTGATTATGTGTCCTGTGCAGGGAAAAGGTGCAAGTATCAGATTTGGCGAGGGAAAGGTCATAAACTCCATCCTCTGTAGCCGCTGCGAGGGAACTTAAGAGCAAACATTTTCAGACTGACAAGCTCAACAATTACACGGTGAAAAATGGTGTATCAACACAACTCTGTCACTGAGGGTTTCAAGAAAAACTATGATTTTTGATTTTTGTTGGTTGTGCAGTCCCCAAAGATGGGGAAGGGCTGTAGGCTGAGCTCCAACGAGGAGCATTTTCAGATTATTCACTTACATTCCCTTCTGGGCAGCAGGGTTTTCTCTCTTTCTGTGCCCTTACTGAAGCATAATTGTCATGTTTGGGCAACGCCACTGCTTGTGATCCACACACGCACTAAGAATTTCTTGCTCTAAATCAACAGAGTATATATTTCAAGTTCCTGTGCACAGATACCTATTTATTTCCCGAATGAACAGGTAATGTTGTGTGTAGGCAAAACGTGCCTTCAGTTAATCATTGGGATTGTTTTCTTGCCAAGCTTTCATGCAGGAAAGTTTATATGCACAGAATTTAACTCTCTACATGTATTTGGTGCAGGGCAGAAGTGTGTACCATGACTCGATCTGATAATTGAAGATGATGGGTAGAGGCGCATATTGCGACCATGATGAAGATGATAAAGGGCTCGCATATTGAGACCATGACGAAGGCTTGTTGGAGGGAATGATTTGGGTCAATTAAATATACCTAGCACCCTGTAACATGTAAAAATTGGGACCATGACGGAGGCCTGTTGGAGATGATTTGGGTCAATTAAATTGACCTAGCACCCTGTAACATGTAAAAATTTGTGTTTAATAATAATAAAAAGTCATTTTGCTGGTGGGGGTTAACAACCCCTTCTAAAGACCCAAAAGGAATGGCTGCTGGCCACAGTCATTCCTTAGGGTCTAGTGTTCTTCCGAAGCCCCGAGAGATGGTTATATGGGATATATAGCCATTGCTCATGGTCTCTTTCTCTTGTGTTTTTTTTGTATTTTTCAAAATTTTAAAAAGGTTTTGTTAAATTTAAATTTAAAAACAACTCGAATGGTTATGATTTTAACACCAATGTTAAAAATCATAAATGATGGCTAGCTACTTCCCTTATAAACATTTCCCAATGGACATAATCATTAACTCAAACATAACATCGCCCAAAGACATGACATAATATTGCTCGAAGACATGACACATAATACTTCCCATAGACATGACACATAACACTGCTGCCCATAGACATGACATAATATTGCTCGAAGACATGACACATAATACTTCCCATAGACATGGCACATAACACTGCTGCCCATAGACATGACATAATATTGCTCGAAGACATGACACATAATACTTCCCATAGACATGACACATAACACTGCTGCCCATAGACATGACACATTGCCTGTATAAAAAATCGGTTGCACTTGGCGTCGTGACACATGTATTGGAAACATTATTACAATGAATCCTTTTATCAATGCATCAAAGCGATCTTGACTTGTATTCGATTCACGCATAACGATAAGAATTACAAAACGACCAAAAGAATTTGATTATAAATTTAAAAAGCAAACTAAAAATTTGTGGAAAAGTACATGACACATAACACTGCTGCCCATAGACACGACACATTACATTGCCCATAAACCGGGCACATTGCTTGTATAAAAAATCGGTTGCACTTGACGTCGTGACACATGTATTGCAAACATTATTACAATTCCTTTTATCCATGCATCAAAGCAATCTTGACTTGTATTTGGTTCACGCATAACGATAAGAATTACAAAACGACCAAAAGAATTTGATTATAAATTTAAAAAACAAAGTAAAATTTTGTGGAAAAGTACATGTCTCTGTCGTGTCGTAGGTGTCTTAGGTCTATTAGAAGAAGGTCTAGAATAGGTAGTCGTGGGTCTAGGTTAGGGGAGGCCACATGAGCTTCCACCTTCACGTGGTTGGCCTCGTCAGTAGAGAAAAATATTCTCGAAGCTAAGGGAAGCTGTTTTTTATTAGTCTAGTTTAATTGTAACATTTAAAATAAATAGCCGTTGCAACCTTAATTATACGATGGAATTATAAAAAATAAAGAAAATCACGATTTCAAACCTCATTTGTTAGACGTTTATAAATTTGACAACAATATTAACGGAGTCATAAATAATTTTGTTAAAATTGAAATTGAAAAAGAAAAAAGAAAGAGAAACTAACAATCACGACAACATTATCCTCACAAGTCACTCTTTAAATTTATAGATAGTTCGCAACAGACATAATGACAATCGACAAATACGAGATTGTTGGTGGACAAAGATCGTAAATAGAGTTACCATGATATTCTAAAACTCACCCCATGAGGACTCGTCAAACACGATGTCAACTTATAATTTATAAACGCATTACCTTTGCATGCAGATTGGCATATGCATGTTCACACATGAAAAGTTACATAAAATATTTCAAAAAGAGTGATGCATCCTATATCGCAAATGACGTCACCATACTTACAAAATGTTCTCGATAAATGTCTCTCACACCAATTTAAAAGAAACAACACACTTCGTGTCATGATGCCTACATACACTCCACGTAATATTATTGTTGTTTGATATGCAAACAACTCGCTTCGAACATGTTTTGCAAGTGACATTACATTTACCTTTCGTGAACACTTATAATGGGGAAATTTGCATACGCATGTCATATCCCACTCAGTGTTGTGCTCATTTTGAGGAAGTTCCTTAATATGAATGCATATCGACAAATGATTCAATCTCGTGCAAAGTTGGGCTCGTTCCCCTAGCCTTTACCTATGTATATGCGCACGCGCATGTATTTAGCCTCCATCATATCCTTATATGCACATATTCTGGTATATTAGCACGAGCCTTGCATTTATGATACCTATCTATGCACTTACTCCAATACAGTCCCTATCCATCTAGATTTGATCTTTTGCCAACCTAGGGTCATTTCCACGATTGGAGTATTGAACCTGCAATAGCGAACTCGACCCTTGCCTCTTCAAAGTTCAAATTCAAATTCATATTTTGGGTGAGTGTTAGCCGTTATTTTCCAACCTTGAATTGATTAGGTACATGTTTGTGTGATTCGGTGCTATGTGGTTGTATTTAAAGGCATTAATCTGCACTTGTTTCACATCTCTCATCTCCTATACATCCTCACTCGTCTCTCATGCGTCCTCTCTCACCTCTTAATGTCTTCTCTCATGCTGGAGATTTAAATGAACAATCAAAACCTGAGCATTTGGATTTGGTGCGCTAAAAGGAGTAACAAATGTGCATACATCATTCCAAGAGGCTTGTGTGCTCTCTTCCATCTTGTTCACACAATTTTGTGAGTCCACCTGAAAGAACGTTTACCCTATATAGCTAACGACAACCCTTCCAAGGTATTTTTATATATGACCAGAATATCAAAAAAGGTCGAAGAAGCAAAGATAATAGACACGTCAGCGAGTAGAATTGGACATCTTGTCGGGTAAAATTTGGCAACAAAGGATAAGTTTGCAGTTGTACGATTGACCCAAAACGTCCTAGCGAAAGCTCTTCCACGCATTTAACAAGGCCGGTGGAAATATCTGGAGAAGGCTCAAAAGAGCAGAGAAACAAGTGAATGTGTAGGAGAGGGCATGTGTAATGCCCAAGCTATTACAACAGGACGAACAAGTTTTTCGCGATGCAAGTGTAACGCCCACATGTCACAATTGCACACAAGTACCAAAGATTACCCAAGTGCCACAAAAGGAAAAAGAGAGGTGGAAACAAGGCACGCGCTTCTCCAAAAGATGAGAACAACCAACATCGACAAATGGCCCACAAGCCAAGCAATGTCGACAAACGACTAACAAGCCTAAGGGAGGTTTGGTCAAGAAACCTCTCAAGGACGAATCGTCCAACATGGATCCGAGACACGTTCCATCTACTCGCTAATCATTAGTCAAATATGCTGACCAACTCAAGGGCATGAGAACATCTCAAACAAAGAAAAATAAGCATTTTCCAACATATACACATACATGCCAAAAAGGGAAAAATGCCATACGGAATGCCACGCTCATTCGACATCGACGTCGAGACCGAAAAAATACAAACATGGATTTCAAAACCATGATGTGGGCACAATACAACCGAACCCATAACCATAACAACATATATAAAAGATAGCACCAACATGCCAATTTAACCATTTTAACAACTAAAACAACTTTTTGAAAATGGCATTTTCCTTCCAGAACAAGGATTGTTTTCCAACCAAACGATCAAATAAAATAATGCCATGGCGGAGGCTACTTCCCAAACATGGAAGGATCGCACTCCAATAATAAAATAATACAAAGATCAAATATACATCAATGGTAATCCACCTCTAAGGTGCTCCAATAACCACGAAATACAACATGAACATAATATGAAATAATGCACTAGGAACTCTTCCAGCTCCGAAGAGATCTTCCTGTAGGACCAATGGGGAAACGTTACCCACCAACCTACCCTATTACCATCGTCGAGCACAATAGATGCATATGCCACTCTAAGCGACCCCTGAGCTACGGAGAAGAAGATCAATGGCAACACCGCTATCCAAGCAACCATTCTCACACATCCAAGGAATAAATGGAAATACTCACGCCAATAAACATAGACCAGTATAAGAGAACACGTGGCACAACTGCCAATCAAATACATACAAGCGTGGGATAACACCATCACAATAATGCCAGCATAACAGATTCTCACACCTTTAATGCACGCTAAACGAGGTACATAAAAGCACCATCGCGCATACATATGAATCGAACAGAACAACACAATACTAGAATAGGCAAACAAACTCAGATCTAGGATAGCATCCTCCATTTGCATGACTATTCTAGAAAGCACGGCTCGTTTAACACGAGATCAAATACTCACAATCCAACCAAACAAGGACTATGGAGGGTAGCTCAGACTCTGGTGTGGGCTTCCCCTCGGTTCTCCATAACCTAGATAGAAATTAAAAAAGGCCACAAAGGTCTCAAGTAAGAACTCACTTGGTGAATGCTTCTCAAAGGTAACCGAGATCAATTGCAAGGTGCTCACGCACTACCCTAAGTAGCGGGCATCCTCTTGCGAGATACGCACACAATTACCTTTGTTAAAGGGATCCATTGCAGGGTGCTCACACACTGCCCTAAGTATCGTGCATCCTCTTGCAAGATACGCACACTTTACTTAGAATTACATCTACAAGGATCCATTGAAAGGTGCTCACACACTACCCTAAGTAGCAGGCATCCTCTTGCAAGATACGCAACACTATACCTGGGAGATAACCACTCCAAGCCTCCTACGGATATCCCCTATCCTATACAATTCAGGGGTGACCAAGTCTCAAGATGCCTGAGAATAGGAAAAGAGTGGTTTTCCTAGAAAACACACTTCCAAAATTAAACCTATGGGATAATACATGACTCACATAACATGCAACTTTCAGAAATTCTAGATTTCAATAAATTAGAATAAAATACTTTCTCGAATGTCCAAGATCTGCCATTGACGGATCTTGGAGCATCCTTCCCAAAACCGTACACCCAAATTTTTACTTTTTCGAAATACAACAAATTTCAAAAATCTAAAAATACCATCTTGCTCTAAGTTCACCCAACATCGCACATTTCAAAAAATATAAGTTTTCCCATGACATTTGATAGGGTAAAACAGGGAAATTCACTTAATTTTCACGCTTTTCAAAGAATACAAAATCTGAAAATGTAAGCAAACCGTCTTCTACCTAATCTACCCAACAACACACTTTTCAAATAAAATTTGCATTTCTAAAATTTTTGAGAGGGTTTGGATAGGAAATTCAATTTTCAAAAAATGATTTTCCCTACAAGTTAAAAATGAACAAGTAAAACTGCAGGCACAACCAACAAGAGAAATACCTCGCTCAAACCGAAGGTAATGGCGAGGGGAATCTTTTTCGTTATTCACACGATCTTATTCGACCAAGCAATCTCCCGGTACACGCGCAAATCAAACTTTTCCAAGAAGAGGGTTTGGAAATTCCCAATCGACATTTTGAGACAATTCATAACAAAATAAAATAAATCACTTTTTCCCTTATATCACTTAATTTCTAAATAACTAAACCCTTTCTATTCTTTCCACAAAATACAATCACTTCAAATAAATATTTCTAACAAATAGAAATTTAATCTATTTCCCACATTAGAATAAAATAATGCCTTTCACAATCAAATATTTCTACAACGTAAAAATAAATAATTCCTTTCTTGCGAAAATAATTCAAACTCCACAAACATAATGTAATTCACCCCACACATATTGTTTCAAAAACATATTTAAATAAAATACATTACCTTTTCGAAATTAAACACTTCACAACTCAAATAATTCAATTAAATTGCCTTTCCTCTACGCTGAGAAACAGAAAGCGTGATTAACGATTTCCAAGAACATCATAAAATTCATTTGACAGATACCAAGCATACGCAAAATCACAGAAGCGGTAAATTAAATGCACCCAAGAAGACATTTACTGGTCTATCACAAGGGGGATCAAGAATCGAGTTCGAATCGGATGAAGTTTCACAGGTTTCGACAACACAAGGATGAAGCTGAGATGGCTAAGCGTCCCATGTTAGCATTCTCCACATTCCAACCATTGGTTAATAACCTGTAATTTCCTGCACACTCAATGCAAATGTCACGCGCATCTGTCCAATAAATGACAATAGTCGAAGCGACTAACAAGAATTACACAATTAAATATTAACAATCCAATATGCACATTTGAATTAAATCGTTCATCAGGAAATATGATCGAAGTGCAATTACACAAATACAACAAAAATACCGAAGGAAACTAGGTCCACCCACCCAGCATATCATATAAATGAAAAACGTTGAAGCACATGTACACCAATGCATATAAACCTCATAACAGGACCTCGTCGGAAGCACCTCGATGGTCATACAAAATATCCCATCAAGCATCTAGACTACGCAATTAGAATGTACCTCGATGGCAACAACCTCATCGGCAAGTTCGGTGCAACGATGCCAATCATGAGAACATACCATATACACCACAGAAATACTCAATATAGCATATCTCATAAGGACCCAATATCAGGATCAATGCACCAAAACTCATCTATCATGCAAGACAAGGGTTAACATAGGTGGGCATTATAGGGTGGATGCCTGTAGTAGATTGAAATATTCAACATCGCATAAGAAGAGGGGAGAGGCGGATCGAACTCTATAAGAAGAGGAGTAGTACTAATAGTAGTAGATAAGTTGGGTATAGCGGTAGGAGGATAATTAGGAACGGCTAAGGGCTTCGTAGTAGCAACATGTATAGAAGATGAAGTTGTGGGGGTAACACATGGATCATAGATAGAAGCTAAAAGTTCATTAGGGGTCTCAGCCTAGGTTTGGGTCAGAAAGAAAGTAGGGTAGTTATAGGAGCAAATTATTTTCAATGTGTTGGGAAGAGGACATTGATGGGAAGTAGGTGGCGAAGGAGGTATGGTTGGAGGAGGGGGAATCACAATAGGTTTAGGTACAGTGGGTCCCTTGGCTTTGGGTTTACTCCAGGGTGGGTAGGGTTGGGTTTTTGGCTTAGGTTGAGGTTAGGATTGGGGATGCAACTGAGGTTGAGGCTAGGGTTGGGTTGTACTGTAGGTTAGGGAGGAGGTTTAGGAGGACGAGTAGGAGGGTCGGGTTTAGCATGGGGAGGTACAACAAGGTTTGGCATGTGAGGGACAGGAAGGCAATTATCAAGGCCCTCAATATGATGTAGGTTGTCAACAAGGGGTTAGGAAGGGTGGATGGAAACAACAAGATTTCTGGCAATAATGTGGGCCTTTTCATGTCTATAACACTTGTAAAGATTACAGAAAGTGTCATGTCATGTATAGGGAGGCCTGATATGCTTAATTAATTCATCAGACTGGAGTTTGCACTATCTTATTTCACCTGCATCCCTTCCAACATCATACCCCACCATCGTCACCTTTCACCTTCAAAACTCGAGCCAATCCTCATCCTTTTCACTCTCCTCTTTTACCTTCCCATTGTTATTAGCTTCTCCATCACCTCCTCTCCCTTCATTGCCTCTTCCTCTCTTTCCTACTCCACCCACTCATTAGTGATAACTTTTAAAGAAAGGCCCCTCAAATTTTCTGTAAAATCCTCGCGAATCCCGTCTAAGGTCATTAAATTTCATGGCGAATCTATCATTTTTTGAAAAAGATATTAATTTTCTTTCAGAATTTATGCACATTGCTAGAAATTTGTATAAAATATTGGTGAGTCTTAACGAATATTAGCTAAAGGAATTAATTACCATGGTAGATCTTTCCTGTAAAAAATTATGTCTTTGTCATTGCAGTCCCCTCGTCTATTATTATTATTATTATTATTATTATTTTTAATGCTAAAGCAGGGGCTCGAGGGCAACAACCATCGACGGGGTCAAGGGGCGACACCCCCTTGCGAGGGCTGATGGGGCACAAATCTACTATCGGGAACACGTTGGAACACACCCATACTGAACATTTTCAAACTCTCATGCCATAAAAACCAAGACACTAAATATGGAAGAGTCTACACTTCATGTTGCCCTATTGATCAGATGGCTGTGATTTGATTCTATGGGCTTATAGGAGTTCATGTTGCACGTAAAATGTTTGCTTTGCCCAAAATCTATTTTTGGTTGTCGACCAATATCTAATCATACAACCTAGAATAAAGTTTGGGCAGTGCAGACAATTCTCGATGCACGTGCTTATAACCTACAAAATCAAATCACAACAGTCCATTAATATCTAACCGTGCGACCCAGATTAGTTCTCAGGAAGAGTAGATAGTTTTTACGACATTTGGTTCTAAACTTGAAGAATCAAATCACAATCGTTAGCTTATAAAGGAAATCAATGGCAGGAAATGAATACCCTATTCCTTCACGCATTCGAACCACATAAATGCCCTCCTATCTATAGGGGCCTCACGGATTCATGATACCTATATGCCCAGGGGGGGTCAATAGAAAGTCTAAGTTGTATTGTTAATAAAATCTATGTCGCATCCATTACAAGAGCTTTAGATGCTCCTAATCACGATTTGCACACAACAGGAGTAGAACGCTTAAGATTGCAACAGTCTCAGGTGGACTTCACGAAAAATAAGAGTCATTGCAAGCATTATGTATTTACCAAATATATGTCACAGATTGCAAACAAGATCTCAATTTCTCATCCATACAAACTTTAAAAATAATATTTGCACATGAACCCTACGTCACCTGTATTCTCTGTAATCATAAAATTTGACACCCTATATGCGTTGGGTTTTAGAGGTCATGATAACAAAGGAGAGAAAAGGGTCATGTTCATTGTTGAATGGTCTTGTTGCTTCCAAACCTATTTATATACAATTTCTAGGTGGAAAATCCTGCCAAATGTTAATTTTAAAGTGAATATAGCCCCAAAGGCAAGCGAGAATTTAATAGTAATGGTGATATGGCCCCAAAAATAAGCACGAATGTAATATTGATGGTGAATATGATTAAGGTTTTTAATGATATTATAAAATTCTCACGATTAGGCTCCAATCGTGCATCGTTTATTGTGGTGAAATAATTCAATTTTAAAAGTTTGATAAAATATTTCTTAGGCGGTTTAACCAACACTAAACTAAATTTTCATAAAAAATGGTGATTTCGTCTCCTTAATAGGTTATCCTATTTGCCAGAAATGGTGGCCTTGATTTCAACTGTTCACCATTCGGAAAAGATTTTCTGCTAAAAAACTTGAACTCATCCCCGACGTCCACTTCTGATTCCTCTCGTGCCTTTGCCCAATGTCATTCCTCCCCCTCACCGATACCATCCACCTAGAGCCACGAGACCTGCAAACCCTAAACCCATTAGGCAGAGACTCGACCCTCTTCCTCCTCCTCGTCCTCTTTTTTCCCATCCTTCTACTTCCTCCACTTCCACCTTCCATCTACAAATAGTTCTGTAATATTAACAATAATCTTACAAATCATAATTTACCCTCAAAAATAATCTCCATCAAACTGATATTAAAAAAATAATCACATTACTTTCGCAAGTCTGCTCTTTAAAAAATAGACACTTCATAGTGGACATAATGACAGTTGGTAATATGAATTTGTTGATAGAGAGAGATAACAATAGAGTTACAATAAGATTCTAATACTCACTCGAGGGAACTCGCCAAACATAATATAACCTTAAGATAAACATATTAAACCTTTATATGAAGATTGACATATACATAAATTTACAAATGAAAAATTACCCAAGATATTATTAAAAGAGTGATGTGATAAACTACAAATGATGCAGATGATTGTTTCCATCTACGCCTTCACCATTTTGCCTAGCCTGGCAAATATCATCGGGTAGTTATCCTTCCCATGTCGTAGTCATCCCTTACCAACCCCGCATTTAATTCTTGTAGCTATCCTCATGTGTAGTGAACTCTTCTTGCAATTTGTAGATAATATTAACTTAAATTCACCACCCTTGGATGCTCCTCTCTTGCATTAGCCTTTTCCATAAAAAAATGAGCCCTCTTAGCTGTAGGATCAATGCCAGGACCCCTTGGGTGTATAGGGCGGCGGCCTCGTTCTTATCTCCCATAACCCCCCACGTTAAATGTGAGATTCCCTAACGTCGAGCTAATATGTTACTATCCTTCTCTTGCTCGAGATATTAGAAAAAAAACCTACAAATACCCCCTCGTCTCCCTCATTTTAATATCTCCAGCTATCAAATTTCCTTCTATTTCTTGTTTATGAGAAAAATCTTCTCTTGAATCGACATTCTTGGAGAAATAGATCTTTGAAGTAGAGTCACAGCTTTTTTGTGAAGCTCTGCAATAGTTTCTTGAGGTTCGCGAACATTACTAAAAGCATACTTATTTGTACCTAGGTCCCGATTTTACCTGCTTTCCACAATGCTAGCCCACATTCCCTTCCATAACCATTAGTTTTTCCATCCATTTTGTTTTCATTTGTTTCCTTGTCTCCTTCTCCGGGCATCTCTTTCCATCACCTAGTTCCTTGTTTCCATTTTTGTGTTCAATTAAGGTTTCTATTTACACTCCTTTATGGCTTAGATCTATTTTTTAGATTTTGTTGTTATCATATTTGGTGGACCATGTTTGAATACCCACAAGTGGACTAATCGAGCGAGAATCCCCTTTAAGAATTTTGTTTTGCAGGGTTTCCTTTAAATCAAATTGTGCTTACGGGTCATTTACAAAGTGTTATGTGGAGATCTGACGGGGTTGACGGAAAAGTTCTCAAAACCACATCAAGGAGATCCTCTGCAAATTTCGAGCTAATTCCAATCCAAGGACTAGAGGCTACCCTCGAGGCACACTACTTTTATGAAGAAGATTTGACCTTACTTCAGATAGTTTCTAGATTTCACGAGTAGCCTCTATTGACTGTTCACACCTAGGTTTAGTAGTTACAATCCATTTTATTCGGTGAAACCATTTCGATTCGTCCGTTTTGTTCCATCTTTTGCATTGCTAGATTAGTGGCACGCTTTACATTTTTTTCATGTTTTTGCTCTATTTCTTGACAGATGGGGGTGAAGAGAAATCATCATTGGACTTTCATATTCCTTCGCAACGGGTTCCGGTCAGTTTTAGGTTAAGGTCAAGGTCGCTCGGGTTGGGAAAAATACCGTCTTAGATGGCATTGACCGTGCCTCAGATCATCTCCATATTTCAACCACAACCTTTGCATTCAATTCTAAACGTTTTCTATAATTGTCATCCCTGTTTGTAGGTGCATATGAGTCCTCTTTTTCACTATAAGGCATACTTTTGCAAGCGTATATTCTTATTTCAGATCTTGTCGACTTGAGTCTCTAACCTTTTGTCAGATCCCTAGCTATATAGTATTAGCTAAGTCGAGAAGGATTAAAGTGAAAAGACTTGATTTGTTATAATTACATACACATAAAAAGAATCTAAATCGTTCGCCAATGTATATGTTTTCTTTCTAGGCTCTTTCAGTTCAATCCTGAGGCATGCAAGAATAAACCTAAAATCAAAAGCTTTAAATTCAAATTTGAGCTTTATCGCCTCTTTCTACGAATTATTAGGAGCCGACTTTTAACACGTGTGTGTTTATGCGATACATGTTGCAGTGTCATGGTATTTAAAGACATCCATCTATGCATTGAAACATGATCCTGAAAAATAGAGGACATCAAGGAGAATTTGTTCACCTATTGAATCAACAAACTTCAAACGATGTCACTAGGCAGCATCTTGACAGGTTCAACTATTTGAAAGATGAAGGTGAATAAATATTCAAGTGCATGTTCTATCAACTCAATCCCATGTAGTACAAAAGCAAACTTGTACGACAAATTAAGTTTGCGATGATCATGATCAAACTCGCAGTGGTCAAAAGGGAATTGCAAAGTTTCTTTTGGACAACACAAATATTGAGATGGTCCTCTGACGAAGGATGTTAATATGAACTAGAGACGACAAATTAATACGTCACTCTTCCATCATCAGCTTCAGGGTTACGTACTCTCATTCGTCCCATTTATTCCTTTTGTATTTATTACAATTATTTTTCTCGGCTCTGATCAATCTATGTTAATTTACACCTAATTGATTGCGTTTCTTTAATTAGCCTAAATTATTCGTGCATAGTGCTTTTGTAATGGTGAATTTGCATAGTCATGACAGTTTCCATTTAATTCCAGTCCCATTTCCATGGAATGGCTCGATATAATTACAAATTGATAAATGGTATGCTCTTGCATAAAGCTAGGTCCATTCCTCGATCTGCTACTTACCTCCGTTTCCACTCATTCCCATACATTTGATCGTGTCCTATCGCCATCTACACATAGTCCCATTCACATGGCATTTAGTATGCCTATCATTGAGTCCCATAACCAGACATTCATTCCCCACATCGATATTAAAGCATTCCCTTGTCTCCGGTCAATCCTACGACACGAGATCAATCACGCACCCTGCAGAATTAACCCTTGAAATTTAGAATTCGTTGACTCCTGCCCACATCATTCTTGTCACGAGCATGCTCGGTACACATTTTGCTCGAATTACTGCTATATATCTGTATGTAAAGGCATTCATTTGATCATCATCCTAGATTCACAAGACATCGTAACACTTTGAGGAGCATTCATCACGGGAATCTTTTGATTTGGATCACCGAATGGAGTTTAATTTGCATCAAAGTCGTTTTAGGACATCTTCATTGCTTGGGATTGTTGTCCCCCATCATATCCAAATTGAAAAGCATGTCCAATCAAGGGGGTTGACCCGGGAGAACTTGCCCCCCTGCGATGTGACAATTTCCCCAAGGCATTTTAAAATACCCACAGTCCTTTAAGACGATTGGCAAGGAGGAGAATTCAAGGCAGACTAGGGAAAATCTACATGCACAGTAGTCCAAATTAGGTAGGTGGATCACATAACATATATGTGTTGTGGAGAAGCTACCCAGAATTGTGGGGTGGACTTGCGTAGAGGTCAGGCACTGGAATATCTATTTTGAGGCACTTACCAAAACTAGAGGGTACATTTTTAGTCCACGGGATCAGGGCTTAAATTTGACAGTCAACCTTTCCTATCAAGCAATTTTTTTACGACAGTTATCTATTCAATGGTACCTTTAAAATACTATGACATATTTTAGTATAAGTAAATTATATAAAAACCAAATATATATATATATATATATATATATATCATAATCCTATATAAATTTTGACAGTTTATCCAAAATCTCTTCTTTCATATGATACGGTCTTTTCAAAATTTCAATTGTATTTTATAGCTAAAATGCCTAAATACAGCCATACAACTGTCAAATTTGAGCCCTTCCCCGGATAATCAATTTCCACATCCCCACTTCGATCCGAGAACTAAGTACGCATTCTCTTACAATTGATTTCCTAAAATAATTTCGCCGAGAGGCGAATTATAGTTGCAGCGGGGGTGGAGATGAGAGCACTCATTTTTTGGTTGTAATTATAAACCCAAAAAAATAAAAATAAATTACAAATGAAAACTTAAATGCTAGATTGTGAAATGAAGCCATCTATAGATTTAGGAATTGATCTGATTACATATATGAATATGGGAGTTGGTTTAGTGAGTTATATAGATTTTTTTTTGTTTTTTCCAAATGTTTATATAGAGTGCAAAATTAATCTATTTTAAATTGGATTGGGTTTGCATGTAATGTTTGAATAAATTTATGGTTGAGTTCTACATTGTTAATAAATGGGTTGATTTCAGGATTGCAAAATGATTTTATTGGCTACTACTCTGCATGTGGGCTGTTGTTAATTCTTCTCCAATTTATGGAACCAGGGTTTTTTTGAGCATCTATTATGTTGAGTAAAATATCTAGAATTTGATCTGGCTGTTTCTGTTCAAGGTATAGGAATTCGTGAGAATTAAGGGTTGTATTGAAAGAAGAAAGGCATATTAGGTTGTAAGTAAACAATGGAAGCTGCACCCAAGAAAGTTTTGACCCCAGCCTTGCCCAAGGAGATAATCAGTTGAGAGGGTGGGAGTTATCAAGTATGGTTGAGTTATGATTTGAGTATGCTGTTGGAAGGAAAAATTGAGCTGCCAAACTCATTCTCAACCATCTTGGCCTTTCCTTGCCAAAGTATTCGGACTCTTCTAAGCTCTACTATGTTCTTCGAGGTATGTATCTTGTTTCCAATCTTCTCCTCCTTTTTCAACAAAGAGAAATCAATTGGGTCATTTATGAACACATCAATGAGACTATAACATATATATCAGAAAATTTTTGAGATACCTGTACAAGGCAAGAAACAAATCAATAATTATATATTGCATTTAAGCCCACTTCGGTAGTTAAGAATGTTTCTTGTCATTTGAATAGGTTTAAGCCCACTTCAGAGGTTGAGAATGCTATTCTGTTATGTGAGGCTTAGTATCCTCTTAAGCAAAGCAATGGCAGAGTCTCGTTCTTAAAATGTTATTAAGCCTCTAATCTATGGAAAAAAGCAAGCAAATTAGTCCAAGCTAAACAATTACAAACTTTATAAATAAGGGTTTAATTGCCATTTAACTTGGTTTAGGATAATTTAGAATCTTTTCCCTACTGTAGTGGAGCTGCTACATTTTAGGGATTGAAAAAGCAAAGCAGGGCAGTTACAAATTCTATAAAAAGGGTATGTGATCAATGATAAAATATTGTTAGTTTAGATTAACAGTTTGGAGGTTCTTTTCCTGTATTTACAAACTTAAAATCGACTTCGACAGAATAAAAAAAAAAACTGAACCTTGTGACAAAATATTCTTCAGATCTTGTTGCTGTATTGGATGTTTCAATCTTATTTGTTTGCTTGCTTTGCATCAATTTATCACAAAAATTTTGAAGGATTCATATCAGGCTGTTTGATCTTATATCATGTCTCTTAATTTTCTCTTGAGGGTATTTCCCAGACATAGTGGCTGGAGTTCTTGAAATGCAACATCAACCTCAGATCCTATCTTAAATCATGGCTCTCAATTTTCCGTTGAGGGTATTTCCAAGTAATGTATATGGACTAATCTCCCTCCCTGGTTATTACATGTAGGATCAGGTATTTGTTGCATACTCCTTCCGGAAGCAGAGTCAGAGAGGGTGGTGAAGGATAAGAAAGGAGATGCCATTGCAGTTCCCATGGGAGTGGTGAGCTAGTGGTTTAATGACAAACCCTCAGAGGAGCTGGAGATCCTCTTCCTTGGGGATACATCCAAAGCCCACCGATCAGGGGAGTTCACTGTATGTATCCTTAAACCATGACGAAGAATCATTCCATTCCATTGTAATTATTCTTGTCAATGACCCTCTCCATCTACCTTTGCAGGATTTTCATCTTATTGGTGGCTCAAACGTGTTCCATGGATTTTGCAAGGAATTTATGTGCAGGGCATGGGGATCCGAAGGAAACTGAGCTCAACCATCTTCTAGGTAGCCAATCTGGAAGTGGAATTGTTAAATTAGAGGAAGGAACGAGAATGCCCACCCCTGAAGCCGAAGCAGGGGACAAGCCAAGACTGGTTTTCAATTGTGAGGAAGCCAAATTGGATGTGGACATTGAGAGTGGAGGCCGTGTGGTAGTGCTCACAAGTAGTTATTTGCCAATCTTGGAGGAAATAAGGTTGGGAGCAAACCTCGTTAAAATCGATCCGGTAACCTCCCTTTTTAATAATACAATTTTTCACAATGAAATAGTTGTTTTTTATGTTTTTTGAGCACCGCACTTGTGCTAGGAGTAGTAGTTGAGCACCCTAACTTCGCCCCTCTCAAAAGCATAGTGGCAATTTCAAATCACTCAAAACAATTTACAGTAGTTAATTTGGCGAGGCCCTTGCTTATAACAAAGGTTTCAGGGCCACGTCATCAAATATGATGCCACATCGGCATGCTTTTTTGTTGATGTGTCAAATAGTTCCCCGAAAAAAGGGTGCAGCAATAGGTGTACATTAAGTCATGTTTTGTTGGTGGGCTAATGTGGCATCACATGATTGGTTACTTTTTAGATCTAAAGTGCACGTCTCATTCAATTATTAGTACTTATATTCAACAGTAACAACCTTAAAGTCACAACTACTAGTGCTAAAATTTTAAAAATATTGGGCGGACTTAAATGAATGCATTCTATCTCAGCCATTGGAACTATCTCAGGTATTGGGTCTTTTCCCCGATATGTGATCACCTGGATTTTATGTTCTTTGAATACTGCACTTGTGCTAGCAATATCAGCGATCTGATTGGTGTATGTTGGAATGGAATTATTGTCAGCATGCAATGAGTTCACCTGGACTTTCATCGGATTCAGCATTCCAAGTGACATATATAAGAAAAGGCAGCGGAAGAGTGCAAATTGTAGGCATAGATGTGGAGAGAGTGCTGGAGACGGAGTTAAAGGCCGGTTGCCTCTTCATTGTTCCTAGATTTCACATTGTTTCCAAGATTACTGGAGATGAAGGGATGCAATGGTTCTCGATCATTACTACACACAAGTAAGTGTCATAGTTTCTTCTTGTTCAACTTAATTGACTTAATTCTCAATAAGATTCCTTCTTCTAACACTGAATGTGTGTGTGTGTGTGTGTGCAGTCCGGTGTTTTGTGAGCTTGGAGGTATGACTTCTGTTTGGAAGGCCCTATCTAAGGAGATTCTTGCAGCCTCCTTCAATATAGATGAGAAGACAGAGGATGTGTTTCGCTCTAAACGAACCCAGGACGTTGTTTTTTTCCTCCTCCCAAATGATGAGGGCATTTTGAGGCATTGTAAGCCCCAATATGATATGCATTTCCATTAGTTTGGATCTTGTTTTTAATTTTGAATAATCCTCCATTTTCCAATCCTTGGGTGACATCCCATAATTTGGACCTTTTGTGGTTCTGTTTCGGAATCCTCCATTTTCCAGTCTCTGGTTGATATCGCATAGTGGAAGACAATATATGACATAAGATTGGAAATATATGACTTAATTGGATGGGGCTTCGATGCTCTTTGGTTTTTTGGTATTTCTTTGGCGTATTGGTTAATTGTGCATTGATTGTATTGCTTTAAAGAACTGTAGATTGTTGGATTGCTTTTAGAATTTTTAACATGGCTGAGATACACAATTTTCCTGTGCAATTATATTGTCATCATGGCACTATTTACTTTTGGAGAATGGTATAAAATTCTGATTTGTTGGATGGAGCAAGGCATGGTTAATTGAGTATATTCTTTGTAGTTGAGCTTTGCCAATTTGGGTTTTTGGTTAAATTTATATCCGATTGGGTGGTATTTATTTCTAGCACAACTGAGTCATTGTGTTTACTTAATTGGACTCTATGAAGGGGCTTTTGGATAGTGGCCACATGAGTTTAGATTCAGATGATTGGATTTGGTCGGTAGTGTTTCATCATGTTCAAATTATTTATATTATATAGTTGAGTACAGGTTTTGTTTATGCTAAATTGTCGGTTAATTAACTGTTATTCCGCAATTGGTTTCTGAGATTTGGTTACACCACATCAGTTTATGGATCATATTAGAGATGGCTCACATGGTTAATGGTTTTAGGAGTTTCATGGGCAAAGAAGCACAACTGATTCAGGCTTCTAGATTGTGCTCAACTTGAATTACATACTTAGTTCGAGATTTATTATCTTGAAATAATCCGTGGTTTTCTTTGATATGAAGCACTTAGTACGTGATACTTAGTGTTTCACCAGATAAAATGCTCTTCAAACAAATCGATGCCGATTCAATGGCGTAAACAAATCCTCATAGATATTGCAATAGTCAAATTAGCTACTGCAGGATTGAATAGAAATCTAATATGGTTTGGCAAGAATCTGATTCTAAACCAAATTGTGAATCATCATCTTGCCTACAATAATACAAGACAAGTTGGTTCATATATCAATTGTTAGATTGTACTTGAAGGAGAAGCTATTATCTTATAGAAAGTTGAAAATTACAATTTCGTGACATTACACTTGATAGGTTATACATGATCTCAATGTCCAAATTCCATTCTACAACCATAAATCTCATTGTGGAATAATGTTTTTTCTTATTTAATGTACTTGGCAATTAGGGAGATCTTAAAAAGGATCCCAAGACAACAAATTGAAGAGGAAAAGAGTAGTAATCTTAATAGATGTGATGTAATTTGTAGCTCCAAATAATTTCATTTAGACAACTCAATTAATTTTCTCCTTCTATATATATAGTGCTGAAAATTATATATATAGTACCTAATCCTAACCCAATCCCTAAACAAAACCCTAATTCTAAATATGACCTTCATTCAAACCCTAACCGTACATGGAACCCTAACCATAATATGGTACATGTATAATTAGGATAAGGGTTAGAATTATAATTAGAATTCATGTTATAGTTTAAAGAAGGGTGACAATTAGAATTCGAATTAAGGTCAAAACTAGGGTTAGGGTTATAATAAGGGTTAGGGTTAGGGTGACATTTACGATTACAATTATAATTAAGGTTAAAGTTAGGGTTAAGGCTAGGTTTGATTAGGCTTATAATCAGGGTTGGGGTTAGGGTTAGGGTTAGGGTTAGAAATATAATTAGGGTAAGCATTAGAGTTACCGTTAGGGTTAGGGTAGGGGCTAGAGTTAGGGTTAGAGTTCAGGTTAGGGATAGTGTTAAAATCATAGTTAGAATTAGGATTAAGGTAAGTGTTAGCATTAGGGTTATTGTTAGATTTGAAATCAGGATAGAATTAGGGTTATGATTAGAATTGGGGTTAGGGTTAGGGTTAGAGTTAGGATTAGGGTTCCTATTAGAATTAGGGTTAGAATTAAGGTGGAATACTATTAGGATTAGGGTATGAATTAAGGTTAATGTTAGAATCAGGGTAGGATTATAATTAGGTTTAGGGTTGGAATTGAGGTTAGGGTTAGAGTTAAAACTAGGGTAAGCATTGGAGTTATAGTTAGGGTTATGGTTATGGTTAGGTTTAGGGCTAGAGTTAGGGTTAGAGTTAGGATTAGAATTAGGGTTAATGTCAGAATCGGGTTAGGATTATAATTAGGGTTAGGGTTGGAATTGAGGTTAGGGTACGAGTTAGAATTAGGGTTACTATTAGGATTATAGAATATTAAGAATTATTAACTAAAAATAAATTGAATATATTAGAACACTCAAGAAAGGTGGGAACATATATATATATATATATATAGTATAAGTATTAATTTAAATGCATTTTATGACTAGCATATTTATATTTTAAAAAAATATATCTAAAGTACGTCGAGAGATATCCTTCTCGAGGCGCCTAATGTTAGGATTAGTGATTAAAAAAAGGCGCCTCGAGAAGGATATCTGTCGGTGTACTTTAGATATGTTTTTTTTAAAATATAAATATGCTACTAACCCTAATTCTTAATATTAGGGTTACTTGGGATATGGGACACGCCAACATCTTTGATGATTTATGGCCTATTCGCCACAGATTAATTGGCGTTGAAAGGGCAAACTGAGGTGAAGAAGCAAACACACCTCGCACGGCATCTATATTTTTTTAGAAGGGGAAAATGTACAAGCAAGAGAAACTCACCCAACAAGCAAAGATGCCAATATGTCACAAGTACAACCATACAATAAAGTTGTCTAAGATTTAAACTAGCATATTTATATTTTAAAAAAATATATCTAAAGTACGCCGAGAGATATCCTTCTCCAAGGGCCTAATGTTAGGATTAGTGATTAAAAAAAGGCGCCTCGAGAAGGATATCTCTCGGCGTACTTTACATATATTTTTTACAAACATAAATATGTTGGTATTAATTTATTTACATGCTTTATATTTAATCTAGGGTGATGCATTCTTTTTAATTGGCCTAAATTAACATTAAGAAAAGTGTGTTTCCCATTTACAATAATTTTGTTCGTGCAGAAATATGTAAATTTCAAATTTAAGTTTGTGTGTAAACAAAATCAAAGTAAAACAAACACTTACCTAGGTAATAAAACCAAAATGAAAGAAACTTCACACCACACCATAGAGCCGTTGGGAGAAGACCAAAAAAGCAGTTCAAAGTGCAGCGCGCCAAAAATCGGGGGACAATTCAAAATGGGGAACGCCGTCAGATGGAAAATACATATGAATTAAAAAACAAGGCCGTTTCAGGAGGGAAGAAGCAAAGGAGGATGAATTCTTTATGACTTGCCTGGTTCTGTTGCGAATTGTTTGACACTTCTCTGTGTTTTTTGTGAAATTGTTTGACACACTTTTGTTTCTCTGTGTTTTGTGAAATTGTTTGATATTTTTCTGTTTGGCTCGAGTCTTTTGTTTCAGCGTGCACGCTGGTCAGTCCATCTTATTGTCTTTCAGTGCATTTTTTGGTTTGGTGTTGTACTTTTGTTTGGCTTTGTTTTATGGCGGCAGGCGGCAGATGCAAATGATTTTCTTCTTAATTCAGATTCCAGGTATTCTTCACTACTGTGGGCTAAAAATTCTTAATCCTTTAGCATTCGTTTTCTTCTGCGTAGTATTTCTTCTCTGAGGGTTTTGTTTAACGTTGTTTTCTTATTATGTCTTCTTTTGATTGCGGTATTTAGCACGATGGGGAGGGTTTCCATGACGGCAGCAGAGGCGGGAGATGTGGAGATCTTCTTGCAGGTATTTAACACTTTTTGTACATTTCCAGCTTTACTTTCTTGTTTTATGGCGGCAGCGGAGGAGGCGGCAGATGCAGATGATTTTCTTCTTAATCCAGATTCCAGGTATTCTTCACTAATGTGGGCTAATAATTCTTAATCCCCTAGCATTCGTTTTATTCTGCGTAGTATTTCTTCTCTGAAGGTTTTGTTTAATGTTGTTTTCTTATTATGTCTTCTTTTTCTATCTGATTGTGGTATTTAACAAAATGGGGAGGGTTTCCATGACTGCAGCAGAGGCGGGAGATGTGGAAATCTTCTTGCAGGTATTTAACACTTTTTGTAGATTTCCACCTTTACTTTCTTGTTTTATGGTGGCAACAGAGGAGGTGGCAGATGCAGATGATTTTTCTTCTTAATCCAGATTCCAGGTATTCTTCACTAATGTGGGCTAATAATTCTTAATCCTTTAGCATTCCTTTTCTTCTGCGTAGTACTTCTTCTCTGAAGGTTTTGTTTAATGTTGTATTCTTATTATGTCCTCTTTTTCTATCTGATTGTGGTGCTTAACACGATGGGGAGGGTTTCCATGACTGCAGCAGAGGCGGGAGATGTGGAGATCTTGTTGCATGTATTTAACACTCTTTTGTACGTTTCCAGCTTTACTTTCTTTTTTTATGGCGGCAACAGAGGAGGCGGCAGATGCAGATGATTTTTCTTCTTAATCCGGATTCCAGGTATCCTTCACTACTGTGGGCTTTCCTTTAGCATTGTTGATTCACTTGCATAATTCTACATGGGCATGGCTAGTTTGTCTGAAATTTGAATAGCCAAGCAAGTAGTATACAGGGGAAATGGGCATGGCTAGTTTGTCTGAAATTTGAATAGCCAAGCAAGCAGTATACAGGGGAAATCGGCAGAGTATGCGGTCTGTTTAATAATCTGAGCGAAATTGAAGGCAATGTCGATTGACCTATCCATCTAGATCCCTCCCTCTGACTCACCTGCTTATGAAAGGAGCACCGACTTAGAAATGGACAGAATGCTCTTAGATAGGATAAGTTAGGCACCTAATTTCTGCACTCTGCTCCTAGTAGTAAGGACATAAACATATACACTGAACGCTCAAGATTTATAAGTAATTGTGTCTCAAAGATCATATAAATTTCGGGAAGAAGGATTCTTAGCAGTTGTGTTAATTACTTAAGTGAATATTGATTTAGAGTCCAGAACTTAATAAAAAGAAAACAATTTACTTCACTGAAACAGTTTTGTTCAAATCGAAACTTCATAATGATATTAAATAACACATTAACTGGATCGCCTAAAATAATAATTTAGGCAAAAGAGCTACGACAAAGGAAACATGCACTAACACATCAACAAGATTTAGGCTCATGGTTGACAAAAATGAATTTTTAGGTCTAATAACGGTTCCCCAATAACATGAGATTAATGGAGTTCTCTGTTATTATTCTTAATAAAAAAATTCTCCAATTTGCACGGGGAATTTTTGACATAGAAGGCCATACAGTTAGAAGATTGATGACACTAATTGTCACTTACAGCCAAGACAGAGCCCATGAGAAGCACAATGTGACCCCTGACTCTTGGCTTTCTTTTTCATTGCTTCACTCCTCGCCTTGAACCCATTTTCCTCCTCCATCTTCCCTTGGGATTTATGTTTTGGGGTGTTATACTTTGCCAGCTTTAATAACCATGTCTTGAATGGAGATCTGATGTCAAAGTGGTAACAATACCATCTGCAGATCTTGCAATTCCATTTCTTCTCTGTCACCATCTTCATAATCACCACGTACCGATTTGTCTCAGGATCATAGTTTTGGACCTTGCCTTTTCTTCCAAACTTTTTAAGGACTTTTCTTCCTTTCAACCATTCGCCTTGGCCGTAAGGCCCAGCAGATTCATCTGCACACTCCGTCACAGGTTGCCTGGCTGCATTTTCACTTACAAAGTCTGGTGAAGGATCTGGCACCCCATTAATGACAACTGCGGGCTTACCACATCTACTGCTACAGAAGCACCGTTTACTTGCTCTTCATGGTTGTTTTCCATGACAGAAAGACTGACCTGACCTCCCAGAAGCTTGTTCTGATTCTTGTGATTTGTATGTGCCTTGGTTCTTGAAAATCTAACAGACATCTCTTATGTACTCGGTAGATAATTGATATTTTAATTGTAGACCCTGCAAATGGACAAAAACTCGACATGTAAGCATGGTTTTTCTTTTTCAAAAAGATTTTAAAGCAATACCAGTGACCAAATAAAGCAATAACATTGTATGATCTGTTTCTAGTCACGTGCCTGATTATTAACCACCTCCTTCTCCATAAATAGATTCACTAATCGATATTTTTGTCCTCAAACAACTAGTTAAATTGACAATATTTGCCAAAAACTTACCAATATGAGTACTATGCTGTGTGTTTTCACTCAAACAGTAGCATATAATGTTTTATATTTTCTTATATTATTAAATTAAAATTGCATACTCGTAATGATTTGTTGGTTGGCCATACCCATGGGATCTCTATCTCTGCTGTAAACAGACAATGTTGACTTAATTTTTGTGATGGAATTTGCATATTAGTTCTTGAAACTGTGATCAAACGTCTGAATTTCTTTAACCTGCAACTGGATAATATTCGCCACTGTGAAATCGCGGTTCTTGAAGTTATTGTATATTTTGTCATTTTCCTCCTCATCCTCTTCATTTGGCTAAAACTTCTCTGACTCGAACGAGTGAACAAAAATATCCAGAGAATTCTCTTTGCAGTGCACTTCAGGTCTCATGCTAGGATTTCAGACTTACCGACAAGGACTTACACAGGGTATGTTGAGTGTAAAGGCTTCACGTTCCACATTTCCACAGACTTGAAGAAAATAGACTTGCAGGAATTGAGTGGGACTTTAGTACTTCCAAAATCTCCAGTGTTGTGACCACAAGGAGTTTTTCTGTGGCAAAAGAAAACAAATATGCAACTTCAACTGCTCTCTTAGTCTAAGGGATTGGATAGGAGGAAGAAGAAGAAGATATTAGGAGAAAATTGCCATTTCTTTGTGGGAAGCAAAATAAAAAATCAACCATTTTTGAATGACCAAGAACAATTAAAAAGATGACAACGATGCTATTGCTTCCTATGAATGAAGCATTTAGTTTAGTTTGGTACTGTAACAAGGTTTATTCCTCGCAAGAAAGAAATGGTAACCTTTTGTTTTCTTGTCCAAAGAGTGCTGGAACATAGAAATAGTAACCTTTTGTTTTCTTGTCCAAAGAGTGCTGGAACATACTGTTGATTTTACACTTTGATTTCTAAATTTTCAGATTCTCGCTTTGCAATAAATTGTGGTGGCTTGCAAATGGCTTCCCAGAAAGGAATTGATTATGTGTCCTGTGCAGGGAAAAGGTGCAAGTATCAGATTTGGCGAGGGAAAGGTCATAAACTCCATCCTCTGTAGCCGCTGCGAGGGAACTTAAGAGCAAACATTTTCAGACTGACAAGCTCAACAATTACACGGTGAAAAATGGTGTATCAACACAACTCTGTCACTGAGGGTTTCAAGAAAAACTATGATTTTTGATTTTTGTTGGTTGTGCAGTCCCCAAAGATGGGGAAGGGCTGTAGGCTGAGCTCCAACGAGGAGCATTTTCAGATTATTCACTTACATTCCCTTCTGGGCAGCAGGGTTTTCTCTCTTTCTGTGCCCTTACTGAAGCATAATTGTCATGTTTGGGCAACGCCACTGCTTGTGATCCACACACGCACTAAGAATTTCTTGCTCTAAATCAACAGAGTATATATTTCAAGTTCCTGTGCACAGATACCTATTTATTTCCCGAATGAACAGGTAATGTTGTGTGTAGGCAAAACGTGCCTTCAGTTAATCATTGGGATTGTTTTCTTGCCAAGCTTTCATGCAGGAAAGTTTATATGCACAGAATTTAACTCTCTACATGTATTTGGTGCAGGGCAGAAGTGTGTACCATGACTCGATCTGATAATTGAAGATGATGGGTAGAGGCGCATATTGCGACCATGATGAAGATGATAAAGGGCTCGCATATTGAGACCATGACGAAGGCTTGTTGGAGGGAATGATTTGGGTCAATTAAATATACCTAGCACCCTGTAACATGTAAAAATTGGGACCATGACGGAGGCCTGTTGGAGATGATTTGGGTCAATTAAATTGACCTAGCACCCTGTAACATGTAAAAATTTGTGTTTAATAATAATAAAAAGTCATTTTGCTGGTGGGGGTTAACAACCCCTTCTAAAGACCCAAAAGGAATGGCTGCTGGCCACAGTCATTCCTTAGGGTCTAGTGTTCTTCCGAAGCCCCGAGAGATGGTTATATGGGATATATAGCCATTGCTCATGGTCTCTTTCTCTTGTGTTTTTTTTGTATTTTTCAAAATTTTAAAAAGGTTTTGTTAAATTTAAATTTAAAAACAACTCGAATGGTTATGATTTTAACACCAATGTTAAAAATCATAAATGATGGCTAGCTACTTCCCTTATAAACATTTCCCAATGGACATAATCATTAACTCAAACATAACATCGCCCAAAGACATGACATAATATTGCTCGAAGACATGACACATAATACTTCCCATAGACATGACACATAACACTGCTGCCCATAGACATGACATAATATTGCTCGAAGACATGACACATAATACTTCCCATAGACATGGCACATAACACTGCTGCCCATAGACATGACATAATATTGCTCGAAGACATGACACATAATACTTCCCATAGACATGACACATAACACTGCTGCCCATAGACATGACACATTGCCTGTATAAAAAATCGGTTGCACTTGGCGTCGTGACACATGTATTGGAAACATTATTACAATGAATCCTTTTATCAATGCATCAAAGCGATCTTGACTTGTATTCGATTCACGCATAACGATAAGAATTACAAAACGACCAAAAGAATTTGATTATAAATTTAAAAAGCAAACTAAAAATTTGTGGAAAAGTACATGACACATAACACTGCTGCCCATAGACACGACACATTACATTGCCCATAAACCGGGCACATTGCTTGTATAAAAAATCGGTTGCACTTGACGTCGTGACACATGTATTGCAAACATTATTACAATTCCTTTTATCCATGCATCAAAGCAATCTTGACTTGTATTTGGTTCACGCATAACGATAAGAATTACAAAACGACCAAAAGAATTTGATTATAAATTTAAAAAACAAAGTAAAATTTTGTGGAAAAGTACATGTCTCTGTCGTGTCGTAGGTGTCTTAGGTCTATTAGAAGAAGGTCTAGAATAGGTAGTCGTGGGTCTAGGTTAGGGGAGGCCACATGAGCTTCCACCTTCACGTGGTTGGCCTCGTCAGTAGAGAAAAATATTCTCGAAGCTAAGGGAAGCTGTTTTTTATTAGTCTAGTTTAATTGTAACATTTAAAATAAATAGCCGTTGCAACCTTAATTATACGATGGAATTATAAAAAATAAAGAAAATCACGATTTCAAACCTCATTTGTTAGACGTTTATAAATTTGACAACAATATTAACGGAGTCATAAATAATTTTGTTAAAATTGAAATTGAAAAAGAAAAAAGAAAGAGAAACTAACAATCACGACAACATTATCCTCACAAGTCACTCTTTAAATTTATAGATAGTTCGCAACGGACATAATGACAATCGACAAATACGAGATTGTTGGTGGACAAAGATCGTAAATAGAGTTACCATGATATTCTAAAACTCACCCCATGAGGACTCGTCAAACACGATGTCAACTTATAATTTATAAACGCATTACCTTTGCATGCAGATTGGCATATGCATGTTCACACATGAAAAGTTACATAAAATATTTCAAAAAGAGTGATGCATCCTATATCGCAAATGACGTCACCATACTTACAAAATGTTCTCGATAAATGTCTCTCACACCAATTTAAAAGAAACAACACACTTCGTGTCATGATGCCTACATACACTCCACGTAATATTATTGTTGTTTGATACGCAAACAACTCGCTTCGAACATGTTTTGCAAGTGACATTACATTTACCTTTCGTGAACACTTATAATGGGGAAATTTGCATACGCATGTCATATCCCACTCAGTGTTGTGCTCATTTTGAGGAAGTTCCTTAATATGAATGCATATCGACAAATGATTCAATCTCGTGCAAAGTTGGGCTCGTTCCCCTAGCCTTTACCTATGTATATGCGCACGCGCATGTATTTAGCCTCCATCATATCCTTATATGCACATATTCTGGTATATTAGCACGAGCCTTGCATTTATGATACCTATCTATGCACTTACTCCAATACAGTCCCTATCCATCTAGATTTGATCTTTTGCCAACCTAGGGTCATTTCCACGATTGGAGTATTGAACCTGCAATAGCGAACTCGACCCTTGCCTCTTCAAAGTTCAAATTCAAATTCATATTTTGGGTGAGTGTTAGCCGTTATTTTCCAACCTTGAATTGATTAGGTACATGTTTGTGTGATTCGGTGCTATGTGGTTGTATTTAAAGGCATTAATCTGCACTTGTTTCACATCTCTCATCTCCTATACATCCTCACTCGTCTCTCATGCGTCCTCTCTCACCTCTTAATGTCTTCTCTCATGCTGGAGATTTAAATGAACAATCAAAACCTGAGCATTTGGATTTGGTGCGCTAAAAGGAGTAACAAATGTGCATACATCATTCCAAGAGGCTTGTGTGCTCTCTTCCATCTTGTTCACACAATTTTGTGAGTCCACCTGAAAGAACGTTTACCCTATATAGCTAACGACAACCCTTCCAAGGTATTTTTATATATGACCAGAATATCAAAAAAGGTCGAAGAAGCAAAGATAATAGACACGTCAGCGAGTAGAATTGGACATCTTGTCGGGTAAAATTTGGCAACAAAGGATAAGTTTGCAGTTGTACGATTGACCCAAAACGTCCTAGCGAAAGCTCTTCCACGCATTTAACAAGGCCGGTGGAAATATCTGGAGAAGGCTCAAAAGAGCAGAGAAACAAGTGAATGTGTAGGAGAGGGCATGTGTAATGCCCAAGCTATTACAACAGGACGAACAAGTTTTTCGCGATGCAAGTGTAACGCCCACATGTCACAATTGCACACAAGTACCAAAGATTACCCAAGTGCCACAAAAGGAAAAAGAGAGGTGGAAACAAGGCACGCGCTTCTCCAAAAGATGAGAACAACCAACATCGACAAATGGCCCACAAGCCAAGCAATGTTGACAAACGACTAACAAGCCTAAGGGAGGTTTGGTCAAGAAACCTCTCAAGGACGAATCGTCCAACATGGATCCGAGACACGTTCCATCTACTCGCTAATCATTAGTCAAATATGCTGACCAACTCAAGGGCATGAGAACATCTCAAACAAAGAAAAATAAGCATTTTCCAACATATACACATACATGCCAAAAAGGGAAAAATGCCATACGGAATGCCACGCTCATTCGACACCGACGTCGAGACCGAAAAAATACAAACATGGATTTCAAAACCATGATGTGGGCACAATACAACCGAACCCATAACCATAACAACATATATAAAAGATAGCACCAACATGCCAATTTAACCATTTTAACAACTAAAACAACTTTTTGAAAATGGCATTTTCCTTCCAGAACAAGGATTGTTTTCCAACCAAACGATCAAATAAAATAATGCCATGGCGGAGGCTACTTCCCAAACATGGAAGGATCGCACTCCAATAATAAAATAATACAAAGATCAAATATACATCAATGGTAATCCACCTCTAAGGTGCTCCAATAACCACGAAATACAACATGAACATAATATGAAATAATGCACTAGGAACTCTTCCAGCTCCGAAGAGATCTTCCTGTAGGACCAATGGGGAAACGTTACCCACCAACCTACCCTATTACCATCGTCGAGCACAATAGATGCATATGCCACTCTAAGCGACCCCTGAGCTACGGAGAAGAAGATCAATGGCAACACCGCTATCCAAGCAACCATTCTCACACATCCAAGGAATAAATGGAAATACTCACGCCAATAAACATAGACCAGTATAAGAGAACACGTGGCACAACTGCCAATCAAATACATACAAGCGTGGGATAACACCATCACAATAATGCCAGCATAACAGATTCTCACACCTTTAATGCACGCTAAACGAGGTACATAAAAGCACCATCGCGCATACATATGAATCGAACAGAACAACACAATACTAGAATAGGCAAACAAACTCAGATCTAGGATAGCATCCTCCATTTGCATGACTATTCTAGAAAGCACGGCTCGTTTAACACGAGATCAAATACTCACAATCCAACCAAACAAGGACTATGGAGGGTAGCTCAGACTCTGGTGTGGGCTTCCCCTCGGTTCTCCATAACCTAGATAGAAATTAAAAAAGGCCACAAAGGTCTCAAGTAAGAACTCACTTGGTGAATGCTTCTCAAAGGTAACCGAGATCAATTGCAAGGTGCTCACGCACTACCCTAAGTAGCGGGCATCCTCTTGCGAGATACGCACACAATTACCTTTGTTAAAGGGATCCATTGCAGGGTGCTCACACACTGCCCTAAGTATCGTGCATCCTCTTGCAAGATACGCACACTTTACTTAGAATTACATCTACAAGGATCCATTGAAAGGTGCTCACACACTACCCTAAGTAGCAGGCATCCTCTTGCAAGATACGCAACACTATACCTGGGAGATAACCACTCCAAGCCTCCTACGGATATCCCCTATCCTATACAATTCAGGGGTGACCAAGTCTCAAGATGCCTGAGAATAGGAAAAGAGTGGTTTTCCTAGAAAACACACTTCCAAAATTAAACCTATGGGATAATACATGACTCACATAACATGCAACTTTCAGAAATTCTAGATTTCAATAAATTAGAATAAAATACTTTCTCGAATGTCCAAGATCTGCCATTGACGGATCTTGGAGCATCCTTCCCAAAACCGTACACCCAAATTTTTACTTTTTCGAAATACAACAAATTTCAAAAATCTAAAAATACCATCTTGCTCTAAGTTCACCCAACATCGCACATTTCAAAAAATATAAGTTTTCCCATGACATTTGATAGGGTAAAACAGGGAAATTCACTTAATTTTCACGCTTTTCAAAGAATACAAAATCTGAAAATGTAAGCAAACCGTCTTCTACCTAATCTACCCAACAACACACTTTTCAAATAAAATTTGCATTTCTAAAATTTTTGAGAGGGTTTGGATAGGAAATTCAATTTTCAAAAAATGATTTTCCCTACAAGTTAAAAATGAACAAGTAAAACTGCAGGCACAACCAACAAGAGAAATACCTCGCTCAAACCGAAGGTAATGGCGAGGGGAATCTTTTTCGTTATTCACACGATCTTATTCGACCAAGCAATCTCCCGGTACACGCGCAAATCAAACTTTTCCAAGAAGAGGGTTTGGAAATTCCCAATCGACATTTTGAGACAATTCATAACAAAATAAAATAAATCACTTTTTCCCTTATATCACTTAATTTCTAAATAACTAAACCCTTTCTATTCTTTCCACAAAATACAATCACTTCAAATAAATATTTCTAACAAATAGAAATTTAATCTATTTCCCACATTAGAATAAAATAATGCCTTTCACAATCAAATATTTCTACAACGTAAAAATAAATAATTCCTTTCTTGCGAAAATAATTCAAACTCCACAAACATAATGTAATTCACCCCACACATATTGTTTCAAAAACATATTTAAATAAAATACATTACCTTTTCGAAATTAAACACTTCACAACTCAAATAATTCAATTAAATTGCCTTTCCTCTACGCTGAGAAACAGAAAGCGTGATTAACGATTTCCAAGAACATCATAAAATTCATTTGACAGATACCAAGCATACGCAAAATCACAGAAGCGGTAAATTAAATGCACCCAAGAAGACATTTACTGGTCTATCACAAGGGGGATCAAGAATCGAGTTCGAATCGGATGAAGTTTCACAGGTTTCGACAACACAAGGATGAAGCTGAGATGGCTAAGCGTCCCATGTTAGCATTCTCCACATTCCAACCATTGGTTAATAACCTGTAATTTCCTGCACACTCAATGCAAATGTCACGCGCATCTGTCCAATAAATGACAATAGTCGAAGCGACTAACAAGAATTACACAATTAAATATTAACAATCCAATATGCACATTTGAATTAAATCGTTCATCAGGAAATATGATCGAAGTGCAATTACACAAATACAACAAAAATACCGAAGGAAACTAGGTCCACCCACCCAGCATATCATATAAATGAAAAACGTTGAAGCACATGTACACCAATGCATATAAACCTCATAACAGGACCTCGTCGGAAGCACCTCGATGGTCATACAAAATATCCCATCAAGCATCTAGACTACGCAATTAGAATGTACCTCGATGGCAACAACCTCATCGGCAAGTTCGGTGCAACGATGCCAATCATGAGAACATACCATATACACCACAGAAATACTCAATATAGCATATCTCATAAGGACCCAATATCAGGATCAATGCACCAAAACTCATCTATCATGCAAGACAAGGGTTAACATAGGTGGGCATTATAGGGTGGATGCCTGTAGTAGATTGAAATATTCAACATCGCATAAGAAGAGGGGAGAGGCGGATCGAACTCTATAAGAAGAGGAGTAGTACTAATAGTAGTAGATAAGTTGGGTATAGCGGTAGGAGGATAATTAGGAACGGCTAAGGGCTTCGTAGTAGCAACATGTATAGAAGATGAAGTTGTGGGGGTAACACATGGATCATAGATAGAAGCTAAAAGTTCATTAGGGGTCTCAGCCTAGGTTTGGGTCAGAAAGAAAGTAGGGTAGTTATAGGAGCAAATTATTTTCAATGTGTTGGGAAGAGGACATTGATGGGAAGTAGGTGGCGAAGGAGGTATGGTTGGAGGAGGGGGAATCACAATAGGTTTAGGTACAGTGGGTCCCTTGGCTTTGGGTTTACTCCAGGGTGGGTAGGGTTGGGTTTTTGGCTTAGGTTGAGGTTAGGATTGGGGATGCAACTGAGGTTGAGGCTAGGGTTGGGTTGTACTGTAGGTTAGGGAGGAGGTTTAGGAGGACGAGTAGGAGGGTCGGGTTTAGCATGGGGAGGTACAACAAGGTTTGGCATGTGAGGGACAGGAAGGCAATTATCAAGGCCCTCAATATGATGTAGGTTGTCAACAAGGGGTTAGGAAGGGTGGATGGAAACAACAAGATTTCTGGCAATAATGTGGGCCTTTTCATGTCTATAACACTTGTAAAGATTACAGAAAGTGTCATGTCATGTATAGGGAGGCCTGATATGCTTAATTAATTCATCAGACTGGAGTTTGCACTATCTTATTTCACCTGCATCCCTTCCAACATCATACCCCACCATCGTCACCTTTCACCTTCAAAACTCGAGCCAATCCTCATCCTTTTCACTCTCCTCTTTTACCTTCCCATTGTTATTAGCTTCTCCATCACCTCCTCTCCCTTCATTGCCTCTTCCTCTCTTTCCTACTCCACCCACTCATTAGTGATAACTTTTAAAGAAAGGCCCCTCAAATTTTCTGTAAAATCCTCGCGAATCCCGTCTAAGGTCATTAAATTTCATGGCGAATCTATCATTTTTTGAAAAAGATATTAATTTTCTTTCAGAATTTATGCACATTGCTAGAAATTTGTATAAAATATTGGTGAGTCTTAACGAATATTAGCTAAAGGAATTAATTACCATGGTAGATCTTTCCTGTAAAAAATTATGTCTTTGTCATTGCAGTCCCCTCGTCTATTATTATTATTATTATTATTATTATTTTTAATGCTAAAGCAGGGGCTCGAGGGCAACAACCATCGACGGGGTCAAGGGGCGACACCCCCTTGCGAGGGCTGATGGGGCACAAATCTACTATCGGGAACACGTTGGAACACACCCATACTGAACATTTTCAAACTCTCATGCCATAAAAACCAAGACACTAAATATGGAAGAGTCTACACTTCATGTTGCCCTATTGATCAGATGGCTGTGATTTGATTCTATGGGCTTATAGGAGTTCATGTTGCACGTAAAATGTTTGCTTTGCCCAAAATCTATTTTTGGTTGTCGACCAATATCTAATCATACAACCTAGAATAAAGTTTGGGCAGTGCAGACAATTCTCGATGCACGTGCTTATAACCTACAAAATCAAATCACAACAGTCCATTAATATCTAACCGTGCGACCCAGATTAGTTCTCAGGAAGAGTAGATAGTTTTTACGACATTTGGTTCTAAACTTGAAGAATCAAATCACAATCGTTAGCTTATAAAGGAAATCAATGGCAGGAAATGAATACCCTATTCCTTCACGCATTCGAACCACATAAATGCCCTCCTATCTATAGGGGCCTCACGGATTCATGATACCTATATGCCCAGGGGGGGTCAATAGAAAGTCTAAGTTGTATTGTTAATAAAATCTATGTCGCATCCATTACAAGAGCTTTAGATGCTCCTAATCACGATTTGCACACAACAGGAGTAGAACGCTTAAGATTGCAACAGTCTCAGGTGGACTTCACGAAAAATAAGAGTCATTGCAAGCATTATGTATTTACCAAATATATGTCACAGATTGCAAACAAGATCTCAATTTCTCATCCATACAAACTTTAAAAATAATATTTGCACATGAACCCTACGTCACCTGTATTCTCTGTAATCATAAAATTTGACACCCTATATGCGTTGGGTTTTAGAGGTCATGATAACAAAGGAGAGAAAAGGGTCATGTTCATTGTTGAATGGTCTTGTTGCTTCCAAACCTATTTATATACAATTTCTAGGTGGAAAATCCTGCCAAATGTTAATTTTAAAGTGAATATAGCCCCAAAGGCAAGCGAGAATTTAATAGTAATGGTGATATGGCCCCAAAAATAAGCACGAATGTAATATTGATGGTGAATATGATTAAGGTTTTTAATGATATTATAAAATTCTCACGATTAGGCTCCAATCGTGCATCGTTTATTGTGGTGAAATAATTCAATTTTAAAAGTTTGATAAAATATTTCTTAGGCGGTTTAACCAACACTAAACTAAATTTTCATAAAAAATGGTGATTTCGTCTCCTTAATAGGTTATCCTATTTGCCAGAAATGGTGGCCTTGATTTCAACTGTTCACCATTCGGAAAAGATTTTCTGCTAAAAAACTTGAACTCATCCCCGACGTCCACTTCTGATTCCTCTCGTGCCTTTGCCCAATGTCATTCCTCCCCCTCACCGATACCATCCACCTAGAGCCACGAGACCTGCAAACCCTAAACCCATTAGGCAGAGACTCGACCCTCTTCCTCCTCCTCGTCCTCTTTTTTCCCATCCTTCTACTTCCTCCACTTCCACCTTCCATCTACAAATAGTTCTGTAATATTAACAATAATCTTACAAATCATAATTTACCCTCAAAAATAATCTCCATCAAACTGATATTAAAAAAATAATCACATTACTTTCGCAAGTCTGCTCTTTAAAAAATAGACACTTCATAGTGGACATAATGACAGTTGGTAATATGAATTTGTTGATAGAGAGAGATAACAATAGAGTTACAATAAGATTCTAATACTCACTCGAGGGAACTCGCCAAACATAATATAACCTTAAGATAAACATATTAAACCTTTATATGAAGATTGACATATACATAAATTTACAAATGAAAAATTACCCAAGATATTATTAAAAGAGTGATGTGATAAACTACAAATGATGCAGATGATTGTTTCCATCTACGCCTTCACCATTTTGCCTAGCCTGGCAAATATCATCGGGTAGTTATCCTTCCCATGTCGTAGTCATCCCTTACCAACCCCGCATTTAATTCTTGTAGCTATCCTCATGTGTAGTGAACTCTTCTTGCAATTTGTAGATAATATTAACTTAAATTCACCACCCTTGGATGCTCCTCTCTTGCATTAGCCTTTTCCATAAAAAAATGAGCCCTCTTAGCTGTAGGATCAATGCCAGGACCCCTTGGGTGTATAGGGCGGCGGCCTCGTTCTTATCTCCCATAACCCCCCACGTTAAATGTGAGATTCCCTAACGTCGAGCTAATATGTTACTATCCTTCTCTTGCTCGAGATATTAGAAAAAAAACCTACAAATACCCCCTCGTCTCCCTCATTTTAATATCTCCAGCTATCAAATTTCCTTCTATTTCTTGTTTATGAGAAAAATCTTCTCTTGAATCGACATTCTTGGAGAAATAGATCTTTGAAGTAGAGTCACAGCTTTTTTGTGAAGCTCTGCAATAGTTTCTTGAGGTTCGCGAACATTACTAAAAGCATACTTATTTGTACCTAGGTCCCGATTTTACCTGCTTTCCACAATGCTAGCCCACATTCCCTTCCATAACCATTAGTTTTTCCATCCATTTTGTTTTCATTTGTTTCCTTGTCTCCTTCTCCGGGCATCTCTTTCCATCACCTAGTTCCTTGTTTCCATTTTTGTGTTCAATTAAGGTTTCTATTTACACTCCTTTATGGCTTAGATCTATTTTTTAGATTTTGTTGTTATCATATTTGGTGGACCATGTTTGAATACCCACAAGTGGACTAATCGAGCGAGAATCCCCTTTAAGAATTTTGTTTTGCAGGGTTTCCTTTAAATCAAATTGTGCTTACGGGTCATTTACAAAGTGTTATGTGGAGATCTGACGGGGTTGACGGAAAAGTTCTCAAAACCACATCAAGGAGATCCTCTGCAAATTTCGAGCTAATTCCAATCCAAGGACTAGAGGCTACCCTCGAGGCACACTACTTTTATGAAGAAGATTTGACCTTACTTCAGATAGTTTCTAGATTTCACGAGTAGCCTCTATTGACTGTTCACACCTAGGTTTAGTAGTTACAATCCATTTTATTCGGTGAAACCATTTCGATTCGTCCGTTTTGTTCCATCTTTTGCATTGCTAGATTAGTGGCACGCTTTACATTTTTTTCATGTTTTTGCTCTATTTCTTGACAGATGGGGGTGAAGAGAAATCATCATTGGACTTTCATATTCCTTCGCAACGGGTTCCGGTCAGTTTTAGGTTAAGGTCAAGGTCGCTCGGGTTGGGAAAAATACCGTCTTAGATGGCATTGACCGTGCCTCAGATCATCTCCATATTTCAACCACAACCTTTGCATTCAATTCTAAACGTTTTCTATAATTGTCATCCCTGTTTGTAGGTGCATATGAGTCCTCTTTTTCACTATAAGGCATACTTTTGCAAGCGTATATTCTTATTTCAGATCTTGTCGACTTGAGTCTCTAACCTTTTGTCAGATCCCTAGCTATATAGTATTAGCTAAGTCGAGAAGGATTAAAGTGAAAAGACTTGATTTGTTATAATTACATACACATAAAAAGAATCTAAATCGTTCGCCAATGTATATGTTTTCTTTCTAGGCTCTTTCAGTTCAATCCTGAGGCATGCAAGAATAAACCTAAAATCAAAAGCTTTAAATTCAAATTTGAGCTTTATCGCCTCTTTCTACGAATTATTAGGAGCCGACTTTTAACACGTGTGTGTTTATGCGATACATGTTGCAGTGTCATGGTATTTAAAGACATCCATCTATGCATTGAAACATGATCCTGAAAAATAGAGGACATCAAGGAGAATTTGTTCACCTATTGAATCAACAAACTTCAAACGATGTCACTAGGCAGCATCTTGACAGGTTCAACTATTTGAAAGATGAAGGTGAATAAATATTCAAGTGCATGTTCTATCAACTCAATCCCATGTAGTACAAAAGCAAACTTGTACGACAAATTAAGTTTGCGATGATCATGATCAAACTCGCAGTGGTCAAAAGGGAATTGCAAAGTTTCTTTTGGACAACACAAATATTGAGATGGTCCTCTGACGAAGGATGTTAATATGAACTAGAGACGACAAATTAATACGTCACTCTTCCATCATCAGCTTCAGGGTTACGTACTCTCATTCGTCCCATTTATTCCTTTTGTATTTATTACAATTATTTTTCTCGGCTCTGATCAATCTATGTTAATTTACACCTAATTGATTGCGTTTCTTTAATTAGCCTAAATTATTCGTGCATAGTGCTTTTGTAATGGTGAATTTGCATAGTCATGACAGTTTCCATTTAATTCCAGTCCCATTTCCATGGAATGGCTCGATATAATTACAAATTGATAAATGGTATGCTCTTGCATAAAGCTAGGTCCATTCCTCGATCTGCTACTTACCTCCGTTTCCACTCATTCCCATACATTTGATCGTGTCCTATCGCCATCTACACATAGTCCCATTCACATGGCATTTAGTATGCCTATCATTGAGTCCCATAACCAGACATTCATTCCCCACATCGATATTAAAGCATTCCCTTGTCTCCGGTCAATCCTACGACACGAGATCAATCACGCACCCTGCAGAATTAACCCTTGAAATTTAGAATTCGTTGACTCCTGCCCACATCATTCTTGTCACGAGCATGCTCGGTACACATTTTGCTCGAATTACTGCTATATATCTGTATGTAAAGGCATTCATTTGATCATCATCCTAGATTCACAAGACATCGTAACACTTTGAGGAGCATTCATCACGGGAATCTTTTGATTTGGATCACCGAATGGAGTTTAATTTGCATCAAAGTCGTTTTAGGACATCTTCATTGCTTGGGATTGTTGTCCCCCATCATATCCAAATTGAAAAGCATGTCCAATCAAGGGGGTTGACCCGGGAGAACTTGCCCCCCTGCGATGTGACAATTTCCCCAAGGCATTTTAAAATACCCACAGTCCTTTAAGACGATTGGCAAGGAGGAGAATTCAAGGCAGACTAGGGAAAATCTACATGCACAGTAGTCCAAATTAGGTAGGTGGATCACATAACATATATGTGTTGTGGAGAAGCTACCCAGAATTGTGGGGTGGACTTGCGTAGAGGTCAGGCACTGGAATATCTATTTTGAGGCACTTACCAAAACTAGAGGGTACATTTTTAGTCCACGGGATCAGGGCTTAAATTTGACAGTCAACCTTTCCTATCAAGCAATTTTTTTACGACAGTTATCTATTCAATGGTACCTTTAAAATACTATGACATATTTTAGTATAAGTAAATTATATAAAAACCAAATATATATATATATATATATATATATATCATAATCCTATATAAATTTTGACAGTTTATCCAAAATCTCTTCTTTCATATGATACGGTCTTTTCAAAATTTCAATTGTATTTTATAGCTAAAATGCCTAAATACAGCCATACAACTGTCAAATTTGAGCCCTTCCCCGGATAATCAATTTCCACATCCCCACTTCGATCCGAGAACTAAGTACGCATTCTCTTACAATTGATTTCCTAAAATAATTTCGCCGAGAGGCGAATTATAGTTGCAGCGGGGGTGGAGATGAGAGCACTCATTTTTTGGTTGTAATTATAAACCCAAAAAAATAAAAATAAATTACAAATGAAAACTTAAATGCTAGATTGTGAAATGAAGCCATCTATAGATTTAGGAATTGATCTGATTACATATATGAATATGGGAGTTGGTTTAGTGAGTTATATAGATTTTTTTTTGTTTTTTCCAAATGTTTATATAGAGTGCAAAATTAATCTATTTTAAATTGGATTGGGTTTGCATGTAATGTTTGAATAAATTTATGGTTGAGTTCTACATTGTTAATAAATGGGTTGATTTCAGGATTGCAAAATGATTTTATTGGCTACTACTCTGCATGTGGGCTGTTGTTAATTCTTCTCCAATTTATGGAACCAGGGTTTTTTTGAGCATCTATTATGTTGAGTAAAATATCTAGAATTTGATCTGGCTGTTTCTGTTCAAGGTATAGGAATTCGTGAGAATTAAGGGTTGTATTGAAAGAAGAAAGGCATATTAGGTTGTAAGTAAACAATGGAAGCTGCACCCAAGAAAGTTTTGACCCCAGCCTTGCCCAAGGAGATAATCAGTTGAGAGGGTGGGAGTTATCAAGTATGGTTGAGTTATGATTTGAGTATGCTGTTGGAAGGAAAAATTGAGCTGCCAAACTCATTCTCAACCATCTTGGCCTTTCCTTGCCAAAGTATTCGGACTCTTCTAAGCTCTACTATGTTCTTCGAGGTATGTATCTTGTTTCCAATCTTCTCCTCCTTTTTCAACAAAGAGAAATCAATTGGGTCATTTATGAACACATCAATGAGACTATAACATATATATCAGAAAATTTTTGAGATACCTGTACAAGGCAAGAAACAAATCAATAATTATATATTGCATTTAAGCCCACTTCGGTAGTTAAGAATGTTTCTTGTCATTTGAATAGGTTTAAGCCCACTTCAGAGGTTGAGAATGCTATTCTGTTATGTGAGGCTTAGTATCCTCTTAAGCAAAGCAATGGCAGAGTCTCGTTCTTAAAATGTTATTAAGCCTCTAATCTATGGAAAAAAGCAAGCAAATTAGTCCAAGCTAAACAATTACAAACTTTATAAATAAGGGTTTAATTGCCATTTAACTTGGTTTAGGATAATTTAGAATCTTTTCCCTACTGTAGTGGAGCTGCTACATTTTAGGGATTGAAAAAGCAAAGCAGGGCAGTTACAAATTCTATAAAAAGGGTATGTGATCAATGATAAAATATTGTTAGTTTAGATTAACAGTTTGGAGGTTCTTTTCCTGTATTTACAAACTTAAAATCGACTTCGACAGAATAAAAAAAAAAACTGAACCTTGTGACAAAATATTCTTCAGATCTTGTTGCTGTATTGGATGTTTCAATCTTATTTGTTTGCTTGCTTTGCATCAATTTATCACAAAAATTTTGAAGGATTCATATCAGGCTGTTTGATCTTATATCATGTCTCTTAATTTTCTCTTGAGGGTATTTCCCAGACATAGTGGCTGGAGTTCTTGAAATGCAACATCAACCTCAGATCCTATCTTAAATCATGGCTCTCAATTTTCCGTTGAGGGTATTTCCAAGTAATGTATATGGACTAATCTCCCTCCCTGGTTATTACATGTAGGATCAGGTATTTGTTGCATACTCCTTCCGGAAGCAGAGTCAGAGAGGGTGGTGAAGGATAAGAAAGGAGATGCCATTGCAGTTCCCATGGGAGTGGTGAGCTAGTGGTTTAATGACAAACCCTCAGAGGAGCTGGAGATCCTCTTCCTTGGGGATACATCCAAAGCCCACCGATCAGGGGAGTTCACTGTATGTATCCTTAAACCATGACGAAGAATCATTCCATTCCATTGTAATTATTCTTGTCAATGACCCTCTCCATCTACCTTTGCAGGATTTTCATCTTATTGGTGGCTCAAACGTGTTCCATGGATTTTGCAAGGAATTTATGTGCAGGGCATGGGGATCCGAAGGAAACTGAGCTCAACCATCTTCTAGGTAGCCAATCTGGAAGTGGAATTGTTAAATTAGAGGAAGGAACGAGAATGCCCACCCCTGAAGCCGAAGCAGGGGACAAGCCAAGACTGGTTTTCAATTGTGAGGAAGCCAAATTGGATGTGGACATTGAGAGTGGAGGCCGTGTGGTAGTGCTCACAAGTAGTTATTTGCCAATCTTGGAGGAAATAAGGTTGGGAGCAAACCTCGTTAAAATCGATCCGGTAACCTCCCTTTTTAATAATACAATTTTTCACAATGAAATAGTTGTTTTTTATGTTTTTTGAGCACCGCACTTGTGCTAGGAGTAGTAGTTGAGCACCCTAACTTCGCCCCTCTCAAAAGCATAGTGGCAATTTCAAATCACTCAAAACAATTTACAGTAGTTAATTTGGCGAGGCCCTTGCTTATAACAAAGGTTTCAGGGCCACGTCATCAAATATGATGCCACATCGGCATGCTTTTTTGTTGATGTGTCAAATAGTTCCCCGAAAAAAGGGTGCAGCAATAGGTGTACATTAAGTCATGTTTTGTTGGTGGGCTAATGTGGCATCACATGATTGGTTACTTTTTAGATCTAAAGTGCACGTCTCATTCAATTATTAGTACTTATATTCAACAGTAACAACCTTAAAGTCACAACTACTAGTGCTAAAATTTTAAAAATATTGGGCGGACTTAAATGAATGCATTCTATCTCAGCCATTGGAACTATCTCAGGTATTGGGTCTTTTCCCCGATATGTGATCACCTGGATTTTATGTTCTTTGAATACTGCACTTGTGCTAGCAATATCAGCGATCTGATTGGTGTATGTTGGAATGGAATTATTGTCAGCATGCAATGAGTTCACCTGGACTTTCATCGGATTCAGCATTCCAAGTGACATATATAAGAAAAGGCAGCGGAAGAGTGCAAATTGTAGGCATAGATGTGGAGAGAGTGCTGGAGACGGAGTTAAAGGCCGGTTGCCTCTTCATTGTTCCTAGATTTCACATTGTTTCCAAGATTACTGGAGATGAAGGGATGCAATGGTTCTCGATCATTACTACACACAAGTAAGTGTCATAGTTTCTTCTTGTTCAACTTAATTGACTTAATTCTCAATAAGATTCCTTCTTCTAACACTGAATGTGTGTGTGTGTGTGTGTGCAGTCCGGTGTTTTGTGAGCTTGGAGGTATGACTTCTGTTTGGAAGGCCCTATCTAAGGAGATTCTTGCAGCCTCCTTCAATATAGATGAGAAGACAGAGGATGTGTTTCGCTCTAAACGAACCCAGGACGTTGTTTTTTTCCTCCTCCCAAATGATGAGGGCATTTTGAGGCATTGTAAGCCCCAATATGATATGCATTTCCATTAGTTTGGATCTTGTTTTTAATTTTGAATAATCCTCCATTTTCCAATCCTTGGGTGACATCCCATAATTTGGACCTTTTGTGGTTCTGTTTCGGAATCCTCCATTTTCCAGTCTCTGGTTGATATCGCATAGTGGAAGACAATATATGACATAAGATTGGAAATATATGACTTAATTGGATGGGGCTTCGATGCTCTTTGGTTTTTTGGTATTTCTTTGGCGTATTGGTTAATTGTGCATTGATTGTATTGCTTTAAAGAACTGTAGATTGTTGGATTGCTTTTAGAATTTTTAACATGGCTGAGATACACAATTTTCCTGTGCAATTATATTGTCATCATGGCACTATTTACTTTTGGAGAATGGTATAAAATTCTGATTTGTTGGATGGAGCAAGGCATGGTTAATTGAGTATATTCTTTGTAGTTGAGCTTTGCCAATTTGGGTTTTTGGTTAAATTTATATCCGATTGGGTGGTATTTATTTCTAGCACAACTGAGTCATTGTGTTTACTTAATTGGACTCTATGAAGGGGCTTTTGGATAGTGGCCACATGAGTTTAGATTCAGATGATTGGATTTGGTCGGTAGTGTTTCATCATGTTCAAATTATTTATATTATATAGTTGAGTACAGGTTTTGTTTATGCTAAATTGTCGGTTAATTAACTGTTATTCCGCAATTGGTTTCTGAGATTTGGTTACACCACATCAGTTTATGGATCATATTAGAGATGGCTCACATGGTTAATGGTTTTAGGAGTTTCATGGGCAAAGAAGCACAACTGATTCAGGCTTCTAGATTGTGCTCAACTTGAATTACATACTTAGTTCGAGATTTATTATCTTGAAATAATCCGTGGTTTTCTTTGATATGAAGCACTTAGTACGTGATACTTAGTGTTTCACCAGATAAAATGCTCTTCAAACAAATCGATGCCGATTCAATGGCGTAAACAAATCCTCATAGATATTGCAATAGTCAAATTAGCTACTGCAGGATTGAATAGAAATCTAATATGGTTTGGCAAGAATCTGATTCTAAACCAAATTGTGAATCATCATCTTGCCTACAATAATACAAGACAAGTTGGTTCATATATCAATTGTTAGATTGTACTTGAAGGAGAAGCTATTATCTTATAGAAAGTTGAAAATTACAATTTCGTGACATTACACTTGATAGGTTATACATGATCTCAATGTCCAAATTCCATTCTACAACCATAAATCTCATTGTGGAATAATGTTTTTTCTTATTTAATGTACTTGGCAATTAGGGAGATCTTAAAAAGGATCCCAAGACAACAAATTGAAGAGGAAAAGAGTAGTAATCTTAATAGATGTGATGTAATTTGTAGCTCCAAATAATTTCATTTAGACAACTCAATTAATTTTCTCCTTCTATATATATAGTGCTGAAAATTATATATATAGTACCTAATCCTAACCCAATCCCTAAACAAAACCCTAATTCTAAATATGACCTTCATTCAAACCCTAACCGTACATGGAACCCTAACCATAATATGGTACATGTATAATTAGGATAAGGGTTAGAATTATAATTAGAATTCATGTTATAGTTTAAAGAAGGGTGACAATTAGAATTCGAATTAAGGTCAAAACTAGGGTTAGGGTTATAATAAGGGTTAGGGTTAGGGTGACATTTACGATTACAATTATAATTAAGGTTAAAGTTAGGGTTAAGGCTAGGTTTGATTAGGCTTATAATCAGGGTTGGGGTTAGGGTTAGGGTTAGGGTTAGAAATATAATTAGGGTAAGCATTAGAGTTACCGTTAGGGTTAGGGTAGGGGCTAGAGTTAGGGTTAGAGTTCAGGTTAGGGATAGTGTTAAAATCATAGTTAGAATTAGGATTAAGGTAAGTGTTAGCATTAGGGTTATTGTTAGATTTGAAATCAGGATAGAATTAGGGTTATGATTAGAATTGGGGTTAGGGTTAGGGTTAGAGTTAGGATTAGGGTTCCTATTAGAATTAGGGTTAGAATTAAGGTGGAATACTATTAGGATTAGGGTATGAATTAAGGTTAATGTTAGAATCAGGGTAGGATTATAATTAGGTTTAGGGTTGGAATTGAGGTTAGGGTTAGAGTTAAAACTAGGGTAAGCATTGGAGTTATAGTTAGGGTTATGGTTATGGTTAGGTTTAGGGCTAGAGTTAGGGTTAGAGTTAGGATTAGAATTAGGGTTAATGTCAGAATCGGGTTAGGATTATAATTAGGGTTAGGGTTGGAATTGAGGTTAGGGTACGAGTTAGAATTAGGGTTACTATTAGGATTATAGAATATTAAGAATTATTAACTAAAAATAAATTGAATATATTAGAACACTCAAGAAAGGTGGGAACATATATATATATATATATATAGTATAAGTATTAATTTAAATGCATTTTATGACTAGCATATTTATATTTTAAAAAAATATATCTAAAGTACGTCGAGAGATATCCTTCTCGAGGCGCCTAATGTTAGGATTAGTGATTAAAAAAAGGCGCCTCGAGAAGGATATCTGTCGGTGTACTTTAGATATGTTTTTTTTAAAATATAAATATGCTACTAACCCTAATTCTTAATATTAGGGTTACTTGGGATATGGGACACGCCAACATCTTTGATGATTTATGGCCTATTCGCCACAGATTAATTGGCGTTGAAAGGGCAAACTGAGGTGAAGAAGCAAACACACCTCGCACGGCATCTATATTTTTTTAGAAGGGGAAAATGTACAAGCAAGAGAAACTCACCCAACAAGCAAAGATGCCAATATGTCACAAGTACAACCATACAATAAAGTTGTCTAAGATTTAAACTAGCATATTTATATTTTAAAAAAATATATCTAAAGTACGCCGAGAGATATCCTTCTCCAAGGGCCTAATGTTAGGATTAGTGATTAAAAAAAGGCGCCTCGAGAAGGATATCTCTCGGCGTACTTTACATATATTTTTTACAAACATAAATATGTTGGTATTAATTTATTTACATGCTTTATATTTAATCTAGGGTGATGCATTCTTTTTAATTGGCCTAAATTAACATTAAGAAAAGTGTGTTTCCCATTTACAATAATTTTGTTCGTGCAGAAATATGTAAATTTCAAATTTAAGTTTGTGTGTAAACAAAATCAAAGTAAAACAAACACTTACCTAGGTAATAAAACCAAAATGAAAGAAACTTCACACCACACCATAGAGCCGTTGGGAGAAGACCAAAAAAGCAGTTCAAAGTGCAGCGCGCCAAAAATCGGGGGACAATTCAAAATGGGGAACGCCGTCAGATGGAAAATACATATGAATTAAAAAACAAGGCCGTTTCAGGAGGGAAGAAGCAAAGGAGGATGAATTCTTTATGACTTGCCTGGTTCTGTTGCGAATTGTTTGACACTTCTCTGTGTTTTTTGTGAAATTGTTTGACACACTTTTGTTTCTCTGTGTTTTGTGAAATTGTTTGATATTTTTCTGTTTGGCTCGAGTCTTTTGTTTCAGCGTGCACGCTGGTCAGTCCATCTTATTGTCTTTCAGTGCATTTTTTGGTTTGGTGTTGTACTTTTGTTTGGCTTTGTTTTATGGCGGCAGGCGGCAGATGCAAATGATTTTCTTCTTAATTCAGATTCCAGGTATTCTTCACTACTGTGGGCTAAAAATTCTTAATCCTTTAGCATTCGTTTTCTTCTGCGTAGTATTTCTTCTCTGAGGGTTTTGTTTAACGTTGTTTTCTTATTATGTCTTCTTTTGATTGCGGTATTTAGCACGATGGGGAGGGTTTCCATGACGGCAGCAGAGGCGGGAGATGTGGAGATCTTCTTGCAGGTATTTAACACTTTTTGTACATTTCCAGCTTTACTTTCTTGTTTTATGGCGGCAGCGGAGGAGGCGGCAGATGCAGATGATTTTCTTCTTAATCCAGATTCCAGGTATTCTTCACTAATGTGGGCTAATAATTCTTAATCCCCTAGCATTCGTTTTATTCTGCGTAGTATTTCTTCTCTGAAGGTTTTGTTTAATGTTGTTTTCTTATTATGTCTTCTTTTTCTATCTGATTGTGGTATTTAACAAAATGGGGAGGGTTTCCATGACTGCAGCAGAGGCGGGAGATGTGGAAATCTTCTTGCAGGTATTTAACACTTTTTGTAGATTTCCACCTTTACTTTCTTGTTTTATGGTGGCAACAGAGGAGGTGGCAGATGCAGATGATTTTTCTTCTTAATCCAGATTCCAGGTATTCTTCACTAATGTGGGCTAATAATTCTTAATCCTTTAGCATTCCTTTTCTTCTGCGTAGTACTTCTTCTCTGAAGGTTTTGTTTAATGTTGTATTCTTATTATGTCCTCTTTTTCTATCTGATTGTGGTGCTTAACACGATGGGGAGGGTTTCCATGACTGCAGCAGAGGCGGGAGATGTGGAGATCTTGTTGCATGTATTTAACACTCTTTTGTACGTTTCCAGCTTTACTTTCTTTTTTTATGGCGGCAACAGAGGAGGCGGCAGATGCAGATGATTTTTCTTCTTAATCCGGATTCCAGGTATCCTTCACTACTGTGGGCTTTCCTTTAGCATTGTTGATTCACTTGCATAATTCTACATGGGCATGGCTAGTTTGTCTGAAATTTGAATAGCCAAGCAAGTAGTATACAGGGGAAATGGGCATGGCTAGTTTGTCTGAAATTTGAATAGCCAAGCAAGCAGTATACAGGGGAAATCGGCAGAGTATGCGGTCTGTTTAATAATCTGAGCGAAATTGAAGGCAATGTCGATTGACCTATCCATCTAGATCCCTCCCTCTGACTCACCTGCTTATGAAAGGAGCACCGACTTAGAAATGGACAGAATGCTCTTAGATAGGATAAGTTAGGCACCTAATTTCTGCACTCTGCTCCTAGTAGTAAGGACATAAACATATACACTGAACGCTCAAGATTTATAAGTAATTGTGTCTCAAAGATCATATAAATTTCGGGAAGAAGGATTCTTAGCAGTTGTGTTAATTACTTAAGTGAATATTGATTTAGAGTCCAGAACTTAATAAAAAGAAAACAATTTACTTCACTGAAACAGTTTTGTTCAAATCGAAACTTCATAATGATATTAAATAACACATTAACTGGATCGCCTAAAATAATAATTTAGGCAAAAGAGCTACGACAAAGGAAACATGCACTAACACATCAACAAGATTTAGGCTCATGGTTGACAAAAATGAATTTTTAGGTCTAATAACGGTTCCCCAATAACATGAGATTAATGGAGTTCTCTGTTATTATTCTTAATAAAAAAATTCTCCAATTTGCACGGGGAATTTTTGACATAGAAGGCCATACAGTTAGAAGATTGATGACACTAATTGTCACTTACAGCCAAGACAGAGCCCATGAGAAGCACAATGTGACCCCTGACTCTTGGCTTTCTTTTTCATTGCTTCACTCCTCGCCTTGAACCCATTTTCCTCCTCCATCTTCCCTTGGGATTTATGTTTTGGGGTGTTATACTTTGCCAGCTTTAATAACCATGTCTTGAATGGAGATCTGATGTCAAAGTGGTAACAATACCATCTGCAGATCTTGCAATTCCATTTCTTCTCTGTCACCATCTTCATAATCACCACGTACCGATTTGTCTCAGGATCATAGTTTTGGACCTTGCCTTTTCTTCCAAACTTTTTAAGGACTTTTCTTCCTTTCAACCATTCGCCTTGGCCGTAAGGCCCAGCAGATTCATCTGCACACTCCGTCACAGGTTGCCTGGCTGCATTTTCACTTACAAAGTCTGGTGAAGGATCTGGCACCCCATTAATGACAACTGCGGGCTTACCACATCTACTGCTACAGAAGCACCGTTTACTTGCTCTTCATGGTTGTTTTCCATGACAGAAAGACTGACCTGACCTCCCAGAAGCTTGTTCTGATTCTTGTGATTTGTATGTGCCTTGGTTCTTGAAAATCTAACAGACATCTCTTATGTACTCGGTAGATAATTGATATTTTAATTGTAGACCCTGCAAATGGACAAAAACTCGACATGTAAGCATGGTTTTTCTTTTTCAAAAAGATTTTAAAGCAATACCAGTGACCAAATAAAGCAATAACATTGTATGATCTGTTTCTAGTCACGTGCCTGATTATTAACCACCTCCTTCTCCATAAATAGATTCACTAATCGATATTTTTGTCCTCAAACAACTAGTTAAATTGACAATATTTGCCAAAAACTTACCAATATGAGTACTATGCTGTGTGTTTTCACTCAAACAGTAGCATATAATGTTTTATATTTTCTTATATTATTAAATTAAAATTGCATACTCGTAATGATTTGTTGGTTGGCCATACCCATGGGATCTCTATCTCTGCTGTAAACAGACAATGTTGACTTAATTTTTGTGATGGAATTTGCATATTAGTTCTTGAAACTGTGATCAAACGTCTGAATTTCTTTAACCTGCAACTGGATAATATTCGCCACTGTGAAATCGCGGTTCTTGAAGTTATTGTATATTTTGTCATTTTCCTCCTCATCCTCTTCATTTGGCTAAAACTTCTCTGACTCGAACGAGTGAACAAAAATATCCAGAGAATTCTCTTTGCAGTGCACTTCAGGTCTCATGCTAGGATTTCAGACTTACCGACAAGGACTTACACAGGGTATGTTGAGTGTAAAGGCTTCACGTTCCACATTTCCACAGACTTGAAGAAAATAGACTTGCAGGAATTGAGTGGGACTTTAGTACTTCCAAAATCTCCAGTGTTGTGACCACAAGGAGTTTTTCTGTGGCAAAAGAAAACAAATATGCAACTTCAACTGCTCTCTTAGTCTAAGGGATTGGATAGGAGGAAGAAGAAGAAGATATTAGGAGAAAATTGCCATTTCTTTGTGGGAAGCAAAATAAAAAATCAACCATTTTTGAATGACCAAGAACAATTAAAAAGATGACAACGATGCTATTGCTTCCTATGAATGAAGCATTTAGTTTAGTTTGGTACTGTAACAAGGTTTATTCCTCGCAAGAAAGAAATGGTAACCTTTTGTTTTCTTGTCCAAAGAGTGCTGGAACATAGAAATAGTAACCTTTTGTTTTCTTGTCCAAAGAGTGCTGGAACATACTGTTGATTTTACACTTTGATTTCTAAATTTTCAGATTCTCGCTTTGCAATAAATTGTGGTGGCTTGCAAATGGCTTCCCAGAAAGGAATTGATTATGTGTCCTGTGCAGGGAAAAGGTGCAAGTATCAGATTTGGCGAGGGAAAGGTCATAAACTCCATCCTCTGTAGCCGCTGCGAGGGAACTTAAGAGCAAACATTTTCAGACTGACAAGCTCAACAATTACACGGTGAAAAATGGTGTATCAACACAACTCTGTCACTGAGGGTTTCAAGAAAAACTATGATTTTTGATTTTTGTTGGTTGTGCAGTCCCCAAAGATGGGGAAGGGCTGTAGGCTGAGCTCCAACGAGGAGCATTTTCAGATTATTCACTTACATTCCCTTCTGGGCAGCAGGGTTTTCTCTCTTTCTGTGCCCTTACTGAAGCATAATTGTCATGTTTGGGCAACGCCACTGCTTGTGATCCACACACGCACTAAGAATTTCTTGCTCTAAATCAACAGAGTATATATTTCAAGTTCCTGTGCACAGATACCTATTTATTTCCCGAATGAACAGGTAATGTTGTGTGTAGGCAAAACGTGCCTTCAGTTAATCATTGGGATTGTTTTCTTGCCAAGCTTTCATGCAGGAAAGTTTATATGCACAGAATTTAACTCTCTACATGTATTTGGTGCAGGGCAGAAGTGTGTACCATGACTCGATCTGATAATTGAAGATGATGGGTAGAGGCGCATATTGCGACCATGATGAAGATGATAAAGGGCTCGCATATTGAGACCATGACGAAGGCTTGTTGGAGGGAATGATTTGGGTCAATTAAATATACCTAGCACCCTGTAACATGTAAAAATTGGGACCATGACGGAGGCCTGTTGGAGATGATTTGGGTCAATTAAATTGACCTAGCACCCTGTAACATGTAAAAATTTGTGTTTAATAATAATAAAAAGTCATTTTGCTGGTGGGGGTTAACAACCCCTTCTAAAGACCCAAAAGGAATGGCTGCTGGCCACAGTCATTCCTTAGGGTCTAGTGTTCTTCCGAAGCCCCGAGAGATGGTTATATGGGATATATAGCCATTGCTCATGGTCTCTTTCTCTTGTGTTTTTTTTGTATTTTTCAAAATTTTAAAAAGGTTTTGTTAAATTTAAATTTAAAAACAACTCGAATGGTTATGATTTTAACACCAATGTTAAAAATCATAAATGATGGCTAGCTACTTCCCTTATAAACATTTCCCAATGGACATAATCATTAACTCAAACATAACATCGCCCAAAGACATGACATAATATTGCTCGAAGACATGACACATAATACTTCCCATAGACATGACACATAACACTGCTGCCCATAGACATGACATAATATTGCTCGAAGACATGACACATAATACTTCCCATAGACATGGCACATAACACTGCTGCCCATAGACATGACATAATATTGCTCGAAGACATGACACATAATACTTCCCATAGACATGACACATAACACTGCTGCCCATAGACATGACACATTGCCTGTATAAAAAATCGGTTGCACTTGGCGTCGTGACACATGTATTGGAAACATTATTACAATGAATCCTTTTATCAATGCATCAAAGCGATCTTGACTTGTATTCGATTCACGCATAACGATAAGAATTACAAAACGACCAAAAGAATTTGATTATAAATTTAAAAAGCAAACTAAAAATTTGTGGAAAAGTACATGACACATAACACTGCTGCCCATAGACACGACACATTACATTGCCCATAAACCGGGCACATTGCTTGTATAAAAAATCGGTTGCACTTGACGTCGTGACACATGTATTGCAAACATTATTACAATTCCTTTTATCCATGCATCAAAGCAATCTTGACTTGTATTTGGTTCACGCATAACGATAAGAATTACAAAACGACCAAAAGAATTTGATTATAAATTTAAAAAACAAAGTAAAATTTTGTGGAAAAGTACATGTCTCTGTCGTGTCGTAGGTGTCTTAGGTCTATTAGAAGAAGGTCTAGAATAGGTAGTCGTGGGTCTAGGTTAGGGGAGGCCACATGAGCTTCCACCTTCACGTGGTTGGCCTCGTCAGTAGAGAAAAATATTCTCGAAGCTAAGGGAAGCTGTTTTTTATTAGTCTAGTTTAATTGTAACATTTAAAATAAATAGCCGTTGCAACCTTAATTATACGATGGAATTATAAAAAATAAAGAAAATCACGATTTCAAACCTCATTTGTTAGACGTTTATAAATTTGACAACAATATTAACGGAGTCATAAATAATTTTGTTAAAATTGAAATTGAAAAAGAAAAAAGAAAGAGAAACTAACAATCACGACAACATTATCCTCACAAGTCACTCTTTAAATTTATAGATAGTTCGCAACGGACATAATGACAATCGACAAATACGAGATTGTTGGTGGACAAAGATCGTAAATAGAGTTACCATGATATTCTAAAACTCACCCCATGAGGACTCGTCAAACACGATGTCAACTTATAATTTATAAACGCATTACCTTTGCATGCAGATTGGCATATGCATGTTCACACATGAAAAGTTACATAAAATATTTCAAAAAGAGTGATGCATCCTATATCGCAAATGACGTCACCATACTTACAAAATGTTCTCGATAAATGTCTCTCACACCAATTTAAAAGAAACAACACACTTCGTGTCATGATGCCTACATACACTCCACGTAATATTATTGTTGTTTGATACGCAAACAACTCGCTTCGAACATGTTTTGCAAGTGACATTACATTTACCTTTCGTGAACACTTATAATGGGGAAATTTGCATACGCATGTCATATCCCACTCAGTGTTGTGCTCATTTTGAGGAAGTTCCTTAATATGAATGCATATCGACAAATGATTCAATCTCGTGCAAAGTTGGGCTCGTTCCCCTAGCCTTTACCTATGTATATGCGCACGCGCATGTATTTAGCCTCCATCATATCCTTATATGCACATATTCTGGTATATTAGCACGAGCCTTGCATTTATGATACCTATCTATGCACTTACTCCAATACAGTCCCTATCCATCTAGATTTGATCTTTTGCCAACCTAGGGTCATTTCCACGATTGGAGTATTGAACCTGCAATAGCGAACTCGACCCTTGCCTCTTCAAAGTTCAAATTCAAATTCATATTTTGGGTGAGTGTTAGCCGTTATTTTCCAACCTTGAATTGATTAGGTACATGTTTGTGTGATTCGGTGCTATGTGGTTGTATTTAAAGGCATTAATCTGCACTTGTTTCACATCTCTCATCTCCTATACATCCTCACTCGTCTCTCATGCGTCCTCTCTCACCTCTTAATGTCTTCTCTCATGCTGGAGATTTAAATGAACAATCAAAACCTGAGCATTTGGATTTGGTGCGCTAAAAGGAGTAACAAATGTGCATACATCATTCCAAGAGGCTTGTGTGCTCTCTTCCATCTTGTTCACACAATTTTGTGAGTCCACCTGAAAGAACGTTTACCCTATATAGCTAACGACAACCCTTCCAAGGTATTTTTATATATGACCAGAATATCAAAAAAGGTCGAAGAAGCAAAGATAATAGACACGTCAGCGAGTAGAATTGGACATCTTGTCGGGTAAAATTTGGCAACAAAGGATAAGTTTGCAGTTGTACGATTGACCCAAAACGTCCTAGCGAAAGCTCTTCCACGCATTTAACAAGGCCGGTGGAAATATCTGGAGAAGGCTCAAAAGAGCAGAGAAACAAGTGAATGTGTAGGAGAGGGCATGTGTAATGCCCAAGCTATTACAACAGGACGAACAAGTTTTTCGCGATGCAAGTGTAACGCCCACATGTCACAATTGCACACAAGTACCAAAGATTACCCAAGTGCCACAAAAGGAAAAAGAGAGGTGGAAACAAGGCACGCGCTTCTCCAAAAGATGAGAACAACCAACATCGACAAATGGCCCACAAGCCAAGCAATGTTGACAAACGACTAACAAGCCTAAGGGAGGTTTGGTCAAGAAACCTCTCAAGGACGAATCGTCCAACATGGATCCGAGACACGTTCCATCTACTCGCTAATCATTAGTCAAATATGCTGACCAACTCAAGGGCATGAGAACATCTCAAACAAAGAAAAATAAGCATTTTCCAACATATACACATACATGCCAAAAAGGGAAAAATGCCATACGGAATGCCACGCTCATTCGACACCGACGTCGAGACCGAAAAAATACAAACATGGATTTCAAAACCATGATGTGGGCACAATACAACCGAACCCATAACCATAACAACATATATAAAAGATAGCACCAACATGCCAATTTAACCATTTTAACAACTAAAACAACTTTTTGAAAATGGCATTTTCCTTCCAGAACAAGGATTGTTTTCCAACCAAACGATCAAATAAAATAATGCCATGGCGGAGGCTACTTCCCAAACATGGAAGGATCGCACTCCAATAATAAAATAATACAAAGATCAAATATACATCAATGGTAATCCACCTCTAAGGTGCTCCAATAACCACGAAATACAACATGAACATAATATGAAATAATGCACTAGGAACTCTTCCAGCTCCGAAGAGATCTTCCTGTAGGACCAATGGGGAAACGTTACCCACCAACCTACCCTATTACCATCGTCGAGCACAATAGATGCATATGCCACTCTAAGCGACCCCTGAGCTACGGAGAAGAAGATCAATGGCAACACCGCTATCCAAGCAACCATTCTCACACATCCAAGGAATAAATGGAAATACTCACGCCAATAAACATAGACCAGTATAAGAGAACACGTGGCACAACTGCCAATCAAATACATACAAGCGTGGGATAACACCATCACAATAATGCCAGCATAACAGATTCTCACACCTTTAATGCACGCTAAACGAGGTACATAAAAGCACCATCGCGCATACATATGAATCGAACAGAACAACACAATACTAGAATAGGCAAACAAACTCAGATCTAGGATAGCATCCTCCATTTGCATGACTATTCTAGAAAGCACGGCTCGTTTAACACGAGATCAAATACTCACAATCCAACCAAACAAGGACTATGGAGGGTAGCTCAGACTCTGGTGTGGGCTTCCCCTCGGTTCTCCATAACCTAGATAGAAATTAAAAAAGGCCACAAAGGTCTCAAGTAAGAACTCACTTGGTGAATGCTTCTCAAAGGTAACCGAGATCAATTGCAAGGTGCTCACGCACTACCCTAAGTAGCGGGCATCCTCTTGCGAGATACGCACACAATTACCTTTGTTAAAGGGATCCATTGCAGGGTGCTCACACACTGCCCTAAGTATCGTGCATCCTCTTGCAAGATACGCACACTTTACTTAGAATTACATCTACAAGGATCCATTGAAAGGTGCTCACACACTACCCTAAGTAGCAGGCATCCTCTTGCAAGATACGCAACACTATACCTGGGAGATAACCACTCCAAGCCTCCTACGGATATCCCCTATCCTATACAATTCAGGGGTGACCAAGTCTCAAGATGCCTGAGAATAGGAAAAGAGTGGTTTTCCTAGAAAACACACTTCCAAAATTAAACCTATGGGATAATACATGACTCACATAACATGCAACTTTCAGAAATTCTAGATTTCAATAAATTAGAATAAAATACTTTCTCGAATGTCCAAGATCTGCCATTGACGGATCTTGGAGCATCCTTCCCAAAACCGTACACCCAAATTTTTACTTTTTCGAAATACAACAAATTTCAAAAATCTAAAAATACCATCTTGCTCTAAGTTCACCCAACATCGCACATTTCAAAAAATATAAGTTTTCCCATGACATTTGATAGGGTAAAACAGGGAAATTCACTTAATTTTCACGCTTTTCAAAGAATACAAAATCTGAAAATGTAAGCAAACCGTCTTCTACCTAATCTACCCAACAACACACTTTTCAAATAAAATTTGCATTTCTAAAATTTTTGAGAGGGTTTGGATAGGAAATTCAATTTTCAAAAAATGATTTTCCCTACAAGTTAAAAATGAACAAGTAAAACTGCAGGCACAACCAACAAGAGAAATACCTCGCTCAAACCGAAGGTAATGGCGAGGGGAATCTTTTTCGTTATTCACACGATCTTATTCGACCAAGCAATCTCCCGGTACACGCGCAAATCAAACTTTTCCAAGAAGAGGGTTTGGAAATTCCCAATCGACATTTTGAGACAATTCATAACAAAATAAAATAAATCACTTTTTCCCTTATATCACTTAATTTCTAAATAACTAAACCCTTTCTATTCTTTCCACAAAATACAATCACTTCAAATAAATATTTCTAACAAATAGAAATTTAATCTATTTCCCACATTAGAATAAAATAATGCCTTTCACAATCAAATATTTCTACAACGTAAAAATAAATAATTCCTTTCTTGCGAAAATAATTCAAACTCCACAAACATAATGTAATTCACCCCACACATATTGTTTCAAAAACATATTTAAATAAAATACATTACCTTTTCGAAATTAAACACTTCACAACTCAAATAATTCAATTAAATTGCCTTTCCTCTACGCTGAGAAACAGAAAGCGTGATTAACGATTTCCAAGAACATCATAAAATTCATTTGACAGATACCAAGCATACGCAAAATCACAGAAGCGGTAAATTAAATGCACCCAAGAAGACATTTACTGGTCTATCACAAGGGGGATCAAGAATCGAGTTCGAATCGGATGAAGTTTCACAGGTTTCGACAACACAAGGATGAAGCTGAGATGGCTAAGCGTCCCATGTTAGCATTCTCCACATTCCAACCATTGGTTAATAACCTGTAATTTCCTGCACACTCAATGCAAATGTCACGCGCATCTGTCCAATAAATGACAATAGTCGAAGCGACTAACAAGAATTACACAATTAAATATTAACAATCCAATATGCACATTTGAATTAAATCGTTCATCAGGAAATATGATCGAAGTGCAATTACACAAATACAACAAAAATACCGAAGGAAACTAGGTCCACCCACCCAGCATATCATATAAATGAAAAACGTTGAAGCACATGTACACCAATGCATATAAACCTCATAACAGGACCTCGTCGGAAGCACCTCGATGGTCATACAAAATATCCCATCAAGCATCTAGACTACGCAATTAGAATGTACCTCGATGGCAACAACCTCATCGGCAAGTTCGGTGCAACGATGCCAATCATGAGAACATACCATATACACCACAGAAATACTCAATATAGCATATCTCATAAGGACCCAATATCAGGATCAATGCACCAAAACTCATCTATCATGCAAGACAAGGGTTAACATAGGTGGGCATTATAGGGTGGATGCCTGTAGTAGATTGAAATATTCAACATCGCATAAGAAGAGGGGAGAGGCGGATCGAACTCTATAAGAAGAGGAGTAGTACTAATAGTAGTAGATAAGTTGGGTATAGCGGTAGGAGGATAATTAGGAACGGCTAAGGGCTTCGTAGTAGCAACATGTATAGAAGATGAAGTTGTGGGGGTAACACATGGATCATAGATAGAAGCTAAAAGTTCATTAGGGGTCTCAGCCTAGGTTTGGGTCAGAAAGAAAGTAGGGTAGTTATAGGAGCAAATTATTTTCAATGTGTTGGGAAGAGGACATTGATGGGAAGTAGGTGGCGAAGGAGGTATGGTTGGAGGAGGGGGAATCACAATAGGTTTAGGTACAGTGGGTCCCTTGGCTTTGGGTTTACTCCAGGGTGGGTAGGGTTGGGTTTTTGGCTTAGGTTGAGGTTAGGATTGGGGATGCAACTGAGGTTGAGGCTAGGGTTGGGTTGTACTGTAGGTTAGGGAGGAGGTTTAGGAGGACGAGTAGGAGGGTCGGGTTTAGCATGGGGAGGTACAACAAGGTTTGGCATGTGAGGGACAGGAAGGCAATTATCAAGGCCCTCAATATGATGTAGGTTGTCAACAAGGGGTTAGGAAGGGTGGATGGAAACAACAAGATTTCTGGCAATAATGTGGGCCTTTTCATGTCTATAACACTTGTAAAGATTACAGAAAGTGTCATGTCATGTATAGGGAGGCCTGATATGCTTAATTAATTCATCAGACTGGAGTTTGCACTATCTTATTTCACCTGCATCCCTTCCAACATCATACCCCACCATCGTCACCTTTCACCTTCAAAACTCGAGCCAATCCTCATCCTTTTCACTCTCCTCTTTTACCTTCCCATTGTTATTAGCTTCTCCATCACCTCCTCTCCCTTCATTGCCTCTTCCTCTCTTTCCTACTCCACCCACTCATTAGTGATAACTTTTAAAGAAAGGCCCCTCAAATTTTCTGTAAAATCCTCGCGAATCCCGTCTAAGGTCATTAAATTTCATGGCGAATCTATCATTTTTTGAAAAAGATATTAATTTTCTTTCAGAATTTATGCACATTGCTAGAAATTTGTATAAAATATTGGTGAGTCTTAACGAATATTAGCTAAAGGAATTAATTACCATGGTAGATCTTTCCTGTAAAAAATTATGTCTTTGTCATTGCAGTCCCCTCGTCTATTATTATTATTATTATTATTATTATTTTTAATGCTAAAGCAGGGGCTCGAGGGCAACAACCATCGACGGGGTCAAGGGGCGACACCCCCTTGCGAGGGCTGATGGGGCACAAATCTACTATCGGGAACACGTTGGAACACACCCATACTGAACATTTTCAAACTCTCATGCCATAAAAACCAAGACACTAAATATGGAAGAGTCTACACTTCATGTTGCCCTATTGATCAGATGGCTGTGATTTGATTCTATGGGCTTATAGGAGTTCATGTTGCACGTAAAATGTTTGCTTTGCCCAAAATCTATTTTTGGTTGTCGACCAATATCTAATCATACAACCTAGAATAAAGTTTGGGCAGTGCAGACAATTCTCGATGCACGTGCTTATAACCTACAAAATCAAATCACAACAGTCCATTAATATCTAACCGTGCGACCCAGATTAGTTCTCAGGAAGAGTAGATAGTTTTTACGACATTTGGTTCTAAACTTGAAGAATCAAATCACAATCGTTAGCTTATAAAGGAAATCAATGGCAGGAAATGAATACCCTATTCCTTCACGCATTCGAACCACATAAATGCCCTCCTATCTATAGGGGCCTCACGGATTCATGATACCTATATGCCCAGGGGGGGTCAATAGAAAGTCTAAGTTGTATTGTTAATAAAATCTATGTCGCATCCATTACAAGAGCTTTAGATGCTCCTAATCACGATTTGCACACAACAGGAGTAGAACGCTTAAGATTGCAACAGTCTCAGGTGGACTTCACGAAAAATAAGAGTCATTGCAAGCATTATGTATTTACCAAATATATGTCACAGATTGCAAACAAGATCTCAATTTCTCATCCATACAAACTTTAAAAATAATATTTGCACATGAACCCTACGTCACCTGTATTCTCTGTAATCATAAAATTTGACACCCTATATGCGTTGGGTTTTAGAGGTCATGATAACAAAGGAGAGAAAAGGGTCATGTTCATTGTTGAATGGTCTTGTTGCTTCCAAACCTATTTATATACAATTTCTAGGTGGAAAATCCTGCCAAATGTTAATTTTAAAGTGAATATAGCCCCAAAGGCAAGCGAGAATTTAATAGTAATGGTGATATGGCCCCAAAAATAAGCACGAATGTAATATTGATGGTGAATATGATTAAGGTTTTTAATGATATTATAAAATTCTCACGATTAGGCTCCAATCGTGCATCGTTTATTGTGGTGAAATAATTCAATTTTAAAAGTTTGATAAAATATTTCTTAGGCGGTTTAACCAACACTAAACTAAATTTTCATAAAAAATGGTGATTTCGTCTCCTTAATAGGTTATCCTATTTGCCAGAAATGGTGGCCTTGATTTCAACTGTTCACCATTCGGAAAAGATTTTCTGCTAAAAAACTTGAACTCATCCCCGACGTCCACTTCTGATTCCTCTCGTGCCTTTGCCCAATGTCATTCCTCCCCCTCACCGATACCATCCACCTAGAGCCACGAGACCTGCAAACCCTAAACCGGTGGCCTTGATTTCAACTGTTCACCATTCGGAAAAGATTTTCTGCTAAAAAACTTGAACTCATCCCCGACGTCCACTTCTGATTCCTCTCGTGCCTTTGCCCAATGTCATTCCTCCCCCTCACCGATACCATCCACCTAGAGCCACGAGACCTGCAAACCCTAAACCCATATAGCAGAGACTCGACCCTCTTCCTCCTCCTCGTCCTCTTTTTTCCCATCCTTCTACTTCCTCCACTTCCACCTTCCATCTACAAATAGTTCTGTAATATTAACAATAATCTTACAAATCATAATTTACCCTCAAAAATAATCTCAATCAAACTGATATTAAAAAAATAATCACATTACTTTCGCAAGTCTGCTCTTTAAAAAATAGACACTTCATAGTGGACATAATGACAGTTGGTAATATGAATTTGTTGATAGAGAGAGATAACAATAGAGTTACAATAAGATTCTAATACTCACTCGAGGGAACTCGCCAAACATAATATAACCTTAAGATAAACATATTAAACCTTTATATGAAGATTGACATATACATAAATTTACAAATGAAAAATTACCCAAGATATTATTAAAAGAGTGATGTGATAAACTACAAATGATGCAGATGATTGTTTCCATCTACGCCTTCACCATTTTGCCTAGCCTGGCAAATATCATCGGGTAGTTATCCTTCCCATGTCGTAGTCATCCCTTACCAACCCCGCATTTAATTCTTGTAGCTATCCTCATGTGTAGTGAACTCTTCTTGCAATTTGTAGATAATATTAACTTAAATTCACCACCCTTGGATGCTCCTCTCTTGCATTAGCCTTTTCCATAAAAAAATGAGCCCTCTTAGCTGTAGGATCAATGCCAGGACCCCTTGGGTGTATAGGGCGGCGGCCTCGTTCTTATCTCCCATAACCCCCCACGTTAAATGTGAGATTCCCTAACGTCGAGCTAATATGTTACTATCCTTCTCTTGCTCGAGATATTAGAAAAAAAACCTACAAATACCCCCTCGTCTCCCTCATTTTAATATCTCCAGCTATCAAATTTCCTTCTATTTCTTGTTTATGAGAAAAATCTTCTCTTGAATCGACATTCTTGGAGAAATAGATCTTTGAAGTAGAGTCACAGCTTTTTTGTGAAGCTCTGCAATAGTTTCTTGAGGTTCGCGAACATTACTAAAAGCATACTTATTTGTACCTAGGTCCCGATTTTACCTGCTTTCCACAATGCTAGCCCACATTCCCTTCCATAACCATTAGTTTTTCCATCCATTTTGTTTTCATTTGTTTCCTTGTCTCCTTCTCCGGGCATCTCTTTCCATCACCTAGTTCCTTGTTTCCATTTTTGTGTTCAATTAAGGTTTCTATTTACACTCCTTTATGGCTTAGATCTATTTTTTAGATTTTGTTGTTATCATATTTGGTGGACCATGTTTGAATACCCACAAGTGGACTAATCGAGCGAGAATCCCCTTTAAGAATTTTGTTTTGCAGGGTTTCCTTTAAATCAAATTGTGCTTACGGGTCATTTACAAAGTGTTATGTGGAGATCTGACGGGGTTGACGGAAAAGTTCTCAAAACCACATCAAGGAGATCCTCTGCAAATTTCGAGCTAATTCCAATCCAAGGACTAGAGGCTACCCTCGAGGCACACTACTTTTATGAAGAAGATTTGACCTTACTTCAGATAGTTTCTAGATTTCACGAGTAGCCTCTATTGACTGTTCACACCTAGGTTTAGTAGTTACAATCCATTTTATTCGGTGAAACCATTTCGATTCGTCCGTTTTGTTCCATCTTTTGCATTGCTAGATTAGTGGCACGCTTTACATTTTTTTCATGTTTTTGCTCTATTTCTTGACAGATGGGGGTGAAGAGAAATCATCATTGGACTTTCATATTCCTTCGCAACGGGTTCCGGTCAGTTTTAGGTTAAGGTCAAGGTCGCTCGGGTTGGGAAAAATACCGTCTTAGATGGCATTGACCGTGCCTCAGATCATCTCCATATTTCAACCACAACCTTTGCATTCAATTCTAAACGTTTTCTATAATTGTCATCCCTGTTTGTAGGTGCATATGAGTCCTCTTTTTCACTATAAGGCATACTTTTGCAAGCGTATATTCTTATTTCAGATCTTGTCGACTTGAGTCTCTAACCTTTTGTCAGATCCCTAGCTATATAGTATTAGCTAAGTCGAGAAGGATTAAAGTGAAAAGACTTGATTTGTTATAATTACATACACATAAAAAGAATCTAAATCGTTCGCCAATGTATATGTTTTCTTTCTAGGCTCTTTCAGTTCAATCCTGAGGCATGCAAGAATAAACCTAAAATCAAAAGCTTTAAATTCAAATTTGAGCTTTATCGCCTCTTTCTACGAATTATTAGGAGCCGACTTTTAACACGTGTGTGTTTATGCGATCCATGTTGCAGTGTCATGGTATTTAAAGACATCCATCTATGCATTGAAACATGATCCTGAAAAATAGAGGACATCAAGGAGAATTTGTTCACCTATTGAATCAACAAACTTCAAACGATGTCACTAGGCAGCATCTTGACAGGTTCAACTATTTGAAAGATGAAGGTGAATAAATATTCAAGTGCATGTTCTATCAACTCAATCCCATGTAGTACAAAAGCAAACTTGTACGACAAATTAAGTTTGCGATGATCGTGATCAAACTCGCAGTGGTCAAAAGGGAATTGCAAAGTTTCTTTTGGACAACACAAATATTGAGATGGTCCTCTGACGAAGGATGTTAATATGAACTAGAGACGACAAATTAATACGTCACTCTTCCATCATCAGCTTCAGGGTTACGTACTCTCATTCGTCCCATTTATTCCTTTTGTATTTATTACAATTATTTTTCTCGGCTCTGATCAATCTATGTTAATTTACACCTAATTGATTGCGTTTCTTTAATTAGCCTAAATTATTCGTGCATAGTGCTTTTGTAATGGTGAATTTGCATAGTCATGACAGTTTCCATTTAATTCCAGTCCCATTTCCATGGAATGGCTCGATATAATTACAAATTGATAAATGGTATGCTCTTGCATAAAGCTAGGTCCATTCCTCGATCTGCTACTTACCTCCGTTTCCAATCATTCCCATACATTTGATCGTGTCCTATCGCCATCTACACATAGTCCCATTCACATGGCATTTAGTATGCCTATCATTGAGTCCCATAACCAGACATTCATTCCCCACATCGATATTAAAGCATTCCCTTGTCTCCGGTCAATCCTACGACACGAGATCAATCACGCACCCTGCAGAATTAACCCTTGAAATTTAGAATTCGTTGACTCCTGCCCACATCATTCTTGTCACGAGCATGCTCGGTACACATTTTGCTCGAATTACTGCTATATATATGTATGTAAAGGCATTCATTTGATCATCATCCTAGATTCACAAGACATCGTAACACTTTGAGGAGCATTCATCACGGGAATCTTTTGATTTGGATCACTGAATGGAGTTTAATTTGCATCAAAGTCATTTTAGGACATCTTCATTGCTTGGGATTGTTGTCCCCCATCATATCCAAATTGAAAAGCATGTCCAATCAAGGGGGTTGACCCGGGAGAACTTGCCCCCCTGCGATGTGACAATTTCCCCAAGGCATTTTAAAATACCCACAGTCCTTTAAGACGATTGGCAAGGAGGAGAATTCAAGGCAGACTAGGGAAAATCTACATGCACAGTAGTCCAAATTAAGTAGGTGGATCACATAACATATATGTGTTGTGGAGAAGCTACCCAGAATTGTGGGGTGGACTTGCGTAGAGGTCAGGCACTGGAATATCTATTTTGAGGCACTTACCAAAACTAGAGGGTACATTTTTAGTCCACGGGATCAGGGCTTAAATTTGACAGTCAACCTTTCCTATCAAGCAATTTTTTTACGACAGTTATCTATTCAATGGTACCTTTAAAATACTATGACATATTTTAGTATAAGTAAATTATATAAAAACCAAATATATATATATATATATATATATATATATATATATATCATAATCCTATATAAATTTTGACAGTTTATCCAAAATCTCTCCTTTCATATGATACGGTCTTTTCAAAATTTCAATTGTATTTTATAGCTAAAATGCCTAAATACAGCCATACAACTGTCAAATTTGAGCCCTTCCCCGGATAATCAATTTCCACATCCCCACTTCGATCCGAGAACTAAGTACGCATTCTCTTACAATTGATTTCCTAAAATAATTTCGCCGAGAGGCGAATTATAGTTGCAGCGGGGGTGGAGATGAGAGCACTCATTTTTTGGTTGTAATTATAAACCCAAAAAAATAAAAATAAATTACAAATGAAAACTTAAATGCTAGATTGTGAAATGAAGCCATCTATAGATTTAGGAATTGATCTGATTACATATATGAATATGGGAGTTGGTTTAGTGAGTTATATAGATTTTTTTTTGTTTTTTCCAAATGTTTATATAGAGTGCAAAATTAATCTATTTTAAATTGGATTGGGTTTGCATGTAATGTTTGAATAAATTTATGGTTGAGTTCTACATTGTTAATAAATGGGTTGATTTCAGGATTGCAAAATGATTTTATTGGCTACTACTCTGCATGTGGGCTGTTGTTAATTCTTCTCCAATTTATGGAACCAGGGTTTTTTTGAGCATCTATTATGTTGAGTAAAATATCTAGAATTTGATCTGGCTGTTTCTGTTCAAGGTATAGGAATTCGTGAGAATTAAGGGTTGTATTGAAAGAAGAAAGGCATATTAGGTTGTAAGTAAACAATGGAAGCTGCACCCAAGAAAGTTTTGACCCCAGCCTTGCCCAAGGAGATAATCAGTTGAGAGGGTGGGAGTTATCAAGTATGGTTGAGTTATGATTTGAGTATGCTGTTGGAAGGAAAAATTGAGCTGCCAAACTCATTCTCAACCATCTTGGCCTTTCCTTGCCAAAGTATTCGGACTCTTCTAAGCTCTACTATGTTCTTCGAGGTATGTATCTTGTTTCCAATCTTCTCCTCCTTTTTCAACAAAGAGAAATCAATTGGGTCATTTATGAACACATCAATGAGACTATAACATATATATCAGAAAATTTTTGAGATACCTGTACAAGGCAAGAAACAAATCAATAATTATATATTGCATTTAAGCCCACTTCGGTAGTTAAGAATGTTTCTTGTCATTTGAATAGGTTTAAGCCCACTTCAGAGGTTGAGAATGCTATTCTGTTATGTGAGGCTTAGTATCCTCTTAAGCAAAGCAATGGCAGAGTCTCGTTCTTAAAATGTTATTAAGCCTCTAATCTATGGAAAAAAGCAAGCAAATTAGTCCAAGCTAAACAATTACAAACTTTATAAATAAGGGTTTAATTGCCATTTAACTTGGTTTAGGATAATTTAGAATCTTTTCCCTACTGTAGTGGAGCTGCTACATTTTAGGGATTGAAAAAGCAAAGCAGGGCAGTTACAAATTCTATAAAAAGGGTATGTGATCAATGATAAAATATTGTTAGTTTAGATTAACAGTTTGGAGGTTCTTTTCCTGTATTTACAAACTTAAAATCGACTTCGACAGAATAAAAAAAAAAACTGAACCTTGTGACAAAATATTCTTCAGATCTTGTTGCTGTATTGGATGTTTCAATCTTATTTGTTTGCTTGCTTTGCATCAATTTATCACAAAAATTTTGAAGGATTCATATCAGGCTGTTTGATCTTATATCATGTCTCTTAATTTTCTCTTGAGGGTATTTCCCAGACATAGTGGCTGGAGTTCTTGAAATGCAACATCAACCTCAGATCCTATCTTAAATCATGGCTCTCAATTTTCCGTTGAGGGTATTTCCAAGTAATGTATATGGACTAATCTCCCTCCCTGGTTATTACATGTAGGATCAGGTATTTGTTGCATACTCCTTCCGGAAGCAGAGTCAGAGAGGGTGGTGAAGGATAAGAAAGGAGATGCCATTGCAGTTCCCATGGGAGTGGTGAGCTAGTGGTTTAATGACAAACCCTCAGAGGAGCTGGAGATCCTCTTCCTTGGGGATACATCCAAAGCCCACCGATCAGGGGAGTTCACTGTATGTATCCTTAAACCATGACGAAGAATCATTCCATTCCATTGTAATTATTCTTGTCAATGACCCTCTCCATCTACCTTTGCAGGATTTTCATCTTATTGGTGGCTCAAACGTGTTCCATGGATTTTGCAAGGAATTTATGTGCAGGGCATGGGGATCCGAAGGAAACTGAGCTCAACCATCTTCTAGGTAGCCAATCTGGAAGTGGAATTGTTAAATTAGAGGAAGGAACGAGAATGCCCACCCCTGAAGCCGAAGCAGGGGACAAGCCAAGACTGGTTTTCAATTGTGAGGAAGCCAAATTGGATGTGGACATTGAGAATGGAGGCCGTGTGGTAGTGCTCACAAGTAGTTATTTGCCAATCTTGGAGGAAATAAGGTTGGGAGCAAACCTCGTTAAAATCGATCCGGTAACCTCCCTTTTTAATAATACAATTTTTCACAATGAAATAGTTGTTTTTTATGTTTTTTGAGCACCGCACTTGTGCTAGGAGTAGTAGTTGAGCACCCTAACTTCGCCCCTCTCAAAAGCATAGTGGCAATTTCAAATCACTCAAAACAATTTACAGTAGTTAATTTGGCGAGGCCCTTGCTTATAACAAAGGTTTCAGGGCCACGTCATCAAATATGATGCCACATCGGCATGCTTTTTTGTTGATGTGTCAAATAGTTCCCCGAAAAAAGGGTGCAGCAATAGGTGTACATTAAGTCATGTTTTGTTGGTGGGCTAATGTGGCATCACATGATTGGTTACTTTTTAGATCTAAAGTGCACGTCTCATTCAATTATTAGTACTTATATTCAACAGTAACAACCTTAAAGTCACAACTACTAGTGCTAAAATTTTAAAAATATTGGGCGGACTTAAATGAATGCATTCTATCTCAGCCATTGGAACTATCTCAGGTATTGGGTCTTTTCCCCGATATGTGATCACCTGGATTTTATGTTCTTTGAATACTGCACTTGTGCTAGCAATATCAGCGATCTGATTGGTGTATGTTGGAATGGAATTATTGTCAGCATGCAATGAGTTCACCTGGACTTTCATCGGATTCAGCATTCCAAGTGACATATATAAGAAAAGGCAGCGGAAGAGTGCAAATTGTAGGCATAGATGGGGAGAGAGTGCTGGAGACGGAGTTAAAGGCCGGTTGCCTCTTCATTGTTCCTAGATTTCACATTGTTTCCAAGATTGCTGGAGATGAAGGGATGCAATGGTTCTCGATCATTACTACACACAAGTAAGTGTCATAGTTTCTTCTTGTTCAACTTAATTGACTTAATTCTCAATAAGATTCCTTCTTCTAACACTGAATGTGTGTGTGTGTGTGTGTGCAGTCCGGTGTTTTGTGAGCTTGGAGGTATGACTTCTGTTTGGAAGGCCCTATCTAAGGAGATTCTTGCAGCCTCCTTCAATATAGATGAGAAGACAGAGGATGTGTTTCGCTCTAAACGAACCCAGGACGTTGTTTTTTTCCTCCTCCCAAATGATGAGGGCATTTTGAGGCATTGTAAGCCCCAATATGATATGCATTTCCATTAGTTTGGATCTTGTTTTTAATTTTGAATAATCCTCCATTTTCCAATCCTTGGGTGACATCCCATAATTTGGACCTTTTGTGGTTCTGTTTTGGAATCCTCCATTTTCCAGTCTCTGGTTGATATCGCATAGTGGAAGACAATATGTGACATAAGATTGGAAATATATGACTTAATTGGATGGGGGTTCGATGCTCTTTGGTTTTTTGGTATTTCTTTGGCGTATTGGTTAATTGTGCATTGATTGTATTGCTTTAAAGAACTGTAGATTGTTGGATTGCTTTTAGAATTTTTAACATGGCTGAGATACACAATTTTCCTGTGCAATTATATTGTCATCATGGCACTATTTACTTTTGGAGAATGGTATAAAATTCTGATTTGTTGGATGGAGCAAGGCATGGTTAATTGAGTATATTCTTTGTAGTTGAGCTTTGCCAATTTGGGTTTTTGGTTAAATTTATATCCGATTGGGTGGTATTTATTTCTAGCACAACTGAGTCATTGTGTTTACTTAATTGGACTCTATGAAGGGGCTTTTGGATAGTGGCCACATGAGTTTAGATTCAGATGATTGGATTTGGTCGGTAGTGTTTCATCATGTTCAAATTATTTATATTATATAGTTGAGTACAGGTTTTGTTTATGCTAAATTGTCGGTTAATTAACTGTTATTCCGCAATTGGTTTCTGAGATTTGGTTACACCACATCAGTTTATGGATCATATTAGAGATGGCTCACATGGTTAATGGTTTTAGGAGTTTCATGGGCAAAGAAGCACAACTGATTCAGGCTTCTAGATTGTGCTCAACTTGAATTACATACTTAGTTCGAGATTTATTATCTTGAAATAATCCGTGGTTTTCTTTGATATGAAGCACTTAGTACGTGATACTTAGTGTTTCACCAGATAAAATGCTCTTCAAACAAATCGATGCCGATTCAATGGCGTAAACAAATCCTCATAGATATTGCAATAGTCAAATTAGCTACTGCAGGATTGAATAGAAATCTAATATGGTTTGGCAAGAATCTGATTCTAAACCAAATTGTGAATCATCATCTTGCCTACAATAATACAAGACAAGTTGGTTCATATGACAATTGTTAGATTGTACTTGAAGGAGAAGCTATTATCTTATAGAAAGTTGAAAATTACAATTTCGTGACATTACACTTGATAGGTTATACATGATCTCAATGTCCAAATTCCATTCTACAACCATAAATCTCATTGTGGAATAATGTTTTTTCTTATTTAATGTACTTGGCAATTAGGGAGATCTTAAAAAGGATCCCAAGACAACAAATTGAAGAGGAAAAGAGTAGTAATCTTAATAGATGTGATGTAATTTGTAGCTCCAAATAATTTCATTTAGACAACTCAATTAATTTTCTCCTTCTATATATATAGTGCTGAAAATTATATATATATATATATAGTACCTAATCCTAACCCAATCCCTAAACAAAACCCTAATTCTAAATATGACCTTCATTCAAACCCTAACCGTACATGGAACCCTAACCATAATATGGTACATGTATAATTAGGATAAGGGTTAGAATTATAATTAGAATTCACGTTATAGTTTAAAGAAGGGTGACAATTAGAATTCGAATTAAGGTCAAAACTAGGGTTAGGGTTATAATAAGGGTTAGGGTTAGGGTGACATTTACGATTACAATTATAATTAAGGTTAAAGTTAGGGTTAAGGCTAGGTTTGATTAGGCTTATAATCAGGGTTGGGGTTAGGGTTAGGGTTAGGGTTAGAAATATAATTAGGGTAAGCATTAGAGTTACCATTAGGGTTAGGGTAGGGGCTAGAGTTAGGGTTAGAGTTCAGGTTAGGGATAGTGTTAAAATCATAGTTAGAATTAGGATTAAGGTAAGTGTTAGCATTAGGGTTATTGTTAGATTTGAAATCAGGATAGAATTAGGGTTATGATTAGAATTGGGGTTAGGGTTAGGGTTAGAGTTAGGATTAGGGTTCCTATTAGAATTAGGGTTAGAATTAAGGTGGAATACTATTAGGATTAGGGTATGAATTAAGGTTAATGTTAGAATCAGGATAGGATTATAATTAGGTTTAGGGTTGGAATTGAGGTTAGGGTTAGAGTTAAAATTAGGGTAAGCATTGGAGTTATAGTTAGGGTTATGGTTATGGTTAGGTTTAGGGCTAGAGTTAGGGTTAGAGTTAGGATTAGAATTAGGGTTAATGTCAGAATCGGGTTAGGATTATAATTAGGGTTAGGGTTGGAATTGAGGTTAGGGTACGAGTTAGAATTAGGGTTACTATTAGGATTATAGAATATTAAGAATTATTAACTAAAAATAAATTGAATATATTAGAACACTCAAGAAAGGTGGGAATATATATATATATATATATATAGTATAAGTATTAATTTAAATGCATTTTATGACTAGCATATTTATATTTTAAAAAAATATATCTAAAGTACGTCGAGAGATATCCTTCTCGAGGCGCCTAATGTTAGGATTAGTGATTAAAAAAAGGCGCCTCGAGAAGGATATCTGTCGGTGTACTTTAGATATGTTTTTTTTAAAATATAAATATGCTACTAACCCTAATTCTTAATATTAGGGTTACTTGGGATATGGGACACGCCAACATCTTTGATGATTTATGGCCTATTCGCCACAGATTAATTGGCGTTGAAAGGGCAAACTGAGGTGAAGAAGCAAACACACCTCGCACGGCATCTATATTTTTTTAGAAGGGGAAAATGTACAAGCAAGAGAAACTCACCCAACAAGCAAAGATGCCAATATGTCACAAGTACAACCATACAATAAAGTTGTCTAAGATTTAAACTAGCATATTTATATTTTAAAAAAATATATCTAAAGTACGCCGAGAGATATCCTTCTCCAAGGGCCTAATGTTAGGATTAGTGATTAAAAAAAGGCGCCTCGAGAAGGATATCTCTCGGCGTACTTTACATATATTTTTTACAAACATAAATATGTTGGTATTAATTTATTTACATGCTTTATATTTAATCTAGGGTGATGCATTCTTTTTAATTGGCCTAAATTAACATTAAGAAAAGTGTGTTTCCCATTTACAATAATTTTGTTCGTGCAGAAATATGTAAATTTCAAATTTAAGTTTGTGTGTAAACAAAATCAAAGTAAAACAAACACTTACCTAGGTAATAAAACCAAAATGAAAGAAACTTCACACCACACCATAGAGCCGTTGGGAGAAGACCAAAAAAGCAGTTCAAAGTGCAGCGCGCCAAAAATCGGGGGACAATTCAAAATGGGGAACGCCGTCAGATGGAAAATACATATGAATTAAAAAACAAGGCCGTTTCAGGAGGGAAGAAGCAAAGGAGGATGAATTCTTTATGACTTGCCTGGTTCTGTTGCGAATTGTTTGACACTTCTCTGTGTTTTTTGTGAAATTGTTTGACACACTTTTGTTTCTCTGTGTTTTGTGAAATTGTTTGATATTTTTCTGTTTGGCTCGAGTCTTTTGTTTCAGCGTGCACGCTGGTCAGTCCATCTTATTGTCTTTCAGTGCATTTTTTGGTTTGGTGTTGTACTTTTGTTTGGCTTTGTTTTATGGCGGCAGGCGGCAGATGCAAATGATTTTCTTCTTAATTCAGATTCCAGGTATTCTTCACTACTGTGGGCTAAAAATTCTTAATCCTTTAGCATTCGTTTTCTTCTGCGTAGTATTTCTTCTCTGAGGGTTTTGTTTAACGTTGTTTTCTTATTATGTCTTCTTTTGATTGCGGTATTTAGCACGATGGGGAGGGTTTCCATGACGGCAGCAGAGGCGGGAGATGTGGAGATCTTCTTGCAGGTATTTAACACTTTTTGTACATTTCCAGCTTTACTTTCTTGTTTTATGGCGGCAGCGGAGGAGGCGGCAGATGCAGATGATTTTCTTCTTAATCCAGATTCCAGGTATTCTTCACTAATGTGGGCTAATAATTCTTAATCCCTTAGCATTCGTTTTATTCTGCGTAGTATTTCTTCTCTGAAGGTTTTGTTTAATGTTGTTTTCTTATTATGTCTTCTTTTTCTATCCGATTGTGGTATTTAACAAAATGGGGAGGGTTTCCATGACTGCAGCAGAGGCGGGAGATGTGGAAATCTTCTTGCAGGTATTTAACACTTTTTGTAGATTTCCACCTTTACTTTCTTGTTTTATGGTGGCAACAGAGGAGGTGGCAGATGCAGATGATTTTTCTTCTTAATCCAGATTCCAGGTATTCTTCACTAATGTGGGCTAATAATTCTTAATCCTTTAGCATTCCTTTTCTTCTGCGTAGTACTTCTTCTCTGAAGGTTTTGTTTAATGTTGTATTCTTATTATGTCCTCTTTTTCTATCTGATTGTGGTGCTTAACACGATGGGGAGGGTTTCCATGACTGCAGCAGAGGCGGGAGATGTGGAGATCTTGTTGCATGTATTTAACACTCTTTTGTACGTTTCCAGCTTTACTTTCTTTTTTTATGGCGACAACAGAGGAGGCGGCAGATGCAGATGATTTTTCTTCTTAATCCGGATTCCAGGTATCCTTCACTACTGTGGGCTTTCCTTTAGCATTGTTGATTCACTTGCATAATTCTACATGGGCATGGCTAGTTTGTCTGAAATTTGAATAGCCAAGCAAGTAGTATACAGGGGAAATGGGCATGGCTAGTTTGTCTGAAATTTGAATAGCCAAGCAAGCAGTATACAGGGGAAATCGGCAGAGTATGCGGTCTGTTTAATAATCTGAGCGAAATTGAAGGCAATGTCGATTGACCTATCCATCTAGATCCCTCCCTCTGACTCACCTGCTTATGAAAGGAGCACCGACTTAGAAATGGACAGAATGCTCTTAGATAGGATAAGTTAGGCACCTAATTTCTGCACTCTGCTCCTAGTAGTAAGGACATAAACATATACACTGAACGCTCAAGATTTATAAGTAATTGTGTCTCAAAGATCATATAAATTTCGGGAAGAAGGATTCTTAGCAGTTGTGTTAATTACTTAAGTGAATATTGATTTAGAGTCCAGAACTTAATAAAAAGAAAACAATTTACTTCACTGAAACAGTTTTGTTCAAATCGAAACTTCATAATGATATTAAATAACACATTAACTGGATCGCCTAAAATAATAATTTAGGCAAAAGAGCTACGACAAAGGAAACATGCACTAACACATCAACAAGATTTAGGCTCATGGTTGACAAAAATGAATTTTTAGGTCTAATAACGGTTCCCCAATAACATGAGATTAATGGAGTTCTCTGTTATTATTCTTAATAAAAAAATTCTCCAATTTGCACGGGGAATTTTTGACATAGAAGGCCATACAGTCAGAAGATTGATGACACTAATTGTCACTTACAGCCAAGACAGAACCCATGAGAAGCACAATGTGACCCCTGACTCTTGGCTTTCTTTTTCATTGCTTCACTCCTCGCCTTGAACCCATTTTCCTCCTCCATCTTCCCTTGGGATTTATGTTTTGGGGTGTTATACTTTGCCAGCTTTAATAACCATGTCTTGAATGGAGATCTGATGTCAAAGTGGTAACAATACCATCTGCAGATCTTGCAATTCCATTTCTTCTCTGTCACCATCTTCATAATCACCACGTACCGATTTGTCTCAGGATCATAGTTTTGGACCTTGCCTTTTCTTCCAAACTTTTTAAGGACTTTTCTTCCTTTCAACCATTCGCCTTGGCCGTAAGGCCCAGCAGATTCATCTGCACACTCCGTCACAGGTTGCCTGGCTGCATTTTCACTTACAAAGTCTGGTGAAGGATCTGGCACCCCATTAATGACAACTGCGGGCTTACCACATCTACTGCTACAGAAGCACCGTTTACTTGCTCTTCATGGTTGTTTTCCATGACAGAAAGACTGACCTGACCTCCCAGAAGCTTGTTCTGATTCTTGTGATTTGTATGTGCCTTGGTTCTTGAAAATCTAACAGACATCTCTTATGTACTCGGTAGATAATTGATATTTTAATTGTAGACCCTGCAAATGGACAAAAACTCGACATGTAAGCATGGTTTTTCTTTTTCAAAAAGATTTTAAAGCAATACCAGTGACCAAATAAAGCAATAACATTGTATGATCTGTTTCTAGTCACGTGCCTGATTATTAACCACCTCCTTCTCCATAAATAGATTCACTAATCGATATTTTTGTCCTCAAACAACTAGTTAAATTGACAATATTTGCCAAAAACTTACCAATATGAGTACTATGCTGTGTGTTTTCACTCAAACAGTAGCATATAATGTTTTATATTTTCTTATATTATTAAATTAAAATTGCATACTCGTAATGATTTGTTGGTTGGCCATACCCATGGGATCTCTATCTCTGCTGTAAACAGACAATGTTGACTTAATTTTTGTGATGGAATTTGCATATTAGTTCTTGAAACTGTGATCAAACGTCTGAATTTCTTTAACCTGCAACTGGATAATATTCGCCACTGTGAAATCGCGGTTCTTGAAGTTATTGTATATTTTGTCATTTTCCTCCTCATCCTCTTCATTTGGCTAAAACTTCTCTGACTCGAACGAGTGAACAAAAATATCCAGAGAATTCTCTTTGCAGTGCACTTCAGGTCTCATGCTAGGATTTCAGACTTACCGACAAGGACTTACACAGGGTATGTTGAGTGTAAAGGCTTCACGTTCCACATTTCTACAGACTTGAAGAAAATAGACTTGCAGGAATTGAGTGGGACTTTAGTACTTCCAAAATCTCCAGTGTTGTGACCACAAGGAGTTTTTCTGTGGCAAAAGAAAATAAATATGCAACTTCAACTGCTCTCTTAGTCTAAGGGATTGGATAGGAGGAAGAAGAAGAAGATATTAGGAGAAAATTGCCATTTCTTTGTGGGAAGCAAAATAAAAAATCAACCATTTTTGAATGACCAAGAACAATTAAAAAGATGACAACGATGCTATTGCTTCCTATGAATGAAGCATTTAGTTTAGTTTGGTACTGTAACAAGGTTTATTCCTCGCAAGAAAGAAATGGTAACCTTTTGTTTTCTTGTCCAAAGAGTGCTGGAACATAGAAATAGTAACCTTTTGTTTTCTTGTCCAAAGAGTGCTGGAACATACTGTTGATTTTACACTTTGATTTCTAAATTTTCAGATTCTCGCTTTGCAATAAATTGTGGTGGCTTGCAAATGGCTTCCCAGAAAGGAATTGATTATGTGTCCTGTGCAGGGAAAAGGTGCAAGTATCAGATTTGGCGAGGGAAAGGTCATAAACTCCATCCTCTGTAGCCGCTGCGAGGGAACTTAAGAGCAAACATTTTCAGACTGACAAGCTCAACAATTACACGGTGAAAAATGGTGTATCAACACAACTCTGTCACTGAGGGTTTCAAGAAAAACTATGATTTTTGATTTTTGTTGGTTGTGCAGTCCCCAAAGATGGGGAAGGGCTGTAGGCTGAGCTCCAACGAGGAGCATTTTCAGATTATTCACTTACATTCCCTTCTGGGCAGCAGGGTTTTCTCTCTTTCTGTGCCCTTACTGAAGCATAATTGTCATGTTTGGGCAACGCCACTGCTTGTGATCCACACACGCACTAAGAATTTCTTGCTCTAAATCAACAGAGTATATATTTCAAGTTCCTGTGCACAGATACCTATTTATTTCCCGAATGAACAGGTAATGTTGTGTGTAGGCAAAACGTGCCTTCAGTTAATCATTGGGATTGTTTCCTTGCCAAGCTTTCATGCAGGAAAGTTTATATGCACAGAATTTAACTCTCTACATGTATTTGGTGCAGGGCAGAAGTGTGTACCATGACTCGATCTGATAATTGAAGATGATGGGTAGAGGCGCATATTGCGACCATGATGAAGATGATAAAGGGCTCGCATATTGAGACCATGACGAAGGCTTGTTGGAGGAAATGATTTGGGTCAATTGAATATACCTAGCACCCTGTAACATGTAAAAATTGGGACCATGACGGAGGCCTGTTGGAGATGATTTGGGTCAATTAAATTGACCTAGCACCCTGTAACATGTAAAAATTTGTGTTTAATAATAATAAAAAGTCATTTTGCTGGTGGGGGTTAACAACCCCTTCTAAAGACCCAAAAGGAATGGCTGCTGGCCACAGTCATTCCTTAGGGTCTAGTGTTCTTCTGAAGCCCCGAGAGATGGTTATATGGGATATATAGCCATTGCTCATGGTCTCTTTCTCTTGTGTTTTTTTTGTATTTTTCAAAATTTTAAAAAGGTTTTGTTAAATTTAAATTTAAAAACAACTCGAATGGTTATGATTTTAACACCAATGTTAAAAATCATAAATGATGGCTAGCTACTTCCCTTATAAACATTTCCCAATGGACATAATCATTAACTCAAACATAACATCGCCCAAAGACATGACATAATATTGCTCGAAGACATGACACATAATACTTCCCATAGACATGACACATAACACTGCTGCCCATAGACATGACATAATATTGCTCGAAGACATGACACATAATACTTCCCATAGACATGACACATAACACTGCTGCCCATAGACATGACATAATATTGCTCGAAGACATGACACATAATACTTCCCATAGACATGACACATAACACTGCTGCCCATAGACATGACATAATATTGCTCGAAGACATGACACATAATACTTCCCATAGACATGACACATAACACTGCTGCCCATAGACATGACATAATATTGCTCGAAGACATGACACATAATACTTCCCATAGACATGACACATAACACTGCTGCCCATAGACATGACACATTGCCTGTATAAAAAATCGGTTGCACTTGGCGTCGTGACACATGTATTGGAAACATTATTACAATGAATCCTTTTATCAATGCATCAAAGCGATCTTGACTTGTATTCGATTCACGCATAACGATAAGAATTACAAAACGACCAAAAGAATTTGATTATAAATTTAAAAAGCAAACTAAAAATTTGTGGAAAAGTACATGACACATAACACTGCTGCCCATAGACACGACACATTACATTGCCCATAAACCGGGCACATTGCTTGTATAAAAAATCGGTTGCACTTGACGTCGTGACACATGTATTGCAAACATTATTACAATTCCTTTTATCCATGCATCAAAGCAATCTTGACTTGTATTTGGTTCACGCATAACGATAAGAATTACAAAACGACCAAAAGAATTTGATTATAAATTTAAAAAACAAAGTAAAATTTTGTGGAAAAGTACATGTCTCTGTCGTGTCGTAGGTGTCTTAGGTCTATTAGAAGAAGGTCTAGAATAGGTAGTCGTGGGTCTAGGTTAGGGGAGGCCACATGAGCTTCCACCTTCACGTGGTTGGCCTCGTCAGTAGAGAAAAATATTCTCGAAGCTAAGGGAAGCTGTTTTTTATTAGTCTAGTTTAATTGTAACATTTAAAATAAATAGCCGTTGCAACCTTAATTATACGATGGAATTATAAAAAATAAAGAAAATCACGATTTCAAACCTCATTTGTTAGACGTTTATAAATTTGACAACAATATTAACGGAATCATAAATAATTTTGTTAAAATTGAAATTGAAAAAGAAAAAAGAAAGAGAAACTAACAATCACGACAACATTATCCTCACAAGTCACTCTTTAAATTTATAGATAGTTCGCAACGGACATAATGACAATCGACAAATACGAGATTGTTGGTGGACAAAGATCGTAAATAGAGTTACCATGATATTCTAAAACTCACCCCATGAGGACTCGTCAAACACGATGTCAACTTATAATTTATAAACGCATTACCTTTGCATGCAGATTGGCATATGCATGTTCACACATGAAAAGTTACATAAAATATTTCAAAAAGAGTGATGCATCCTATATCGCAAATGACGTCACCATACTTACAAAATGTTCTCGATAAATGTCTCTCACACCAATTTAAAAGAAACAACACACTTCGTGTCATGATGCCTACATACACTCCACGTAATATTATTGTTGTTTGATACGCAAACAACTCGCTTCGAACATGTTTTGCAAGTGACATTACATTTACCTTTCGTGAACACTTATAATGGGGAAATTTGCATACGCATGTCATATCCCACTCAGTGTTGTGCTCATTTTGAGGAAGTTCCTTAATATGAATGCATATCGACAAATGATTCAATCTCGTGCAAAGTTGGGCTCGTTCCCCTAGCCTTTACCTATGTATATGCGCACGCGCATGTATTTAGCCTCCATCATATCCTTATATGCACATATTCTGGTATATTAGCACGAGCCTTGCATTTATGATACCTATCTATGCACTTACTCCAATACAGTCCCTATCCATCTAGATTTGATCTTTTGCCAACCTAGGGTCATTTCCACGATTGGAGTATTGAACCTGCAATAGCGAACTCGACCCTTGCCTCTTCAAAGTTCAAATTCAAATTCATATTTTGGGTGAGTGTTAGCCGTTATTTTCCAACCTTGAATTGATTAGGTACATGTTTGTGTGATTCGGTGCTATGTGGTTGTATTTAAAGGCATTAATCTGCACTTGTTTCACATCTCTCATCTCCTATACATCCTCACTCGTCTCTCATGCGTCCTCTCTCACCTCTTAATGTCTTCTCTCATGCTGGAGATTTAAATGAACAATCAAAACCTGAGCATTTGGATTTGGTGCGCTAAAAGGAGTAACAAATGTGCATACATCATTCCAAGAGGCTTGTGTGCTCTCTTCCATCTTGTTCACACAATTTTGTGAGTCCACCTGAAAGAACGTTTGCCCTATATAGCTAACGACAACCCTTCCAAGGTATTTTTATATATGACCAGAATATCAAAAAAGGTCGAAGAAGCAAAGATAATAGACACGTCAGCGAGTAGAATTGGACATCTTGTCGGGTAAAATTTGGCAACAAAGGATAAGTTTGCAGTTGTACGATTGACCCAAAACGTCCTAGCGAAAGCTCTTCCACGCATTTAACAAGGCCGGTGGAAATATCTGGAGAAGGCTCAAAAGAGCAGAGAAACAAGTGAATGTGTAGGAGAGGGCATGTGTAATGCCCAAGCTATTACAACAGGACGAACAAGTTTTTCGCGATGCAAGTGTAACGCCCACATGTCACAATTGCACACAAGTACCAAAGATTACCCAAGTGCCACAAAAGGAAAAAGAGAGGTGGAAACAAGGCACGCGCTTCTCCAAAAGATGAGAACAACCAACATCGACAAATGGCCCACAAGCCAAGCAATGTCGACAAACGACTAACAAGCCTAAGGGAGGTTTGGTCAAGAAACCTCTCAAGGACGAATCGTCCAACATGGATCCGAGACACGTTCCATCTACTCGCTAATCATTAGTCAAATATGCTGACCAACTCAAGGGCATGAGAACATCTCAAACAAAGAAAAATAAGCATTTTCCAACATATACACATACATGCCAAAAAGGGAAAAATGCCATACGGAATGCCACGCTCATTCGACACCGACGTCGAGACCGAAAAAATACAAACATGGATTTCAAAACCATGATGTGGGCACAATACAACCGAACCCATAAGCATAACAACATATATAAAAGATAGCACCAACATGCCAATTTAACCATTTTAACAACTAAAACAACTTTTTGAAAATGGCATTTTCCTTCCAGAACAAGGATTGTTTTCCAACCAAACGATCAAATAAAATAATGCCATGGCGGAGGCTACTTCCCAAACATGGAAGGATGGCACTCCAATAATAAAATAATACAAAGATCAAATATACATCAATGGTAATCCACCTCTAAGGTGCTCCAATAACCACGAAATACAACATGAACATAATATGAAATAATGCACTAGGAACTCTTCCAGCTCCGAAGAGATCTTCCTGTAGGACCAATGGGGAAACGTTACCCACCAACCTACCCTATTACCATCGTCGAGCACAATAGATGCATATGCCACTCTAAGCGACCCCTGAGCTACGGAGAAGAAGATCAATGGCAACACCGCTATCCAAGCAACCATTCTCACACATCCAAGGAATAAATGGAAATACTCACGCCAATAAACATAGACCAGTATAAGAGAACACGTGGCACAACTGCCAATCAAATACATACAAGCGTGGGATAACACCATCACAATAATGCCAGCATAACAGATTCTCACACCTTTAATGCACGCTAAACGAGGTACATAAAAGCACCATCGCGCATACATATGAATCGAACAGAACAACACAATACTAGAATAGGCAAACAAACTCAGATCTAGGATAGCATCCTCCATTTGCATGACTATTCTAGAAAGCACGGCTCGTTTAACACGAGATCAAATACTCACAATCCAACCAAACAAGGACTATGGAGGGTAGCTCAGACTCTGGTGTGGGCTTCCCCTCGGTTCTCCATAACCTAGATAGAAATTAAAAAAGGCCACAAAGGTCTCAAGTAAGAACTCACTTGGTGAATGCTTCTCAAAGGTAACCGAGATCAATTGCAAGGTGCTCACGCACTACCCTAAGTAGCGGGCATCCTCTTGCGAGATACGCACACAATTACCTTTGTTAAGGGGATCCATTGCAGGGTGCTCACACACTGCCCTAAGTATCGTGCATCCTCTTGCAAGATACGCACACTTTACTTAGAATTACATCTACAAGGATCCATTGAAAGGTGCTCACACACTACCCTAAGTAGCAGGCATCCTCTTGCAAGATACGCAACACTATACCTGGGAGATAACCACTCCAAGCCTCCTACGGATATCCCCTATCCTATACAATTCAGGGGTGACCAAGTCTCAAGATGCCTGAGAATAGGAAAAGAGTGGTTTTCCTAGAAAACACACTTCCAAAATTAAACCTATGGGATAATACATGACTCACATAACATGCAACTTTCAGAAATTCTAGATTTCAATAAATTAGAATAAAATACTTTCTCGAATGTCCAAGATCTGCCATTGACGGATCTTGAAGCATCCTTCCCAAAACCATACACCCAAATTTTTACTTTTTCGAAATACAACAAATTTCAAAAATCTAAAAATACCATCTTGCTCTAAGTTCACCCAACATCGCACATTTCAAAAAATATAAGTTTTCCCATGACATTTGATAGGGTAAAACAGGGAAATTCACTTAATTTTCACGCTTTTCAAAGAATACAAAATCTGAAAATGTAAGCAAACCGTCTTCTACCTAATCTACCCAACAACACACTTTTCAAATAAAATTTGCATTTCTAAAATTTTTGAGAGGGTTTGGATAGGAAATTCAATTTTCAAAAAATGATTTTCCCTACAAGTTAAAAATGAACAAGTAAAACTGCAGGCACAACCAACAAGAGAAATACCTCACTCAAACCGAAGGTAATGGCGAGGGGAATCTTTTTCGTTATTCACACGATCTTATTCGACCAAGCAATCTCCCGGTACACGCGCAAATCAAACTTTTCCAAGAAGAGGGTTTGGAAATTCCCAATCGACATTTTGAGACAATTCATAACAAAATAAAATAAATCACTTTTTCCCTTATATCACTTAATTTCTAAATAACTAAACCCTTTCTATTCTTTCCACAAAATACAATCACTTCAAATAAATATTTCTAACAAATAGAGATTTAATCTATTTCCCACATTAGAATAAAATAATGCCTTTCACAATCAAATATTTCTACAACGTAAAAATAAATAATTCCTTTCTTGCGAAAATAATTCAAACTCCACAAACATAATGTAATTCACCCCACACATATTGTTTCAAAAACATATTTAAATAAAATACATTACCTTTTCGAAATTAAACACTTCACAACTCAAATAATTCAATTAAATTGCCTTTCCTCTACGCTGAGAAACAGAAAGCGTGATTAACGATTTCCAAGAACATCATAAAATTCATTTGACAGATACCAAGCATACGCAAAATCACAGAAGCGGTAAATTAAATGCACCCAAGAAGACATTTACTGGTCTATCACAAGGGGGATCAAGAATCGAGTTCGAATCGGATGAAGTTTCACAGGTTTCGACAACACAAGGATGAAGCTGAGATGGCTAAGCGTCCCATGTTAGCATTCTCCACATTCCAACCATTGGTTAATAACCTGTAATTTCCTGCACACTCAATGCAAATGTCACGCGCATCTGTCCAATAAATGACAATAGTCGAAGCGACTAACAAGAATTACACAATTAAATATTAACAATCCAATATGCACATTTGAATTAAATCGTTCATCAGGAAATATGATCGAAGTGCAATTACACAAATACAACAAAAATACCGAAGGAAACTAGGTCCACCCACCCAGCATATCATATAAATGAAAAACGTTGAAGCACATGTACACCAATGCATATAAACCTCATAACAGGACCTCGTCGGAAGCACCTCGATGGTCATACAAAATATCCCATCAAGCATCTAGACTACGCAATTAGAATGTACCTCGATGGCAACAACCTCATCGGCAAGTTCGGTGCAACGATGCCAATCATGAGAACATACCATATACACCACAGAAATACTCAATATAGCATATCTCATAAGGACCCAATATCAGGATCAATGCACCAAAACTCATCTATCATGCAAGACAAGGGTTAACATAGGTGGGCATTATAGGGTGGATGCCTGTAGTAGATTGAAATATTCAACATCGCATAAGAAGAGGGGAGAGGCGGATCGAACTCTATAAGAAGAGGAGTAGTACTAATAGTAGTAGATAAGTTGGGTATAGCGGTAGGAGGATAATTAGGAACGGCTAAGGGCTTCGTAGTAGCAACATGTATAGAAGATGAAGTTGTGGGGGTAACACATGGATCATAGATAGAAGCTAAAAGTTCATTAGGGGTCTCAGCCTAGGTTTGGGTCAGAAAGAAAGTAGGGTAGTTATAGGAGCAAATTATTTTCAATGTGTTGGGAAGAGGACATTGATGGGAAGTAGGTGGCGAAGGAGGTATGGTTGGAGGAGGGGGAATCACAATAGGTTTAGGTACAGTGGGTCCCTTGGCTTTGGGTTTACTCCAGGGTGGGTAGGGTTGGGTTTTTGGCTTAGGTTGAGGTTAGGATTGGGGATGCAACTGAGGTTGAGGCTAGGGTTGGGTTGTACTGTAGGTTAGGGAGGAGGTTTAGGAGGACGAGTAGGAGGGTCGGGTTTAGCATGGGGAGGTACAACAAGGTTTGGCATGTGAGGGACAGGAAGGCAATTATCAAGGCCCTCAATATGATGTAGGTTGTCAACAAGGGGTTAGGAAGGGTGGATGGAAACAACAAGATTTCTGGCAATAATGTGGGCCTTTTCATGTCTATAACACTTGTAAAGATTACAGAAAGTGTCATGTCATGTATAGGGAGGCCTGATATGCTTAATTAATTCATCAGACTGGAGTTTGCACTATCTTATTTCACCTGCATCCCTTCCAACATCATACCCCACCATCGTCACCTTTCACCTTCAAAACTCGAGCCAATCCTCATCCTTTTCACTCTCCTCTTTTACCTTCCCATTGTTATTAGCTTCTCCATCACCTCCTCTCCCTTCATTGCCTCTTCCTCTCTTTCCTACTCCACCCACTCATTAGTGATAACTTTTAAAGAAAGGCCCCTCAAATTTTCTGTAAAATCCTCGCGAATCCCGTCTAAGGTCATTAAATTTCATGGCGAATCTATCATTTTTTGAAAAAGATATTAATTTTCTTTCAGAATTTATGCACATTGCTAGAAATTTGTATAAAATATTGGTGAGTCTTAACGAATATTAGCTAAAGGAATTAATTACCATGGTAGATCTTTCCTGTAAAAAATTATGTCTTTGTCATTGCAGTCCCCTCGTCTATTATTATTATTATTATTATTATTATTTTTAATGCTAAAGCAGGGGCTCGAGGGCAACAACCATCGACGGGGTCAAGGGGCGACACCCCCTTGCGAGGGCTGATGGGGCACAAATCTACTATCGGGAACACGTTGGAACACACCCATACTGAACATTTTCAAACTCTCATGCCATAAAAACCAAGACACTAAATATGGAAGAGTCTACACTTCATGTTGCCCTATTGATCAGATGGCTGTGATTTGATTCTATGGGCTTATAGGAGTTCATGTTGCACGTAAAATGTTTGCTTTGCCCAAAATCTATTTTTGGTTGTCGACCAATATCTAATCATACAACCTAGAATAAAGTTTGGGCAGTGCAGACAATTCTCGATGCACGTGCTTATAACCTACAAAATCAAATCACAACAGTCCATTAATATCTAACCGTGCGACCCAGATTAGTTCTCAGGAAGAGTAGATAGTTTTTACGACATTTGGTTCTAAACTTGAAGAATCAAATCACAATCGTTAGCTTATAAAGGAAATCAATGGCAGGAAATGAATACCCTATTCCTTCACGCATTCGAACCACATAAATGCCCTCCTATCTATAGGGGCCTCACGGATTCATGATACCTATATGCCCAGGGGGGGTCAATAGAAAGTCTAAGTTGTATTGTTAATAAAATCTATGTCGCATCCATTACAAGAGCTTTAGATGCTCCTAATCACGATTTGCACACAACAGGAGTAGAACGCTTAAGATTGCAACAGTCTCAGGTGGACTTCACGAAAAATAAGAGTCATTGCAAGCATTATGTATTTACCAAATATATGTCACAGATTGCAAACAAGATCTCAATTTCTCATCCATACAAACTTTAAAAATAATATTTGCACATGAACCCTACGTCACCTGTATTCTCTGTAATCATAAAATTTGACACCCTATATGCGTTGGGTTTTAGAGGTCATGATAACAAAGGAGAGAAAAGGGTCATGTTCATTGTTGAATGGTCTTGTTGCTTCCAAACCTATTTATATACAATTTCTAGGTGGAAAATCCTGCCAAATGTTAATTTTAAAGTGAATATAGCCCCAAAGGCAAGCGAGAATTTAATAGTAATGGTGATATGGCCCCAAAAATAAGCACGAATGTAATATTGATGGTGAATATGATTAAGGCTTTTAATGATATTATAAAATTCTCACGATTAGGCTCCAATCGTGCATCGTTTATTGTGGTGAAATAATTCAATTTTAAAAGTTTGATAAAATATTTCTTAGGCGGTTTAACCAACACTAAACTAAATTTTCATAAAAAATGGTGATTTCGTCTCCTTAATAGGTTATCCTATTTGCCAGAAATGGTGGCCTTGATTTCAACTGTTCACCATTCGGAAAAGATTTTCTGCTAAAAAACTTGAACTCATCCCCGACGTCCACTTCTGATTCCTCTCGTGCCTTTGCCCAATGTCATTCCTCCCCCTCACCGATACCATCCACCTAGAGCCACGAGACCTGCAAACCCTAAACCCATATAGCAGAGACTCGACCCTCTTCCTCCTCCTCGTCCTCTTTTTTCCCATCCTTCTACTTCCTCCACTTCCACCTTCCATCTACAAATAGTTCTGTAATATTAACAATAATCTTACAAATCATAATTTACCCTCAAAAATAATCTCAATCAAACTGATATTAAAAAAATAATCACATTACTTTCGCAAGTCTGCTCTTTAAAAAATAGACACTTCATAGTGGACATAATGACAGTTGGTAATATGAATTTGTTGATAGAGAGAGATAACAATAGAGTTACAATAAGATTCTAATACTCACTCGAGGGAACTCGCCAAACATAATATAACCTTAAGATAAACATATTAAACCTTTATATGAAGATTGACATATACATAAATTTACAAATGAAAAATTACCCAAGATATTATTAAAAGAGTGATGTGATAAACTACAAATGATGCAGATGATTGTTTCCATCTACGCCTTCACCATTTTGCCTAGCCTGGCAAATATCATCGGGTAGTTATCCTTCCCATGTCGTAGTCATCCCTTACCAACCCCGCATTTAATTCTTGTAGCTATCCTCATGTGTAGTGAACTCTTCTTGCAATTTGTAGATAATATTAACTTAAATTCACCACCCTTGGATGCTCCTCTCTTGCATTAGCCTTTTCCATAAAAAAATGAGCCCTCTTAGCTGTAGGATCAATGCCAGGACCCCTTGGGTGTATAGGGCGGCGGCCTCGTTCTTATCTCCCATAACCCCCCACGTTAAATGTGAGATTCCCTAACGTCGAGCTAATATGTTACTATCCTTCTCTTGCTCGAGATATTAGAAAAAAAACCTACAAATACCCCCTCGTCTCCCTCATTTTAATATCTCCAGCTATCAAATTTCCTTCTATTTCTTGTTTATGAGAAAAATCTTCTCTTGAATCGACATTCTTGGAGAAATAGATCTTTGAAGTAGAGTCACAGCTTTTTTGTGAAGCTCTGCAATAGTTTCTTGAGGTTCGCGAACATTACTAAAAGCATACTTATTTGTACCTAGGTCCCGATTTTACCTGCTTTCCACAATGCTAGCCCACATTCCCTTCCATAACCATTAGTTTTTCCATCCATTTTGTTTTCATTTGTTTCCTTGTCTCCTTCTCCGGGCATCTCTTTCCATCACCTAGTTCCTTGTTTCCATTTTTGTGTTCAATTAAGGTTTCTATTTACACTCCTTTATGGCTTAGATCTATTTTTTAGATTTTGTTGTTATCATATTTGGTGGACCATGTTTGAATACCCACAAGTGGACTAATCGAGCGAGAATCCCCTTTAAGAATTTTGTTTTGCAGGGTTTCCTTTAAATCAAATTGTGCTTACGGGTCATTTACAAAGTGTTATGTGGAGATCTGACGGGGTTGACGGAAAAGTTCTCAAAACCACATCAAGGAGATCCTCTGCAAATTTCGAGCTAATTCCAATCCAAGGACTAGAGGCTACCCTCGAGGCACACTACTTTTATGAAGAAGATTTGACCTTACTTCAGATAGTTTCTAGATTTCACGAGTAGCCTCTATTGACTGTTCACACCTAGGTTTAGTAGTTACAATCCATTTTATTCGGTGAAACCATTTCGATTCGTCCGTTTTGTTCCATCTTTTGCATTGCTAGATTAGTGGCACGCTTTACATTTTTTTCATGTTTTTGCTCTATTTCTTGACAGATGGGGGTGAAGAGAAATCATCATTGGACTTTCATATTCCTTCGCAACGGGTTCCGGTCAGTTTTAGGTTAAGGTCAAGGTCGCTCGGGTTGGGAAAAATACCGTCTTAGATGGCATTGACCGTGCCTCAGATCATCTCCATATTTCAACCACAACCTTTGCATTCAATTCTAAACGTTTTCTATAATTGTCATCCCTGTTTGTAGGTGCATATGAGTCCTCTTTTTCACTATAAGGCATACTTTTGCAAGCGTATATTCTTATTTCAGATCTTGTCGACTTGAGTCTCTAACCTTTTGTCAGATCCCTAGCTATATAGTATTAGCTAAGTCGAGAAGGATTAAAGTGAAAAGACTTGATTTGTTATAATTACATACACATAAAAAGAATCTAAATCGTTCGCCAATGTATATGTTTTCTTTCTAGGCTCTTTCAGTTCAATCCTGAGGCATGCAAGAATAAACCTAAAATCAAAAGCTTTAAATTCAAATTTGAGCTTTATCGCCTCTTTCTACGAATTATTAGGAGCCGACTTTTAACACGTGTGTGTTTATGCGATCCATGTTGCAGTGTCATGGTATTTAAAGACATCCATCTATGCATTGAAACATGATCCTGAAAAATAGAGGACATCAAGGAGAATTTGTTCACCTATTGAATCAACAAACTTCAAACGATGTCACTAGGCAGCATCTTGACAGGTTCAACTATTTGAAAGATGAAGGTGAATAAATATTCAAGTGCATGTTCTATCAACTCAATCCCATGTAGTACAAAAGCAAACTTGTACGACAAATTAAGTTTGCGATGATCGTGATCAAACTCGCAGTGGTCAAAAGGGAATTGCAAAGTTTCTTTTGGACAACACAAATATTGAGATGGTCCTCTGACGAAGGATGTTAATATGAACTAGAGACGACAAATTAATACGTCACTCTTCCATCATCAGCTTCAGGGTTACGTACTCTCATTCGTCCCATTTATTCCTTTTGTATTTATTACAATTATTTTTCTCGGCTCTGATCAATCTATGTTAATTTACACCTAATTGATTGCGTTTCTTTAATTAGCCTAAATTATTCGTGCATAGTGCTTTTGTAATGGTGAATTTGCATAGTCATGACAGTTTCCATTTAATTCCAGTCCCATTTCCATGGAATGGCTCGATATAATTACAAATTGATAAATGGTATGCTCTTGCATAAAGCTAGGTCCATTCCTCGATCTGCTACTTACCTCCGTTTCCAATCATTCCCATACATTTGATCGTGTCCTATCGCCATCTACACATAGTCCCATTCACATGGCATTTAGTATGCCTATCATTGAGTCCCATAACCAGACATTCATTCCCCACATCGATATTAAAGCATTCCCTTGTCTCCGGTCAATCCTACGACACGAGATCAATCACGCACCCTGCAGAATTAACCCTTGAAATTTAGAATTCGTTGACTCCTGCCCACATCATTCTTGTCACGAGCATGCTCGGTACACATTTTGCTCGAATTACTGCTATATATATGTATGTAAAGGCATTCATTTGATCATCATCCTAGATTCACAAGACATCGTAACACTTTGAGGAGCATTCATCACGGGAATCTTTTGATTTGGATCACTGAATGGAGTTTAATTTGCATCAAAGTCATTTTAGGACATCTTCATTGCTTGGGATTGTTGTCCCCCATCATATCCAAATTGAAAAGCATGTCCAATCAAGGGGGTTGACCCGGGAGAACTTGCCCCCCTGCGATGTGACAATTTCCCCAAGGCATTTTAAAATACCCACAGTCCTTTAAGACGATTGGCAAGGAGGAGAATTCAAGGCAGACTAGGGAAAATCTACATGCACAGTAGTCCAAATTAAGTAGGTGGATCACATAACATATATGTGTTGTGGAGAAGCTACCCAGAATTGTGGGGTGGACTTGCGTAGAGGTCAGGCACTGGAATATCTATTTTGAGGCACTTACCAAAACTAGAGGGTACATTTTTAGTCCACGGGATCAGGGCTTAAATTTGACAGTCAACCTTTCCTATCAAGCAATTTTTTTACGACAGTTATCTATTCAATGGTACCTTTAAAATACTATGACATATTTTAGTATAAGTAAATTATATAAAAACCAAATATATATATATATATATATATATATATATATATATATCATAATCCTATATAAATTTTGACAGTTTATCCAAAATCTCTCCTTTCATATGATACGGTCTTTTCAAAATTTCAATTGTATTTTATAGCTAAAATGCCTAAATACAGCCATACAACTGTCAAATTTGAGCCCTTCCCCGGATAATCAATTTCCACATCCCCACTTCGATCCGAGAACTAAGTACGCATTCTCTTACAATTGATTTCCTAAAATAATTTCGCCGAGAGGCGAATTATAGTTGCAGCGGGGGTGGAGATGAGAGCACTCATTTTTTGGTTGTAATTATAAACCCAAAAAAATAAAAATAAATTACAAATGAAAACTTAAATGCTAGATTGTGAAATGAAGCCATCTATAGATTTAGGAATTGATCTGATTACATATATGAATATGGGAGTTGGTTTAGTGAGTTATATAGATTTTTTTTTGTTTTTTCCAAATGTTTATATAGAGTGCAAAATTAATCTATTTTAAATTGGATTGGGTTTGCATGTAATGTTTGAATAAATTTATGGTTGAGTTCTACATTGTTAATAAATGGGTTGATTTCAGGATTGCAAAATGATTTTATTGGCTACTACTCTGCATGTGGGCTGTTGTTAATTCTTCTCCAATTTATGGAACCAGGGTTTTTTTGAGCATCTATTATGTTGAGTAAAATATCTAGAATTTGATCTGGCTGTTTCTGTTCAAGGTATAGGAATTCGTGAGAATTAAGGGTTGTATTGAAAGAAGAAAGGCATATTAGGTTGTAAGTAAACAATGGAAGCTGCACCCAAGAAAGTTTTGACCCCAGCCTTGCCCAAGGAGATAATCAGTTGAGAGGGTGGGAGTTATCAAGTATGGTTGAGTTATGATTTGAGTATGCTGTTGGAAGGAAAAATTGAGCTGCCAAACTCATTCTCAACCATCTTGGCCTTTCCTTGCCAAAGTATTCGGACTCTTCTAAGCTCTACTATGTTCTTCGAGGTATGTATCTTGTTTCCAATCTTCTCCTCCTTTTTCAACAAAGAGAAATCAATTGGGTCATTTATGAACACATCAATGAGACTATAACATATATATCAGAAAATTTTTGAGATACCTGTACAAGGCAAGAAACAAATCAATAATTATATATTGCATTTAAGCCCACTTCGGTAGTTAAGAATGTTTCTTGTCATTTGAATAGGTTTAAGCCCACTTCAGAGGTTGAGAATGCTATTCTGTTATGTGAGGCTTAGTATCCTCTTAAGCAAAGCAATGGCAGAGTCTCGTTCTTAAAATGTTATTAAGCCTCTAATCTATGGAAAAAAGCAAGCAAATTAGTCCAAGCTAAACAATTACAAACTTTATAAATAAGGGTTTAATTGCCATTTAACTTGGTTTAGGATAATTTAGAATCTTTTCCCTACTGTAGTGGAGCTGCTACATTTTAGGGATTGAAAAAGCAAAGCAGGGCAGTTACAAATTCTATAAAAAGGGTATGTGATCAATGATAAAATATTGTTAGTTTAGATTAACAGTTTGGAGGTTCTTTTCCTGTATTTACAAACTTAAAATCGACTTCGACAGAATAAAAAAAAAAACTGAACCTTGTGACAAAATATTCTTCAGATCTTGTTGCTGTATTGGATGTTTCAATCTTATTTGTTTGCTTGCTTTGCATCAATTTATCACAAAAATTTTGAAGGATTCATATCAGGCTGTTTGATCTTATATCATGTCTCTTAATTTTCTCTTGAGGGTATTTCCCAGACATAGTGGCTGGAGTTCTTGAAATGCAACATCAACCTCAGATCCTATCTTAAATCATGGCTCTCAATTTTCCGTTGAGGGTATTTCCAAGTAATGTATATGGACTAATCTCCCTCCCTGGTTATTACATGTAGGATCAGGTATTTGTTGCATACTCCTTCCGGAAGCAGAGTCAGAGAGGGTGGTGAAGGATAAGAAAGGAGATGCCATTGCAGTTCCCATGGGAGTGGTGAGCTAGTGGTTTAATGACAAACCCTCAGAGGAGCTGGAGATCCTCTTCCTTGGGGATACATCCAAAGCCCACCGATCAGGGGAGTTCACTGTATGTATCCTTAAACCATGACGAAGAATCATTCCATTCCATTGTAATTATTCTTGTCAATGACCCTCTCCATCTACCTTTGCAGGATTTTCATCTTATTGGTGGCTCAAACGTGTTCCATGGATTTTGCAAGGAATTTATGTGCAGGGCATGGGGATCCGAAGGAAACTGAGCTCAACCATCTTCTAGGTAGCCAATCTGGAAGTGGAATTGTTAAATTAGAGGAAGGAACGAGAATGCCCACCCCTGAAGCCGAAGCAGGGGACAAGCCAAGACTGGTTTTCAATTGTGAGGAAGCCAAATTGGATGTGGACATTGAGAATGGAGGCCGTGTGGTAGTGCTCACAAGTAGTTATTTGCCAATCTTGGAGGAAATAAGGTTGGGAGCAAACCTCGTTAAAATCGATCCGGTAACCTCCCTTTTTAATAATACAATTTTTCACAATGAAATAGTTGTTTTTTATGTTTTTTGAGCACCGCACTTGTGCTAGGAGTAGTAGTTGAGCACCCTAACTTCGCCCCTCTCAAAAGCATAGTGGCAATTTCAAATCACTCAAAACAATTTACAGTAGTTAATTTGGCGAGGCCCTTGCTTATAACAAAGGTTTCAGGGCCACGTCATCAAATATGATGCCACATCGGCATGCTTTTTTGTTGATGTGTCAAATAGTTCCCCGAAAAAAGGGTGCAGCAATAGGTGTACATTAAGTCATGTTTTGTTGGTGGGCTAATGTGGCATCACATGATTGGTTACTTTTTAGATCTAAAGTGCACGTCTCATTCAATTATTAGTACTTATATTCAACAGTAACAACCTTAAAGTCACAACTACTAGTGCTAAAATTTTAAAAATATTGGGCGGACTTAAATGAATGCATTCTATCTCAGCCATTGGAACTATCTCAGGTATTGGGTCTTTTCCCCGATATGTGATCACCTGGATTTTATGTTCTTTGAATACTGCACTTGTGCTAGCAATATCAGCGATCTGATTGGTGTATGTTGGAATGGAATTATTGTCAGCATGCAATGAGTTCACCTGGACTTTCATCGGATTCAGCATTCCAAGTGACATATATAAGAAAAGGCAGCGGAAGAGTGCAAATTGTAGGCATAGATGGGGAGAGAGTGCTGGAGACGGAGTTAAAGGCCGGTTGCCTCTTCATTGTTCCTAGATTTCACATTGTTTCCAAGATTGCTGGAGATGAAGGGATGCAATGGTTCTCGATCATTACTACACACAAGTAAGTGTCATAGTTTCTTCTTGTTCAACTTAATTGACTTAATTCTCAATAAGATTCCTTCTTCTAACACTGAATGTGTGTGTGTGTGTGTGTGCAGTCCGGTGTTTTGTGAGCTTGGAGGTATGACTTCTGTTTGGAAGGCCCTATCTAAGGAGATTCTTGCAGCCTCCTTCAATATAGATGAGAAGACAGAGGATGTGTTTCGCTCTAAACGAACCCAGGACGTTGTTTTTTTCCTCCTCCCAAATGATGAGGGCATTTTGAGGCATTGTAAGCCCCAATATGATATGCATTTCCATTAGTTTGGATCTTGTTTTTAATTTTGAATAATCCTCCATTTTCCAATCCTTGGGTGACATCCCATAATTTGGACCTTTTGTGGTTCTGTTTTGGAATCCTCCATTTTCCAGTCTCTGGTTGATATCGCATAGTGGAAGACAATATGTGACATAAGATTGGAAATATATGACTTAATTGGATGGGGGTTCGATGCTCTTTGGTTTTTTGGTATTTCTTTGGCGTATTGGTTAATTGTGCATTGATTGTATTGCTTTAAAGAACTGTAGATTGTTGGATTGCTTTTAGAATTTTTAACATGGCTGAGATACACAATTTTCCTGTGCAATTATATTGTCATCATGGCACTATTTACTTTTGGAGAATGGTATAAAATTCTGATTTGTTGGATGGAGCAAGGCATGGTTAATTGAGTATATTCTTTGTAGTTGAGCTTTGCCAATTTGGGTTTTTGGTTAAATTTATATCCGATTGGGTGGTATTTATTTCTAGCACAACTGAGTCATTGTGTTTACTTAATTGGACTCTATGAAGGGGCTTTTGGATAGTGGCCACATGAGTTTAGATTCAGATGATTGGATTTGGTCGGTAGTGTTTCATCATGTTCAAATTATTTATATTATATAGTTGAGTACAGGTTTTGTTTATGCTAAATTGTCGGTTAATTAACTGTTATTCCGCAATTGGTTTCTGAGATTTGGTTACACCACATCAGTTTATGGATCATATTAGAGATGGCTCACATGGTTAATGGTTTTAGGAGTTTCATGGGCAAAGAAGCACAACTGATTCAGGCTTCTAGATTGTGCTCAACTTGAATTACATACTTAGTTCGAGATTTATTATCTTGAAATAATCCGTGGTTTTCTTTGATATGAAGCACTTAGTACGTGATACTTAGTGTTTCACCAGATAAAATGCTCTTCAAACAAATCGATGCCGATTCAATGGCGTAAACAAATCCTCATAGATATTGCAATAGTCAAATTAGCTACTGCAGGATTGAATAGAAATCTAATATGGTTTGGCAAGAATCTGATTCTAAACCAAATTGTGAATCATCATCTTGCCTACAATAATACAAGACAAGTTGGTTCATATGACAATTGTTAGATTGTACTTGAAGGAGAAGCTATTATCTTATAGAAAGTTGAAAATTACAATTTCGTGACATTACACTTGATAGGTTATACATGATCTCAATGTCCAAATT